>OW052004.1:10711370-11374620 GCA_932526365.1 Lobophora halterata | reverse complement strand
CTTTTCTGTTGCTTTCTGTCAATTTGTGGGAGAAAATTCATGCAAGTGTGACGGAAGTTGGGCGTCAGAATGTACAGACAGCGTCAGAGATAAGTATTTCCCTTGCACAAGACACCCAACTATAAATCCTTTTATTAATTGTCATACTTAAAATTATTTTTTGGCTTACATACGTTTATACAAATATAATCTATTTTTTAAAGGCAAAATTCTACATACGCCAGTGGGCGGTGATTTGAAGGCATTTGAAGCTGGGTTTTATAATGCAAGGGGGATACTTATCTATGATGCTGTCTGTACCAACCTCAGAAAAATTAAATAAATATAATCATTAAAATTAATATTGTTGCTTATATCAGAGGTGAGACTGATGTCAGATATTACATATCATATCCGACTACTGTAAGGAGCCTCTTAGAAGCGCACTTGAAATCCTTTCACCACGCTGGTTCGAAAAAACTAGCCACACGATAAGAAGAAAAAGAAGAAGACTGTAAGGCTCGCTCGTTTTTTTATTTACAGAATCACAGTAGATAAGTTTCAGTTGAACTCATTACCTACAAGACATACCCCATTTTACATTTCCAAAATTCAATTACATTTCAAGAATGCCGGCTTCTTGGGTTCCGTAGCCATAGATAATGCGGTGCCATAATTCGCTGGCGCCAGTAAAACTGTCAAAACTTCGGTCCCGCATCATTGTAATGGTCCCATTACCTTCCTAGATCCTGGAGATACGAGATTATTTAAATATGATAGTATCTATGTACAAAGGTTGGAATGTTTTGTGAAAATATTTTTTGTTATTTCGGACGTCGTGTCTACCAGACCGAAAAAGGCTGCATCCATTCCGTGTAATATACATACGATGACACATGGCTTTTTTGCACGCTACATGCCAGCGACTTCGCTTGTAGCGTGTAAAGTCGCCCAGTGTCATCGGCGTTTTTACAATCTGCCTGTTGACAATCCTTCCCAAACGCTAACATGCTCAAACGCGTTGAAAAACGCCAACAAACAGCTTTTAAAAACGCTTGTGTGTCATCGTACTATAACGTATTATGTAAATCGGTTGGACTACGTCTAAGAGTATAGCCAGACTTTTTGTGACTCCGTTTCGTTTCGTTAAGGCACAATTTATTTAGCACTAAATGCGTCTAAACCATGCGCTGTGTCGCAAATGCCAGTACTTATCTGCGACGGATTGCAACGCAATGGAGGTGTGTGGCTTCGCTCTAAAAGTTCCAATTTATCGCAACTAAAATTTTAATAAGTACAACTACTTAGCGCTTAGTAAAATTTATTGGAACTTGATACATTGCTCAACCATATCTTGTATGGAATTTGATTTTAGTAAATCGTGTAATTATTAGCATTAACATATTATGTAGTTTTTAAGTATGTACTTTTTATACTCAATACTGCTAGAAAGTATTGCTGGTTTGGCGGTGAAATCCATATATAATAATAACTTGCAATGGTTTTAGTATTTAGTATTGAACACTTCTTACAACTATCATGACAGGAAATCCAAATGCAATAGTGTAGTAATCCATATTGTCAAAACAATATAATTTTATTAACATTCACTATACAATAATATTGGTGAATCCTTGTTCAAAGCTCGCTTCAAGAGCTTTAAAATAACTCAGCCTTAAATATTTTAAAACTAGAGATCTATGTACAGTAGCACCAAAAAGGTCTCAAATAGCATATCGGATAGCAATAAAGTGTACTTATCTAGCGGTTGCGAGTTGGCACGCGTTCAGTGGTGCGACGTTTATTTGAACTATTTTTAAAGACGGTTTTTTTTTGTAGGTTGCCGGGTTTATTTGATGTTGTGTAACTGTGAAGCTAAGTGAAAATCAAATGAACATTGAAGTGGTACATAGAATCTTGTTTAACATACGGCGTTACACTCTTGGTGACTCTTGGTATGTGCGTAGACTCTTAAAAGAGAGCTACGATTGACTCTATCTATGGCTTGTAATTTAATTGTTGTGGTAGGTTTACCTACCACGAACAAAGGGTAATTTTAATAAAATTTGCTCATAACTTTTTAACGTTGGGAGGCACCCCTGCTGAATAGTGCCTAAATGGGTACCAAGTGCCAACAGAGTGCCAGATATTTTGCCACAAAGCAGTAATGTGTATGCATAACTGTGTTCCGGTTGGAAGGGCACTGTAGGAAAATTACTGAGCTTTACATAGGCCGGTGCAATACTGCTATCAGCGCATTTTTATGGTTAGTTAGGAAAACCCAGTAATGTCTTCCTTATCTCGTAGTTTCCTACGGAAAATAAACTAGATAGTTCAAAAAATTGGATATCAAAAGTGACCTAGATGCTCGTATCTCAAATCTGAACCAAATTAAAAAGAAAACTCAGCGAATTTTACAAAATCTAAAGGTTCTAGACGCACAGCCCCAAATTACCTTAGCACAATGTCATTAATCACGAAGCACAATAGAACTGATGACTAAGCGTCTACTTGGAAATTATTTAATTCAAAACATGACGGCATATTTTCAGAGAGGATATTTTTTGAATTTTTCAAGCCGTGAATTTATGACGGCAATTTTTTCGTGTGAAAATTTCAGGTTTTTCGTGTGAGTTAGCTAAGAGGTTTGCGTAGTTTAAGTGTCGTTTACGCCGAGTAAGTTCTAAAAAATGGCGTGTCACTTTTAAAAATTGGCTACTGTCTGACTTATTTTTATAAGTTTTCTTGCGAGATGAAAATGCGCATAGAAATAATCTTCCTTTAATATTACATAGATTATATATTATATTTTTTAACTAGACCACTGTATTGTTTGGACAAATAATTTCTTACATTACACATGTAATAAATTATTTTTCCAAACAATACAATGGTCTAGTTAAAAAATATAACATAATATATTACCCAAAATAATATATAAATTCAAACATGAACAAAAACCACTATTCGTCCGACTAAATAAAAAATAAACACAGTTCCTGCCAATTCTTCTGTATTTACACCGAGATGGTAAAAGATTAAAAATAAACCCAAAACATGGTTCTGCACAGAATTTTGTAGTTAAAAATAATTAAAAACGAAATTAATTTACAATATTCAGATAAATAAAATATTAAGCAATTTACCTAATTACTTTTTGTAGTCTAAATAAGAAACTAGAAAATAATAGCTGAGTAAATTCTAGAACCATTAGTAAACTAATCAAAAGTAAATCCGTAAGGAACTCTAGAAAAAAGATAGATACCCAACAAACCCAGGAAAAGCAAACGGATTCAGATGAGACCAGTAGTGCACAAAAGCAACTGAAAATACTAGTTAAAACCGTAGTTTTAGCCGGCGATGTTTGCACGACCCACTTTATTAGGCTCGGTGAGCTAAGGCCACAAACAGCGGGTTATGCAGCTTGAAAGGAAAAAAATGCATTTATGGTGAGGTTTACTATAGAAATAGTTTATTTAGAGTTTTTTTTTTTTACTAAATATAGGCTTGCGTTTGACCACAATCTCACCTGATGGTAAGTGACAATGTATGTGGTCGACGATGTAGCACGCTTACCTAGAATAATCCTATTCACTCTTGCCTTCAAGACACCCAAATTATAGTGATCGGGAAACACTGACGCCGGCAGAGCATTCCATTCCTTGGCGGTTCGCATAATGAAAGTGGAAGCAAAGCGCTTTGTGCGAATACATGGTTTGTCCACTATATAGAGATGGCGCAATCCCGAGATAGTTTTTCACCTAAAAAAATACCTAATTGGATTTTTGAATCGTTAAATATGCTTGCGATATCGCTATATTTTTAGTTAGCCTTTTTATATCATACATGTCTCTTGAGAAATTATGAGTATCGATTAAAAAACAGGACGCTGCGTTGATATCCGTTTTGTACAAATATTGTTTTGCGCAGTATTTTATGATAAATGTGCTGAGAAGTTATTCGTAGCTCTGCGCTACAAAGCTCTGCGCAGCACTGCGTTACAACGCTATACGTAGCATTATAATGCAAAGTTCTACGTAGCACTGCAATGCAAAGTTCTTCGTTGCACTGCTCTACAAAGCCCTGCGTAGCACTGCGCTACAAAGCTTTTTGTAGCATTGCGATGCAAAGTTTTACATAGCACTGCGACTCAAAATTCTTCGTAGAACTGCGCTACAAAGCGCTGTGTAGCGTTGCGATGCAAAGTTCTACGTAGAACTGCGATGCAAAGTTCTTCGTAGCACTGCGCTACAAAGCTCTGCGTAGCACTGCGCTTAAAAGCTATGCGTGTCACTGCGATACAAAAAATCTAAAGCTCTGCGCTACGAGGTCTAGCATAACACTGTAGGTACTAAAACTTCCGTCACTTTTTATTTTGATATAGAGTGCTGAAATTTCTCTTTAATTTCCTATTTTTTTACGACCCGCAACTCTCGTGGCCTGACTACAGCGCACCAGAGTTCTCTCAGCGGACTGTTTATTCAAAACTTTTTTCCGCCAGGTGTTCCAGCTTGCAATTTGATGACGTCAGCAACTAGCCACGTGACGGATCGCATTTTTAAAATGCTCCAGGAATTAAAGTGATTTGTGGTGTAGAACTTTTTAAGAAATATATTCATTATATCATGGTCAACATAGCTCAGAGGATCAGCAAGCTAAAGTGGCAGTGGGCCGGCTATATCTGCCGAAGAACCGACAACCGTTGGGGTAATCGTGTTCTAGAGTGGAGACCTCGTCTAGGCAAGCGCAGACCTTTGGCCAGATAGAGCGATGATCTGCGCGCCATAGCTGGCAGAAGGTGGATGAGGAGAGCCGAAGATCGGGCTCAGTGGCGCGATTCATTTATTGAATGAGACATTTACAGCAATAATTACTTCAGTGAGTACATTGAATTTTAGTAGTTACATCAGCAACACTAAGAGATGGATTCTGATTGAAACCTCAGTTAGATTTTTTTACAAATCCAGATTTATCTATTTTGTATTTTCCTTCTAGATAATTATGTTCAAAAAAATGTATATGTACATTAAAAATCACGTGCTTAGCGTTACCTACCGTTTCGGCATGTCATAGAACCTAAAAAGTTCGAAAACATGCGTCAAGTGCACAAAAGCAGCGTTTTTAAGGCGCACTTGAAATCCTTTTACCACCCCTGGTTCGAAAGAACTAGTGACACGATAAGAAGAAGACCTGCCAGATAAATCTGTAATCTGCAGTTTTTAAGGCGCACTTGAAATCCTTTTACCACCCCTGGTTCGAAAGAACTAGTGACACGATAAGAAGAAGACCTGCCAGATAAATCTGTAATCTGCAGTTTTTAAGGCGCACTTGAAATCCTTTTACCACCCCTGGTTCGAAAGAACTAGTGACACGATAAGAAGAAGACCTGCCAGATAAATCTGTAATCTGCAGTTTTTAAGGCGCACTTGAAATCCTTTTACCACCCCTGGTTCGAAAGAACTAGTGACACGATAAGAAGAAGACCTGCCAGATAAATCTGTAATCTGCAGTTTTTAAGGCGCACTTGAAATCCTTTTACCACCCCTGGTTCGAAAGAACTAGTGACACGATAAGAAGAAGACCTGCCAGATAAATCTGTAATCTGCAATGCTGTAACCAAGTTTTTTGAGTAGTGATCCAAAAAAGTTGTCGTTTTGAAATTGAGTTTTCTAAGTTCTTAATTTTTTTCCAATAACAACTTTTTTAGTTCATAAATCACTTTTCCTTTCTTGCAAATAAAACCGTATGTTTTCCACCTCTCTGTCACTTAGGAAAAATGTAATATTTCTTCCTGTCAGATTGATTTATACCCTGCTGGGTTAGGTACCTGTACCCTGTACAGTCAGTGACATAAATGGCTTAATCTCAAAATATTTACTTACACATACCGACTTTAGGTCAGTAAGATAAATTCAAGTTATTGGTGTATGTGCCCACGAAATTGGAGATTTATAAAATGTTCAACATATTTTGTCGGTGGCTGTACCTACTCTGCAGTCTGGTATTGACCTTCGAGCGATCAATCTTCGTTTCCGCTATTTTTGATCCCTAATTGTTATATTTTACGTATTAGGGATGATGGATAGCAAGCCTAGTGAGTTTTGTATAGTATTTTTTTGCAAAAAATTGAGAATTTTGGATGAGTTATTTGATATTACTAAGTTATTTATCGGACAACGCATAGTGTAAGATGGCTGCCTACTCGATGGATCGATGACATTGTTGCAGTCGAGAGAAATCGGTGGATGAAGAAATCTCGTGACTGCTCGTTATGTCGTTTCAAGGAGAAGGCCTATGTCCAACAGCGGACGTCCAAAGGTGTCAGTCCTGATGATGATGATGTTGAACATTTCGCCATCATCACCTAAGATATTAGACGCAGAAAGAAGAGAAGCCTATATTAGGTGCCAAGAAAAATGTTGATACCTTTGGAAGTTATCACAATTTCTCTTTCTTTTATAGAAAATCTTCCTCCTCCTAGAGCGTCCTCACCGCGCTCAACGGTCTCCTGAAGGACAGCCCTGAGTGTGATTTATTTGCGGATGAATGGTCAAGGATTTTGTTAGTATGTCTTAGGTATTGTGAGCGAGATGTATGATTGTTGTTGTCTTTTTTTTTACTACTTTAAATTGACCTAAATTATTGACATTCTGTATGAATTCCATGAACATTGTGACTTTTAATTTTTTATCTTTTTTTACCCATTTACTGACATTTATCTAAAATATGTGTATAATTTTAATGAAATTTATTAACTTATGTGTAGCATTCTTTAATTTATATAATTGGTGTATCCGTTTGAATTAAAGTTAATAAATAAATACAAATACAAAATACAAATACAAATTAGACATTGTGATACTTTCGGGAGGTATGAAATTAAATGAAATGAAATGATACATTTATTTGCATTAATAAAGGTGGCTATATTTGTTGGTTGTATAACTTTGAATCACTATATTCGACCTTTCAGCCGTGCAAATGTTTTAAGTACTTAGTACTAGGTCTAAATTAACTAATTACAATGAATAAGCTGTTACCGATAACTAAATTATCTGTATATAATTATAGGTATCACAATTTATCTTTCTTCTGTAGGCACCTAATAGCCTTCTCTTCCTTCTGCATCTAATATAATATTATATTAGGTGCTTACAACAGAAGAAAGAGAAATTGTGATACCTACATAAAATTTTACGTGAACATACACTACAGACACAAAAGTCCACTTGCACCAAACTGTCATCGTTCCTAAGCAATTACTTTACTCGCTTGGAAAATCTTAATGATTCAGATTCCGACCGTTAAGATATTCTTAGCGACTAAAGTAATTGATTAGGATTTTTGACAATTTGGTGCAAGTAGGCATAAGCCATGTTCAATAGTCGTGACCCGAATCCAAGCAAAGCCGGGTAAATGCACAGGAGGCAGGCAAATACAAAATATTTTAATAGCTCGTTGATAGAATAAAAACCAAAAATATGTATTTTTGTTTTTATTCAAAAATATATGTGATATTTGATTAAGTTACTGCAGCAATATTTCTAAAATACCTTGTAATAAATTTCAAACGAATTAAAGTTTAAGTTTTTAAGTCTTGCCTTTACATTTAGTTTAAGTATCTGCTACATACTTTTACCTAGTTCTAAACTTAATAAAATTAACGAATGATAAGATACTAAAGGATATTATGTTTCTATGAATGTGTGTTAACTTCATTGATTTTATTTCTGACTCTGAAATTTAACTGTTTTAGTTTTGATTGTTCGATTCAAACTCTGTTAAAACAATAGGATAAATCGCACAATCGAAGCACTCAATAATACGATTTTTTAAACTCTATCTATCTCTACCACAAGGGAAATCACACCCACTCGATTGCCTCTACTAGTCCCATTAATGTATGCATACAAAAGCTATATATCTTTTAGTGCGACATTTTACTAGCATTAGCGAGGATTTGCATAGTTTAGACTACGCTAGTTACTCACCCCTCAAATCATACTAATCCTTACATTCGTATTATTAATAGGAATGTTTTTTTTATGATAAATAGATGGAGAGATTAGTAATGGTTTTCTCAATTACGACAAAATTACTAAAACGATTTGAATGAAATTATAAATGTTAAACACTCTCCTGATGTTAAGAGATCACGCCTAATCATGACCAGAACACACAGGTCGTTGAACATAAACAAAATATGTATCACTAGGTTACTAAAATATGTAATAATATTCAATTTGACAAATTTGGTAACAATTTGGAATTACGAAATTACCTGAGTTAAACCGTTTCAAAAACAGGTAGGATGCCTTCACACGTATTGTCTCTCCACTCGACACTGGTTGGGTCTAAAGTAGCCATTATTATTCAGGTCGTTTGTCTTCATCAGAGCTCGAGGGACGCCGCTCGAAGGAGACACCTTGAGACATTTAGTTTTTGTATCGGTTTAATCTCGCTCGCTTTGGGCTTTTTGGAATTTGATTAAAGTGATTGAACTCAAAACTGCGTAAAGATAGAAGATTTAGAATACAAAGTGCGTAGATAAGTAGCAGGGTAAAAGAAAATTAGGAGCCTAAGCGAGCCTAGCGAAAAACGCCGAGTAAAATACGTAGCTCTCTAAACGTGAGCTAACTATATCTACGTTCCTAAAGAAAGAAAGAAGGAAAGAAAGAAAGAAACAACGATAGAATTTATCGAAAAAGAAAAAGAAAACTCGCATATGTTACAGTCTCCCACAGAAAATAAATGCTGTTATTTATATCGTGCGAATATAAAACTCTTTTGGGTCGAAACTTGCTAAGAGTATGGATTCAGATGGTTTTTATTAAATGTGTATTTAGTCAATATCAAAAAAAAGAGAAAAGAAATATTACCTTCAATCAATAAGTAGTTTAATATAAGCTTTTTGGATCAAAACCATGCAGGCTTAGTACCTCAAAACCCCACGTTCAAAACCACGCGTTTGAAATAGTTTGAATCTAATAATTATAATATTACCTTTTTTTTTTATTTCACAATCAATTTTTACATTTTATTTGCTTATTATCAACAAAAAAAATTAACTTACTAAAATATTAGCTTAATTATACTAATTATTATCTACTATTTCGTTACTCTAAAATTATCTAGAGGACTACCTTTATGCTCATTATGCTTATGTAGGCGACACACGCCCGACTTTTAAATATTTATGTCATTTTATAGTAGCAGCACATAAGTCTAGCGATGAACGATACGCGGGGGGGAGCATGATTATTGTATGTGTAGTCCCCCTCAGGTACCTTACTTTTTACTTCTGCGCAATAAGGACAGCGCTAAAGTTACGTGCCGCTACTTGTACGTAGCGTGCAGCGCCATCTGTTGCCAGCTTTTGTTTTGATAAACTAATGTAGGGTAGAAGTGGGCATAAACTAGCCCAAATATTACTACAGTCATGACCAAAAGCGAGTAAGTTATGCCCTGGTCTTAAGACCTCATACCAACCATTATTGGGTTTGGCCCGCGTCCAGCAGGCGCGGCCAAGTGTGCGAACCAGATTAACTGGTAGTATGGTCAAAGAATAAATAATATTATTACATAGTATGGTGTCATAAACAAACATAACTTTAGACTGGACTTTGAACTTGTAATTTCATAAGTTTAACCCGGTTTTTTTTATGCAACTACACGAAATAAAGCCAAGTGCGAGTGCTACCATCATTGTTCAATTTTCTTTGTTGGCATATTTTGAGTACGACATCTTATACGAAACGTATCTTTTTTCTGCACTTTGTTAAACTCTGCTTTACCATGTAGGTAACGAAATCCTGTAACATTTTTACCTAAGTATCTTGTGAAATTATTCCTTTTATAAATGGTTGAAATAAATAACTCTTCTTATCGTGTCACTAGTTCCTTCGAACCATTGTGGTGAATGGATTTCAAGTGCGCCTCGAAGAGGCTCCTTTCGTGCACTCGACACATGTTTTCGAACTTTACGTTCTACGACATGTCGGTTTCTTCACGATGTTTTCCTTCACCGTTGCGCCAATAAATTACTGTATTGGGCCTATTTGTCCAAAAGCGTCATCAATAAATCTATAAAAGGCTTTGTTCTGACTGACTGACTGACAGAAAACGCACAGTTGACAGACAGACACACCACTGATCGTAGAGACTTGAAATTTCGAGGGTATGTTCATCAAGATGTGTAGGCAGGTAAGGTAGGTACCTATAATAAGCGAAAAACAAGTTTTCCTCTAGTGAAACACGTTACAATGGTGCGCAGAACGAAGTTCTTAGGTCAAATTGGTTTTGCGCATCTTTGTCACGTGGTTCGCCAGAGTAAAATTTGTTTGTCGTTTACTATACTAAAGCATCGATGACACACAGGTTTATTACACGCTACAAGCCAGCGAGTTTGCTTGTAGCTTATAAAATCGCCCAGTGTCAGCTTTTTACAATCTGCTTGTTGACAATCCTTCCCGATAGCTAACTCTCTCACACGCTAGCTTTAAAACTCGCCAACAAGCAGCGTGTAAAAAAGCCGTGTGTCATCGACGCTTAAGCATTTAAATTGTAATGCAAACAAAGTTACGGGTGTTAACTAGTTATGAATGATAATTTGATTTGGCCCAAAATTGTCTAAAATACGAAACATACGGTAATGTAGAAGTGGTATTTCAACAGTAGTTAAGTTCAATAGCGTGTAAAAGTAATGGCGTACTAAATTATAAACTACCAGCCATAAAAGCGATGTAACAATGTGCAGTCCTCTGGCAACACTATTTATTTTACTGTGCTGCATTTTGTAGAATTTCGTTAGCATAAAAAATAGATCATTCAATTTTTTTTTTGATAAATAAATAAATCCTCATCCTCATCAGGATGTGGTTCAACGGATCTTAGGTCTGTAAATGAAACTGAGCAGGGCACATACAGAGGTTAAAAAAGAATAGATGGAGCAAAATGATTACTAACTGGACTCCCCGTGACACGAAACGGAGAAGAGGAAGTCCAGCTACCCGCTGGAGCGACGACATAGTAAAGGTGGCTGGAAAACTATGGTCTAGAACAGCTAGAGACAGGCAAAAATGGAAAACCCTGGAGGAGGCTTTCACCAGAGTCTGGTGACGCAGTAACAGCCATCTGCGACTAACTGCATTAAACGTCCATCCGAAAAAAAAAGCTTTCACCGCCATAGGCGGTCCCTACTCATAAAAATTATAATTGTTATGTTATTTGTTATGTGTAATTAGTGTAAAGGAAATAAAAACTTTTTTTTTATTTTATATTATTTTATTTATTAAATAAATATTAAAATAATAATATTTAAAAGACATTTCACACCATCTAGCCCCAAACTAAGCAGAGTTTGTATTATGGGAACCAGACGGCTGATACAATACATATAATACTTTTTTTTTGTAAATACATACACATACATTTGCATTTGCTTAATAGCGATAGTCCATTGTACAACATTTTTGTGATGTTTCCTTCTCTATGTTATTGTTTTTTGTCTTATGGTGTACAATAAAGCATTTTCATTCATTCATTCATTACATAGAATACGTAGAAAACACCCAGACTCAAGACAAACACCGATGGTTATCACACAAATGTTTGTACTGAAGCGGGAATCGAACCCGAGACACCGGGCGTGGTAGTCTAATACACTTGCCATTCGACCACACGGATCGTGCTCCTTCAAGGGGTGATATGATATTTGCTATTATTATTAGAATAATATTATGTAGGTCAGGTTTTGTTCCCAGGCAGGTGTGATCTCTAACTATCAGAAGAGCGCCTATCTCACCTTGTCCCTTCTTTGCGTAGAAAAGCGTTTGACGACAATAAAGAGACGAATATGCGAACATCCTTATTAGTAATAAGTAATATAAAAGGTATCGACTAACAAAGAGACTGCATAGAAAAGGATTTTATTTAATTTTTTGCTATAAAACTTTGTATAAAATTATTAATTTTATATAACTGTGCACTAAACAATAAAAGCACTTTTTATAAAAAGTTTTTGTATAAACTCTTAACGTAACATTCCAAAATCCACACACATTCAAATATACAGTCGCGCAATCTGCCGCCATAAAGTCACAACTCGTTTAATTGAGTTCATCTCGACAAGGCTAGATTTTTAATGGAACTACGTAATTAAAATGTACAATCGGCGTAAAACTTTACTGTATTACCCAAATACTGACAAACAAAGGTAATTCAGCTGCCAAAAGTAGAGAAATACAATCCTTTTAATTTGGCTTGAGTGATTGCAATATATTTTAGTACCCAATGAAACGAATATACCAATGTAACTGAGAAACGCTCACGTTTTTATCTTCGTTGGTTAAAACAAAACATAAGTTTATGTATTACCACACGTTTTTATTTTATTTTTGAACATTAGACTCACAGTAACTTTGATTTTCTTATAATATTATTTAGGTTTTTTACTCCAGATGCCTATATGTATATATGAGAGATAGATTTTTACTACCAAGAGCATATTGAATACAAGCTTATAAATTCTAAATAAAATAAATATAAAAAACTATAAAAACACGTAAATTCGGACCAGAAACTAAACCTTTTTATTTAAGGGGAATCCTCAAATCCGAATTCCATACAAAATGTTTCGGACAAATACTCAAAAAGTACGCCGTATTATATTAATTTCTTCACACTATTCGTTTCGTCCATGTTTTTTGATTTCGTCAACAAAAAAAGTGAAAGGTTTTATACTTTAATAGAATTCGGATTTGAGGATTACCCTTAATGCACAGAATCCGGCGCGACGCCATCTCGCTTGCATATTAGTACATTTAAAAAAATATAAATTAACTGAGTATAAATTTAAAATAAGTGGATCAGTCATTTTTATACTAGAACCTCAGGAATTGTATTTCGAATATTATTATGTTTAACCTAGGCGAAGGAAATAGGGAAATACAGTCATTCCCAATTTCCTTAGCTAATCATAATTATTATCATAAAATAATCATAGTTTTACAAAAACATAATACAACCGCGACTTCAATCGGACTGTTTTAGTGACCGTAAACACCACTGATTAGTCACAGGGAAACAAAATACGAAATTTCGTTTACTTGGATGACAAACATTTTTTTTACAGTTATTTTAATTTCAAAACAAAAGTACTGAACTGATTTTCATGAAATTTGTATTGTATGGGACCAATCTAGAAATATATCCTTTCAAATAAACAAATGAAATCGGTGTATAAACAACAATGTTCTTAAATAACAAACATTAAAAAAATAAAAAAAACATTCAACCAAATAGAGAACCTCTTCCTTTTTGTAAGACAGTTGAAAAATAAGCCTTAAGTGTAGGCTCGAGTTACGCCAAACTTTCACCTTATTCCCAAACTGAGTGCCTACTCACCTCCCACAAATTTCGCGCCACTGAATAGCCACGCTATAAAGCTGAGCATAACACTAATCCATGGCATAAAGTTCACGCACGTCCATTTAGCACGTCTTCATGCATCGTTGGATTTTGGAATAAGGCTACTTCACACGGGGAAAGTTCAAGGTTTGTTTTATTCAGCTCTTTCAGACATGAATCACGGTATATGTCATTCTTTCGCACTAAGAGCGAGGCATACTGCTCCGATGCAACGCATTGCGTCGCAGTTTTTTACTAGCATTTTCGCCGCAGCGCTAGATTTGGACGCATTTAGTGCCCAATGCTAGTACAAAACTGCGAAGCAACGCAACGCAACAGAGCAGTGCGGCTTCGCTCTTATTGTGAAAGAATGACATAAGGATCAGGACAGGCTTACGCAAGTTATTGGACTCCTCTCCACCTAACGTGTCCACAAGCACGCTATTGGAACAGTGCTGTCAACAATCCAGAGTCATTATGTTTATTTTCATAAGACTGTCATAGAGTGCAATATAAAGTCTAAGAAACCCATTACCTGTGGCGATAATATTTTAGCAGTTGGGTTTTCAGTTTGTATAAACATTAAGCTTGTTCATCTATACTTTTTTGATACTTTAGCTTTACTCAAATGCGTAACCACCAAACATTCCCAATTTTTATAATTTGGAAAAAGTTAAAAAACCCTACCCTCGTAACTGTCGCTCACCTGTCAGATATTAGTTAACAAATTATTCCGTTCAGGTGTTCGACGTAACCGGTTCGAATCCCGGCGGGGTGAACATTGAACGAGCAATCTGTTCTCGGCTAAATAATATCAATATTAGATGGGGTGAAATTGGATAAATTGTTTCTTTGGGGAGCACTACTTTAGACGATATTTTGCGAGGCTTGAAACTGAAAATAGGTTTCCAGTTTTTTAATAAAAAATAAAGCTCACTCAGATTTCAGAATTTTCGTTTTCCAGCAATAGACGTCTAAATATAGAATATCTGGCACTGTGTTAAAGTCATCTGGATGGAATCAAGCAGTGGACGCATCCCAACGGTTAAATGTTTTTTTTTTTAAGTTGAAGCAAAAGTCTAAGTTCGAGGTACATATGTCAGCGGGCCATGGATCGTAGCCTATTAGGTGTTCGACTCACAGACCATATCAGAAACTCGGTGCTACGCTCACGAGCTAAGGTTACCCAGAAATCAGCTCGTCTCAAGTGGGATTGGGCCTGCTTGATCCTTGGTTCAAAGCTGCCAATGATTGGATCCCTCCCAACGCCAGAAAACGGCGTGGCAGACCACGGCGAAGATGGCGCGATGAGCTTGATACCAACCTGACTGGCCCACTGCAGCTCTGGGCAGAAAGTTGTTGAAAAAAGGGAGAGAGGCCTTTGTCCCGCAGTGGAATACAGGCTACTAATAATAATAATATATTTTTTTAATTTTGAACTAGCGTAGAACCAACCCGTCTGTAGCTACAAACTGTACCGTCTGGTAGCTGTCTGTAGCTGTACAAAGTAGAGAAAATGGCACACCTAAAATAGGCTATGTGTAATTTTCCAGTATTTGTAGCTGCGCCCGACAGGCGCCGCTTAAAAATCGTAAAATACCAATGTTTATTGCGCATTCATTGGGTGTAAAACATAGATTTTTATTGTACCTCTTAGTTTCATGTCTTTTCGCTGTAAAATATTATTTACAGTGTTATGAAAAGCGTACTTGAATTGCTTTACCTGTAACCTAGTTTTCTTTCCTTTATCTGTGAGTGTTTAACTTAGATCAATATATATAAAAGACTTGGACTTGTCTGACTGACTAACTGATGGACATCGTACAGGCCAAACCACTGTGTTGGTCAAAAAGTGCAGTACTAAGTGTACTAAGAAATAAATTTTACACAATGCAAACGAAATCGAAGGCAACAGCTAGTTATTCACAAATAATATGTTTAAAAATGGTATTCAGTATTCAGTATTAGGTATTATTTATTTGCAATATTAGGTAGGTTACATTTCAGGCCTTGGTAAGTCAAATAGATAAAAGTACAGGTACACAATATTACCCGTTTAGGGTATTGCAACAGCTGATAGAGACGGGCCGATTTTTTATGGTACCAGCTTTTTGATTCAAATTACCTACTATATTTAAACAAAATAAAAATCTGATACAATGTGATGTTGTAGCTTTAATCAATAGTTGCTTTTGCTATTAGTTATTTTTTCATAAAAATAACGACATTTAGCATATAATTAAATTAATCATTTTCATTGCATTAAATTAACTTCATAAATGCAAAAGCACCTACCTTCGTCACAGCATCCGAAGTCTCATCTCCCGTAAGTGATGGCACGAACAAGTGAATTTAATATTTATCATGCTGAGAAACACTCAGCTCGAATGAGCCCACTTTGCCTGAAACTTGTCTAGTCAAGTGTACCTATTAGGGCCGCACTGAAACTTGAACAACTCGTATCTCATACTAGCCTATACCACAACTTCACTTGCGTTGCAAATTAACAAAATCCCTTACTTAGTAGGTATCCTTCTTGATGCACACATTCTTGAAATTTCAAGTTTCTAGGCCTGTGTTTTGTTTATCAGTCAGTCAGTCAGGACGAATCATTTAATCTAAATTAATTAAACGAGTACTAGTTTGTACCGAACTCTTCTCCTATCTGAACCACTAAATTGAACACGAAAAGAAGAAACATGACAAAAAGAGTTGACTATTTTGAAGAGGCATCCTTTGAAGAAGAAGAAAAGTAACCCTTAGATGTATATATTTATCAAAATAATAATTAAATAGCCTTTATTTTTCACTGCTTACTAAACAAAAATTATACGAGTGTAACTTGTTTATTTAACTTCTAATAAATTATATACAACTTACTTCAGCAGTAGCCTCATCGGCGGCGTAGGCCTCAGCCATTCTGGTCCGCATCGTTGGGTAAGAATATCCCTCCATCTCTTTTTTGGTCTTCCCTGTTTCCGTTTCCCTTCCATTGGTATCTGTAATAAATTCGTTTGGTCCATTTATTTATCAAAATTATACATAATAATAATATCGATACAGTAGTTAGACTATATAATAATATGAAAACTGTGCTAGCCCTAACGAACGGTGAAGTTAGAAACTCGTGTGCGATGAACTTAAATTTTCCGCGGAAAGTTGATAAGAAATTCGGCCTAGTTTAAATAGTTTGCATGATCTCGTGTTTCAGTTGTGCAGGCGTTGTCTGCTATTGTTCGAAGTTTTGTTATAGTTTATAAGGTTGTCTGTTATAACAAAGCTTCTCAAATCTGTAAGAACATCACAAGGACAACTGAATTATACTATTTATATATGTTTTAGTTAATTTAAAAAGTTTGATCTAGGACATATTACATGTTAATTATTTTTATATTTTTTTTTTCATTGCATGTATGTAATTTAATCTAATCTAATTTAACTTAATAATCTTGATTATAGTAACTTACATTATTCTGATGTATTGTACTCCTCAGATTATGGCACATCAAATTTTATATCCAGAAGGTCAAGCAGTGCCTACAACACAAATTGTATCGTCCACTTAGTGTAGGCTCTGCACACCAATATAATACTTACAAGCCAATGCATAACTGATGTAATAATGTTTTTACTATATATTTTTAAGCTTGTTTTTTGATAAATAAATTGAAATTGAAGTGAAATTGATTTCACTTTATGAAAGTTGCTGTTTTTTTTTAACTCACAAAATGACACAATCATCTCTCACTATTAATACCAATACAGGGTGTGTCTTAAAGAGCAGATAAACTTGGTTGATAATAAAACTGCGGTTGGGGGACTTCGTGGCTGTCTAAAAAATGAAAATATGTACCTACCCAGTAAAAATCTTCCGTTTTTTGTCCTATCCACTCGTTTTGATGCCAAGATTACATATCAAGAAATTTTCTATTTCTGTCTTTGCTAGAACATTGCACAGAATGCTAAAACATGGAATGTTCTAGCCAAAAAAAAATCAACAAACCTGTAAAGGGGTTGAGTCAAATTATGAAGTATTGAAAAGATACTTTTGAAATTATCAATGAATGATCGAGAAGCCTTTTTCCTGCCTGACTGACAGACAACGCACAGGCTAAACGTAGAGGCTTGAAATTTCGTGAATTATTGTCAAGAAGTTTAAGCGAGTACAAAAAAAAAACAATTTAATCAATTCGTAATGCAAACAAGGCTCTCACTCGGTGTCAGATATAATGATGTTATGCAAGATCAATGATTTTCCAACCAAAATAATCTGAGGTAATCTCTCTACATAAATCTACATTATTCAACTTTTTTATACTTTTTTGCTGGCCGATTTCAGAACTTTTTTACACTCAGGCATTTTCCCACTTCATCCGAAGGAAGACGTCCAAACAGCCGGCATCAATCACTCCCGCCGTTAATTACAAAAGTTTACATGCGGCCGCGCCGACGGAAGCAATTTGTTCAACTTGCCAAAGCATAGGAGCAAGAGCAGCGTGCAATCTTGCACAAAAGTCACTCAAGGATATTTAGACGTGACTACTGCCTACTTGCACCAAACTGTCAAATTCCCTAAGCATTTACTTTACTCGCTTGGTAGTTCTAAACAGTCAAGATTCTGACCGTTAAGAAGGCATACGTCTAATAAATCCATGAACGCCGGCTGCCTGCACGAAAACCTTGTCGTCGTTGTCCGGTAACACTCATTGTCCCGTTACGCTGTAAATTTTATTCATACAAGTATGCAACCATTTCATCAATGTTTTGTTATAACGTTGTCACGTTAAACTATCGTCCGTAAGCCAATTTTTCAGACAATCATTTATTTTGTAATAAACTATAACGGAGTTGGCTAGTCGTGCAAAAGAAATCACCTAAATTAAATAAAAAAGAGATGAGACAGACATGATGTTTTTCTGGAAGTAAGAGAGCCCATAACCAGGTTAGTGATGCACGGGTAATAAAAAAAAAATATACACCTGTACCAAGTTGAAAAGTTCCGACACTAAAGCTCACAGAAGAAGTGATGAGAGTTAATTAAACCTATACCACTTTATAATAATATAACAGTTTAGTAGGTACCATTTTACGGATTGCAAATAAAATGTGTAAAAAAAAATGTTCTCACTCTATCTTTGGGCTCTACCATCCCGTTACGGGGTGATTTTGATGAGATATGAGACATCCTTTTTCCTGTACCACAGGTGTTAAAGACACTCACAAACATTTGTTTTCCTTATCAATAGCAATTCGTGCCATGGTTCGTGTAGCATCTGACATTTCAGCCAAACCTTACTTTACTGACCTTAACATCTTAACCGTGCCATCCATCTACATCTACCAGATAAGCTGGTTTGTACGCACAAACTCGGATAAATTCGCGAAGCAAGGGGCGTCCCATCAGTATGCAACCAGACACAGAGATAGACTACTAATGCCTACTCATAGACTAACTAAGACTAAGAAATCTGTTTATTTGGCGGGAAATATTATTTTCAATCAACTTCCGAATGAGATTGTAAATGCTGCTACCAATACCATATTCAAAAAAAGTTTAAAAACTTTTTTAATAAAAAAAGCCTACTACTCTGTTAGTGATTTTTTAAATGATAAAGGTGACGCAACCAAAGTTTAATTATACTTAAGGTATCTAATAATGTTAAGCCATTAATTTATTATTATTAATTACTTATTTATACAAAATTTATTCCAACTATAAAATGAATACTGACCTGTAATGTATGTTACGAATAAAGTATCTGTATCCGTATCTGTATCAAATGCTCAATATCAAATATCATTACATCAGGTGCACTTTTATTTAGCTGTAGGTAACGCTGTAAAAAAAATCCTTCTGCAATTAGTTTTACTATGTTCAAATTGTGGAAACTAAGCGGATAATTTTTGAAATGTTCAGGTTATTTTTGATGGCGAAGCCATTCAAGTTTACCGGCCATTGGTGTTAAAATGTAGGGGTAGCAACTTTTCTCATTGTTAGTGCTAAATTGCTTGTTAACAATACTAAAGTAATGACACACGTACCGAGTACTCGGCCGAGACAGTGAAAACTTACGTCACTCGCTCAGCTGAGCACTCGGCGCTATGTTTATACGTACCGGGTACTCGGCCGAGAGCACTATCTCGGCATAATAGGCATAGTGCCGGCCACACACGTATAATACTTGCACATGCACAAGTCTAAGTTTTCACAAACAAACGAAATTTTGGAAGTGCCCACAGACGGCTCAAGTAACAAGTTTACTAACGATGTCATTTCTGTGAAAGTCACCGTCCAGGTATGTTGTGTTGTGTTGCACTCAAGGAATTTATTAACTACGTATCTAGTTTATAAATTCCTTGGTAAAGGTTTGGCAGTTTATATAATTATATATTATATAATTGGCAGGTTTATAATAGCATCCTTTGTTAGCACGCTTTGGCAATAGTTGGCTTAATACTTGCTAATAGAAAGCTTTGGCATAGTTGCTAGTAGTAGCTTGCTAATATTACTTGCTACAAAAAGACAGAAAAGACGTAAAAATCATCTGTCCCTCATAGAATCGCTTTCTGTAAAAGGTGATAAAATCATAACTTACAAAGATGCGCTAGTATCTTTACCAAAACGGATAAACAAGTGCTATTGTATATTTTTTATTCACATTATTATTTTCTTCCCTTTAGTTTATTAGGTGTCACTTTTAAAAAAATAACGTAATTTTAAACAAATTACACGTGATGTTTCTTTCTAAAAGAAGTTATAATTAATAAATATCAAATATCCTTATCCTTGCCAGAGAATATCGCTATTAAGCGATGTATTGTAAGTTAAAGCGATTCATCGCAGGTGCATTTACTCTACCTGCATATATATTCTTTAAATCTTAACAAAAAGATTCTTATAACTAATTTACAGAACATAATTTTGATCCAAGGTTGAAATTAATACCGATGAAAAGTTACCTGAGAATAATGATCATTATTTCCAATTTTGTAGCAACAAGCCCAAACAAAATTATCCAATTTATCTACACGAATAACTTTTACAACGTATTTTCAAGCTTGGCTGTTCGCTTAGTATTTTATAACTTGGTCGAAGTTTTATTACAATTTTCTCAAAGCTGAAAAACTTTTTACAAATTATTATAAATCTACACTTTGATATTGAGATTTTTACGTTGAGAAGATTACACAAGGGTTTAATGTGATCTTTAGTATGGCTCTATACTGGTCTATGGTATACAGGTCTCTAGACTTGTCGATGTGTGGGTGGATGCGCACATAGAGGTTACACAGTAACCTGGAGGACATAACGCAGTAAATATTAGCTTCTGTGGGGTGCATTTGCATATTTATAACTACGCAATGAATCTTTAAAACACTTCAAGAAAAAAAAACACATGAAATTTATATGTAAAGTTAATCGACATAAACAAAAAAATGAGGTAAATCGTATGATTTATGATATTGTTCTGGGGATAGTGGATAGTAAGCGTCAAACAACAACCACGTGACAAATATATGCAGAACCAATTTGACATATGAATCGCGTTCTGCGTATCCTTGTCACGTGGTTTGCCAAAAGACAAGTTGTTTGACGCTTAGTATAACAAATATTAAAAAAATAACAAAAAATACATCCGAACTGAGTACCTACTCTTTTTTTTAAACCGGTTGATAGCACTCTTTGTTATCAAAGGTTTCAAAAAAAGAGTAGAGTACAAAGAGTGTATGTTATTAATTTTTGCACACGAGTAGGTATCAAGGATTCTCTGCCTTTTGTATGAAAGTGTAGTTTCGTTCAGCTAATGTCGGATAAACTTGTCCATATTCCCCTTACACCGAACATCACCTGCACTACTCAAAGTCCAAGTTTTGCAATTAGGTGTACCAAGGTACAGTCAGCTACATGAGTAAATCACTTGCTAAATAAATTATTTGCAATTTCTTTTATAAGTTAATCGATAAATTGCTAAGTATTGCCTTAGTTTATTATTCAGTGGTGTCAATTCGACAAAAGTAAACTAAATTAATTTGACAGCACTAAATATATTGCTGCCCCTTTTATAACGATCGAAACAAAAAGGATGGCATAATTTTTAGTGCTGTCAAATTAGTTTAGCTTAGTTTTGGTGACATCTGAATCGACACCAGTGTTTCACCTCACATAAATTAGTTCATAGTAGTATCAATAAATTATATAAATATATTTAGTAATAAATCCGCTTAATTTCTAAACAAAGGTTTTAATTAACTTAACTTTAGTTCAACTTAACCAAAGAGTCAAAGAACAGAAAACCAAAGTTTAAAGATACGACACGTGTTTCGCCTCTACACGAGGCATCATCAGGAGGTGTGGACTCGCCGAAGTTTGAAACGAGAGTAAGTTCGGCGAGTAGTAGTAGAGGCGAAACACACAACAATAAGTTAACAAATTAAATTATAATCCTAGATAGAGCCTAGAGAAGTATTAAAGTAAATAACGTACATGCAGAACGCGCCAAAAAAGTTGGTCAATTATATCCTACCTTCCAGTATACTTTGGTCCGACGCAAAATGTTAAAAAATATTGTTTCCTGTTTATGACGGCCTTTTTTAAGCAATTTATTAGGGTTTATACTCTTTTATTATTTTATGGCCCTATTTGGAACATAGTTATTTTTCTGTTGGTGACTGTACTTGTGCAGCTAACTGATGCACGGAATGGATTCAACTTGTAAGTGGCTGTTAATTTGTTGAATTTCTGATAAATTACTTCCGGCTCCGTGTAAATTTCAGTATTTCCTGAAAATATTTAACTAAAAATTCTCACTTCAACTTACTGACACGGAAACAGGTTGACTACTGACAGCATTGTTGTATTGTGTATTGATTTTCATTTTTGTTTTTTTTTTTAATTTTGTAATCCATTGTTAACCATGCTTGTGTAGATTTTATATCATTGGGTTTTAGAAAAAACACCTATCGTGACATGGCGATCCAGGTATTCCCCAGATGGGAAGAGATTACGCCGCCCCATGATGTTTTTAAACTCTTGCTGAACCATTTTGAGACAATTTGAAGATCAATTTACAAATATATTTTTTTATGTACACTATAATAAAGTAGTAGACTCTGAATTCCTGTACATATGTTTTTTTTTCGGAAACGTGTTCAGCCGAATTTAAATAACATGCCTCCAATTTTTTTAGCGGTTAACTTTGCATGTAGGTTTGTTTGTCTGTGCATCCATCACGTAAAAACTACTGAAAGTATTAAACTGAAACTTTATAATCATAGGTACGAAGCCTGAAAAGGACATAAACCTTAAAAAATAACGCGAGTTTAAAACGCCCTGCCACTGGAGTGGCCGCGGACATAGTAGCGGATATGGATTGAAATAATGATATTTATACAAGGAAGGGTTATGTTTAGTATTCCGAGTATAAGGATTGATGACTTGCTTAATACTGACACTTTTCTGTTGCAAAATTTAATCAACGTATAATATACATGACTTATAATCGGCGTAATAACGTACTCTACGTTTTAAAAACATACGAGTTCAAAACCTTCTGCAGAATTCATACTAATTCCGCTGAAATATGTATTCTGAGAAATACGGGTGAACAGAAAATGAAAATTTTCTTTCACAGAAATGTAAATTTAAATCACGTTTGCAACTTTAAATTCTGTGAGAATTCTTTTATTCACCTGAACCCAGGTCTTATTTATGTGTTTATAGTTTCTTCGTTAAAGCAAAAACTTTTAAAATAAAAATAGGTACTTAAAAATCTGACTTTTTCTCCCAGCTTTATTTATATTTGATAAAGTTTTGTTATTAATAAAGTGTTCTTATCATTTTCACAGCACTGTATCCAAAAACAATTTTATATCAAACTTACCGCATAAATTATACTTCTCACAACAATTCGGGAGTTACCACAGCTTCGCAACTGTCACCCTACAGTTAGACCCTTCTCTCGTTAAGCCACTTCATACATCAAATTAATTTCCTACATGAGTCATTGAGGTTTTTTTTTAAAGTGACAAGACGAGTTGGGCGCTGGTTTTCTAATGGTATGAATTATACACCTAGGCTGGTGCTACATTTCTAAAGCACTTGTCTATTTTTAGATATTTTGATCATCATTCTCAAAAGTGCGTTTATTGCGTACCTAATGTTTTATGTACGATGGTTAATGTCTTCTTAATTTCTATTATTTACTTAGTTAAAGTAAGAAGTTCAAGCATTGTCTGCACATAGGTTTTGAACAAAGTATGTATAGAACAAAATGTACTTTACAAATCTTTTGTATGATAAACTTAATAAGTAAAGCTTTTTTTTTAAATAAACATTATTAGCTCAGCTTTATATGTTTGTAGGCATTTTATCTAGCTATTATTTTGCTATACAAATAAGAAGTAAGAAACCAACTCTCTACGAAATAAAAAAAAGGAAGCTCTATAAAATGAACATAAATAAAATCTGCCGCCCGGAGCTTAGTGACTCTAATGTCTCAATGAGAGGCTGGCCTTACTGTCATCCTTCACCGTTATTATATTCTGCTTATTGTGCGTCAATATTTATCTCTACTGGGAAGCTTTTAGGGCCATAATACTCTGGCAAAAGTTGTCGTCTGAAGTGGGAGATAGCACAAAGCCGGTTAATTGATTGCTTGTGAAATTTTCGCGAATATTTGGGTAAAGCCTTTACCATAATTATAACCAGTAGATCATCCTGAACTATGACCTCACGCACCTTGTATCCGAAACCCCTAAACTAATTTGGCTTATCTACGATGTTCAAAGTTCTTTTGAACTTACCCATAATTACACAACACAGATGTTAAAGTGGCAAGTGCATTGGACTGTTATGCTGAGTGTCGCTGGTTCGATTCCCGCTTCAGGATAAACATTTGTGTGATGAACATCGGTGTTTGTCCTGAGTCTGGGTGTTTTCTATGTATATATTTACAAAAAAAGTATATAAGTATTATATCAGTTATCTGGTTCCCATAATACAAGCTTGCTTAGTTTGGGGCTAGGTGGCGTTGTGTGAAATGTCCAAACATTATCTATATTTATTTATAATTAAGCCCATTTTCATGAAGATCTGATGAGCGATTCGAGTTGTCAATGAATGTGTTGACACAAAAAAATAATATTGTCCCGAAAAAAACGAAATTCAATAACTTTTGCAACTCGTAAATATAATCAAAATATTGTGTAGACGCTTCTCTTGTTGACTTACGAACTTTAAAATAACATTTGAAAGTTTCAATTTAAGTTAGGGTAATTTTGGTTAACTTCAATTACAGGATACGAAAGGGTGCGAAAGTATGATAAGTACGTGTTATATGATTTTAAGTAGGTTCTATGTGTTACATAGTTAATTAATTCGTGTCAGTGTGAATTGGGTAAGCCCCGACGAAATTTGAAATTGTAATCGTCTGGCTTAACTTTTGGGTTGTAATTATAATGGATTTGGATGTAATTTTCATGTTTGAGTTCATGTTTTATAATCTTATGGGTAAGAAAAGGAATATCCTACTGAAATTGTATTTTGATTTGGAATTTTTGAAGTATGTTACTCAATCACGCTTAAATGGCGTTATTTCTCAGTACATTTTTACGCTGTAGCGCGTAACCGGCGCCGCACGTGGTGCCAGTGACTCGTCTACGGCGACCTTAAGTAGAGTGCTTGGAGATACCTGTCAAATACACATCAAGATCTCAAGTTACAAAGTGATGACGTCATAAAATCTTACACAGTAATAAGTTAAAGTGTGTCTCGCATGGCTTAACATTTTATGTTACTTTTAACTTAATCCGTGTTTATGCGTCGTAAAACCGCCGTAAAATCGACATTTCTCTAAACGACAGTAGATAACGTAATTGCTATTTACCTTTCGGATATTGAGGAAAGGATGTAGGCCGTTAAAGTGTCTTTGACTTTTGTTATCTTGGTTGAATTTATTGCCTTGTTGAAGGAATATTCAACAAAAAAACAATCAGATAGGTGAGCAAAGAGGTGGTATGTATTTTGCCATCAGGGTGACCAAATTTTTCAGCTGTATTTATATATAAACAAGCTTAAAGTTTAAAAAACCTAAAAACCCAACTGCGAAATAATTATACATTAATTGTCAATTAATTACTCTAAAATTTAATATATATGTATGTTTAAATATTATTTAAATACTTTCATTTTGATACCCTACTCGATGGGTTAAGTAAACAAAAGAATATTAACCCCTTACCATTTAGCTCCAAAAATCCGCAATTTTGGTTATTTTATTTAAACCCATCTAAGAACACTCGGGGGATTGAGAAAAATCTAACGATACCTTAACTGTAAAAATCCATCCAGCCGTTTGGAAGATACGAGGTAACCCATAAATTTACATACATACTTACAAGATACGCGCGACAAAACATAACCCTTCATTGGCAGTCGGGTAAAAATAGCTACTACTTTTAACTTCGCGTAACACACTAAAATGTGTTTTTTCAACTCATTAACTCTACCCGTACCAAGTATCATCTCAATCAGTTCCGTAGTTTTGGTATCCACAAACTTTCGCATTTATATTACTAACAGAATCATACATAGAGAATTCGTTTTTCTGTAGATACAAATGAATGTAGGCCACTATTTTTGTTTCGTTGTTCGCTAGTGTTCTCTTTACAGAATTTAAAACAGTTTCAACATTCTCAATTCAAACTAACATTAACCCTTAAAAGTTTTAATCAACTATTATTTCAGACTTTCAAACCAGACTGTAATCTGAAAGTTTTATCCATTTAGAGAACACTAGTCCTAACGACCGGCGGGCAATCGGTGTCGGCCGAATTCCGTTTGGACCGTGCGTGACGTATTGTGGTCGCTCGCTCACATCAATCACTACCTGAAACCTGAAAGGGTTAAATAATACTAGGTAGTTAGTTTTGTGGCTTAAAAAAGGTAAAATATTTGGTACTGGGACAAGATATACACCGCAAATTTTTAATCACCAATAAATAAGCATAATCAGTTGCCGTGAAAACTTGATATGGAAAAAAACCCTTTTTTTATCAGAATAACTGTCCGCCGCCATGTTGCATGACAAAAACAAAGCGATATCAGCGCCTCTAACGGTAGATAATATAACTATTTTACGATATGATCCATAATGCTTGGCCATTTCATGAAGTGGCCAAACGTTAGTGAACATCAATTTGGCCATTTCATTAAAAGGCCACGCGCTTAGCTGTTCATATCATTAAACGCTGACTATTAATTGATCTTGCCAGGCCATTTCATGGTATGGCCAGCGGATATTGACCATTTCATGAAATACAGCCATTTCATGAAATGGCCAGCAACTTCACGAAATGGCCTATTCAATGGTCCAGCCACGACATGGACACAACGTAATGTAACAAACATAAAAAATAAAAATCAACCGAATTGACAACCTCCTCCTTTTTGAAGTCGGTTGAAAACAAAATAAAAAGAGCAGGGACTAATTTTTTTTCAGCTGAAGCTTGTTTCCTCTAGTTTTGACCAAAAGCGAAGCCTACTCCATTTTCTCCATACACCAGCGTATCCCGTGTCTAATAGCAACGCGTATGTAGGTTACATCCTAACAAATATGCAAACTTTTCATTAAGTTTAAAAAAAAATTGTTGATTAATCTATTAATAGCACAAGAATAGTCGGATTTTTTTATGCCGACTGCGAAAAATAAGGTCTATGTTCTTCGAGTGCAAGTACGAGTATGTATGTTTATTTTCTGACTAAGAGGCGAACCCATAGCTAACCCTTCTTTTTGCTTAAAATAATTATTGTTAAAGCGAAAATAATTTTGTTCCATGCAAACTTTACTTTACTTTTTTTTACTTTTTTTTAGTCCGTTAATGGCAGATATTTTCATGGATCATTTCGAAAATAAATACTTAGTAAATCAGGCAAATATTCTTTACTATTATAGATATGGAGATGATATATTAGTATGTTGGACAGGTACTCTTCGTCAAATTGATGTTCTTTTGACAAAAATCAATAACATTCATCCAAAAATTAGGTTCAAACTAGAGTTGGAATCGGAGAATTCTCTCAACTTTTTGGATTTAACTATAACTAGGGTCAATAGGAAACATGAATTTAAAATTTATAGAAAACCTACTTACACTGATGTTACAATTCCAGCTTCATCTTGTCATCCAGTACAACACAAATTAGCGGCTTATCGAAGTTTTGTTCACAGGTTAATGTCGTTGCCATTATCAGAAGCAGATTTCAAAGAAGAGCTCAACATAATTTATTACACAGCACAAAATAACGGGTACAATAAAAACATGGTTGATAATTTGATCAAAAATAAACGTCGAAACATTGTTCGTTCATTATTGTATGCATTGCCACCGGATAGGTCTGAGAAATATTTAGGTAGTCTTACTTATATGGGAACAATTACTGAAAAGATTTCAAAAATATTATTTAAAAATAAGGTGAGGGTAGCTTTTAAAACAAACAATACATTGCGTTCAATTTGTAACGGGAAAGATAAATTAGAGAATCATAAAAAATCTGGTGTCTATAAATTAACTTGTGATGATTGTAATGCTGTTTATGTAGGTCAAACGGGTCGTAGTTTTCAGACAAGATACAAAGAGCATGTTTCAGCGTATAGAAATAACTGTCCAGAAAAATCACATTTTGCAAAGCACTTAATAGACACTGGTCATTCTTTAAACGATAACAATACTTTTAATATATTACATACATGTGAAAAAGGTTTTAGGTTAAATATTTTGGAGTGTTTAGAAATTTTAAAACACAATACAACAAATATTACGCTGTTGAATGATTTAAATACGACTATTCCAAGGTCTCCTTTGTTGAGGATTTTTGTGACGTCGGGTCATACGACAGGCGACTCATCACCATAACGGGTATAAATACGGGCCGGGCAACGTGTGACGCAGTAACAGCCATCTGCGGCTAACTGCATTAAACGTCCATCCGAAAAAAAAAAATGTCTCTCTCTCTCGTTTCGAACTTCGGCGAGTCCACACCTCCTGATGATGCCTCGTGTAGAGGCGAAACACGTGTCGTATCTTTGAACTTTGGTTTTCTGTTCGTTGACTCTTTGGTTTATAATATAGTAATATGTACTAAAGTTCTAAACTAAAGTTAAGTTAATTAAAACCTTTGTTTAGAAATCAAGCGGATTTATTACTAAATATATTTATATAATTTGTTGATCTTACCATCTGAAAGCTGATAGAAACGAATGATAAATGCGGCTTTAGCCGATGCATTACGTGCTATGTGACGATAGTCTGCCAAGTCATAACTTTTTTTACTGATTAAGTATTTCGAGTTTTAACGGAAATAAATACCTACATGCGGACTGTACTTACTGCTTTTAACTTTTTCTGTGATCTCTAGTGTTCGTTGTACGGATGATCCATTTTTCCATGAATTATGGCCCGCCCGGGGGAATATGAAAATATATGACTACGGCACCGTGACGTCATCGTGGAAACATCATGCGATAAAATCTGGCGTGACGGATTTGGAGATTCATCTCGTGTAGGGAAATATGTACATTGTACATTATCCAAAAATAAAAAAAAAATCTTTATTTCTCTCAGGTACTTACATTTTAGTATAAGCCCTAGTTACCAAACTAAGTTTGAAAAAACTTGTACTATGGTAAATAGTGCCTTCCAATATTATTATTATTTAACTAGTACAGACTTTAATTATATTAAACAAACTGATAAGAACTTCTGGACATATTAAAAACAGATACCTACCTACATCACAAAGTTTTTGTTTATGTATTAGATTAAATTTAACAACAATTCCTATAATTTAATTAATAAAATTAAGATTGCTGCATATGGTAATTAAAGTGTTTTATAGGTAGGTATATTATTACAATTTGAAACCTGATGGGTATTTCATAATTAATCATATCATGAACATTGCTTTTAGAATTTAAAATAATTATATTATATTTTATTATATTATACATACAGTTAGGATTGGGCAGTGAAGTGTTTTGGGTTTGTTATTGGAAATGTTTTATTTTATTTATTTGCATCAGACATAATCTTAGGTGCTAAAAACGTTACTTTGAAGGTGATATATAAAAATATATTCCGAACTTGTTTCATCATCATCCTTGGCGCTACAGCCCCGGGTGGGCCTTGGCCTGATGAAGTAAACGGCGCCATCCAAGCCTTTGGCTTTCTCCTTCCAGCCGCTGACTCCGAGTGCTTTCAAGTTTTTTTCAATGCCAGCGATCGAAGTTTAGGTCTACCGAACTAGTTCGGACAACTGTATCTCGGAGCGTATAACTAGCCGCCTCGCAAGTTGTGGTGTTTTTTACATAGATATGTGCACTTCACAGTTAGATATCTTATATATCATAATAATTTTATATATTATATTATTTTAGTTCCCAAGATAGTTTATTCTTTAAATCAATTCGGTGTGGTATTGTTCCTATGTTTTTTTATCGGCTTTTTGGCTGAACAAGTGTAAGATCTTTAGCTACCAGATGAGTCGGCATTTATGTAAGATACAATCTTTCAAAACAATTTGAGCTAAATAGGATAAGGGTTTATGAGTGAATAAGCGTGTGAGTAGAATAATAGGAGTATAAATAGTATGTATATACAATACAGAATGCGAGCAGAAGTCTTATTTATTAGCTATAAAATAGTATGAGTAGGTACTTAGTTTGTAACTAGGATTATATGGCTTAATTATGTCTTAGGACCAACGCACACCTGCGTAAGCGCGGTGGAAAGAAAGGCGACCGCGACACACATCTAAACGGAACGCGCGACCAGTTGGTCGCTTATATTAGTATGCAAGTAACCGCCACGCTAGTTGCGGTCACCAACATAGGAATGCTACCTAAATAAGGGTTAATTTCGATTGTTGACTTCATAGTCTCTTCGCCGCGCCTCCGCAGGTGGGCGCTGGAACATACACAACCCACATCCCTATTAACTAAAACTTGTACTTCAAAACTTGTATTATACAGCCATATTAACTCCATACGAGTTAACTATCAAACCAAAGATGATCCTCTTACATTAAGTAGCATAACTTCCTCTACAGCCTCGTGTGTGACAGAGATGATACGATATTTAGTGAGAGATGAAAGGGATGGCATGAGACTTGGTGATAGAAGCCGAACAATGAGGACTTTTGTAATAAATCATAGTCTGGAACTAGTGGGAAGGCTTTGGCTGACTGTATGTTACACCGAAACGTACACACGGAAAAAAGCGTCATTTTAGTTTTAACTCAAATATCGGTCGATGATCATCATCTCAAATCGAGTGTCCCGATCTCTAAGAATTAAGGTATGTAAGGTAAATTTAGTAGAATTTTATCTGTGTGAGTAGAGTCTTATTTCGTGGAAAACGACAAGATGGCTATAATTGAAATGGGTGAGTATAATATTCCAAACAAAATTTAATTAAAAAATCCACTTTTTTGGTTGTTAAGTTTACTTAGTAGAATTTCTAAGTTTGTATGTGATCTTATTTTTTTTAATCTAAAACAATGCAAGATTAGATGATAGGAGACGGGTCTCTATACGATTTTTTTTATTCGGAGTTAACTGTAACAGTAACTATGCTATGAAAGTGTTTTACTAGCCTAGACATAAAGTCCTGTGTAGCACTGTCCTGGTTATGGGCAGGCACGATCACTTACCTTCAAGATAACTAGCTCATTTCGACAATTATTTGTATTAAAAAAACAACTTGTTACAATATGGTGTAAATGCATCTCATTTGGACTGATCCTACACGATCCTTTTATCTGCGAGCAGCTCCCGTTAGCGAATACATCGTGATTTTTAGTTCGTTAAGTTGCTTTTTGTATTCCGACTGCTAGTTAGTCGCTAAACGATTTTAAGGCATGCGCTTTACTGTGTAAATATATTCCATGCTTTGTTCTATTTACCCGACTATATAGAAGGAGAATAATGTATTATGTTTTTGATGGGGTATGTAACGATATTTGGTAACATAATAATGATTGGATTTTTAAACAAATAATAGTGTTATCTGAAAAAGTATGAAACAAGAATATTAATTTCTCATCTGAAATTTTAGTATTTATATAAAGCGAAAAAAAATTACCTAAAAACTATTTTACCGTTGGAAGGCATCCCCTGCAGGATGCCGTCTAGATGGGTACCAACACAGTGACATATATATTCTACCGCTAAACAGTAATGTCTAAGTATAACTGTGTTCTGGCTTAAAAGGCACTGTAGCGAGTGAATTTACTGGGTCTTTGAAGCTAATTATCATAATGTCTCAAAGTGGACGAGCGCTATTGGTATAGGCTATTGCAACACTGGTGTGTTGCAATAGCCTATACAAAAAAACCGGACTATATAAGATGTACTCCCATTTCTATATGCATGTAAAGTTTCGGTCGAAAGTTAGTTCATATGTACAGACAGCGTCATAGATAAGTATCCCCCTTGCAAAAGAAACCCAGCTTCAGATCCCTTTAAAACGCCACCGCTGCTGTGTACGAATAAATTTAGACTTCACAATAATAATATTTTTTTAACCATGCCTAATAATCATAATTTTATACAATTTTTTAAGGGATTCGATTTGGGAGCTGTGTGTCTTGTACAAGGGGGATACTTATCTATGACGCTGTCTGTACATAATATTCGTGCTCAAAGTTCGAAAAAAGGTGTCAGAACCAATATACCTACTATAGTTGCAATATATAAGGCATCATCATCTAAGGAAGAGTTCTTCTTCATCTTATCGCGTCACTAGTTCTTTCGAACCAGTGTGGTGAAAGGATTTCAAGTGCGCCTCAAAGAGGCTCCTATCGTGCACTTGACACATGTTTTTTGACATGCTGGTTTACTCACGATGTTTTCTTTCACCGTTAAGCACGTGTTTTTAATGCACACTTAGATTTTTCGAACAGAATTTCCATCGGTGTTCGACCGGGTTCGAACCCACGACCTTCGGATCGAAAGTAGAGGCACCTCTCACTCGGCCAACACTGGTCCATAACATATAACATAATATGGACATGGTATATGGACCAATATATTATATTCGTGCTCAAAGTTCAAAACAAGTGTCAGAACCAATAGACTATAGTTGCGATACATAATGCATCAGAAGAGTAATATTTCCTCACTTACCCCTAAGCTATAAAGCTTAGAAAAACACTGATACCTCGCAGTATGAAGCCATTACCTCCACTCTGCACACACCATTAGAATCCATTTTAGTATCTTCCTTAGAGTATTAAAGATATATGAGACTTTTTTTATGAGGTATGAACTTATTCTGAACCGTTTTAATAATTTTATGATGTACCAAATATATCATGATTATGGATTATGGTACATCGGGAGTTTTCGATTCAAAGTTACCCATTTATGGGATGATAAAAAAATCAAGTCCTGAATGATTTAATTAATATTAATTAAATCATTCATAATGATTAACTACGTGTTTTATTTATTTTCAAACGATGGACTTGATTTTTTAATCATTCCATTTATAGATAACTTTGAATCGAAAACTCAGTATGATAAGGAATGTAAATGTCTAATAAAGAAGAACATTCCAAAATTATAAAAAAATGTTTTTACTAAAATTAAAATATAAAACCACACGACAGAAGTGAAAACTTCACGAAGGCGACTCGAGCCGACTTTTTTCGAACGAGCGTTACCTAGCCGAACGTAAAATATTCAATACCAACGAAATAAAGTGCTCAGCGAATCTAAAAAGCTTTTCACTAAAATAAATAATGTGAACCATGTGTTATTTATTACTCCATAATACGATCCGATGTGGTTTTATTGGCGGCTCGTATATTTTAGTTCTGTACTCGATCCGCAAACTCCGACGAATGAATTGATCGTAAAACACCGGTATGTCATATTCTGGGGAAGTTCTGGGTGACTATCATCTCCCAAAATACTCGTAAACACTTTCAAATATCAACGGTACCTATAGAGTTTCTGACGAACTGAATACAACTTTATTAGCAACGCAGCTGAGATAAAATATTTTAGTCTTGTCTAGCACTGGTTCAGTCTTAGGTTTAGCAGGGGTACTAATATAAACCGTCCGTTATGTTTATTTATATTTAACAATCACAGGGCTAGTTAACAAGCTACAAGCAGATTGTAAAAAACCAATGACGCGGGGCGAGTTTACAAGCTACAAGTGAACTCGCTGGTTTGAAGTTTGTAAATAGTAGTCCTGTCTCATCGACGCTTTAAAATGCAAATCTTTATTCCGTTTTTATCATAATATAAGTACCTACAGTATTATACAGTACACAACAACAAGATGTATGGAAACTAATGGTCGCCAGACACGGTCGCTGTGGTCAGCGACGCGTTTGGGGCGACTGTAAACTTCTTCAAACGTCAAACATTGCAAAATTACCGTAAATTCCACCTGATGCACCTGGTGCTTACCACCTGAATTTACGGTAATTTTGCGTTTTGTTTAAAAAATCAGATGCTTACCGTTTTGTTTGACCTCACACAAGTCTTAAGTAAAGTTCCTAAACATGAACGTAGTTCGCGTCACAAATTCTGCTTGCTTTCGTCAATGATTAGCCACTCTATGTCCCCTTTATCATAAGCTCACTTAGCCCTTATGAACAAACTATTTTTATTACGCTAAACCACGTGATAAAAATAGTTCGCTCAGTATCGTAATATTAGGGAAAAAACTGTCGTAAAGGCGTCACCACTTCCCTATTGATGACATGGAAAAGAGAAAATACACGGATAAGCAGTAGGTAGTTATTATTACTCTTTCAACACACATCCAATCAAAAATGTTTCATATGTAGCACAGTTCTGATGAAAGGAAAGCGTGATCCGGATGACTACCAAGAGAGCACATAGCTCGTCACGTAACTTAGTTTTAGAAAAAATCTGTCACATAATTTTTGACGTGACTATGTCTAATAAATCGATGAAAGCCAGCTGCATGCACGAAAACGTTGACGTCATTGGTAACTCTGACATTGTTCGGTAACGCTGGTAGTCACGTTAAACTATCGTCCGTAAACCAACTTTACAGACAACTAATTTTTTTTAGAAATATTGATGTCGTTCAGTTTTTTGTCGATGGAAATTGTTGCACTTCTATAGAGATATCAAATAATGTAACCTATACAATTTACGAGTAGAAGCAAAGTTAAATGCATAATAAAATCAAAATGAATAGCTTAGCAAAGAATAAATAATATTATGTACCACTTAGCTCTCATTTATCATTCAGATTCAGTTAATTAAAATCTTGATTTAATTAACTGAATCTGAACTCATAGGCATCTCATGCGTGATCACCTCGAGAAATTTTGTTGTATGATGTTGATGTTGTTTGTTGTCACTTATTATAAAAAAAAATAGATTCCAGCCATAATAGCTTTTAATTTATCTGAAATTTTCTTTCAAATCATTGGTATTATCTCTTTCTTTAGGCCTTATAAGTAAGGGTCTTAAATTTATTCATGCGCAATCCCGTATAACTTAGAAACGCAACAAAATTTACCAACTCTAGAAATTTCTTGGCTCTGTGTTCATGGCTTTATCGGACCATAACACTATCACTGGTGTTATTATTTATCTAAGCCATTACTAACGTAATATTCTTGTACTAAACTAAGTAGGTTATGATGTGAAAATGTTAAAATAAAACTTAAGGTTTCTTTGGGATTGTCGGCTAATCCCAAAATATATTTCACAAGAGTTCTTGATATACTAACGAAGCCTACAAATGAAGATAAAGAGGATAATATAAAACATAATTTCTTATTTATTTATTTATTTATTTTAGGGGATCCATCAGCACAACATAACAATATATAATATTTGATTAAGTGATAGGTGGCCATTTATAGGTTCCCACTTATAGAAAAACATTATAGATAGAAAGACTAACAAATTAAAAACTACAATATTATCAATACCATTGTTTATCATTTCACATTCACTATATCATTTATTTAATTTGTTGTAACTATCTAGTTATTTATCATTTTATAAATTAGCTTCTTTGCTTTGGGTTTTGTATTGCATAAAAAATGAGTTATTTAATGTATTTCTTAGGCTGGATATGCTGCAATTGAAAGGGTCAAGGTCATGCTCTTTAGAAAACTGGTTAAATCTATATCTCGCTCTATGTAAGAAAGAATTTTTCCTATAATTAGTCAATACAGAAGGTAGATAGAACAAGTTACTATTCCGGAATGTTCTTTTTGGAGTATGGAACTGGATTTTACTCAACAACTGCGGACAATCTATAGAAGATGTTATGATTCGTGACAAATATATAATATCAGCAAAGTCTCGTCTTAGATAGAGTGGGATTAGGTGCTGCTTTGCACAATTTAAGTTATAGTCTAGTTCATAAGTTTTTAATTTGAAATTAATAAAGCGCAAAAACTTTTTTTGAATGCTTTCAATTCTATTGATATACACAGAGTAGTTTGGGTTCCAGACTTGTGAAGCGTATTCTAGGTGGCAGCGTACAAAGGTGCTATAGAGAATCTTAATCGTCTTGATACTTTTAAAATCCTGGGATGAGCGCATCACAAATCCTAGTGCTTTAGAAGCTTTTTTTACAATAGAAGAAATATGAGTGTCAAATAAAAGTTTTGAATCGTGAATTACGCCGAGATCCCTAATTTCCTGAACGTTATTAAGAGTTTGACCTTTAAGACTGTAATTAAATCTGATTATATCAGTTTTTCTAGTAAAAGTTGTAACATTACACTTAGAAGCATTCAAGTCTAATTTATTTTTGTGACAATAGGCATCAAGACGATCAAGATCTTCCTGTAAAAGAATAGCATCATTGTAGCATGTGATTCTTACTATATTATTCCAGTGGTTAGCTTGTTAGTGACTCTACCTTGCTTCTGTAAAAATAGGTCAGTAAGTACTTTACTTCCTAAGATCTTTGTTGCATCTATAACTGTAAGGATATCATGTACCAGAAACCGTTGACTAATCCTCAAGTTTAAGTAGTGTTCTTCTTATCGTGTCACTAGTTCTTTCGAACCACGAAGGTGAAAAGATTTCAAGTGCTCCTCGAAGAGGCTCCTTTCGTGCACTTGACACATGTTTTAATACTTCTTAGGTTCTATGACATGCCAGTTTCCTCACGATGTTTTCCTTCACCGTTAAGCAGATACTGCAGTTACTGCAGATTGTATATGGAATGCTAAAAAAGAAGCTAGAAGCTAGTTCGCTACCGAGCGAGTGGAAAGTTTTGTGTATCATCGACACTCGCTAACTCGCTCACTCGCTAGCTTTCAAACTGGCTTGTAGCTTGTAAACTAGCCCTATATCATCGACGCTTTTTACAATCAGATAGTCAACTAGCAGATTGTCAAAATGCCGATAACACGGGGCGAGTTTAATGCTAGCGCATTCGCACGCTTGTAGCTTATAAACTAGCCTTCTAAAACGCCAACGTCTAATCTTAATGTTAACATCATCATCAACCTATAGCAGTCCACTGCTGGACGTAGGTTTTTACCAAGGCACGCCACTGAGCCCGATCTTCGGCTCTTCTCATCCACCTTCTGCCAGCTAAATCGAGTCATCGCACCATCCGGACCATCCGGACCATCGCACTATCACCATGAAGACGTGGTGGCCGAGTGGATGAGGCCCTTACCTTGCGATCTCATGGTCAAAGGTTCGAATCCCGGTGGTAGTCATGCATAAATGTTTTTTTACGGTTGTAAAAATCTATGTATGCGTCCCACGTTCTCTCAACGGTGAAGGAAAAGGTCATAAGGAAACCGGCATGTCGTAGAACCAAAAGTGCGAAAACATGTGTACGAAAGGAGCCTCATCGAGGCGCACTTGAAATTCTTTCACCACACTGGTTCGAAGGAACTAGTGACACGATAAGAAGAAAATCGCACCATCTGGCCAAAGGTCATCCTACACTGCGCTTGCCTAGATGTGGTCTCCACTCAAGAACACTCATGAATTCAAATGTAGCTGTGACGACATCATCTACCAGAAATTGTTGGCTAACCTCTACGTTTGAGTAGTGAAGATACACTACAAAATCGCAGCATGAAAGCCTCCGCTAGCGGGAAATGAGTGTTTTCATTCCATTAGCTGTGAGATTATGCAATTATCTGTCTCCGTGCGAGCGAGTTTAGCGAGGATTTGTAGCAGGTTTGAGGTGGCTTTTACGAGCATGGAAATGAGAGTTCACGTTTCTATGGTTTATAAGACCACTTGCAACCTAAACTGATATTTTGTTTTGACACTCGTCTGCTCTATCTATATATTCTGGAGTTTTGTGTATCTATGGGTTTTTTTTATATGAATGTTGCGCATTGACAAAATTATTTTCTTACATAAGCGCTTACTATTCTTGACGATGGTATAAATTTTAATTTCGAGTGTATACTCGAAATTTCGAGTCTCATCGTCCAGTGGTTTGGCCAGTCTTAACTTGTGCTGTCCAAGCGGAGAGATGCTTAAGGGGCATCCTCAATTTGATTTCGTGAACAAAAAAAGTGAAAGGTTTCATACTTTAATTTAGATTTTATATGTGTTTTAAAATTAAGCCTACTAACTTAAAACACGTATAAAATCTAAATTAAAGTATGAAACCTTTCGATTTTTTTGTTCACGAAATCAAAAAACATAGAGGAAACGAATAGTGTGTAGAAATTACTATAATACGGCGTACTTTTTGAGTATTTGTCTGAAACATTTTTGTATGGAATTCGTATTTGAGGATTACCCTTAAATGGTTTTAAAAGTAGAAATGAAAACAATTTGAAGAAAGTTCCTCAGTAATTTTGGAAAACTTCAAAAAAATATATAATTCATGAGCCTATAGGCTGTCTATTATTCGGTTCGTCATTCAGAACAAAGCATTAATTATAATTAAAAGACAATTATAATTGATGATGTTTTTTTTCATCGTTATTTAAATAGCCTAATGGCAATCATCCTGTATGTAGCTCCATACGAGGTAAATTTATTCAATTTCTTTCACATTACCTGAGGTATGGAATTTAAAATTCCCGTCGCTGGAGCATTCACTTTGCTAATGGAAAGAAAATACGGAACGAGAACATTTTTACGAAAAATTGTGTTGATGTAAAAGTTCTAATTTTTAAGTAACATATTATTTCTGAATTACCTTTATAAGTTATATTTTTCTCGAGTACGTTTTCGTTATGCTAAATTATGTAAACTAATTTAATTAATAAATTTATTATGTTAATAATGTATTTGTCGGAATGAACGTCAGAACGAACGGTCTTAGTAGCGTTCTTCAATCTTCGGGCCTATTCGGGACGCAAGCGCCGCCTTTCGGCACTCGACAGAGTCTTCGATAAAGCGTTCGGGTCGGCGAGCCGCAGTCTTCATCCAACCGCCGAGCCGGACAGTACTCTCGTAGAAACTGTCTCGCGTTTCGTGTAGTACTAGGCCCTAGCCTACCTTTGTCCGCGTGTAATAATGAATTACTGTTGTTATTGAGAATAGAAGTGATTGTTAATATTCCTGTGCATTCATTTCAACTGACATTACCCACCTTTGCCCACAAGAAACTAGTCTACGATAGCAAAATTTTACACCATTGCCAACATCAGGTGTGGGATCAGTGTCGGTTCAAATGGGAAACGGCCGTTGGCGTACTATGCTCGAAATTCCTTATCGAAGCCCTTCAATCGCCTCGGACGCAAAATAAAGTGATCTTGCTTGATTTGACCCGGACAAGGAGGACACTGATGCGAGATCATGGTGTACGACGGCTGATTTGTATTTTGCTGAAAATCCACTCGAAGTTTGTCAACTTTGTTGGTGATTGGCAAGACGCTACAGAGTGTAGCATCGAGCACGTGGCTATCGCAAGTCCAGCGCATGTCGTGGAGCGAACGAGCCGCATGCAGAGCGACGTGTGGACGTGTGCGTCTTGCAACCTACGACAGGAACAATTGATTATAAAGGTCAGTCGTATTGTTTTTCATATGATTCAAGTGCTGGATGTTCGTAAGTAAAAGAGAAAATAGCTGCCAAGTTAGGTGGCAAGCGAGTAAATAACGTTGTTGCTATGTCCAGTATTGGGCAAACGCGTTTATTCAGCACTGAACAGATCATTATGTTGTGTAACGATTAACGATCACCCTCCTCCACCTGCTTGCAATTTGATTTAAAGATAGACACAAAATTTAGAGTAAAGGCTATTCCGTTGTATGACTGCGAATGATTTTCTCCTAACAAAATTCGAATCTCGTTGTGAATATGTGCCATAGCGCATAGAAGTCTCTCGATTTAAGTGCTGTAGTAACAGAGGCCGTGATAAGTCTGAACTTTCGCTAATCTTCACCGTTTTTTTGCGTTTTTCATAACCGGTGTAGTGAAACACAAGCTAGCTGATTGAACACTGTTTTATTTTCTTGTCATACCATCGACGTACCTACCCACATCTATATAATTATACTACATCTTTCCCCTTACAAATGTTTGTTTGAGTATTGAAACATGATCCTTAACTAATCCTTAATCTAAACAAAAACTAGCAAGCTAAATACTCGCTTCGGTACCTACGTATTGTTACTTAACCACATACATCGAACATATACCTACCTACATATTATACACACATAAACATACATATATATATTACATTATTAGATATGAACTAAACACCTCTTTAAGTATTATTTATGAGTTTATTAAAAGTATTTATTAGGTTTCTTTGCGAGGTACTCCCTACACCACCTGCATCCCGTATTGAACTGGACGTAGTTGTAGGAATAGGTAGGCTAGCGTTACTAGAATCTATAGATCCCTGATCAGCTGTGTTCGCGTTATCGAATCTGCGTACAATGTGCCTACGATTGCGACGGTACCTACGACCTACATTATCTTGCAGTATATAGGACCTCGGTGCTTGAGCTTTTTGCACCACTTTCATATGCTTTCTTTGACTGCCATCCGCTACTACTACTTGATCGTCATCCTGTAGTATAGGGAGGTTTTTATATGTCTTATCGTATCGTAGTTTTATCGTAGTCTGGTGGAGGTCGCGCGTGCTCCATATTTATTCGTTTGAAACACACACTAAATTATTATGTAACAACGAAACTATGTCGAAAACTATGTTTTTAAACCATTAATTCCAAAACACCGCTGCCACTATGTACAAGAAACACAAGCTAGCTGATTGAACACTGTTTTATTTTCTTGTCATACCATCGACGTACCTACCCACATCTATATAATTATACTACAACCGGTATGCAGACTATGCGTAACTTCAGGCGAGCTTAAAATTAGGTGGATAGATCAGAGTTGTACTGTGTAACGTAGGCCGTTTAGGGTGTCTGTACTGCAGAGGAACGTAGTGTTGTTCGTAAACGTGTAAAGGATCTTTATTTGGGTTGTTAACTAACAAAAAACGGAATCAGACTAAATTAGATCCAAAGTACAAACGTCTCTTTATGGTATTAGAGGTTTGGATGGAGAGCGTTACACTTTAAAATCTGTAAACTCTAAGTGCAAATACAAGTGTACTCATGATAGGTTAAAACGAATGCCAAATGACCATAATGCCAGTCGATGTTGATGTAAATGAGAATTGAAAAGTTCAAGTCGACGACTAGTAATGCTCTATCAACTGTAAGTATACTTAACTTACCTTATGGCTAAGGTCAACTATACCAGTAGCTATTTGTAGTCGTAGCCTAGTGGAAATCGGTGTCTCTTGAGATAAATTATGGAATTATCTCGAGTAGTCTGTGGGTGCGCGATGCGCTGATGGTGCTGGCGGAGGTTGTGGTCTTCGGACCGTTTTGTTCGGCTGGTGAATGCCGTGGTGATAGAGAGCTTACGGTCGGTAAATTGAATAAAGTTGAGTCACTATGAATGATTTGAGATGGTATACGGTCAATGGTTAATGGTCACGATGGTTAGGTCAGATTAGCCATGTCATGATTACTATGGTCAGGTAAACAGGTCTGATTGGTCAAAGGCTACTATTAACAATAGTATGTAAGTAGGAGTCACAAGAAGCAGCTAGTACAATAAAAACAAAAACCATTTTTTTTTTTCAAAAAATAACTCTAAAACTCTCGCAACTCTTTGTTCAGACCCATTTATTGCTAAATCGGTTATGCTCTGTTACTTTACAATGCTGAAAAACGAAAGATACAAGATTGCGAACTGGGCTCGAGCCAAATGTCGCCTGACCCAATATATCTGTATGGCTAAGGGATGTCGTACACAATACATTGCGATTGTATAACAAAAATATTATATTTTTGAAATAAATAAGAATAAAAATATACAAACAGTTAAAAAAGCAAAAGCCGTGTTGGCCGAGTGGGAGGTGCCTCGACTTGAGATCCGAAGGTCGTGGGTTCGAACCCGGTTGTGCACCGATGGGTTTTTCTGTTTAAAAATCTATGTATCTAAGTGCTTAACGGTGAAGGAAAACATCGTGAAGAAACCGGCATGTCATAGAACCTCAAATAAGTTCGAAAACATGTGTCAAGTGCACGAAAGGAGCCTCTTCGAGGCGCACTTGAAATCCTTTCACCACACTGGTTCAAAAGATCTAGTGACACGATAAGAAGAAGAAGCTTAATGATATATTTCTGGTTATTTTTATAGTTAGAATTTGGGTGGTTTTAAAATCTGCTAAGAAATTATTCGGGATTACGCGTAGGTATTTATAGTTTAGTTATTTTATTCAGATACTTACTTCAAAAAATCGTTTTTTTTTTATTAAATGGCAGAATCAATCAATAAATAAATATTTTGGATATTTCACACAACGCTACTAACTTTTTTTAGACAGGTATATTATCTTTTATACTGTAAGTGTGAGACATCCTTTACGTAGAGAATGCCTCTATAAATTATTAAAATTCTCACTTGGCTGATCTTCGCTTGAAATGATTTGTCGAGCACTTTTTGCCTTTTGTGAGAATCGATCTTTGATTTGTAGTTTTTCGAGATATACAAGTATTGTAAGTTTTCAAGGGGTGTTTTATAAAAACTTGCAGCTTGAATGAAAAACAATTCATATTTTTGCATAAAAAATCAATTACTATTCAATAAAAAAATAACAATCAAAAGACTACAAACTATAATTGATTGATTCAGGCGTTACTTTGCGGAAATCCATAAATATTAATAAATAGTCAACTACAAACTATGTTTTCTATGTAATTCAAATCTTGCGTTAATTTTGGTTGATAAATAACAAAGTTCTGAGGTAACAAACATTTTAAAAAAATCGTCCTTTTAGAAGTCGATTGATAGAAAAATGCTCATAAATACGTTAGATTCTTGTTTAAAAAATTAAGTAGCTTTTTTTTCATTATGATCTGTAAGGCACAGTTTTGGACACATTATGTAAATTTATTATGTCTTTAAATGAAAATGGTCATTTTCTAGTTGGCAACACTGCCTGCTTAGCTTAGGTAAATGTATAATGAGCGTGGCGCTTTATAGTCAAGGTAATGGTTATGTCCTTCCGGTATTAGTCTACGGACCGGTACAGTGTATCAGTATAGGAAAAACCAGGGTTTCCCAATCTTTTACAATAACCTATGAGTCGCAGTATTTCAGGCAATAAAATTAAAAGACCATAGATTTTTTTATTTTGTCGGGATGTTTGATGTTTTGTGAGCAAGATGTATGCATGCAAATTAAATTTTAATTTTCAGAAATGTCATCGATTTAATTTAATTTCACATACCACTTTACACACAATTTAATCAAATGTACCTGGTGGCTGCAGCCGTTTTAAATGAAGTAAAAAAATAAATATAAATACAAATAACATTATTTATGTAAACTTGGGACGAGACTATGGTAAATCACATTTGCTCATAACCAGAACAGCGCTACACAGGACCATGATTCACATAGCCCTGTGCAATACTGATAAATTATATAAAATGTATAGTTATAAGCAATGTTTCTCCTACATTATTATTTCTATTTATTGCTACAAATATGCTGTGACGTGACGACTAGCTGCGCTTTTTATAAATAAATATATAAGACATTTTGCACAACGCCATTTAGCCCCAAACTTAGTAAGTAGAGCTTGTACTATGGGAACCAGATTAGTTATAGTATACTCATATACCTTTTTTGTAAATATATGCATAGAATACATAGAACACTCCCGGACTCAAGACAAACACCGATGTTGAACCCACAAATGATTGTCCTGGAGCGAGAATCGAACCCGCGACACCAGGCGTGGCAGTCCAATACACTTGCCATTCGACCATCCGTGTCATCATTATAGTTTTAGTCTTTAACATTATGATTTCTATTTATTGCTACAAATATTCTGCGTGGGGCGGCGGGGCGGGCGGAGGGCGGTATAATACATGCTTGAGACCCTAATTTTGAGAGCCACTGGAATAGACTTCAGACTTCCAAAGTAATTATTATAATGTTTCTCGACTAAGTTTAAAATCACTTTAAAAGTAATGGCGGTAATTCATATGCGAGTCAAAAGATTATAGTGCATCATAAACCATTAAAATTTCATTTTTTCCTTAATATAATATAAACTGATAAATCCTTAGTGATGATGGCTTCTATACGAATATGCTAGTCAAAAAGTTTGGTGATAGCCCACGAACAAAAGTTTCGAAATCTCTACGAAAGTTACAATATCTTTGGGCATCAAATCACTATGCTCCAAGTTGGCGAGTTTGATGTATTGTGGTAGATATGCTAGTCGGAGCGAACCCCAAGTGGGCTGCGGCTTTTGTACGAGAAAACTTGGGATGTTTACTCGTTTAGTATTATTTTTATGTGTAACATCTTCTTTTGCTTTCCTGCAATCTGTGGGAGTGATTTCGTGATAAGGGACGGAAGTGTGAAACAGGAAGCGTAGCAAATATAACCTTAATAAAAATAAGTTACAATACTCCTTTCAAAAATGTTGCCAAATACCGAGGTGAGATGTCAGATAATACACAGAATGCACGAAACGATGGTTTCTCTCGCTTTCCTGCATTCTGTGGCAGTGATTTCATGAAGGGACGGAAGTTGTTACGTTGGATACCATCTAGATGAGTATGATGGGTAACTAGCACATTGCCAAAAAAATTGTCGCAATGTGTAAGCATTACTGTGTTCCGGTTTCAAGAGCACCGTATTGCTAGTAAAATTACTGGGCTTGCGAGACTGACCATTTAAATGTCTCAGTGAGGACGAGCGTTACAGCAGTGTTGCACTGGCGCATGTGAATCAATGTCCTTTGCAGTACTTTGTTATGGGTAAAATGGGCAAGCGTGATCTTTTACCATCAGGAGAACGCTTAGCCATTGTTCTAATAGAACGCGATCACGCGACTATCCGCGATCAAACATACTAACGTCAAATAGGCGTCCCGATTGGCATTCGCGCGATGCGCTCGCGCGACGCCAATTACTTATTATTGCCGCTGCTTTGGAACATATAATATAGCATTTATATGTAATCTACGCTATCAGTACAGTGTCATAAAAAGTTTCATGCATGCAGGTTGAAAAAAAATCGGAAAATGGGCTCCATACATTTTTGCACAATGTCATTTCTACCATTTTTTACGGGGGACGAGGTTAACACGCATTGCACACGCGCGTAGCAAAATCTTATGCATGTAAACGCACACTATAATAATCTCGCACACCATAGTATGCATACAGTTATCAAATACAGCGTATAGTTTTATTAAACGGGAACGGCCAAGTAGGTTATATGGCCAACAGATGGGTATGGTTTGCATTAACATCTCCTTTGGCTAGATTCTCGAAGTTTCGCGAGTACCAATCCGCCCGTACATACAGGGCATCCCACGGCTATGCCACATGGAGGGAAAGTACCTTGAATATTGTAGATGGAACATTTTACTGAAAGAATTATTTGAATTTAAAAAACAATTTAAACTGTATTCATATTTAAATAATTACATGGTTAAACCGTGAATCGAACTCATTACACGAGAAAAAAAGTCATTCCGTATATCAGATCGGTATGATAAGACGTTCTTTATCATACCGATCGATCGAAAGGCTTCGTCATAAGGATTAGTTTTTGCTAAATAACATAGTGTCACAAACAAAAGGAAGACCATTGACCAAGAATGCAGTTTAAATTGTTTTTTTAAATTCAAATACTTTTTTTTCAAGGTACTTTCCCTCCCTGTGGCATATCCATGGGACGCCCTGTATAGGTACGCGCGACAAAAAAGTCTGTAACCGCACTTAGCCAGCGGCGCCGACAAATGGAACATTTTTGTCCCAACATGAGTTTAGTTCTCCGATGTTATATCTCATCCTTTTATCCTTATTGAATTATGGAAGACCACCTGCTCCTGAGAGTTACCAGTATTTTGACCTGGTTTGTCGTGAACAAACTTATTTCCCGTCTTCAAAGTAAAGAGGTAATGTTCTTGCCTTATAAGCGCATAACTAAAATTAGAAATTATCGAAGTTTGTTTATGAAGTTTGTTGAATTATGGTGATATCTAACTTTACCTCATTTATATGAAAAAAAAACCGAGTTACGGTACGGTAATTGAGTCCCAAAAATTTAAATAACCAGTATACCTACACATTTGTTTCTGTGTAACATTTTTTTGGTCAAGGGCAGGTGTTATGCACACCAGGAGAGCGTGTAGTCGTGACATATTCACACGATAAAAAAAGATTTCTGTTATTGCAATTAAATAATTAAATTACGTACACGTTAGAAGAGCCGCTACAGTATTATTTCATAATAAAAAATAACTTAGGTATTTATTGTTGTACTCACATGGACGGGGCAAAAATTACTATTCCATGCTTTGTTAGGGAAGTATTTTGTGTTCAACTTAGACCATAGACTTCATTATCTATACCAGAAACGCAATACTGAGTACCTCATGCCACCCGCTAGGATTAAGCTCGTCTGAACACAGCACTGAAAAAACCGCTAGCTCATTCCATCCATCTATTTTCATCATTTCATCTATTATTATTGAAAGTTTAAATTATTATAAGGTTAGTTTTTCATTCCTATCATTCCCATTGCATTGTTTTCTCTATGTTAAGGCCCAGAATCAGAGGAAATTGAAAAAAAGTTTTGCCCCATCTCCTTCGCTTGTATTAAATGTATCAAAACAAAAATAAACTCATTTTGTGAGGTTGTAGCAACAAATTCACCGCTCCAATTTTTAGAAATTCATACTCGGTCGATGTATATTATCTTCAAAAATGTACAATCACGCGAGATAGCAGCGCGCGGGATTCTGGGCCTTAACAAGTGGCGAGATATACAATACAACGCGCTCTCATAATGTAAGAGATCACGCACCAGGTCAGTGCCAAATAGGACTTTTCAATGGTCAGACTCGAAAGCCCAGTAAGTTCACTATATTCATCATTCATTCATTCACTTACTAATAAATAATCCTGCAGGGGACGCCACCACGAAGATGGCAGTAGCAACTAGCCCTTGGTCTGCTATCGACACTCTCTTTGGACTTAGAAATGGGCAGCTAGCTCGTTTCAAATGATATTATTATTCGAATGACCTAGCTGTTATCTTGTTTTGCTCGGCCGAGCCCACACAAAGAAAACAGTTTATCCTTAATGTCCACGACAGAATTATTACTTTCTGTGGAATTATGTCCAAGCATTAGGCGAGATTATTTTCGGTACTGCAGGCTTTGGCTCATAAAGCGGTAAATTTGGTAATTTCATTGTTACAATGACTCAATTTATTGTTCAAACTCAACTAACTGTGAAAATTGTTTTTTTCGACAGACTTAAAAAAATGAGGAGGTTCTATAGTTTAATTTGTTACCTAAGAATTTGGTTGTTTATTAACCGATTTTAGAAATTCTCTTTTATTTTGAGAGGATATACTTTCAGATTGTTACCTTACTTAAAAATATATCGTCTAAGTAAACGAAATTGCGTATTTTGCTGTCCTGTGAGCCTTTTCAGTGGTGTTTACGGTCACTTAAACAGTCCAATTGAAGTTGGTTGTAGTATATTTTTGTAAAACTTAGATAATTGATTCTTTTTCTATTTTGCTTTCCTGTGACTTCTTATCGTGTCAATAGTTCTTTGGAACCAGTGTCGTAAATGAATTTCAATTGCGCCTCGAAAAGGCTCCTTTCGTGCCATAATTTTTGATGGTTATCTATTTTAATTTCATAAGCCATCAATTGCAATATATCTGTCCTGTAACCACGCTATATGTGTGTTCAAACCGTGTACTGTAAGTCCTACCGCTACGGTTTTTGTTGTGCTCACGACACGAATACTAATGTAAGAATCAATAGGGAAGTCGGGGCTTTGTGAGTTTTTATACTTTTCACTCTTGTGTGAGTTTTAAATCACATTATTTTCTTGTACGACCGCCTCAATGCTCTTGCCGATTTATTGAAAGTAAGAGCTAATTTAAATGAATCTTTATCTTATGAATTCACTTCAAGGTTATTATGCTGTGGGTTACTTGAGAATTTGTCTTGAGCTTACTTATCTGTAACCAGTCAATGTATTAAATTAATAGTTACTTTTTACATGTTTGATAAAAAAAAAAATTAGTGGCAGTACCTATTCATATCTTGTCCGTATTAATTATAATGTAGGTATTATTATAATACAGTTGAAAAAACTTCAAAACATTTACTTCTTTTTGCGAAAAGGTTTTGTTGAACTGTGCTTTACGACTTGACGAATTTCGAACATGGCACTCCTTTCAGATATTTTATAAGTTTGTGTAAGATCTGTGCTACATATTACTGTGATATCACGGCGTTTACCTGCCGTCACTGATGGACCACTTGTGTGTAACGAGCCTTATCTAAACAGGAATCAATATAGGTTAATGACCTTGTACGGGAAATTGTCGTATCAGGCCTGGTTTACAGAACATCTGTGTGATACCTATGGGTATTTAGTGCGTAATTTGTATTTGTATTTAAGTATTGTATGGGGTAGTAACCCTGCTAGCCATGCCTAATAAAATATTATTTAATTCAGAACTCTAATTATTAATGATAAATTTGGCCAGTTAAGATGTGATCGTCTGATGGAATTTACTAATGTTGCACATAGAATAAAGGAGTAACACAAATGAAAACAATTTTATAGAAATACATTTATTTATAATTTAATTTAATACAACAATTAAGACATTATTAAATTGAAAAGAACTAATTGTGTAATTCTAAATTTAAATGAACGAATTCTAGTTAAATTGATAGAAATTATAGTGATGCAAACGTAAGTGAAATCATAAAAAAATGCTAGAGTAAAGAGTTTCATAACTAACTAATACGTGAATGCGGAATGAGACTGAAGAATGCGCGAGGTGCAGCACGATCAACTGCGACGGCGGATGCCATCATTCGATGTCTCTCGACGTTGTACATGTGGAGAGAACATAATTATGATATAAAGTCAGTCTATTTAATCACCGCATTGTGGTTATTTTTTCATGCTTCTCGTCAACCCCGCAAAGACCTCTGATATCGTGCTTATCAAATGCCTCGCCCCGGGACATTCTTTAACCAACCAGTTGTATGTCAATGATCTCCAATAATTTACTGACAGGTTAACTAGTACGCGGCCGAAACCTGGTCTCTGCGAGAAAGTGAGGAAAAGAGGATAGACGCTCTCGAGATGTGGTGCTGGAGAAGAATGCTTGGGGTTTCTTGGACAGAGTTTCGTACTAACCAGTCCATACTTCAAGAACTCTGCATCAAGCAGCGTCTATCATCTATTGTGCAAGCTCGTATTCTCACGTTCTTCGGACACGTGTCGCGTCGTAGAGAAATGTCCATCGAGCGTCTGGTGGTACAGGGAAAAGTCGAGGGCACACGAGGGCGAGGAAGATCTCCAATGCGTTGGACTGACCAAGTCAAAGCAGCACTAGATGGTCCCTTACACGAATGCACGAGGAAAACCGCTGTCAGAGATGAATGGCGCAGGATTGTGAAGCGTGTCACAACCCCCACCATGACAACCACGACCACTCTGCCAAGAGTGTAACGACCAAGAAGAAGAAGAAACTAGTACCTTAGCAAATGGAGATCACTAACTTCTAACCTGTTTGGGTGAGGGATGACGTGCCCCGTTGGTTTGATTTTTTTCCATGCTGCAAAAGCAAAGGAACCCGCAGGGATGACCGGTCATTCTAAACACATGCTCCCCACCAACGCGGATCCCTACCTGTCTGTTCAGTAAGAATACCTGAGGCCTACAGCACCAGTGTCGCGTGACAGAACCTCTGATGATTTAGGCCAGTTGGACTCTCCCGACGTGATACCATTAAACCCTCATTCAGAGATGAAGATTTGCTTTGTCAAACAAAACGCAACCTACATTCCAAATGGCGGTCTTATCATCATACAAGTAACGCCATCAAAGATGCCGAGTGATTCCCCAGACATTCTATTCAACAAAACAGTGCGTTGTAATAATATTCTTAATTGTGGATGACAAAAGTAAAAGATAAGAGATATTTAAAATCAAACAAACATTTGCTAATCGATTCCCCGTGCTCTAAAGGATAGGCAGAAAGCTATAGCTCGATGCTCTGTAACTCTGGAACGAAATAACCTAGGGGAAGTAATTACATGCTAACAAGCCATGCGTGCATTAACCTAGATCATCAGCTTTCTCGTTCAACACCTGTTTCCTAAAGGAATGCAAAAGACAAAACAAGCAGGCAATAATAAATTGGTTAGGTTATATAATTACGGGCATCAAATATTTTGTAGAAATCTAGAATCTAAGGAATAATTACAAACGCACCGAAATAAAATAAGACAGACGGACAATACGAATCCACTTCTGTTTATCCTAAATTCTAAATTGAATAGTATGTGCAAAGTTAAATTACTCGCTCGCCCCTAAATCTCTAATAAATTACATTACCGAATCAATCAGCATCTCTCGAACCACTGAACACTCGTTGCGACTTTAGATTAGACTATATTTGACTCTATCTTACGTATTACTCTTTTAATCAAATTTTAGTAATTTAATATCAGAAAAATCGAACGCGCACTCCTTAGCTTAAACTTTTTAGCCTCGCAATTCTGAATCAAAGAAGGGAGATCTTGTGACCCCAACCAAAAATTGTCTACCAACTGATCCCGACTTCCCGTCAACTTTAGTTTTGTTCAGTCATCATCCCTTCCTGACGGGATACATTTTTTTTTACCAACTCCGGTGTCGTTCTCTACTAATTAACCAATCAGCTCCTTCGAGCTCTTTCTGGGCGTGATTCAATTTCGTTCTCACGACTTACCAAAACTTATGATTTTTTATATTTTATCCAAATTTATTGCTTGAAATCTTAAGGACTAATAATAAATTACCTATTTTATTACACTCCTTTTAACATGAGTGCTAAACTAATTTGTCGTGTTAATTTATTTTTCTGGAGTGATTTGGTCGCAAAGTTTGTTTACAGGAATAGAGCAACCTATTTTAAACCTTAAATTCAATAAAATAGAAATATTATTCAGAATATTGGTTTTCTAGCAAGTTTATAGTTATTATTTAAGTAATATTACAAGTGGGGCCTCTTTCAATAGTTTATGAACGTGGGATACATTTTTAATAATATTATTTTATTTGATTTCTAGATAGAATCGTTACAGGGTGTACAGTTTAGTATGGCAATCGCATTAGTGAATAAAAAATAGAATGATTGATATAATAAGTTGTTTTGTAGAAGAAAACTTACGATCAGTCTGTGTATGGTAGATTAGGTATATGATATGGGACCGGGGCTACATTATCGCGCGGTATCGTGTCGCTTTGTCGCGATAAAAACAACGTTTTTGATGTTCTTGTCTAACTTGACGACTTTGACGACACCGTGGCTTAGTTGGTAGTGACCCTGCCTACGAAGCTTGGTGTTCCGGGTTCGATGCCCGGCCGGTGCGAATATTTGTGTGATGAACACTAATGTTTGTTCTCGGGTCTTGGATGTTGTGATGTCTTGTATGTGTCCATGCCACCTGCGACACAGGGAATCCTAGTGCAGGGGTGTGAGTGTATTAATGTTTATTATTTTCCTTGTTTACAAAAAAAAAACTTGAGGCAGTCAAATATTTCGTTTCGCATACATCGGGGATGCGACAGGTTAGGTACTCGGCCAGACTGTCTTAACAACATAAATATTCGCGTTATCGCGATAATGTGGCCGTAGTATTAGAGAGTTAAATGTTATTTGAATAATTCAAGTTTAATAACAATTCACATTATTAAAACTATAAGTTTTAATTTCTCATTGTTTACTTTACCACTTTTCATGCGCTTGATATTTTTATACATTTTAAAACCTACAACTTAACGTAATTAGCATAAAGTTGAAGTTACATTTTGTGCTGAAATTATTTTACTCTATCTCGAAAGTTTTTGATTTTTTCTTAGTTAAGTTTATTTTTACTTAAGTATTAATTGTTTTTTTGGTTAGTAAACAGATGAAGTAAAATAATATGATTGTAAATTTAAAACTTTTGTCCAAAATTGGTTAAAAACTCTCTACCAAAATTTAAATAAAGTTACACACAATAAAACTCTTCGCTTCCGACGCAAAAATTGAATCCGAAAATTATCGTCACGTAGAAAACTTGCAATGAGATGTAAATATTGTTTTGCTGACTGTCCATAATCACTTTTTTAATGGAGTTCGTGACCGGTACGGTCGTGAGTTGTTAATTAATTATTTTTTGTACTTTTTGCTGTCCCTACAGAAATGTGCAATGGAATAAAACACTTCATAAAGGCTTTTTCAGACAAAGGCAGGTTAACGGGTATTCAACATATGTCCGGTGCAATTTTTTTTTGAAATGAGCGATTTGGAATGTTAATAGTCAATATATCTGTAGCATATTCTAGCTTAAAATTTATGTAAAACCATACTTACATCTCTTAATTAAAACATATGTACCTACGTAAAACTATGAAAATTATCATAAATCTTTTTGACTTCGCGTTGGGCTCAACTTTTTTTCACATTCACTTTTTGTCTGTCTGGTAGAGGTTTTCGAGGAAAAACTTGGGTTTAACAGAGTTTTTAGATTTTACAAACGTGCTTATTAAAGTGTATATTTTGCATTAAAAATTTCCTTCTATTTCTGAGCCAACACTCTCGTCGGCTTTGAGTTTTTAGTGAATAATTAAAATTGAGAGATTGGATTTAAAGAAAATACTCAAAATAACTATGTACTGGTTTTTTAGGATCAATGAGAGATAGATGGATATTAGTTGCTTAATTACGTTGCTGTTATACGGTGTTGAGATTTCACTGGAATGAGATTAAAGTTTCTATATTGTGATAATAATACACGGGATATCTGCAGTTAGAATTTAGATTATACAATAAAGAAACCATTTTTGAATCATTATAAAAATCGTAACATTTTTATCGAAAACATCAATCTAATGAAAGTTAATACTTTAATGTAACTTAAGGCAATCACTTCGGGAAAGCAAAGTTACTTCTTAGATTTTTCCGAAATTGAGCAAGGATTTTTCTACAACAAAGGGATTCGATTATAGGCTGTAAGGGAGCAAGCTGCGGTGCCTTATTCTAAAGCTTATGTTACATTGTTCAGTGGCGAGAAATGTGGTGGCTTAGCGAAGAAAAGGATCCTTAAATTGCTCGAAGTATGCGTAGTTTTATATCCGTTTTAGATCACAATTTCAGCTCTATTTCCACTACATCTTTACATAATTCTCAAACATCAGCTCTCTTTTTGCCTTATCATAACCCAATACTCAAATATAAGCTATATATTTGCTACTTCTTATCACAATGATCTAACATCAGCTCTTTTTTCCACTACATTATATCACAGTACTGAAATTTCAGCTCTATTTACGCTACATTACATGACAATACTCGAATGTCAGCTCTTTTTACGCTGCATCTCATCAAAATACTCAAATGTCAGCTCTATTTAAGCTGCATCTCATCAAAATACTCAAATGTCAGCTCTATTTACGCTGCATCTCATCACAATACTTAAATGTTAGCTCTATTCATGCTGCATCTCATCGCAATACTCAAATGTCAGTTCATTTCCGCTACATCTCATCGTAGTACTCAAAATTTCAGTTCATTTCCGCTACATCTCATCACATTGCTCACAGCCCAGCAGCATTTCCGTTTTAGATTGCACACGGCGTTATCGCAACTCTCATTATGTGTCTTGTTGCGTATTTATTCTCGGAGCAGAAAAAGGGCACCCCTTTCTTACTGAGGTTTTTACTGTTTTTGTTAGCAAAAGGTTGATTTTACCACGTTTAATGCATTACTTTTTTAACTGTTTCTTCAATGTTTAGAATGTTGTTTTTGTTCCGAAGTTATATACTTAAAAGCCAATTTTGTTCCCAAATGAATAATCCAATTTTAGATTGTGGCATCATAATGACAGAATAATTAATAGTGATTTATGTTCACGGCTTATAAATTATTTAATATATACAATAGATTACCTTGCGCAATACATCATAGGATAGGCTATCTGTTTGTAGGTATACTAAATTGCTTCGCTGTTAAAGTGCTATACCATGCTATTCGGTGCGGGCTGCAAAAAGCAGCTTTATATAATTTACAGATTGGTAAACTATAATTCCTACATAAGGCTCTTCGGTGAAGGTAAACATTGAGCAAACCAGCATATCAGATAATCTAAAAAAATCGAAAACATGTGTCATGTGCACGAAAGGAGCCTCTTCGAGGCGCACTTGAAATCAGTTCACAAACCTGGTTTGAAAGAACTAGTGGCACGATAAAGAAGGAAAAGGCTCGTTATATATTCATTCCAGAGTAGAGATTCCATTAGGTATGCTTAAATTAAACAAGCTTAAAGTTAAAAAAACTGAAAACCCGACTGCGATAAATTATACATTCATTTGTAAATCAAAAATTCAAAATTAAATGTAAACATATAACTTATATATACATAATATTTGTAATCTCCTATAAAATACCTTAATTTTTATACTCTACTTGATTATTGGTTTGGTTAACAAAAAAAATTTAACGACTTATTAGCTCCAAAAATCGGCCATTTTGTTTTTTTTTAAAATCCATCTAAGAACACTCGGGTTATTGAGACAAATCTAATACTTTAGCTGTCAAAATCCATCAAGCCGTTTGGAAGATACGAGGTAACCACGAAATTTACATAGATACATACAAGATACGCGCGAAAAACATAACCCTTCCTTGGCAGTCGGGTAATAAAAGAAGGTAAACAAATAAACTGAAAACACCAAACAAAACGTAGAATAGAGATTTTAAATTCAGCACAACACTCAAACCGCTAGTAAGTAAGGAGGCGGCGTGTTTCGCGTAATTCTTCTACGAAATAAATTCCATGCAATCTGATGGCGGGACTGTGGCGATACCAAATGAGATTTTGTCGAGAAAATTAGCACTTGGAATTCTAAGGAATTTTGGAGCCTTTGCAAAATCTACAAGCTTTCACTGAATAGAACGCGAAGGAATTTTCTTCCCTTGAATTACACAGGTTTTATCACCAGCTTGTGCAAAATCAAATCACAAAACAAAACATCGTTATCAAAATTTTCATCTTTTCCGCATCCATTAAAAAAAGGTCGCTTAACAAAAAACCCATCACAATTTTCTAAAAAAAGGTAATAAAATCTCGTGTTACAACCCTATCGCGATCAAAATGCGATGTTTACAAGTCAGGTGATCAATCACCATCCAACATAGGGTTGTGCAATGCTGGAAGCTTTAGCTTCGGGATGACGGCGAAACAAGATATATTTGAATAATAAATAGTGTTCCAAGAATATGTAATCACGGCGTGCGTGATAAAAATCTATAGAATAGATAAGAAAATCTTTATAGACAACCGAATATCAAAATTTGACACGGATGGTCGAATAGCTAGTGTATTGTACTGCCACGCCCGGTGTCGCAGGTACGATTCCCGCTTTAGGTCAAACATTTGTGTGATGAACATCGGTGTTTGTCCTGAGCCTGGGTGTTTAGTATTCTATTAGCCATCCGCATCCACCAATGCGCATTGGGTCCGCGTGATGGATTAAGACCCATTCACTCTCCTACCGAGAGTAGGCTGATTATGCTATTATGATTAGCCATCTGGTTCCCATAGTACAAGCTCTGCTTAGTTTGGGGCTAGATGGCGTTGTGTGAAATGTCCAAAATTATTTAAAATTCTTATTTGTGTAACAATTTGTACTGGCGTCCCGCTATAGGGTGTATCGAGTATTTTCCCTTTTTACATTAAATTTTACCCTAGCCAGCCCAACTTTTCTCCGCAAAATAGTGGAGCAGGACCCTGGGTTGATGGATAGCGTGTTCCAGTTCCCTAGTAGAGTCATCTGGACCCAAACCTAGGATTTGTCAATCCTAGGTTTCAATGATTTGATGCCTATACGGTCACTAGAATAGTCCAATGTGAAGTCGGTTTTTGTATGTTTATGTGTAACCTTGTTTGTGAATAAATCATCATTATCATCTTCATCATGTGCTGACGTCCAGCAGTGGACGTCCAAAAGCTATTTTGGGCGTCATCTGCTGGCCACCACGAGTATACTAAAAAAAATCTTGACACAGCGATAGGTAATGATAAAAGCACAGTGCTTCTTGGTTTGAATCAGTTGAGCTCTCGTTTCAAACTTCGGCGAGTCCACACCTCCTGATGATGCCTCGTGTAGAGGCGAAACACGTGTCGATGATGTCGACACGATCTTTAAACTTTGGTTTTCTGTTATTTGACTCTTTGGTATAGTTGAACTAAAGCTAAGTTATTGTAAGGTCTAAGGTAATTAAAACCTTTGTTTAGAAATTAAACGGATTTATTACAAAATATATTTATATAATTTGTTGATATTTATGGATTTCCGCAAAGTAACGCCTGAATCAATCAATTATCAGTTGAGCTACCTATAGAGCTACTAATAGATTGTTTTCTTTGTTTATTGAGGAGCACAATATTTACAATAAATAATAAATGAGAACAAGTAATGTTTTTGACAATTTTAATATAGCTGGTTTTCAATTGTATTTGTTTTTTTTCTCAGAATACAATTACGTCTTAATTCCCTATTCCGTGTTATTTTTGATACAGTTCCAGAGTTTATGAATTATTTTGCGGCACCGTTATTTATTCTCGTCGTTTTTGTATAATTTTCGAATTTTTCTTTTATAACAATCTTCGTGACCATTTTACAAGGTCTGTTAATGAATTTGTTATAAGACAGACGGACAGAGGTTTTATATTTAGCTCCAGTTCTTTTAAATAAAATAAACTTTTTTTTTCTGTACTAATTTATAAAAAAGTACGCATTATTATAATCAAAAATTAATAATGACATTTTCTATTTGACTCTTAAAGAAAATATTCATTTTTTTTTACTTAGAAAAGACATTTGAATTTCATTCTTTTGACTATTATTACTCATATTAAATTTTAATACAAAGCGTCATCAATATATTGTTCAGTATGTTTATATAATTAAAGAGTTGATATCAAACATACACCCTGTAAGGGCACAACAAATAATTGAACGTTCTTAAAATTAAGTGATAGGTACTAGAAATGAAATGAAAGTACATTTATAATTATAATACATTTATAATAAAAGTAGGTCACAGAATCACATAGAACTTGCTACGCATGAGCTGAGTTACCTTCATTGTACTTGTAATGAAGTTACGTTTGTATTCGCTGAACAAATAACATAAGATACAGAAACATTTCAGGGTATGAGAGCAATTGTAACTAGGCTCGAGAGAGCGTATAAAGAATTCTATTAACATGGAATTTGTTCCTATTCACGTTTTCACGAAAGTTTTGTGGCTACAGTGCGAGCGGAGAATAGGCTAGGCGAATTTTATTTCTTTCAAGCCGTGTTGGCCGAGCGGGATGTACCTCAACTTTCGATTCGAAGGTCGAGGGTTCGAGCCCGGTCGTACACCAATGGATTTTTCTATGTGTGCATTAAAACATGTGCTTAACGGAGAAGGAAAATATCGTGAGGAAACCGGCATGTCCTAAACTAAAGAACCTAAAAAGTTAAAAAAAAATGTGTCAAGTGCACGAAAGGAGCATCTTCGAGGCGCACTTGAAATCCTTTCACAAAACGGGTTTGAAAGAACTAAAGACACGATAAGATACTAACTTATGACCCTATTATAAAACCCAAATAATGAATTATACATACTACTGTGTACTTTAACTTTGACTTTGATAACCAAGCATGTTAATTTTTCGGTTTCCCTGGCAATTGAAATAATGATTAACCTCATCATTATTGAAATTCTTCACGGCACTTCAATGTAGTGCCACGTGCAATCCATAGACAACCTAGGAAAAAGGTGCAACCTAATGCACATGTCTGCACGCCACTTGTGATGTAGAATGTTAATTGCCATGTGACAGTGTGTTAGCGTTATGCCTAGATCACACGTACCGAGTACTCGGCCGAGACAGTTAAATGTTACTCGGCCGAGACAGTGAAAGCTTACATCACTCGCTCAGCTGAGCTCTCGGCGCTATGTTTATACGTACCGAGTACTCAGTACGTGTGATCAAGGCATTATTTCCCGCGAATATTCGCGCCACGCCCGCGTCTCACCTCTTCGCAAGTGTGAATATGACATGACGTGACGACTGGGATGAAATAAACTGTGCAATCTGAGGCATCGTTTGTTCTGTAGCTCGTGAAATGAGCACATTTGGAGAGACTAATAAAACTGTAGAGTACCTAATATATTATTTTTGACGTGACTACGTTTAATAAATCGATAAATGCCGGCTGCATGCACGAACTCGTTGACGACATTGTACGGTATCGCTCATTGTCCTTTTATGCTGGTTATAACGTTGTCACGTTGAACTATCGTCCTTAAACCAACTTTACAGACAACTAATATTTTAATTGTTATATTTATGTATTTTATATAACGTACAAACTTACCTATACGCTTTTAATAGCTGTGCCACTCGAGATGCAAATAAGAGAAAAGTTTTTCTCTTAGTGTGACAATTCAACTCAATTATTAATATTTTATGATAATAAATATAATTATATTAATTTAAGCTAATATTTGAAAGAGCATTCGTACCTTTCTTTGAGCCTTACAAAAAACTATAATAAAATTAAAAAAAAGGTAGTTACTTGCAAAACTCAGAACTACAACCAAAGTACAACACTACATAACACAAAGTAATAAAGTACTACACCTACCAGTAAAATAATACATGTAAAAATTAAAAAATATCTACCACTAAGAGCTATTCCATTACTCTCCTGTCCCCAAGTTGAATCCACTCGTAATACTTGATGTACTAATAAAGGTTGTAGAGAATCCATTTCAATGAACCTGCATTGTGAAGAGCAGACCAACCTAGTACAGATACAACATTGTAACTTTGTTAGTCAAAAAGTTATATACTAACACCTCGTTGATTTTGTTTTCCAACGAAATTACACATTCTTCATAAAAGTTAGGTAAAAAGGTTAGTCACAACAACCGTCAACATTATGGAATTTTAATTTTATCACTAGGTATTTTTTTGAATTTATTTATTAACTAAAAAGTTAACAATATTTTCTTTCGAAGGGCGCCTTAAAACCTTATCAAGTTTGTCTAGGACTCAAAAACAACTACAGGTACGTAGGTATTTGGATATGGAATTTCTATTTTATTCATTCTTAGAATAATTAATAATAATAAATATTTTGAACATTTCACATAAAGCCATCTAGCCCCAAACTAAGCAGAGCTTGTACCTTGGGAGATAACCGATAGAATACTTACATAATTATATTTTTTTGTAAATACATACAAATGAAACATAGATAACACCTAGACTGAGGACAAACATCGATGTTCATAACACAAATGTTTGTTCTGAAGCGAGAATCGAGCCCGCGACACCAGGGTGGCAATCCAACACACTTTCCACTCAACTTTTTCTTGTCGTCATATTATGTTTAAAAAAAAAACAATAGTTGTTTACGAGTATGTTTTGTGAGAGGATATAAATGGAAGGTCGTTATAATAATTGTTATGTGAAGGAAAAAGATCGTAAAAATATCAAGCGATTCCTTTTCACCGTGCGTCAGTATTTTCCTTAGAAGTAATCTAAAAACAAATTATCTGGAATTGTTCGATTTTGCTTTGGAACGAAAGATTCCATGTTTGTTGGGAATAGCGATTATTTGCGAAATTGAGATTAATTGTAAGACATCATTTACAAGGAAAGCGACATTTTGAATCAATGAAATTAAATTTAATGCCTAGAAAATTGAGTAACATATTTGAAGTACTTTTTTTCAGTATTGTTTAAATAAAGGCGTAGATGAGATTATGCACTAAGGGGATAAAGCAGTGTCTTATGTCACTCGTGGCATATTGAACCCTGAGCTAACGAGGGACTATGTAGAGTCCTGAGTGACGCGAGGGGTTCATTCAAGCTGCCCAAGACGAAGACAGGCTTTATCCCAGAGGAGGATACTCTACTTTTCACACCTTCTGCGAAGCAATACAAATCCGGGGCTCCGAACTAAGCAGCCAACACCGTCTTTTGTTTTCCAATCTTTGAAGTCGCGCCTTTTTCCTTTTTTTTATGAGTGGCCAGTTCGATTTTAGAACAAACCTTTTTCTCTATTTTTATTTTTTTAATTTTAAATTTAAATCACATTACTACCCTTGGGAGTTTCATACAACTTTACCTCCCTTGGTAGGTAACGCTTTGCTTTACCTTGATGATAGCATGATATGTAATTGGATATTGTCGAGCAGGTGGTGTGAAAAACATTATTTTATCACTCGTAAAATTGATACCACACTGTCTATTAAAAATAAATAAATGCTTGTATGTACAATCACTAAAAACTATTGAAAGAACATGGCTAAATTTATTTGTAGATTAGTTCGCCTGTAATAGCTTTTACTACTAGACTAAACACAAAAAAAAGCCGTGTTGGCCGAGTAGGAGATACCTCAACTTTCGATCCGAAGGTCGTGAGTTCGAACCCGGTTATACACCGTGAGAAAACCGGCATGTCATAGAACCTTAAATGGTCGAAAACATGAGTCAAGTACACAAAAGGAGCCTCTTCGAGGCGCACTTGAAATCCTTTCACCAAACTGCTTCGAAAGAACTAGTGACACGATAAGAAAAGGCCACATACATGCCGAGCTGAACGTAGAGACTTGAAACTTGGAGGATGTTTGATGAGTGCAGACACGTACTTATGAAAAGAATTTTAGCGATTCGCAATGCAAACGAAGTTGCAGGTGTCAACTAGCACTCCAATAAGGTAATAATTATTTAATTATTTGACCTAAAAACGTTAAAAAATTACAACTCATCACCGCGCCCCAGTTATAAACCAATATCAGTGCGAGATCTTATTTGGATTCTAGTTTTGTCGCGTACTTATTCTGTATGGTAAGCACGATCTCGAGATACGAGTTGAAACGTTATGATTACTTTGCTTTGTGGAGACGGCGAGCCAGACGAGTTATGAGTCTTTTCATTACTTGGAGAGCTGACAGCAGTTGGTAACAAAGCTTGATTTTTATGTTTTCAAGGCCTTTTATGTGTACGAAACAAGCCATTAGACGAGATTCTTCAAGAGATTGATATATTCCTTACATTAAGTGTTTAATAGGTTGGAAAAATTTCTTAGAATTAGAAACAAATTATTTAGAACAAAAAATAGAAGATAAATCAGACAGGAACATATAATACTAAACTTAATATGATTTTAATTGATAGGTTAATAAATACATCCGAAAACATGTTCATAATATTATAGTAAATATCATTTTATTGTATAAAATGCTTTAGCATTAAGTCCACCTTTTGTACATTTTATGTTGTATTTTGTGCAATAAATAATATAAAAATAATAATAAAAGTAAATAGACATTGACATCGCCAACATTTATTTACCACATGCGTAGATATATTATCTCAGATCAATTTTGTAGTTTTGTGGTACGGATTTCGATGATCAGAATACGGCTATAAATTAAAGAATCAATAGAAACCCGATCTGATACAGAATTAGTATGGAAGAGAGCATTGTTCATAACAAGCAATAAAGATGAAATCTTTTCCTTGTGAATTAATTTCCTTGTTTCAAAGGATTTGATTTTTGTTATAAATAACGAATAAGTAAACTTACAATAAAATATAGATAGATAGATAGATAGAAATATTTTATTGTACACCAGAACTTATGATTAAATCTTAACATAAAAATATAAAGTACAATGGGCGGTCTTATCGCTAGGAAGTGATTTCTTCCAGACAACCTTTGTATGGAAAACAAATAAACAAAAAAAAGAAAGCTTGGTTGGGGTGTACCAATAGTTAAGTTAGTTTGCAAAAACGGACACTTATGTAAAAATAAAAACTAACTTATAGTAGAAATAAAAAGTGACAAAGTTAAGTGAAAAGAACCTGATATAGATAGGTATAAATAATAATATACAAATAATACATAACTAAAAATATACACTTATATAAATATATAAACACATAATATATATCGATTATAAAAAAATATATATATTACTAAACAACGATCGAACGACGAATTAGGATTTTTCAGTCAAATAAAAGTTTTTGACACGAGTTTTAAAGGCATAAAGGGAAGGGGCTTGTTTGACGATATAATACGACGTTTTACAAAAACGGTTCTAGTGACCGAAGGTACCACTGACAAGTTACAGAGAAGCAAAACACGCAATTTTGTTTCCATCGATGTCCTCTTTTTTTCAGTTATTTTGATTTCAAAACCCAAAGTACCTACTGAATACAACTGAATGCAATACAAAGAGGCAATGCAGCCAGTATCCTCGGCACGCTGCCATCGGGTATCGAGTTGGAGCAGTTGAGCTACCTATAGATCATTTGCAACGGTCTATGGGTGGCCCAATTGTTTCCTTTTGTAATTTTTAATATAGATTGTAGTAGTTAGCTTATGCTGTAATAAGTACTGAACCAATTTTCATGAATTTTCTATGGCATCAATCTGAATTTATATCATTTCAAATAAAAGAATAAATGAAAAAATATGAGGACAACGTCGATAATCATTGACTATGAAAAATGCTCTGCACTGCACTCCGCTGTATGGGTGCCGGCCCTAAAAGTTAAGCCGACCCGAACTATAATCTCCAAATAGCAGAACCCATGGTAAATACTAAGTAATATTAACAGCAGTGCAATCCTAAAACAACATATCGCTTTGAAACTCATATCTATTCATCCGGGCGAGAAGTAGGACAGCGCTGTTTGCAGACAGACGGACGAACCGAGTGTTTTGCTATTCGATAAGTGGCGAGTGTTTTGACTTGGAGTTATGGTGTTGTAATAATATTGTTAGAAAACTTTAGGAGCTGGTCAATAAGGTGTGAATGAATGAATGAATGATTTTATGGTGTGCTAAGCCGGACTTTGATTCACATTTCATACTCGTCCACTTTAAGACATTTTAATGGTCAGTCCCAAAACCCCAGTAATTATACTGCAACAGTGCCTTTCAGAGCGGAACACAGTAATGCTTATATATTACTGCTTAGCGGCAAAATATCAGGCACTGCACACCCGTCTAGGCGGTATCTTGCAGAGGACGCATCTCAACGGTAAAACTTTTTAAGACTTGGAAACTCGCAACTTTTTCAACCGACTTCAAAAAAGGAGGCAGTTCTAAAGGCAGTTGCTCTTTTTTTATGTTTATTACCTCAGAACCTTATTGCCTGAAAACCGATTTGAAAAATTTTTGAGAGGATAAATTTCCACATTGGTTACATAGAAATTTCATGAAAATCAGATCAGTACTTTGGTCTTCAAATCAAATATACAAAAAAATTACGGCCATCAAGTAAACAAAATTACGTATTTTGCTTTATTTTCATCTTCTTATCGTGTCACTAGTTCGTTCGAACCAGTGTGGTGAAAGTATTTCATTTACGCCTTCTTTTGTGCACGTGACACATGTTTTTGAACTTTTTAGGTACTATGACATGCCGCTTTCTTCACTATGTTTTCCTTCACCGTTGAGCACGTATGTTAAAGCACACATAGATATTTTGAACAGAAAAATCCGTTGGTGTACGACCGGGTTCGAACCCACGACTTTCAGATTAAAAGTCGAGGCACCTCCCACTCAGCCAACACAGATTTTCACCATTACTAAAGCAGTCCAATTGAAGTCGGTTCTAGTATTTTTTTGTAAAACCTTGATTTTTCTACCAGCCCTTTATCATACCCTATTTCATCCCGAATCACCGTTACATATCGATCATGTCAGTAATTAAAAGAATCTTTCGCTTGATGGAGCGATTATAGCGTTATATCAGACACCATCCATCACACCATTCTATTCATGGGAAGTATTGTAAATGTTTACATGACGCCGTGATGGGGTATTCATGAATGACTTGCGATTTTTTGGCAACTGGCAAATAGCGGTTATTAGCCAGTTGTAATCTCGATGTTTTATGCTCAAACATGGTCGAATTTTAATTTTAATACATAGGTACACTTTAAAACATAAGCTTGGACCTGACTGACAGACAACGTACAGGTCAAATCACTAAATCTAGACACTTGGAATTCGGAGGATGTGTTCGGCAAGAGCTGAAAGTGAGTACCTATTACTAAGACAGGAATTTTGAAAAATCGCAATGCTAATAATGTTGCATCAGCTAGTTAGATAAATAAGTATTTTTTTACTGGAGCTTAGAATTTTTCACGCTCATTCGAATCTCATAAACATTCTTCTTATCGTGTCACTAGTTCCTTCGAACCAGTGTGGTGAAAGGATTTCAAGCACGCCTCGAAGAGGCTCCTTACGTGCACTCGACACATATTTTCGAACTTTTAGGTTCTACGACATACCGGTTTCCTCACGATGTTTTCCTTCACCGTTGCGAGAACGCGAGATGCATACATAGATCTTTTCGACCGAAAAAACTCATTTACGCATGACAAATACAAAATATACAAAATATTTATTTCAAAAACAGGTTACATAGGAAGAGTTTTAACCAATGGACACCGCACTAGGGCTAGCCTGTATCGCGGGGATCCGAAAAACGATTTCCTGAATTATAGAATTATAGAGAACATGCAAGACAAGACAGACATTAATTAGTAAGTAGGTAACTCTAGATTTAAATCAAAATGTTGAGATTAATGAATTACGTTTTTTACAGTTAGGTGAAACAACTATTAAGTTACAATGCTTAAGTATTTTTACTACAATTAAAAGTGGATGAACAAACCAATGATAAAAATAAATATTTAGGTTTAAAATTATATTCAAAATTGAAGTTAATTAAGATTAAAAAATCTAATTTTAATTTCTAATTTCCAGTCAGAGAATAATACTCAAGTGTGGGAGAGTGTGGGATGACTGCCACCGACATTGATATCGACGCTTGAAAGGCAAAAATTACCAAGCGACATTTTGGGCGATATTGAGTTATATATATCATTGGAATCAGAAAAAAAATCTGCGTCGATTGGTCCTACTCTCATGTCGCTAGGACGAAGTTGGTGTCGCTTGGTAATTTAAAAAAAATGCACATTTTCACAGTTTTCGGCGTCCAAGCGACTAAAATTTTATCGATTTATGAATAATTTTCACTTAGTATTTATTCCATCTTTAATTTTTTTACATAGTAATTTTTGCCTAGATTCGAAATTATACGTTTGAACATAGAGTATTTTTTGCCTGGCGGTACCTAGGGTATAAAGATTACCTATGAAATTTTACCTGTATTATTTATTTTTTTCCTCGTTATTAAAGACTTTCTAACACACCTTAATTATGTATTCATTGTCATTTAGTACTTTTAACCTAAATGCAATGGACTTGCAAACGTAAAGTAGTAATATTTACCTGCCTAAAAAGGATATATTTTGTCGTTTGGTAATTTTTTACCTGCCGTTTTTTTACTGTTTTTGTTACTTAGATAACTATTTCTGAAATAAAATTTGTATAAAACTGAGCTTATCCCTTATGTTCGTATTTTGTTTTGTCGCTTATCCGCGCTGTAAAGCAAATTTTGAGTGGCTGTGGTAACATAATAATGATTTAGTCTTGTCGCATAGGCAACCTGCGTGCTCGCGCGTATCGCACATAGTGCATCGCGTAGCTTGGATTGTATACTCGGTAAGTGCATTATGAAGATTTTACTAATGTTAGCTTTTTGAATGCGCATTTTATATTGATTTAAATTTATTGATTTAGGCACATAACGAATCGGAATAAGATAATAGATACCTAACATCATTTAGCTAGCTATGTCAAACGCTGGGGTAGATTTGACTTTGGTAATGTAACTGCTTAGTTGAATAATTAAATCATTTATTCTCTCAATCGAAACGTATTTAATTTCTAGGGGTCAAGATATCGAGGATATACTCGTAAGACTGCTGAAAAAGGGTATTCTGAAACTTAATACTTGATGTGGTAGATTTAAATTTTGTTTCATTGGAAATAATAGGTACTATAAATGAGTAAGAATAGGTACCAGAAACCCATTCCAGTTTTTAATTTATTGTAACAGTAGTTTTAGCCATTTTTTCTTCATAAAAAATGCATTTTACCTAATTAACTAGGTAGGCATACTAATTTTGAAATTTCTAATAAGAACTATGTATAAAAATAAAATGCCTTATTTATTTACTACGACAGTCCACGTTCTTTATAAGATCAGCTATCCACGCGAGAGATTTTTCGCACTTTGATCTTTAATTTTGTGTCTTGCCTTAATCCTATGACCCCCAAGTGGGGCAGAGGGCGTCCATAGTGAGCTTCCATCGCGATCTATCTGGAGCTTCACATTTGATTTCGCTTCAAGATTTACCTATGGCTTTGACCTCCAACTCCACCGATCTTCGCCAAGTCTTGGGATGGCCACGCTTTCTCTTGCCCTGCGGGTTCCCGTCTAGAGCTTGCTTTGGGATGTGGTCGGGCACTCTGCGTAGCGTGTGGCCAATCCAGTTCCATTTGTGACGCTTTATCTGAGAATCCATGGGCGATTCATGGCACTTCTCTAACAGGTCGACGTTGGTCATTTTGCCCGGCCAAAAGATTCCAAAAATCTGTCGGAAGGCACCGGTTTATGAAAACCTGGATCTTAAGCGTGATGTTTTTCGTTACTTTCCACGTCTCGCACCCATACAGCAGATTGGTTTTCACATTAAACTGGAATATCTTGAGCTTCACTCTTTTGGTCAGTTTCCGTGACTGCCATATCGAACGCAACTGTGCAAAGGCTCCTTTTCAGATTCTATAGATAGATAGAATATACTTTATTGCTCACCATCTTAGTACTAACACCTTATAAAGGAAAAATAAAGCTAGGTATATAACAGTGGACAATGGGTGGTCTTATCGCTAAAGAGCGATCTCTTCCAGACAATCTTTGCATCGACTGGATACTGTTGGACAAATGAGGACGGTGGGCATAACGTTAATTGAGAACGAAAGCTTATTAAAAAGTATAATAGCAAAAAGTACCTATTACAAAACAGGTTATTCAATATATTAAATTGAAAATTAAGAAAAAGAAAAACTAATACGGCGGTATATAAAAAAAAAACGAATATAAATAAAATAAAAATATAAATATCAGATAAATGAGTGATAAAAATTATCAATAAATCAAGAGCTGTGAAAAATATTTTATTATTTCGTAGGTGTGGATAAATAATTCTCAACGACCAACCTTTTAAAAATTTGAAGGGCCTTAGCATGTTGAATTGACACTAGCAGTGCATTCCATAGATTAGTAGCTTGGATCGTAAAAGACCTGCCATAGAAATGCGGGGTATGAAGTGGGGTTTGAAGATGAAGAGCATACGAATCGAGAGTGGGACATCCAGAGATACGTAAAACGTTCTTTAAGGTATGCAGGAGTGTCTATATCCTGTTCGGTACAACCAACTTCAGATACAATACTCCCAAGGTAGACAAATTGATGGACCTGCTCCACCTATTCCTGGCCAATCAAAGGCGTTGTGTCGCTTACGCCGGGTCTCATCTCCTTAGTTTTGCCTGTATTAATTTTAAGTCCTGTGGTTGCTTCTTCTGGTGGTTCTTTCTTCTTCTGAGGTCATCTAGTTTGGCTTGCTTGTCTGCTCGTCTGAAAAGAACTGTGCCTGAAAAGACAAAGATCATCGGCATAGTCTAGGTTATCTATTCCGCGGCGTTTGTTTTTGTTGACACGCTCCAGCACTCCATCCAATACCACAAGGAACAGCAAAGGTGAGAGGAGGCAGCCCTGGCGTACACCTGCCTGCACAATGATGTTGTCGGAGACCAGTCATAGCTCACTTTACAGGCATACTTTGCATACATAGCTTGGATCACTTTGATTATCTTTGGCGGTACTCCTAGAGTGTATAGACGCGCCCAGATACTATGCCATTGAAGAGTGTCAAAAGCTTTTCGAAATCTACTAGGTAAGATTGCTTTCTTTGCCATTCTGATACCTGTTCTTGCAATGATGCGCAGTGTGTTTATCTGATCGGTGCAGGAGCGTGCTAACCGCTGGAACCATGCTTGTTCGTTGCGAAGTAGCGGGTCTATTACCTTGGAAAGTCGATCCAGTACTACCCGAAATAAGAACCTTCGATGGTATAGAGAGAAGTGCGATGCCTCTCCAGTTACTGCACTGGCTTATGTCACCTTTTCTCGGTACAGTGAGTGACAAGAAGCGCCATGTTCCAGTCATTGGGTATAGTTTCAGTATCCCAGACCTTGACCAGTAATGGTATTAGACAGTTGACGGCTGTTGTAAGATCAGCTTGTAACATTTCTGAAGGGATCAGGTCGATTCCGGGGGCTTTACCTGCTTTTAGTGCAATAATGACATTTGCGACTTCGTCTTTAGAAGGGGGATCACCAGTTATTTCTAGCGTCTTCGATAAGTGAGGCGGCATCGCTGGTATTGTTGGGTCTATTGGTACCTCAGAAGATCCCTGGTTAAATACTTCCTGGAAATGTTCGTGCCATCGATTCAATCGAGCTGAAGGAATAGCTAAAGGTTTACCTCCTTTATCACGGATGGGTACTTTTCTGAAGTTTATTTTTCCTGCCAGGGTATTTGTGGCCTTATTACATAAAGTTATAGTTATAAAGTAGTAGTTATAAAGTTCTTTCAGGTTTCCTGTATGTGCAGCAAGTTGAGCAAGTTCGGCGATATTGTTAATTTTGTGTAATAAAACCTAATTGTTTTGTTACTTGTTCAAAAAAATCCTACACATACCTCATTTAATTTGTACTTCGGTTGAAATTGCTTGACAGAAAAGTTTTTTTTGTTTTTATTTAGATAATTTTACCTATGTGTCAAACATACTTTAGATCTGGATGTATCATTTTGCTTCAAACACAATTATAAACTACTAGGATTTAGTTAATTTTACATGTTTTATAAAAAAATATTGTTGTCGGTAAGTAGTTTTTACCTGTTTGTGATTTTGATAAATATTTTACTAACCGACACTATTTCTTAAAGTATTGAGAAAATGCATCATCTTTAAATGCCAGTTTATAAAGCGTTTTAACTAAATTTAAAAATCGTTGGAATCAAGTGACTACGACTAATAGGCGATTTATGACGAATTTTTTTCCAAAAAAAAAAACTTTAAAACGCTCTCCTGTAAAGTTGCCAATATGTCGCTTGGTAATTATTGCCTTTCAAGCGTCGATATAATAGTACATTATGATAAAAGTGCGGTAAGTTTATAATTACAGCCGAGGCGGTATTGCTAGCCCGAGTCGTAGGTGAGGGCTACAAGAAAGCAGAGGCTGTAATTATCAAAGCGCACGTATGTCATATGACGTTTTATAACACATTTGCGAGGAAATAAATAAAACTCGGACTTGACGACATTTTCAAATAAAAACAATACAGCGAAAAGAAACAGCGCGCGGAATATTTTTTACTTGTGTGTCAAATTAGCGATGCGCACACATAAGCGCTTTTTTTTTAAGGCAAAGCACAAAACAGCCAGTATTATAATAAAGTAAATTAATATTTTCGTGTTTTGTTACATTTAAATGGTTGTAATTTATGGTCAATATAATAAAATTGAAGAATTAAATGTTAATTTATTATATTTTATCTCCCAAAGTTAATTTTATTTATAAAATGTTGACCACTTTTCTGACATAAAGTCTCTTTGCTAAGATTTAAAAAAAGTATCGTTCGTTTTCAACGGAGAACCTTGATAAACCTTCCTTTTTTAATTACATTACAGCACTAGTGCGTAATGAGATACAATACGATATTGAAATTGGTGCAATAATAGACCCTTTACGAGCAAATGTGTTATAAATAGAGGTTTTTCTTCATTACGTGATCGATTGAGTGTTCTGTTTTCATGTTCAAGCGAATCCATGTAAAGAAATTACTTATTGTTTTATTAACTAGTCCTAAAATTTGGTTTGCTAAATACCTACAACAAAAAAAATGTTTGGCTCAACTATTTATCATTAATTATTACATAACTATAAGTTGAAAATCAGTTTTACCAAGTTATTATGAAAACCCTGAGGTTGTTAAGCCCGATGACCCGGCTGTCTCCCGAGGCCTCGATAAAATCGCCCGAAAATTCACGCAGATTTTTGGCCCCTTCCTTTGTTTCGATAGAGCCTGATAAGAATTGGGATTGGTAATTTTAATTTATTTTCCTACACAGGAAATTTTGACAAAATAAATAACATGCCCTTGAAATGCCCATGAAAGTACCATCGAAAAGAAACTAAGCGTTTGTAATCTAAGTCTTATGTAGTCCTGTTCTAATCATAAGCTGGTGTTGTCTTTCAATGCCATCATTTTTTTTAATGTAATAAAGTGACGCGAGCTAGGCTTTCTCCTGATGTGAAGCGATCACGCCTGCCCAAACCAAAAGAGTGCACAGGACTTTGATTCATCTAGTCCAGTGCAATACTGCTATAGCGCTTGACCACCCGTAATTTCACTAGCTACAGTGCTCTTCAAACTGGAACACAGTGATGCTTACACATTACTGTTTTGCGGCAGAATATCTGGCACTGTGTTGGGAACCATCTAGATGGTATCCTGCAGGGGACGGCTCCAACGGTAAGAATATTACTAAGAGAGCGCTTAGGTTGTCTCGTTTAACTAAACCTAAAACCCAATTTCTTTTAGCAAAATAACGATTTCCGGACCATAACCCCCAAAATGTAAGCTTGATCCTTCAAAATTCATAAAACTCCTTCACCTTTTTAAACTTAATCGCGGATCTCTTAAGCGGAGCCCTAATTTATCAACGTTTACCTTAATTTACTTTTGACTAAGCGGAATAGCGTGTTTTGTGAATTTCTTTTTCGTTTTCTTTAATCAGCGATTCCAGGACTCGTGGACGAGACTAATGGCGCTAATCAAACAACCTGTGAAGAGGTGAATGTTTACGGAGTTAAAAGGCAGCACTGCAAAAAGAGGAATATTTGAGATAAATAAATTGCTAAATGATTTGAGGCTACTTCAATTTTTTACTTATCATTTTTGAACCGACTTAAAAAAAAGAGATTCTCACTTTTTTTTTTTTTTTTTATTTTGTTGTCTCAGGACTTTGGTGTTTATAAACGGATTTGATAAACTCTTTTTGTTTGAGCGGTTATACTTTCAGATTGGTTCCATATAAATTTTATCAAATTCGGTTTAGTAATTTAGTTTTTAAACCAAAATAACGGAAAAAAGGCGTTGAAGTGAACAAAATTGCGTATTTTAGCTTCCATGTGACTTTTCAGTGGTGCTTATTAGTTGTATATACTTTTCATGAAAAAACAAAGTTCTGAAGTAACAAACATTAAAATAAAAAAAATTAACCGTATCGAGAACCACCTCATTTTTTGAAGTAAGTTGAAAAGATCTTGTATTGTATCTGTGATTTCCGGACGTTAATAACTACGACCTATTGATGAACCATTTTTACTATGTACAGTACAAAATAGAAAAGTAGCATTTTGTGCCTATTTATAGATACATAAAATCTACTTAGTCAATACTCAAATAGATTCCATATTATTCCCATACACATTTTAAGGTAATCAACTATAATGTCTACCGGTCCGTTGTACAGTTTGAAATTATTAATTTTGTGGGGTGTGTGCGTCCGTCTGCTGAATGCGCATGCGTGAGCGCGATACGAGCCGGATTCTGTAGGGTGTGCACAAATGCGGATAGATAAGGACACACAGATTGCAATCAGTCAACAATTTTATCTGATGGGATTTGGGTATTGACTAGAAAAGCAAATGGGTAATTTATAATCAAAGCTTAAAATATATAAGAGTATATTTGTATTTATTTATCTAAAAAAATAGTAGCTCACAGTTTTTATCCAAATCACTTACTACCTTAAACTAAAACTAAAAAAAAATAATAAATTATCGATAATATATCTAATTTTATTCATTCATGAGCCATTAATTAATTTCATAATATTTAAGAATCTCTGAGTTTGAAATTGATGTACATAGTTAGAGTCGTTATTAATGTTGCATCGGGAGTCAGTACTAAAATAAGTAAAAAAGTAGGTAAGGGAGTAGGTAAAAAAAAAAAAGTACTGTTAGGCTAGTTATGTATGGTGCAAAAAGAATTGTTTTTTTTTTTATTGATAAAGTCTCCTCGAAACATAACAAAAATTTAGTTTTAACCATTGTTAATTCATATTCATAGTCTTAAAATAAATAAATTTATCTATGCTTCTATCAATTCAAAAATTGCCAAGTATAGTGACTTCCTAAAATTACGCTAAATCCCAAAATAACGTATACAAAATTATCTATCAAAACATGGCACGTGTGGCCACCCTAATTGCAGCCTCCGGCACCCGAGGAGGTTTCATATTGACCTATACGTATTACGAGTACTCTCACCAAGCTCTCTTTCAGGCTGTGAGAGAGAGAAGGCACATTTCAACCCGGAGATTTCACACGAGTCAAAGCAAGAGGCGAATAGTCCGTACTCGGCCGGGTAAATTCAGTGTGCTCTGAACTTCGAAGAGTTGCGGTCCAACGCATTTTAGAAAAAAAAACACGTGCGCGTTCCAAAATCAAACTGCATGTGAAGTGAAGTGACAGATTACTGCAAGTGTACGTACAGTGTAGTGCAAAAGTGAAGTTTTTCCAGTGGATCTAGCTTTGGAGTACGTGGAATGTAAGTAGCGATTACGTTTGGTAAAAATATTCTCCTTTTTTCAGTGGTAAATGTCTGCTAATGTGACACGGAAAATGTGCCTTTTGGGGCTTTTTGTCACGTTCTTTACGCGTTGAATATAAATTAAAGATTTAGACTTCAAAATTTTTGAATAAAACAAAAAAGATTTATTTGAAAAAAATCTTGAATAAAAATGTTAAATAGATACATACTTAGTTATAACATATTACGCCTTATCATTTAATATTATTATGATAGAATTGAGATAATACGGTTAATATAATAAGAAAAAAAAAATATCGTAGCGCCCGCCGTAGACCCTTCGTAGACCCTCTACGACAAGTCAATTTCCACCGGATCTCAACCCTTTGCAACCCGGATTCGATACTCAGCTCTACTCACTGTGACAGAAAGAGTGATATATGACATATTTTAGCGGGTTTGTGTGGAAATTACGTATACAGATACAAACAAGTTTAGAAAACTATTTATTTTATAAGTGGTTGGTTTTAAAATCTAATCTTTTTTAAATGTTTGTTACACCAAAACTTTGTCATTTATCAACTGATTTGGAAAATTATTTTTTGTTTGAAATTGTATACTTTCAGATTGGTCCTATGAAGGCTACTTTTCTAATCATCACTGAGTAAAAAAATAATATACATACAGGTAGCTCAACTGATCCAATACAACACTTAACACTAAATCACCGAGGATGCTCTTTCCCAACGAATTCAGTAATCGTAATGAATTTAATATCAAAGGAAAAGCGTTTTTTTGTGTGAAAGTTTTATTATATCTTGGCCTTTACTTAAGCACACTGAAAAACTCATGAAAATGTAATTAAAAGGCGATTAGGGTTATAAAAGGTTACTTTTTGATCATTTAGTAGCAATAACTCATTTTTTATGGATGACAGCTGTTCTATTGCAAAGAAAGTTCCTAATACATTCAAGTGTTTCGTTTATATGGAAAAATAAGACGTAGCGTCTTTGAACGTAGCTACGCTACTACGTAGGTACGTGTGATATACACGGATAGATACCTATTCCTTTTTGGCGTAAAATTCAATTCAATTCAATTCTTTATTTTCAAAAACTTATACTAACATTACAGACTACTTCAATTCGTTAAATAAGCAATTTACAAAAAAAATAATAATGAATTATATTTCGTGTAATAAGTATCCTTAAATTTAAAATTAAAGGATACTTATGACACAAAATACAATTCAGGTAGTTTCAAAGGGTAAAAAATTGCAATTACTACTATTTATGAAAATGGAAATGATATGAAAAAATGAAATGAAATATAGTCGATAATTAACAAAAACACATAAAATAAACAAATTGTACCCTGAGACATACCAATCATAATTTACTTTTCACAGAACTTTATGCATGTCCTTTCTAATTATGCTCTATCCATCCGCAAATTCGTCAAACTGGGGATGCATGGTGATGAGCTTAGATTATGCACTGGTAAAAAAGGAATTTTAGACAAACTATCTTATGGTGGCTCAACTAGTCCATTTTGACAACCAATGGCTTCTTTTTCTTATCGTGTCACTTATTCTTTCGAATCAGTGTGGTGAAAGGATTTCAAGTGCGCTCGAGGAGGCACCTTGCGTGCAATTGACACATGTTTTTAGAACTTTTTAGGTTCTATGACATGCCTGTTTCATCCGGCCTCACGATGTTTTCCTTCACCGTTAAGCACGTGTTTTAGCACACTTCGGATCGAAAGTCGAAGCACCTCGCACTCGGCCAACACGGCTTTTTAACCAATGGCTACGTGACGAGTATAGGCTGCAGTACCTGATTAACGATTTATTAAGTACGAGTAATTTTTTAACCTATTACATAAATGGTTTAAACCCAATTACAGGTTTAACTTAGGTGATAATTTCCCAACGATAACAATTTGTGAACTATTCTCCAATATAACTCATCCTCTATTAGAACGGCCGGTGTTGCCATAAACCAGGAACAGGACACAAAGTATCGCAATAACGTCACCCCCGAGACGTAATTTGGCCAAACTCGCGTCGTTTGTAAGTATTTCCGCGATAATTAGGATTAATTGACTGTTTTTTGGTGTATGAATGATGGTAACTTGTGAGGAAAATGTTTGCTCACAGATTTGTGTCGACTTTTTGTAGATTTATAAGGGTTTTTCTCGGCATTTTTCATGTTTGCTGCCAAAGATTGTGTTTTATTAAATGTTTTTTTATCAAATATTTAATTGACTGCATAAAGTTTTTCGCGGCACCTGGCATTTTACTACACTCATACTTGATGGCACGTGACCAAGTCAGCTTTTATTTCAGAAAGGACCTATTCAAAACAGAATATATTATTCAATGAACAATGTTTTTTTTCCTGTAGCTATTTTAACGTCAAAAATAAAAACATTCAATAACATAATAAACTATTGAACTGAAAAAACTGCTGCATTGCGTAAAAATTAGATTCACACTATAAAATCTGAATTATTCACAATCAATTTACTACCATACGATCAAATTGTATGGATCAGAATTATTTCACGGCAAACCTTTAAACCCTTGGCTATTCCGGTAATAGGAGATATACCTAATTGGGTCAGACAGACCCTTTGTCGACCTCTCATCCACGCCATCGGGTAGTCAAAACTGAGAAACTTGAAACGACCTTGGACCACCCTCGATCGGATTTCAATTATTCAATATTGACCTTTCAGAATTTGAAGAGTTTTATTACGAAAAGATTTTTTGCTTCATTTACTTATCAAGGGAAAGATAACTTTGACTTTATGAATCTCGTTAGTTCATATCCTCTGGCTACTTGAGGTTGTTAAAATCTTGTTCGGGGTATTTTCTTAAAGTTTGTTTCATTATCTAAACTGAAGATGAACTTAGTATTTTTATAAAAAAAATGTACTAACTTCAATTTTACGATTTCAGTTAGCGCGCCCACTCATTCGAATATATATTTTTCATGTTGTTATTGAATTATATTTTTAATTATTTTCTAGTCTAGACGGTCACCTAGAAACCTTTTGGTGTAGGACAGTCTCCGACTCAATGAATCAAAGATTCTCGTAATACCTACATAGCTGGCCCAAAAAATATGAGAAGAGCTGAATAAATAGTCAATTGATTGATTCAGGCGTTACTTTGCGGAAATCCATAATTATCAACAAATTATATAAATATATTTAGTAATAAATCCGCTTAATTTCAAAGTTTAAAGATACGACACGTAATATATTTATATTATATTACGTGTCGTATATAAATATATTTATATTATTTGTTGATGAATAAATAGTCATTTAGTAGTACCTTAGTAGCTCTACTGGAGGTTGCGTAAATATGGTAATATTTACGCAACCCTAACTTTAGTGAGGATGAGTTTTGATTTTTGACTTTAGTTTTGATTGTTATACAAACTGAAAAACAAAGTTTGTCTGAAATATTGGATGAAACAATATAATTTTTTATATTATATTCTAGTTTTTCAAATAATAAACATTTTCGATTTCAAATTTTTGATCAATGAACAATTGAAAAAGGAGGCAATAATTTTTAGTTTTAATTTGGCTTTGGATATTTTTATTATAATAATAAAATACCTTGTTTTTATATGATGTCTGAATAATAATATAATAATCATTTTATTTACGCTTCTTTAACTCTGTTTGCGTTGTGATTTTAAACTTACTTTCTTATACGCACTTTGAACTCTTGACGAACACATGGTCCAAATTTCAAGTAGATAGATTCAGTGGTTTGGCCTGTGCTTTATCTGTAAGTCAGTCAGACAGTCAGGTCCAAAACTTTAATGTATATTGATATTTTTTGCAACATCTAAAATAAACAAAACCCCAATTCAACCATATAACAAAAAACAAATCGTTTAAAACCTATACAAAACACATCAAAATACAAACGTGTTCATTACGTATGCAATGTGTGTTTTGGCACTTTAGTCCGCGTGTTATCTTGCTCTCATAGTTGGTGGAACAGAATAATATTTTTATCGGTCGGCTGCATTTTGTAGGACTAGACTGCCAGAATGCCAGAATGAGTGGGGTGAATCAGCACTTTATAGATAACTTACTGAACAAGCTCTGAATATCATATTACAATTATGTATACCCTTAGATAAATAACGGTGTTCCTATAGAACAAGATGGTCAGTACCAAACGAAAATGGATGCGGTATTTAATTTTTATTGACACCCATCAATAAAAATAAAATATCTCTATTGTCAAATTATGTATAATATTATTATTTGTTGATCACAATGTAGGACATAAAAAATGCACCAAATAAAAGGAAGCCCCGCCCCATTGGCTAACTTCTAGTACATTTTGGTCCGATGCTTATTTTCGAAACAGAGAAGGAACGCGCTAGTATAATATTATTGTTAAAAATCTAATTGTTACTCCATCGTAAAAAGTAACAAACATTATTTGAATAAAGAGATACTTCATTTTCATTGTCAGGGTGTCTGAAAATTTTCTGTCCTATAAACTGCATCCATTTTGGTTTTGGTCCATCTTGGTGTCCTATCGAAACACCATTATTCATCTATGTGTTAAGCTATTTCATACAACACAATCTAGACCCTAACCAGTGCTCCGTAACTCGCGCTTGGTTCGGCGATATATACCTACATATATGGTTTATAATATTACTTATTCTTTGCCCTAACCAAGCAGAGCTTGCTTAATGTGTGTCAGTTAGCTGATAGAATACATTAAACATCTATAAGTGCAAAAAATAACATAAAGAATCAGATGTCATGGGCATAAAAACTTTTTAAATTTAAATTTAAATTTAAACGTAAAAAATAAAACCTCTTAAGGGGAATCCTCAAATCCAAATTCCATACAAGATGTTTTGGACAAATACTCAAAAAGCACGCCGTATTATAGTAATTTCTTCACACTATTCGTTTTGTCCATGTTTTTTGGTCAGGCGTACTTTTTGAGTATTTGTCCGAATCATTTTGTATGGAATTCAGATTTGAGGATTGGCCTTAAAACAGAACCAAAACCATTCCGCGACAGTAAAATCGATTTTTTATTGAGGATAAACATGACTCAGTACCGGATTATGCGCGATTCCGAAGCTCTATAAAATTTACCTGCTTTAATAACAATGAATTCATTATTTCTAGGCGAGCACTTTACATATATTTATTCTGCACAATTTTATTATATCTACATGTTGGTGCGTTGAAAAAATTGAGTTTTAAATTTTGAAAAAATTGGTTATTATGTCCTTGTTATAAGATGCATCGCTTTTCATTTGAAGATTATTGGAAAGTAATCTTCTTCTTCTTATCGTGACACTAGTTCTTCTGAACGACACTTGACAAGTGTTTTAGAACGTGCCGTAACGCTGTCATTGCCCGTAACGCTCATTGTCCCGTTACGCTGGTAGTCACGTTGAACTATCGTCCACAAACCAACTTTACAGACATAGTTTACATAACATAACATAGTTTTTTTTTAATTTTTGAATACCTATGTGGACTGTTTGAGTGTGTTAGTAATATTTTAAAATGTATACAATATTTTTCAGAATAATCAAAACGTGGCCCTGTAAATTAACTCAAAGACAGATCTTTGGAATGAACAGTAATGCTACTCGAAAACATTATTTTCATCTGGCACGCAAATACACATAAATATAGCTGAAATGCACTTTGTATTGCCGTGATAAATAACAACGGACCATTAAAATGCCTCCCACATAATAATTACTAAGAAAAGTAGCGAAAAAGCTAGGTCAATACAGAGCTTTCTGGGGCATTGTTTTTTTTTTCGTAGAGTCGAGATGAGCAGAGCAATTCGCTTTTTACTAAGAGATAACGCTTGTCTATGAATTAAACCGTGTAACGTAGTAAGTAAGTAACTCTCTTTTTTGCGCCTTAAGCGTCGATGACACACGGCTTTTTTACACGCTGCTTGTTAGCGAATTTAAAAGCTAGCGCGTGAGCGAGTTAGTTTTCGGGAAGGATTGTCAACAAGCAGATTGTATAAACGCCGATGACACAGGGCGACTTCACGAGCTACAAGCGAACTTGCAGTCTTGTAGCTTGTAAAAAAGCCGTGTGTCATCGATGCTTCAGACTCCTGTTGGTCCTTAGTGCGTCGGATATCCTGGCTAACAGTTAAGGGGAATCCTCAAATCCGAATTCCATACAAAATGTTCCGGACAAATACACAAAAAGTACGAAGTAATATAGTAATTTCTTCACACTATTCGTTTCGTCCATGTTTTTTGATTTCGTCAACAAAAATGTGAAAAGTTTCATACATTAATTTAGATTTTATACGTGTTTTTAAGTTAATAGGGTTAATTTTAAAACACGTATAAAATCTAAACGAATAGTGTGAAGAAATTACTATAATACGGCATACTTCTTGAGTATTTGTCCGAAGCATTTTGTATGGAATTCGGATTGAGATGGTAACGCTATTCACTAATTATGTTTTTGTTTGTATGAGGCAATACTCTTTCTCTTGGTTCTGTATGTTTTTTTATGTCATAAATACAGTTATTATGCTGTGTTGTGATTTCGTGATTTCATTGTTTAATTGTAAGTATAAATTTCCGAAACAATGTAAACATTGTTCGAGAATAAATAAAATAAATTAAATGAACTCCCGCATAAGTTTTTTAGCCACTTAGAGGTGCTTATCAGACCAACAAACTGACGCCACCATATCTCTAAATCGAAAGAATTCGAACACTTTAGTTATAGATATATTATCTTTGTTTACAGATTTAGCTTTAGCTAAGTAGCCCAGCTGTTTTCGTAGACTACTCCAATGGTATATTAAACCGACAAAATTATTTTGTATTCGAGACCCGCCGCGTATTATTTATATCATTATATTCATATTTCGTTCGATAAACGACTTGGCGTCGAACCAGTTCGGTATTTGGCATTGGAATATTACAGTCGGTTAGCCTGAGGTTATGTAGGCTTTACTTTTTTAGTTTTTATAGACGGCTACAAACTAGGTTTTAGTGAATTGTTAGTTATTTTTATTTTGAATGGTTAAATATATTACTTACAATGAAATAATTTTAACGGAAACTAATACATTTTTCGAATACTTAGATGAATGTTATGTATTAATAACCTAGCAAATGACATTCAAAACAATTTTTTCTAATATTATTATACTAAAACTATTATGAGTATCATGAATTATTTTTTTAGAATGAAATACCTATGGAAACAGTATGTTTGAAATTTTTAAAATAATTTAAAAGGACATAATGTTTGCAGTGCCCTGACAGGGTCATGTACACCGCTAGCTACCATATTAGAACCAAAACAAATAAGACGATCTTACATGTAAGCAAATGAAATAAACAATAAACAATATGAATTTAATTTTAAACCATATAATTGTTATAATTATAAGGGAAATGATATAAATTAAAGTTGATAATATCAAAGTTCATACCAAAAAATTAGTGTTATTTAATAAACTGAATGAGATGAACTTATAACAACCAAGACTCCCCTTCATTAAAATGTAATTAAAAACTGAACAAGAGACTCTCATCACGAGTAATTTCTTACCACAAAGTATCCTAAATCGGCTATCATTTATAATTTTACAATCTAAAATCCTCTTAATATTTACAGAAGCATCTGCCTATTAATTCTGACCGAACCTTAATAATAGAGGGGAAGGCCCTTGCAAAAAAGGTTTCATTATTATTTCATCAGGAAAACCGAAAAAGGTTGATTCGACCGCAAAAAAACTTACAATGTAAGGGTTCATTATCGTTTATACAAAAAGTATTTACATCTGTGTGCAGGTTTTGTAGAACCCATTAGGTGAACAAAAGCAACGTAAACGACAGGTATAACAAAAGATACTAACAAATTGTAATAACATATTTAGTAACAAATCCGCTTAATTTCTGAACAAAGCCTAATTTTTTTTTCTATATAAATTATATAATATATAAGTTGTGTATGTAATATATATGATATATACTAAAGTTATAAACTAAAGATAAGTTTATTAAAACCTCTGTTTAGAAATTAAGCGGATTTATTACTAAATATATTTATACTATTTGTTAATATTTATGGATTTCCGCAAAGTAACGCCTGAATCATTCAATTATAACAAAAGATGTTTTAATTACTGGTATTGCAGACAATATTTGATCATTTCGTATGTACAATTTCGTATTTATACGTCAAACATACCTCACATCAGCATCATCTACCTATCACAATGCATTTCCTATTGCACCAATACGCGTTTTTTGGTTTCCACCTCTATCTTTTAAAGCAGTCTTTCACAGATTGTCACTTTATCTAACGAGAGAAACTAGAGAAAAATATGAGGTTCTCATGATCTCCCAGGCTTCTTAGGTAGCCTGGATCGCTCATATTTTACAGCACAACGCTGAGTTTGAGCCCAATTTTGCCAGAAATACTGCAAGTACTGCAACACAGAATATTGACTGAGTATGTGGGCACTTATTGTATCAATTCAGTGAGTAATTGGTTTTCTTTTTATTTCTTTTCTGTTTCCATTCTTTTCTCATTATATTTTTAGTTATATTAGTGTAGTAAGTAACTTGTCAGTCAAAACTCGCTTTAGTTTTAACTTTAAGTATTATTTACTGGCAAATAAAAACATTTTCTTCTGTTCTTTCTAAAAATTACCCTTCATAAGTTGAGAAATATTGCCTATTTTTTTAAAATTTTTAGATATCGGCTTGGTAACTTTATCTCGCAACGATGCGGTCGAAGTTGCAAATTATAGTTATCGGGAAACATAAACAAAGCATTCCATTCCTATAGTTATTTGATTGTAACGGGTATTTATCGCGCTCACCTCGTTTTTGTGTCCCGACGTTCATTACATCCATCCATTCCTTATATTAAAATTCACATATACAACCTGTAATTAAGAAAAATAGATGTATATTGGTATTTGTTCTTTTTTTTTCGTGTCACTAGTTCTTTCGAACCAGTAGAGTGAAAGGATTTCAAGTGCGCCTCGAAGAGTCTACCTATTCAATAAGACTTAAATTTATTTATTTATTTTATTCAATAACTCAGTTTATTATTATTATTATTTGGTATTTGAAAATGACGCAATGTCCTTTCAAGTCGCACGGCTCATCAAATGATTAATCAATTCTTTGTCCACGGAACTCTAAAAAGGGAGGAAAAAGGGAAGTTCCTTACGACATCTTTCTTGAGACAAAGCAGAGTCATATCTTCCGAGTCAATAAATTAATTTCTTCTGTGCAATGTACCGTGATGTTTGATGACCCTAAATCTCAGAGTATCCAGGAAGTTATATTCTATCCGGGTCAGTGGTTTTCTATTAACTTCGTTCCTGGTTTTATTGAGATAATTTCGGAAGTATAAAACGGTAATATATGTTTTTTTTCCTCACGGATATAGTAGTAAAAGATAAAAGAGCCTTTATTATGTTTTAGGTGTATGCTATTACATTTAGTTTATGCTAGATTTAAAACTTAATTTTTAATATATAAAAATATAAACATACACGAATATAATATTTACATAATAATTTCGCAATTTAATGACAGATATCTCCTATGATACCTATAGAGCTTAATTACTGCCAGCAGTATTATAGTTATATATATAACAGTATTATATCGTTTCATCTTGATAAATATATTAAATATTTCCAAAATAATTTGTTTCTCGAGATCATGTGGTTAATTATAACGAAATTAAAATTCTGAAATCTTTTGATTTTAAAACTGAGCATCCAATTATAATGTGAGATAGTTTCAGTTACGTAGCCAATCTTGGAAGATGTCCAACATTAATTAAAGTAGGCTTACTAATTTAAAAAATATGAAGTTTTAGCAAAGCATATTTTAGCCATTTTTTTTTTTTTTTTTATTTTTGTTATCTTCGTATTTATAAACTTATCTTTGTTGTTTATAAACCGATTTGAAAAAAAAATAACTATCGTAAATTGTCTGTCAGTCAGTCAAATCCGAGCTTCTTATAAAATTTATATTGTTTCATGCGCGTATCGACAATAAACCCATAGCCATCTCATTTGCATACATAAATAAATCTATCTATAACGGACGTACTGTCCATCATGTATGGTGTGAATATTACTTTATTCGGTCATGTTTCGTAAGATCGTTTCGCGAGGCGGTGCGCGCCAGCGCGACGCGGCCTCCCCGTCCCGTAGTCAGATGGGTACTGAGGTCCAGAGCGGTGCACGCCTACTTTTATTGCAAAATTACGTTAAATAATTCGTAGTCGCAAGAAAAAATACTGTATCAAAAAAAGCTATCCGAGCTTTTTAAATATATTTTTTTCCCTAGCGAATGGTATAAAAATAAATAATATATATAATGCCGTTCAGGAGGAGATACGAAAAAACCATCCCGAAACAGCTTTGTTTTGAGATTTTTTTATTCATATTAAATAAGCGAATATAATAAATGTTTCTCTGATATTTTCAAGATAAAAGACCAAATAATATTATAATATTTTTTTTTTATTTTTATTAACACCCCTTGACGCTGTTTTAACCTGAGCATTATGGCCTATGTTCCAGATTACAATGTAGCGACTGCCATAGTTAAGCCTTAAGCCAAGGTTCAAACTCTTGCCAGAACAAGCCACTGGTTTACACGAGACGAGTCAATTGGTACTCACAACTTCGTTTGCATTACGAATTAACACGATTCCTGGGTAATCCTCAAATCCGAAATCCATACAAAATGTTTCAGACAAATACTCAAAAAGTACGCCATTTTATAGTAATTTCTTCACACTATTCGTTTCGTCCATGTTTTTTGATTTCAGATAATTGATTGATTCAGGCGTTACTTTGCGGAAATCCATAAATATCAACAAATTATATAAATATATTTAGTAATAAATCCGCTTGATTTCTAAACAAAGGTTTTAATTAACTTAGTTGAACTAAAGTTAAGTTAATTAAAACCTTTGTTTAGAAATCAAGCGGATTTATTACTAAATATATTTATATAATTTGTTGATATTTTTTGATTTCGTCAACAATGAATGAAAAAATGAAGGGTTTCATACTTTAATTTAGTTTTTATACGTGTTTTTAAGTTAGTAAGGTTAATTTTAAAACAAGTATAAAATCTAAATAAAAGTATGAAACCTTTTACTTTTTTTGTTGACGAAATAAAAAAACATGGACGAAACGAATAGTGTAAAGAAATTACTATAATACGGCGTACTTTTTGAGTATTTGTCCGAAATATTTTGTATGGAATTCGGATTTGAGAATTCCCCTTAATTTCAAGTCTTTACTTAGCTTGTCCGTCGTTTGTCAATCAGTCAGGCAGGACCAAAACGGGTCAAAGATTTTATTGATTCATAAGAATTATAAGGATTCTAATAGGCAAAAATAAGTTATTTATAAAATCATCCATTACAAAAGTCTTTCGATAGTAGATTAAATCTAATCGTTTCGGAATAGCAATACGGAAACGTACCTACTTCAAAGTGTCGACCTAATTCAATGAATAGTTTCTGAAATTGACTTGGAAATTGATTTGGAAGGTTCTGAGAAGTTCGACTATTGGTGAATTTTCGATATCAAAGGTCCTAAAGGTGAGGTTTGACTCCAAGACAAACTTTAGAGCAGTCAATTAGATTTTGTACCACTGAGAGCATTGGGAAGGGTCAAGTAAGAAAATATTTATAAGGGCTATATTGCTAGAGCTTACCTCTCACTAGATGGAGAAATGAAAATAAAAGATTATGAAGGAACGCTTATTATCAAGCTTAAAAAAAATTGTGTAGGTATAGAATGTCTCAAAGTAGACGAGTGCTATTAGAGTTAGTAACGAGATTGACGTAAAAATAGCCAGTGCCAATATTCTATACGATCAGTAATATCATGTCCGTTGTTATTATGTAAAAAAGTGACGAGACGAGCTAAGCGCTCTCCTGATGATAAGAGATCATGCCTGCTCATGACCAGACCCGTGGCTCTGTATGCATAACGAAGACTGTTTTTTTACAAATCAATGTACTCCCGTGATTTCCAAGATGGTTGATGACAGTGTTTCCCTCTCACGTTAGTACGTGACTAGTGTCGGGCGAATAATACCCGCTATTATGGCCCCTTTCAACACAAAATAAAACTGTGTGGAAAAAGAAGGGGGAGGCATTTGCAAAGCTGTGGGATGAACTATAAAAATTGTAACACTGTAACAGGCTTAAATAATTGTAAATAATTGCTAGAGCCTTATTCTGAAAAGAAAGTTCTTTACTTTAGATTAAATCTAGTCTGAACTGACATTTTTTTTTTGCCTCAGGATGCCTGAGCCAAATTCTCAAAGTTTTTTAAATAAACAGTCTTCGTTATGCATACAGAGCCACGGGTCTGGTCATGAGCAGGCATGATCTTTAACGATCGAGAGAGCGTCATGCTAACCACTTGTTGTAATTTGTGAAATAATATTTAACTTGTTTTTTTTATGCATGTAACTTGTAACCTAAGCCGTGCCTAAGCTAAGAATTGCACAGTAATTTGCCTTACTTAGCTTAGGTGGCATTTGGCCAAAAACAAAATTGTTCTATTTCTTCGTTCCTGAAAGAATACTAAGTTTAACTTTTCGATTGAACGAACATGCTTTATGTATTGCTCATTGAACAGGAGCAAATGTTTCAAAGGAAACAGGACCGTATCTGTGAGATATTAGCCGATGTGCGCTGAAACAAAACTTTAAGCAACGATGAATCTCCTTAATCATCTTAATAGTCTAGCCAAATAGTCAATTCCAAAATGATGAATTTGGCCTCTTTGAACACTGTAAAATTCTACCTATCTATTTACAGTTTAAACATATTCTACTTAAGGAACGGTTCTTTGATGAATCTCTAAAGAAAGAAATTAAACACCCTGTATACACGCGGGCGGTTGCGCTAAACCGGCTTTGCACTCCGCGCGCTAACAATGGGTACGGAGAGAGGACGGCTGCTTATCTAATTCCTCGCTTAATAAATGACCTACCTAAAGACTTAACAGACGCTATAACTTGTAATAACGTTAAATATAAAATTAAAAAACATTTTCTTTGTAACATTATATCTTACACTTCATGACGTGTAGTGTACTTACCATTGCTCCAGTGTGCCTACCTATACTGTTCTCGCACTTAGTTAGGTTAGCTACCTACTTACCGAGATAACGCTCGAAATATCAACTCATAGCACTTGCACAAACCTTAGTGGTTTATTAGTGTTAACATAAGCAACCAATGTATTATAAATTGTTTATATTGATAAATAAATAAAATAAAAAAAAAAAAAAGCTAGGCGAAACCTTTTAGTGTAAATGTGCAGTAAAACAGCTAATTGGTGACCTGTGTAATTCAAGAGAAGATGTTTTTACATCGGTTTTAATAAACAATACGCCACCAATTTTTAATTACCAAAAAAAAATTAAATGGGCACTGCAGACGGGGCACTGCGTTGCATCTGTGCAGTCAGAATTTTGGATTTCTAAAAAATGGCAGAGTGACAGCGGAGCGATTGCGGCGCCCGAGCCGAGGTTTTGCGGGCTGGCTCGAGGTAGGTACTCGGGTCTGCAAAATGATGAATAAAACTTAAATTATTATCAATTAAAGGTACCGCCTGACCCAAATCCATAGGAAAACAACTAACGGTAACAGTTATCCAATTTTAATCAAATTTATTAAAAAAAAAAAATCGACTTATTTTTTTCAAGTTTTTTTGCCGTACATGTGTTTGGTAACGGCAACTGACTATGCGTATTTTTTTTATGGTGATTGAAATTTTACTGTGTATAATAATAGAAAAAGCCGTGTAGTCCGAGTGGGAGATGCCTCGACTTACGATCCGAAGAAATCTATGGTGTCACTAATTCTCCCGAACCAGTGGTGGTTAAAGGATTTTAAGTGCCCTCGAAGAAGCTGCTTTTGTGCACTTGGCACATGTTTTCCGAAATTTTTAGGTTCTATGACATGCCGGTTTCCTCACGATGTTTTCTTTCACCGCTAAGCACGTTTTGTTTTGTTAGATAGAATTAGTAGATTCATACATTTTAATGTTCATTCCATTCTACAACTTTTTTAAGATCCTCAGACTATAGAAATACGATCTAAAAATAATAATACCAAAAGTTTGAATCAAATTATAGAAACTTACCGGAACCTACGGAAATTCCCAGGTCCCCCGCAGGGCGGAAACCTCATACGGTTCCGAAACTAGAAACATTCGGAAACTTTCAGAGGGCCTGAATAAAACGTAAACTGAGGATTCGGTTTAAGTTTGTGTGTACTCTACGGCCCTCGGTGGATTTCGTTAGTAGTTTGGAAAGGGTTCAAGGTAAGAGAAAGATTTATTTTAAATAATAATGTTTGGATATTTCACACAATGCCAGGGGAACCAGATAACTGATACAATACTTATATACATTTTTTTTTTGTAATTACATACATAGGATACATAGAAAAACCCAGACTCAAGAAAAACACCGATGTTCATCGCACAAATGTTTGTCGGGTGCGGGAACCAACCCGCGACACACGGCGTAGCAGTCCAACGCACTTGCCACTGGACTATCTGTGTCTACAAAGTTTTAGTCATTACATTAGGTAATACCGATTTTATAATTAGTAGTCTTTTTGAAACTCGACGTGATAAACACCGCAATTTTAAATCACCAGAAAAAAATATGCATAATCACTTGCCGTTACTGAACACAGTTATGGCAAAAAAACTTAAAAAATGAAGTCTCCTTTTTTCAAAATACAGATGATAAAAAATGGACAAACTGTTACAGTTCGTCATTTTCTTATGGCATTGCGTCAATAGTCACCCATATTGATAATAATTAAAGTGTCTTCATAATTTGGCAAACCCGGGTAAATAGGTCGAGCCAGCTTGCAAAAACTCTGCTCGGGCGCCGCACTCGCCCCGCTGTCATTCTGTCATTTTGTAGAAACCCAAAATTCTGACTGCACAGATACAACGTAGTACCCCTTCTGCAGAGCTCATGTAAGTTTTTTGGTAATTAATTATTTGTGGTGTATAAAAGGCCAGTACTTACTATAGAAAGTAAGGTTCGCACCAAAAACATTTTTCAAAAACGTTCCCGGTAATGGATTTCCCCATGTTCTCGTGCTAGTGGCGCTGCGTGCGTCACGACGTATAATAAACACCGGTTTGTCGCGGAAAATTGTTTTAGAAATATTGACACACGAAACATGAGGCGGTTTAGTCGTGTTACTCATAGATTTTTTGTTTATTGGAACTACACATCGACCAAAGCTTTCCTAGGTAAATTTCGGCTCAATCAGTCACTAGTAACTCTGTTACGGTTACCTACTTATTAGAAAAAATAATAATTATAAATTATAAATTTAAAGTAGAACTGTGTAAGTGGAAATACTTTTTATTACAGCATAAGCTAACTACTACAATCTATATATAGGTATATTACAAAATTTACAAAAGGAAACAATTGGGCCACCCATAGACCGTTGCAAACGATCTATAGGTAGCTCAACTGCTCCAACTCGATACCCGATGGCAGCGTGCCGAGGATACTGGCTGCATTGCCTCTTTGTATAGCAAGGCTTATTCTTTGGCCCAGATAGCTGCCAGCCCTCTGATCACGCATCGCTTCGACCAGACGCCCTGACAAAATTTTAAAAACGCGGAAGGCTCCCATTCCCCATGGAACATAGTGGAAATACATATTACTGAACATTAGAAATTAACTGACGGACCTGTACCAATTTGTTGCCAATAAAAGACTTTAAAATATTAACTATTAAATATGTTTCAATAACAAATAACATTATTGTGAAGTGTTATTAACAGAAAATAAACTCCATGCTTCTTACTGTCCGCTTACGACACATTTTTTTTTAATTACCTCAAATTAGAATGATGCACAGCACACTAAATAAAATGGTGTAGGTACCATTTTTAAAATCTGCGGCTACCGCTAACAATGACAGCTTGTACACCGCTCAAACTCGCCTTCAAACTGTACTTCCCTACAAGTGACTCCATGTAAAGTGACTCGACCTCATTGGCTTCCGTCCAAGTCCGATATGATCAGTTTTCCTGCCCTTCAAATAGCTGCTTCCTTACTATGTAGGATTTTCTGAGTTTGGTGCTAGATGGTGTTGTGTGAAATGTCCAAACATTATTCATTTAGTTATTGTTTTCCAATAAAGGCGTTGAAGTGTTGTATTCTTTATGTAAGGCCAGCTGCAAACGAGTCACCGACCACAGCGACCGGGTATGTTGGGTGACCGTCTCAGTTCACATACAGTTTTTTGCTGTAGCCCACTCCAAGTGGCATGTTTGCGGCAACCGATAGTTTAAATAACTTATGCGCGTAAAATTTTAACTCGGTCTTTCTCAGGCATATATATATAGCGTAGAAACAGGTTGCATTTTAAATTTTTTTTGCTAAAAATTCTTGTCTAAATCGTTCATTTTTACTTACCATAATCCTTTGCCTAAAAGGACCTTGAACAAAAATATCCGTAAATAAAAATGTTTTAGAATTTTTGGACTGTTGAAAAATTTATCTTTCGTAGGATTAAGAATTTTTACGAATTTTGTGTTAAATCTAGCGATTTCTCTTCAAGTGCCATAAATCCTACTTATCTTTGGATTGTGACGTTTCTTAACTCTGAAATTCATGCTTGAGTGGACAAAAAGAGAAAACTGGACGAAAAACACGACGGAATTATGAATATTTTTTAACATTGCTATGAAAGTAGGTACCTCTTTTTCAGTCTTAATCTTCTAAAACAAAAAAAAACCCTAATGAGCACGCCCACTTCAGAAACCTGAGCTTAAATTAATCTATTTTTAGATACGTTAATACCAAAAATATATTTTGTAATTTTGGATAGAAAATAGGGAGTACAAAAGGCTTCCCACGTTTCACCTACAAATTTTCATTAGGCGAGGGAATATTCGGAGGCAAACAACATTTAAGGGGATGTACCACCCGGGGCGCGCTTGTTGGTACAAAGTATGACATTTTACGAGCATATTTTGGTCCTTTTTCTGTGTAGAATATGTGGGCCGCTTAAACGATTAGTTTATTTTTTGCGAAATCTTCGAGAAATATCCAAAAACTTTTTTATTACATAACTACGCAAGGGACAATAAGATATCATTTTCACCTACGATCAAAGCAGTAGTACTTAGTGCTTTGTATTAGCCCAGTAATTTCAATAACTACAGTGGCCTTCTAACTGAAAAACAGATACGTTACACACTTAGGGCCGGCACACATATGGCGGAGCGCATCATTTTTCACTGTCAAACTATTATCGACATTGTTTTTATTGAAATAATATCAAAACTGAAGCTGTGGGTACGGTTTCAGACTAGCGTATTTTTATCTCGAGTATACGGGCAGATTGGTACTCGCAAAAATTCAAAGCCGAACGCGCGTATACGCTCGGTTTTTTCTTGCGAGCGTCAGTAGCACGAGGCTTCGTTGCGCGACACCAAGCGCGTGTACCGTAGACGCGCTGCAAAAAAACAAAAGAAGAGCGGGGAATCCGCTTGGTTAATCCGCTTATCTAAGTACACACAGATGAATGTAAAAATGTAGAACAAACTCACTACAAGACACAAGTTGTTCTCAGCTTAGTGGAGAGTTTCGTTTAAACTGTAATGATGAATCCTTCTTAAATTGAAAGAAATAAATTTTAAATGACTTTTAGTAAACTGCAAATAGCAAACCCATAATAGATCTAAAACAGTCCGAACCCGGCACTTTACAAAGCCTAGTCTTACCATTAAAACTAACGATTCTGTGAACACGCAACGCCATAACAGGCCGAAAAGCTTTTAAAGAAATCGCTTAAATTCGTTGTTTACTCATACATTTCTGCGCCCCTTGTTTTGATAAATTAAGCCATAAATTATGGTGTAAGGCGCTGTATTGCGGAGAGAATGAAATGGGTCGGCTACGCTAATTGTTTCTCATTTTGGCAAGCACTTTTCGATGGTTGCTACGGAAAGCAGTGCTGACGTGAAAACTCGTTTTGGTTATTATGGAAATTATTTAAGGGATTTAGAGTGTTAATTTGGAGTGTTTTTAATAACTTCTATTGTGGTTTAGATAGCACTTTGAAGTAGAGATTGGTTCTCGTTTTTGCACCTAGTTACCTATAGTTGAACCTTAAGATGGCTGTAAAACTCCAATGATCAAAACTTTTTTCAACCAACTTCAATCCAGGAGGAGGTTATACATCCGGTTAAATGTATTTTTTTTAATGTTTGTTACCTCAAAACTTGGTTGTTTATGAATCAGTTAAAAAATATTTTTTATTTGATTTTCATGAAAATCGGGTCAGTAATATGGTTGTGAATCAAAATTACTGAAAAAAAGTCGTTGAAGTAAACAAAATTGCGTATTTTGCTTCCCTGTGACTTTTCAGTGGTGCCTACGGTCACTATAACAGTCCAATTCAAGTCGTTTGTTATAAGGTCTGGTAAAATCTTGATTATTTGAAATAAACATGACAAGAAAATCAAATAAAAAAAAAACTTTGACTCTACATTCCTTTAACTCGTCTTTTAAATCAGACTCCGTTAAAACCGAATTTCAATCAATTCATACGTTTGGTAGCTATGCTACTACAAATATAGAGACAGAAAAAGACTTGAAAATTTTGGAAAATGACTGACAAAACTTGTTACGACAGACCTCAAAGATAGTATCATGTATCTTTTGTATTAGATATTCTTATCGTGTCACTAGTTCTTTCGAACCATTGTGGTGAAAAGATTTCAAGTGCGCGTCTTTTTCGGTAACAACATACTTAAAAAACTGTTATAGGTGGCCTAAATAATGCTACATTAATCAAGCCATACACTGTAACCGCAAAGTAGCTGGCCAGCATATATCACGTATGGCTGTCCGTTCTCTGGGCATGTATCGAAGGGACGTAGCAATCCATCAAGCTTTACTCGTACCATCTGAAGCGTTAAGCCTGTGATTTTCACAGTACGTTGGTATTAGAAGATCAGAAATTTAGGGAGAAATATGCCCATAAACTGCTAAATACGAAAAAGGAAAAAATGAATTTACCAGCTTTGTATGGATTACCCCCGATTCGCACTCTCGCTCGCTAGTTGTAATTTCGAAAAAATACCTCCAGGATCTAGAATATCACTTTAACCCGCCACTTGTGACGTGAAATTGACTGACACCTTTGGTGACCCCGGTGCCACGCACCGGGTTTTTCTACCTAAGATTTTAATATTATGCAATACTCCATTCTACTTTTACTTAGTTAAATATTAAAAAGATATGTTTTTTTAACATCAATACAAAGAATTTACATAAATCACATCTTGTTTATTACTCTGTACACATTTTTACTGAGAACACTATAAATCACCGAGTTTTTTCTAATGCAAACTTTAAAATATCAAAACTAGTAAAAAATCATATATTTTACAGCCAAATCAGCCTTTGCCAGTCGTATGACAATAGGAACTTTAAAAAAACAAACAATAAAGATTATCCTTCTAACCCAAAAATAAAAAAATACTCGTCCTAAATTACTCTTCTTCAAGGGCCAAGCGGCTACTACATGTAGGCACTACATGCTCAAAACACAAATATTTCTGTTTGTGATAACGGTTTTTTGTGAAACATCCTCATCAGATACCAATTTCTTTTGTGGAAGAACTTCGAGACGATGGCTTTCACGTTTGTAAGACATGCTAAAAAAAGTTAAGAAATTAGGCTAGAAAATCGTAGTATTGAATGTAATATCGATAAAATTATGCAAAAAGGTTACCTACTGTTCACAAATTAATAATGATCATAATAATTATACATACTATCGAAATAAAACAAAAAATAACAACATAGGTTCATTAAAAAGTTAAAATTGAAGTAATAAACTACGACTATTTGACTTACGTAGTTTGTGACCCCGGGGTCACGGACCGGGTTGGCTCAAAAACTCCTAGATGTGCGCCAGCGTCGCCAGCGCTGGATGGACCATCGTCGGGGGACGCGTAATTAGGAAAATACACGAAATCTCAACTCAATACAATGACGGGGAAAAAAGTTATTCGGCTTATTCGTCTCACCCGGTCTCACAGACATGTGCGTCACAAATGGCGGGTTAATTAAACGTGCAGTAAAAATCCAATTCATCCAAACAAGTTTTCATGCGTGTTAAACCTTGCCCAAAGATTTTGGCGTCTAATAAATCGATGAACGCCGGCTGCATGCACGAAAACGTTGACGTCATTGTCCAGTAACGATCATTGTCCCGTTACGCTGGTAGTCACGTTAACTATCGTCCGTAAACCAACTTTCAGACAACCAATTTTTTTCTTGATCGGAGTGTTATTTTCTAGATCCTAGAGGTCTTCTTTTTTAAAAAGTAATTAGAACCTTGCTCTTATCGGCGCAACTAACGGAATCCTCTCCACTTTATACTCACTCTGTACCTAAAGACTTGATATTTACCTTCTTTTAATAACTTAGTATATGTAATTTATGCTTGTTTTATATCCATTGTATGGAACATCAGATAATAGTAACGTTGAAAATGAAATTTGCTTATAATTTTTCCTTCGAAAAATCGAAAGACTTGTAAACTCGCAGCCATCTTTTTATAGCTTTGCCATAGTTTGTGAACACTGGCAAAGTTTACCAATTTCGCGAGAAATTCCGGAAATAGTACAGTCACGAGTAAAAGTTAATAAAAGATTCCGCTTTTCGAAATCATTTCAAATATGTGAGCAAATCATTATTTGATTATAAAGATAAGGATTTAGATAAAATCACTTTTGGTTAATATATTATACTACATACCAAGTTAAAAAAAATTAAGACGTGACTTACCTGTAAATCTAAAATATATTAGATAAAATATCTATTTTATTTATTGTAGGGATGATTTATGTAAGTAAAGTAAAAAAAGTGTTATGAAAGAGTAGGCTGGCATGATTATGATGATAAAATAAAAGAGCATGTTAATTATTACCTATTTATTTTAATTTATTAATTTATTGGAGAACCAGCTTTTTGTATGTAGGTAGGCATTAACTAAAGTTTTAACTAAGTTTTGCTGTTGACTGTCCCTATTATTGGAGCAGTTTTAGACCAAAAAACCTTTTACTGCCGATGGCATCAAAACGTTCCGGCCAGCAACGGCGAGTCACGCCCAAATTAGGGTTTACGAAATAGAATTTCTGGGATCGGACGCATAAACTAAGTTGCTAAGTGCTAAGAACATTTGGGATTAATATTTTTTTGTGGTAGGTATTTTTTAAAGTCAAAAAAAAATCTTGCTTAGTCAAAAAATAAACAAAAATCGTCTAAGTGATCGTCTACGATTTCTTTACATTATGATTTTTTTTTATTGACTATATTTTTTGATTAAAGTATAGTTCACACCGATTATTTGTTTATGTGAGTAAAGTATATTTCAAATTCGAAAATACTGAGAACCCTAAAAAGCTGAGACGCCAGAGCCTGTTATTGTAACATTTCGAACGCATAAATATTTGGAGTGTTTGGCTTTTTTGGCCCAAAGGCTGGTTTATTATCGCCTAACATAAAATTACAATAAAGATTTCTAATTAATTCGTTCATTCATTCATTTTTCTAAATATCCCTACCAATAATTACATCATAGGCCAAAAAAAAATATTTTTATTCTACAATGTCTTTACAACTGGGACACACCTATTGTAACATCGTTTCTCGACTGTTTAAAGTATTTAGTTGTATGTAACGCTTATTTTTATGGTAGGTAGGTATAAGTAGTGCGTAAGTCTTTATTTTTTATTGTATTTTTTAATTATTGTTAGTTTTTTTTTTTTTTTTCGTTGCTTTACTACCATAATTGTACCTATTGTGTGTCAACCTGTGTACAGTGTACCTTAAGTTATTATCACAAATAAATAGTTTTTCTTTCTTTCTTTCTTTCTTTACACAAGAACCTTTTACATCAAAGCTCATATATCAACCCATTACTTGCACAAAGACATCCATTATAATACGTTTTTAATTATCTCATATGATAGAGTTTCTTAAGACATTTTATTTTAAAAGGTTTCTTTAAGAAGAACCTCAACGGAGAACTGCCTTTCATCTTTATAAAGAAACTTGTCATTGTTAAGGTGATATTGTTAATAGAATAAAATTAGATGAATAATGTAATCCCTGGTTTTGTTTGACCTACTATAGATACTAAATGACCTACTTCTTCTTCTTATCATGTCACTAGATCTTTCGAACCAGGGAGGTGAAAGGATTTCAAGTGCAAGTCTCCTTTCATACACTTGACACATGTTTTAGAACTTTTTAGGTTCTATGACATGCCGGTTTCCTCGCGATGTTTTCCTTCAACGTTGAGCAAGTGTTTTTATTGCACTCATATATTTTTTGAACAGAAAAATCCATTTGTTTACCGGGTTTGAACCCACGCCCTTCAAACACGGCTTTTTATGTCCGACTATAGCGTTATGATTATCTAAAAGTTTGTTCCTCAATCTTGCCGAAACTGCTAAAACAATTTGACTAAAATTTGGCAACCTTAGGGCACAAAATTGTCTTTTTTAATCTGGTACCAAAGCTGCGGATAAAAGAGAGTTATATCATAAAATAATCGTTAAACACAAACAGCTAACGAAGATTATAAAAATTCATTCGGTAAAAAGTGTTTCAGCTCAAAATGGGGTCGGGGTAATAAAAGTGTGTCGTAGCTTACCACTGTACAATTTCAAACAGTATATACATTTGAGATGTTTAAATTTGATAAAGAGATTGATAAAGAGCTCTGACGCATTAAACATAATAGATAGGATAGCTTTACAAGTATTAAAATAAAAATCTCTCACGGGGAAGTGAAATGAAATTATTTGTTTGCATAATACAAATATAATTTCGTTATATTTTTTATGACTTTGTAGCTGTGAACTTATTGCTTTACTAGGCTGCCCATGGCTATCAAATCTAGTTCCATAAATCTAATAAACTATTAGATTTATGGGACGTAAATTATTTATTTATTTATGTGTGAGACGCTACATGCGTAGACACTTTGGCACCTTCTCATTTGCCAGGGACGCAAGTTAGGGCTGGTGCGGCGGCAAACTCTGCTGAAGATCTCAAGCGGCGTAAATATGTAGGTCTTGATAGGTCGTATATATTTGAGCCCTTTGGGGTCGAGACCCTAGGTCCATGGGGAATGGGAGCCTTCCGCGTTTTTAAAATTTTGTCAGAGCGTCTGGTCGAAGCGACGCGTGATCAGAGGGCTGGCAGCTATCTGGGCCAAAGAATAAGCCTTGCTATACAAAGAGGCAATGCAGCCAGTATCCTCGGCACGCTGCCATCGGGTATCGAGTTGGAGCAGTTGAGCTACCTATAGATCGTTTGCAACGGTCTATGGGTGGTCCAATTGTTTCCTTTTGTAAATTTTGTAATATATATATAGATTGTAGTAGTTAGCTTATGCTGTAATAAATAATAAACTATTACTCATAGAGAATTTCAGCTATATCAGATTTGTAGTTTTTGCGTGATTGAGGAACAAATCGATCAATCATCTATCCATTCATCCTTACAAACGTTTTTCTACATAATATTATTAAAAAGTTATAGCGTAGGCCAATGGTTGCATTACTGTTTATAACTATACTGTACCTCAGGGGTGCTACGCAATAAACTGATTCGATTGGCCGTTAACAACAAACGAGTTAATGGCGCATTGAATCGACGCGAATGTACGAATAAGCAAAAATGTAATGTGTAGCAAGCGCATACGGAATATTTAAAAAACGAAATAATGGAAAAGCTTTGTCATTTTATAAAATAATATGTGGTACGAAATTACCTGCATGAAAAAGTAACTTATTTTATAGCACTAATAATGTTGCTAATAAGTTTTATCCGTTTTATAAATTACATAGTAATTTTACTGGATTCCTATATCCAATTACAATTTTCATGATCTGATTTTCATAGTAACAATCTTGCTGACTTAGGCATTTCTTCTATTAACTGGAATCTAGTGCCATAGTAACAACATTCAGTAACACACTTGAACCGTTAGTGGAGTCGAGGGGGCATTACTTTGCAGATTTCTATCACTCGACAAACTGCGATAAGAGAGCTTTTTTTTCTTAGATATTAGCAATTTCTCTACGGTTTTCTTCTCTGAAGGAAGTTACTCTTTAGTTGCATCAAGTTCGCATAGAAAATTTTAATATATTATACAGTTTTGTATTTAATAGCAGTCAGTTGCGTGACACCAATGAATAGATCAAGAGGTTTATTTTTATTGTTATACCACAATACACTATATACCCTAATTGTATCTAAATACGACCACAGAGAATAAGACAGAATGCAAAACAGAATATAGACGAATCAAATATAGTTAAAATAATCTAAGCTAGGTTTTGTTCTAGACTAAAATCCAAAGCATGCACACACAACGCACACGCCTGTGAGAACTAATGAAACAAAGTAATTACCTTTCTAACAGTAAGTACTCACTGGAAAAACATAAAATAAACATACATAAAAATTTATATTCACTCTTATAAGTGTGACCAAGATGGATTTTTCAAATTTTCCTAAACATTATCGAAAAATTGTTTTCGTTACAATAGGCCGTTTTTTTCCCTAGTGTATCTAGTACCATACAAGTTGACTGTCACTTCACTAAACATCTGACAAGGTCAAAAGAGACACACCACACTAAATAAATGCGTGCAAGTATGCGTGTCGCCCTATTCTAGCTTGTCACTAAACATGACTGTGTAGCGCCCGCACGCAACACAACTATTTATTGCCTGACTTTTGTCATATTGCGAAGTCATGAATTCTATTCCTGAACCTATATTTGTCATAAATTATTTTTTTACTATTTATGCTCGTAAAGTTAAATTTTATGCTAGGTAAAGAGGGAGTAAAATTGCATTTTAGGCACTAAGGCAAAAAAATAATTGCTTATAAATCTGTTTAAAGAGGTTTAGTTTGTAATAGTTCATGCCGGAAGTTGAGAACATTTTCAAATTTTGAACGTCGGTCCTTCATAATACCAATTGATCAGGGTATTATGAGGAACCTTATCATAACTTTTTTCGGTTTTTAAATAATTATCCTGGTAAAATTAAATGTATGTTTTTTTTATAACGAAATGTGCAGTTTAAAGGCCCATTTACACAATACCATTTTCTTGTACATACAACGGCAATAATTGAATGCAATACATGACGCGCAATTATTGATCTTCAAGAATTGTAAGTAACTGTTTACACGCGGCAATAAGTAAAAAAATGGAATGCAATTATTGTATGAAAGTCTTGACATAAAACTATACAAAAAAAAATATCATATTTTTTCCATATCTGTGTTCAGAAACGGCAACTGATTAGGTCTGCGTATTTTTATTTCTGGTGATAGAAAATTTACGGTGTTTATTAACATACCCTCACTCACTGCACTCATGTTAGCATATGAAGAGAGAATCCAGTTTAATACAAGAATTGCTTGAAAAATTATAGCATGTGCTGTTTACACCAAGATAAGTTTTGAAACAAAACTTGTCTGACAGATAGATGACAGACCAAGAATGTTACGTGTTGTTTAGACCATGCAAGTCATTTATTGCTTCAATTTAATGGTATGCAACAGGCAAGAAACTTGCATCATGTAAATGGGCCTTTAAGTTCGCATAAGAAGTGTAAAGTCTTGCGTACACTCCTGAAGCCCATTTTTATCCGTGGCTTAAATATCTGTAAAAGTCCCTTATACAATGGCTTACTTTAGGACCTTATTGTAGGCACAAATAACTATTATTGATAAATTATAATAAAATATTGATTTTATTTTGTGTGGCGAACGTATCGTCTCTCCATACAGTAGGTAGGTATGTCAATGGTTTTGATGTATGAAAGCAATTTGGTTTCTACGTCTCATTGAAGTCGGGAGATGATGACAAAATGGTTAGGATATTGCAAAGTAATTTTGGGAGGTCTCAGTCAAGAAGAATTTGAAGCGACGCAAATGGTTTATGGATTTCGCATTACGGGTGAAATTGTTTTGACAGTACTTCGAGGTGAAATGATCCAAGTTGCTTTCTTTGTGATGAGAATATAAATGATACTCACTCGTACAGATGTACTCAATGAATGATAAGTTTACTTAAAAAAGCATATAGTTTATAAAAATGGAAAACCCGAAAATATTATACATTGATTACCAATTTTGAAATGACTACGTCTTATAAATCGATGAACGCTGGCTGCATGCACGAAAACGTTTCCGTCATTGCCCCGTTCCGCTGGTTATGACGTTAAACTACTACCAATTTGACATACTTTTTTTTTACCAATATTTTACGAATTTTTGTGACATAATTTGCAACCATTTATGTATTTCGTTTTTAGTTAATAGTTTTTTTTACAAATTCTCTGATTTTTAGACTAAATATGAACAGTTAGCGTTAATTTATTTCTTAAATTCTGCAACACGTTTAAATTGCTCATTTTACTGGGTCGCAAATGGCCTTAAATAGGAATCAAAATGCCGTAAACGCACACAAGCGTTAACTTCATGCATTTGCACGCTTGCAAAGGTGGTTACAGACTACGCTATAATATCCTACTTCCTATCCTACTAATATTATAAACACGAAAGTTTGTAAGGATGGATGGATGGATGGAAGGATGTTTGTTACTCTTTCACGAAAAACTACTGAATGGATTTTAATGAAACTTTACAATAATATAGCTTATACATCAGAATAACACATAGGCTATAATTTATGAAGATACCTGCGCAGACGAAGTCGCGGGCACCAGCTAGTAATAGCTTAATAGTATGTATCTCATAGCAAAACAATACATTTTTATGAATCACACTGTACTGTACTATATATTATTGTGTTACTATCGCTATAAATTGGTGCGATGCGCTGAGTTCATGCTGTGCTATGTCACGCGCCGCCGTCTTCCTCCTTCCTCAACCCCGGCTGTCCCGCAAGATCGCGGTCAACTGAGCTTGCTATATACTTTAAATCCTTGCGATAATATAGCGTAATGTGAACGCCATGCTATATAGTATAGCATTAGGTCCTTCTTTGCTATACTATATAGCACAATAGTATAGCGTAGTCTGAAACCAGCTTTAAGCAATTTATAAACACCCACACATGTAAAACTGCGTTACGATTGGCCAACGTGACTCGAATTGTGTACTCAAATATTTACATACACACAAAACATTTAAAGGCCGTATAAACCCCGGGGATGTAGCTTAATTTGAGGTTGAAGTCGGTGTTAGTGGTTGGTGAGTGTTGGAAAATGGTGAAATCATTATTTATTTAAAACAAGAAAGACTTTAAACTATCCCTAACTTACACATTGCATTAAATATTTAGTATCTATTGAAAAATATATTAGGCATATATGATGGAGGATTTGTTGTACAAAGTTTCATGTTCAATAGGGTTCTATAAGTCGTTATTTTTCATTTTTGCACACGCTAGCTAACCTAGTTCTTCTAAAGTTAGAATGTTTTAAATGTGTCTGTGCATGCACACAATATGTTATAAGTATCGTTGACTCATAAATTTTAACGAAAACACTTTAAAAAAACGATAGCTTCAATGAATAAATAAAGTAGACGAGCGTAATTGCAGTATTGCATCGGCATATCTGAATCCTGTGCAGCACTGTCATCATGGTCATGAGCAGGAGTGATCTTTTACTATCAGGAGAACGCCTAACGTGTCTCGTTATTTAATGATGTTTGAGCTCAAAAATTTGGTTACAGCAAGACTGTTAGTTTAAGGTTAAAGTTCCGGGTTCAAATCATGCCATGGTTAAAAAAAATGAGCCCAAAAGTAATTTTGCTAATAAACCCCGCAAGCGAGGGTTATCGCCTATAAAAATACAAACGATAGGTTTTTTAATAAAATACTTTCAAGGTTTTGTGGGTCATTGTACTAACAGAAACAGCCCCATTTGGGCGAACAATAATAACATATTACGGGCTCAACACGCGGTCCTTTATGTGGAATCGATAACATTAGGTACTAGTAGAGACCTCATATGAAGGGCTAGCACAAATCTTTTGAGCTATACCCCGATTCAGAATTCAAGATTTTATTTGTAAACAAAGGTGTGACCACCCTAAAAAAATACTTAGCAAAGTGACGTTTACTACGGTTTGTACGGTTTATTTTCTAGTCAATATCCATAGAATGGAAAATTGCAATGGTTTTGTACTGATTATTATATTTTATTTAATATTTTTCAGAAAGTTATAACAAGACGAAAAAATATTAGACAAACATATTTTAAGACATTGGTATCATCGGAGTTAAGCACAGAAGTTCGAAATAATTTTGGGATTTTGACCTAAACGTGTGTTTGTAAATTTTATTCGTCTCTTGTCCGTTTACGAAGTCGAATGCGTTCTTTTTTCGCTTCTCGTGTGCAATTGTGTGTATCTAATGAATATTTGTTAGGTATCTGCTATGCACCTTAGCATTATTATGATTAATATCTCAGAAGTTTAGATTCACAAATTTTATTTCCTATCCTACCTACTTTTCAGTGTTCTGAAGTACCTGAATATGTTTGGTTTAGAATTATTTAGGTAAAATAGGAAACTATCGCACAAGCAAAATCGCGCGCCATTACTAGTAATAGTGATCCGTGGTATAAACTCGTTTTTAACTTTGACCTATCTCTGTTACAGTGACATATCACGACACTTCTTTGTTTACAAAAAAAATGTTGAATTATAAATCGGGGTATAGTATGAAAACTCTCGAACCTTGAGTTTTATATTATAACACGAAAACAGACACACGCAACCTTCTTTGCGTTGCGAATTAATGTGATTACTTTCTTAGTATACGCCTTCACTGTTTAACGATCATACCCTCGAAATTTCAAGTCTCTACGTACAGTGGTTTGGCCTGTGTTAGTCAGTCAGTCAAGACTAAGGGGGCCTTCAAATTAGAGGCGTGAGGAACCGCCACCGTGGCGCTACTTTGGCACTTCTACTAGATTTCATACAATATCTTGTAAGCAACAGAGAGGGAAACATTTTTTTATTTGAAATTAAAAATAAATTCGATTTATTTAATTTTTCTGAGGTTGGTACCATCTGACGACCAACTCTAGCACCGCTTTCTGTTATACAATTCAGTTCCTTTTCACGAAATAACTCCCACAGATTGCAAGAAAGTGAGAGGAAAGACGTTACACATTAAAAAGAATAATGGGTCTGACATAATTTTACGATAAATAAACAACCACTTCATTCCCAACCAAGTGAAATGCATTTAAATCTTCAAACGTCTTCATAGCTCGTTCATTATTCATACTCTGTGTAATGGGAGCATTATTGATTTATTACAGCCGCCGGGGGAATATCGAATAAGCCATTTGTCATCTTTTTAACGTCTCCGGAGACTGGGATCCGGTTAGAGCCAGTTTGAACCAGTTCCAACCGGTTCCAACTGGTTTTCGTTTAACTGCAGGCCGGGTGAAACTGTGATAATATGAAGAAGCACGCATGTTACCTAATCATTTGTAGATTTATCATGGGTTTTATCATATTATTAGCCGAGTAAGGAAACGTTAATGAATAAACAAAGCCGAATTCAGTTATTACAAACTTAAAATGAATGATTGTATACAATAAGAGTTAACGATAAATAGAATTCCAGTTCTGGCTCAATACCACAAGATCTCACGTATTTTGCGGTAGTAAAATCTCGTTTTGGCTTTTTCTTCACATTAAAAAGGTTTTGCTGGGATAATTTTATAACCAAGTCTGATGATCAGTCGGAGATTATAGAATAGAATACAAAAAGCATTTTGTATTTTTTTGGCAATGATATCCTAATAATCTCTTAAGGCCTAAAATCCCGCGCGCCGTTATCTCGCTCGCACATTTGTACATCTCTAATCTAATGATGTAGATTGACTGAATATCAATTTCAAAAAAGTGGAGATGTGATAAGTTACTTACCACAAGCTCACGAAATATTTTAGTACTTACGTTTTTTTGGTTATGTGGAGGAGATTGGGCTATTTTTTCCAATCTCTACGTTCAGTTATTTATACTAGGCGTTGTCTTTCAGTCAGTCAGTCTGCCTAGACATTAGGTTTAACAGAATTTTCTCATAAAAGCTCACAAAACGACCCTGAAGTGAAATCTTTACTGCAAAATTCTGATGATACGTATCTAGTAAGAACCAGGGTTGTGAATCTATGATGTGCCACGTAAATTTCGTTGTCGATATCAGCTAATAATATATGACCTACAAAGCGTCGCACGACCTTACTCCCCCCATAAAATATTAACGACTTCTCACTGAAGTGTATAAAACACGTACGAATCGTAAATCTATGCAAATATCAAAATATAAACTATTACCTATTTATTTTTATTTATTATTTTATTTATATAACATTAGACTCACAGTTACATTTATTTCTTAATAAGCTATGAAATATATACTATTCTTAAACCAAATTGAGTCTACATTTTGTTTACTGTAAATATATAAGATAAGAATTTTAGGTAGGTAAGTCTGGGTAGATAATTAGTAACTCTAACAGCTGTAAATTACAAACAAACAACAAATAATCGCATTGTGTTTGTCAGTGTTGTGTGTGGAGTGTGAATGTGATGTGTGTGTGTGTGTTGTGCGAAGTCTTAATGAGTAAGTGTCTACCTAACCTGCAACGCTTGCAACATGAAGTATGCGCTCGAAACACAAACTTAAACTATTATTTTTATTATGAATTTTTTGACATGTGAAACTGATTTATTTGATTTATGACATTTAGAAGAATAAATATTTTACATTACACACCCATTGTTTGTAATGTAAAATATCTCTTCTTTATTAAAATAATTTAAGAGGACAAAATGTTTTAAGTGCCCTGACAGGGTCATGTGTGGGTTTATTTTATCCATGGCAGAACAAGTTAAAAACTAATAAATTTGCTAAGCTATTTTTGTAACAAAAGCCTTATTTTAAGAGGACTACTTAGCCAGGCTCAAATAAGATAATATCGACGAAATACTACCTCATTTTTATTTATTACACAAACCTTTTTCATGACGTAATGATTCATTGATTTTGAAAAAAGGTTACGTAAAATTGTTGATACATATCAGTGACGATTATTGATTTAAAGTAGAATCACTAGAATATTGAATGGTGCTATCAACATTTAATATTCTAGTGATTCTGCTTTAAATATTTTAATCTGTAAAAGGTTTAAAATTATGCATGCTCCTGTAAATTGAAATGAGTTTAGAGCTTTTCGGACAGCATTGTATCATTTATTTTTGCAAAAAAATAAATTCGGTTTTTGGAATTATCTTTGTTTTTACCATGGGATATATAATTATCAACTTTACTGTGAATAATGATAACTTAGTCAATTGTGATTTCGTTTGTCTAATTTTAGCCAACTGTCAAGTCTTTGTACCCAAAAAGACTTGTAATTTAATTACACGTTAAATAACATTAAAAGTCAAGCGTCTGTTAAATTGAAATATTCGCAACGCAAAGTTCTCGGTAATTAAACAAGTTTTGAATTTGGGGCAAGAACTCTGTCATTTTATCGAACAAAGGGGTTCTTTATAACACATTTTATACTTTTGCTTGAGGTAAAATGGAGGAATGCACTAGAATTTTATGAACTACTTGCTTCATTGTTAATAGGTAGTAAGTAAATTATCTAAAAAAAATCAATGGTTTTATTTTCAAAAATAGTATATTTACTATCATCTACGAATAGAAGCTTAAACAAAGTGTCATTCTGATTTCTATCGAGATTGGTATCGTAAATATGTCATTTAGCATGAAAAATCTAAAATCAAATCTGTAACCTAAATATATTTGACTCTTCCGTGCTGATAATAAAATGTTAAAATTTGATTCTAACCCCCGACACGCTGAGCTGTGTCATTAAATTTAATTTCTATTTTATTGTAGAAAGGATTTGTAATAAACTTCATGTTGCTAGCAACAGTGCTAGCTGAGACGGAAACCCAGCCTTTTTGTCTTCAAAATTTAATAGAATAAGACTTTGGCCTTTGCTTCGTAGCCTGGAGATTGTGAGCTCAAATTAATGTTATATTGTAATATCAGAAGAAAATTTATTATAAATTTATTTTTATGTATTTAAGATTTAAAATACAATGTCAAAATAGAAAGAAAACCAGCGGTTCTTAGAGCAGAAAATACTCTCATGCTCATATATATGGGCTTTCGAGACTGGCTATTAAAATGTCTCAATAAGGTAAACGAGCGCTATGCTAGCAGTGTTGCACTGTTCTGGTCATGAGCAGGCGTGATCTCTTATGATCAAGAAAAACCCTTACTCGTCGTCAGCAACTTGATTTTGTTTATCAACTTATAAAAAATACGAACTCTGAGTCCTAATAGTCCTAATATATCATGTATCATAAAAGGCAATTTTATCCTAGTACATAGTATGATATACGAGTAGGTACAATAAAGAGTCTCTTTAAATAAAAATAAATTAATTTTAAATCATTAGTTTATTGTTCATTAAAAACGTATTATGTAGGTCACAGAAAAGTCGATTTATGATACCGAAATATTAAGTTCGTCAAAGTCTAAAATCTCTACATGACTTAACATGTAGAGATTTTAGGTTTGACGTTCATAAAAGGAGGAAATCTTTATATTCTAGTCTTGTTCAGGGTTCAAATAAAATTACTTTGTGCAGGGAAAGTAGATACAAAAATTTATTACAGCTTGGTGGGCAATGTATTAGAAGGTTAGGTTTAGGTTGTCAATCTATCAGGTTACGATTCATTTACGATTTATTTGTGTCTGATACTAGCTCAAATGTTTCGTTCTTTTTCTACCTTAAATAAGATTAAGAATTAAAAGTTTCGTATTATGAATCCTAACTTGAAATTGGATCCTAGAATTTTCAGTCAAAAATATCCAAGTTTTATAGTTTTTATGACATAGCTTTTTTTGGTAGATCTCTAAATATTTTCTAGATCTACCCGCTAGAATATAGGCTACTAGACATACTCAAGTTTTGTTTCAGAACACTTACAATCTATTATCTTAATTGCATGTTAATTGCAATGCATCTGTAATTTGTACCTATGTATAAATTCATTTGAAATTTAGAAATATGTACATATGATGATAATTGAAACAATATTTGCATGCCAGGAAGGAGAATGTACTGAGCTATCAATTTGTGTAAACATAATATTTCCTTATGTAGCACATTGAAGCAAATAAGTAAATGTATATGTCTATGTCATCTCTACATTTTTATGAATCTACCAATAAAACGTTATGAAATTAATATCACGTCTTAAATGTAGCATTCTATTGGTCCTTTTTGGGTCATTGTATAATCGCCCTAAAATCGTTTAGTAATAAGGTTTTGGCAGTTTAATTTCGTTACTCCTCCTTTCATTTCATTGTTGCTTTTGTCACGTTCCGAGTTTCCGAAACATGAAAAGAGTATTGGAATCGCAGAATTTAGCCGTTTCCTGATTAAATCTGCGCTTTCCGATTATTTGTCTTCCTTGTTTTGTTTTTCTTATAAGATTCTCGTTATAGACAACAAGTTCCATAAACAACATTTTCTTATAAAAACTTTCTAAATTACGTGATTGCTTTTGGCTTAATCTACAATAGATAATTAATTTACAAACTCTCAATATTGTTTGTTTTATAATATTCAAGGTAACGAAGTTTTTCTATTATTCAATAGACTTTCTCAATTAAATAAAAAAGGAAGTTCTGAATTAAATTTTTTTTTATCTTAAGGAACTACATACCGCCTTCTCCTCATAACTAAGTCCTAGTCGCTCGATATCTAAAAAGTCTCCCTTAGACTACTGCAAGATAAAAACTTCGAAGCTTCTTGTAATAATTTCGCTAAAACACTAATACATCGATTATTTTTTCTAATAAACATACATTAAACTCAAAAATCAAAAAATAGCCTCCGTTTTAATTTTGTGCAGTCTTCAAAATATTTTATAATGATTCAAAGAATCCAAATTTACTTCAGAACTCTACCCATTTTAAACTTCAAACGTGGTACTCGTAGACAAGAGTTCCTCGAAATTCGATTTTACCTTCGACCATGTTACGCTGGGTCACATGCTTCATGCATTCTTTTTAGCATACCAACTACTAGCTGGCAACTAGTATTATGTAGGTTTGGTGTAATAAGCTCAATATATAGGATGGTGAAATCGTAAAGCTTAACGTCATGCACTTACTTACTTTTATACAAGCAAGATACCAGCGTAAGTACCAGTAACAGTGTAACTGTCCTACGTCTTAAACTACATTTGTCGAGTCATTCATTAAAAATATCTTACTGTTATAATATTAGTGATGTGTAATACAAATTATTTCATAAGATTTTGTTTACATTAGATACAACTTTTATTTACCTAAAAAAAGTTAATTGTTTAGACTCTATTAAGCGTCGATGACTCAGGGCTAATTTTACAAGCTACAAGCCAGCGAGTTTGCTAGTAGCTTGTAAGCTCGACCCGTGTCATCGACTTATTTACAATCTACACTCACTGGCTTTCAAACTTGCTGGCTTGTAGCTTGTAAACTAGCCCTGTATCATCGACGTTTTACTGTCAGCAAAAAATGGCATCCATGTTGATAAAAGTTTCAATACAAACGAGCTCCAAACTCACGCAAATATTAATCCCTTTGGCAAAACAAACACATCCGGCATCAGATTCCCGTTTTTTTTCCGCAAGATTAACCAACACAAAAAATAAAGAATGTACACACAAAATCCACATTTTGTACACAACAATAGGCTGTAATTCTTCGTGCCCTTTGTTTTGGCTTTGTTATTTACAAATTGAATATCTATACACGGGTTTAAACCCAGCTTTACCCCCTTTTGAACCCAGTTTCACCCCCTTTTGACCCCCAGTTTTTTTACCCGCATTATTAATTCAAGCTAACAAGCGAGGTGTAAAGGTAACCCTGTGTTAGTACAAAGCTGGCTAAAACCAGATAAAAATTCATGGTCGAATATCATCACGGTTTTGCGAGACTTGTAAAGTACGCTTTTTATACTTATTGTTATTTGCGTACCGACGCGGCGCGAAGTTTTATCTTTGCTTGCTACGTTGTTTGTAATATTTTCACTTAGTCTCTAATGTATAATGATTTTAAAACTTTTTTCAGAAAGATATTATACTATTGTTTCCACCATTTGCAGATGTTCTTTTATCATCCTAATATTTAAATAATAAAAAAACCTTATTGGCCGAAGGTACCTAAACTTCAATCCGAAGGTCGTGAGTTCGAACCCAAGATCTTAGTGTCCATTTAAAAAAAACACTTGCTTATCGGTAAAGGAAAACATCGTGAGGAAACTGACATGTCATAGAACTTAAAGTTCGAAAACATGTGTTAAGTGCACGAAAGGAGCCTCTTTGAGGCGCACTTGAAATCCTTTCACCACACTGGTTCGAAAGACCTAGTGACACGATAAGAAGTAATATTTTTTTCATTTTAAAATACTTACTTTGGCTTCAATTATTCTATTATAATAAAACTTTAGAACTTTCTCAAAATTTCATTGTACTACCCCAATTTCCATAACAAAACGTTCATTTTCAAACAAGATTTTTCTTTGTTGCAGGTGTCAAAATGGCTGTGCAGTGTAAAAATGTGCCAAAATCGTAACAAAATAAAGTCCAAAATGCCGTAGCCTATTCGGATACAGCCACCGAATAGAGAAATGGGTCCGCAAAGGTGATATAAAGAAAATGGCCGACAGACTGCCACTTCATCTTTGCAACTCGATAAAACAGTACTGCTCAATAGAATTAAAAATAGCTTCTAAAATAAATATAATAAGGTTGAAATTGCAAACGAGGGTTAAGCTAGTGTTATTGTTGGTTCTATTACTAAGTGAGAGTACGTTCTGCAACGGATTTAGTGGTCGGAACTCTATGCTGCGGACTCGAGTGATTGGGACGAGGTACGGCAAGCTCCAGGGGGTGATTCTCCCGATGGATCAGCATAAATACTTGAAGCCAGTGGAGGCGTATCTCGGGGTCCCTTACGCAACGCCTCCTACGGGATCCAATAGGTAAGAAATAATTATGTTATTGTTACCCAATAGATAATTGAAATACTTATGTCTGTTGACGGCCACAAATAAAGTAAAAAAAACAAATAAATAAATAAAATAAAGAAAAGTCAAATAAAATTTCATTCCTTCATTCAAGCTGGTGTCGCGAGTTCGATTCCCGCTTCAGGACAATCATTTTTGTGATGAATATATGTTCTGTGTCTGGGTGTTTTCTATGTATTATATGTATATATTTACAAAAATAGGTAGGTATTGAAGTATTGTATCAGGTATTAGTGCACGAAAGGAGCCTTTTCGAGGCGCACTTGAAATTCTTTCAACACACTGGTTCGAAAGAACTAGAGACACGATAAGAAGAAGAAGCTTATATTATCAATATACACGGTCAATTTTTAATCACCAGAAAAAAAAATACACTTAGTCATTTGCCGTTACTGAACACAGATATGGCAAAAAAACTTGAAAAAATTAAGTCAAAATTTTGTAATTTTTTTTTCATTAAAAATAGATAACTGTTACCGTTAGGCGTTTTCCTATGGATTTGCACCAGGCATGCAGGCGTTTATTGATAATAATTTAAGTTTTATTCATCGTTTGGCAAACCCGGGTACCATGAGCCAGCTCGCAAAAGCTCGGCTTGGGCGCCGCACTCGCGCCGCTGTCTCTCTGTTATTTTATAGATATTCAAAATTCTGACTGCACAGATACAACGTAGTACCCCGTCTGCATTGCCCATTTAATTTTTTTGGTAATTAAATATTGGTGGTGTATAGAGAAGCCTATGTATTTTCTAGCTTTTAAATTATGCTTTTACCGAATAGTAGCCAAATCGGTTCAGTAGTTTTAGCGTGATTAACAAACAAACATACATTTACCTTCACATACATTCGCCTTCATAATATTTGTGTGAGTGTTGCCAGATTATTTACCTTATTTTAATATAAATTTTGATGTTCAAGAAAATATAGAGTTCTCCGAAAATCAAAATAATAACAGAGTTTTCAATTGCTTCTAGTTCTGGCTTCCAGTTTAGGAACTGATCAATGAGAACTCCCAAAAATTTTACACTATCAGTAAAGTTAACTTTAGTCCCTCCTCTAACTATGTCTATAGTATCATGCTTATGGGCCGTCGTTTTGAATAAAATCGCATTTGTCTTGTATATATTAAGTTTCAAATTGTTGGAATTAAACCATTTCTCAAAAGCCTCTAAGGAAATTTCAATCTTATTGGTAAGTTCTTGAATGCTAGTTGCGGGGATTATTGCATTCGTATCGTCTGCATAAACTACCAACTTTATACCAGGCACAGCATTGCTAATGAAGTTGATTAGGTCATTAAGAAAAACGACAAAAAATATAGGCCCCAAAATTGAGCCTTGGGGGACTCCTCGTTTTATAGTTATTGCCTCAGATTTGATTACGATTTCCTGTCTATTAACTATGTTTTTTATTTCAACAAATTGTTTCCTATTTTGAAGGTATGATTTCATAAGATTTAAAGTATTGCCTCTTACCCCATAATACTCAAGCTTATCAATAAGAATTTCGTGGTCATTATTCTATATTTCGTATTTTAGGTCGTATTATTTTATATTTCTAAAAATATCGTTTACTTATTTTCTCTCAGAACACTCACCATTGCTCCTGGTATAATTTCATAAATGTCCAATCAGTAATGATAAATAAATGTAGTGAAAACAGTTTTGTACAAAAACGGGCGATTTCGCAAAAGCCGAAGCTCATTAGTGAAATGGCTCTGTCTGTTTGCCAGAAAATGTTCCCATTGAAATATAGATAGGGTAAGATGGGTCGAAGATGAAATTAAGTAATTGACATCGTATTTTATGCTCCGTGACTAAAGTGCTTATCAGGTACTTTATTAGCATGATGAGTAGAGTAATTATTTACATCGTAGGGGAAGAGAGGGGCTGTTTATGCAAGGGGTATATTGTACGCAAGACCGTAACGCGTTTATAATGTTGCTTTAGAGCGAAGCTACACTACACTACCTACTTCAGCGACTTTTTTTTTCAGTTATTATGATTTCCAATCTAAAGTACTTTACCGATTTTCATGAAATTTCTATTGGACCAAACTGGAAGTTATATCCTTTTGGTTTATAAACAACAAAGTTCTGAGGTAACCAACATAAAAAAAAAACAATCATAAGAATAAAATAGATAGACTCCTTCTTTTGTTAGGTCTTTTGGTTGAAAGGAGGTTTTCATTTTGTTTATTTTTTAATGTTTGTTACCTCAGAACTTGGTCAATTTATTAACCAATTGGCAATATGATATTTTTTTTTTTAGTTTGTAAGGATTTACTTTCGGATTTTATAGAAATTTTATTAAAATCGGATCAATTGAAACTAAATAAACTGAAAAAAAATCATGTCGTGAAAGTAAACGACATTGCGTATTTTGCCTAACCGTGATTTTTCAATGGTGTTAAAGGTCATTAAATAGTCCATTTATGTCGGTTGAGTATGTTTTTTTTTAATTTTGATTTTTCTGATCCCGATAACCCTTCTCGAAGGTTTGCACCGACACGAGCTCCAGCCCCCTGGGACGACGTGAAGACCGTGGACCAGATGGGCCCCGTCTGCCCCCAGAAGCTACCTGACATCTCCAACGAGACCCTGGCCTTGGAGAGAATGCCTAAGGGAAGGTTGGAGTACCTGAGAAGGCTACTGCCGAGGCTGAAGAATCAGAGTGAAGACTGCTTGTATATGAATATCTATACGCCCGTGCAAGGTTAGTTCTTTTCTTATTACCATATACATAGGTAATATCAGTATTCCAATGCTGGAGATGAATGAAGGAATCTCAAGCCCGAGAAACACGAGGCTAGTTTTTCAAGCCAGGATATCATAAAAGTGATAGTAAGTTAGCAAGCTAGAAGCTCGGACTTCGTGTAGACAGAACTAGCTTCATTTCTAGGCTAGTAAGCTAGTGAAAAACTAATCTAGTTATGTTTACACAAAACCAGAGCTTCTTCTACCTTGCTATTACTTTTTTGCTATCCTGGCTTGAAAAACTAGCCACATGTATTCCGGGCATTAGGGTGAGCCAGTAAGCCCTTTTTTAGAATCAAAGTATTTTCAAAGTTTATGTGAATCAAAGTCCTGTGTAGCAGTGTTCTGATCATGGGCAAGCGTGATTTTTTTAACCGTTCGTCATCTGATCTAACATAATTTCGTCCATTTTGGATGAGTTGCCACATTTTTCACTAATAACAAGAGCGCCTCGCTACTTGATTACACAAAAAAATACTCCTGCTCCATCTAACTGAAGGTCATCCACTTGTCCACAACAGGCATGAATACCCAAAAAAACTCATCAGGGGCCAAACCCTCACGTAGGTAGAAAGGGTGGACCCTTTTAGGACGGGTCAGCGACTGAGTTTCAAAAGTCCAGAGTCAAAGCTCTGCAGTAAGCAATCGAGCGTAAAATTTTCATTCAGGTACAGTATAGTAAGTAAAAGTTGCAAAAAACCAAGTGGTTAAAACGTCATAATATTTTTTTACTTGAAGCATTTGGACACTAATTTAAACAGCAAGTTTACTATTCTCGTAAGCCCTCATCCATACAATATTAACGTTCCTATTAGAACACTAATGTTGACTGTATCAAAACAAGATGGAGGCGGAAAACAGGAAGACAAAATATTTCAGGAATAAAAATCCTGCAAATGAAATCTGCAAAGTTATCAACATTCTGAAATATTTTTTATTTGATGTTAAATACAGGTAACTATCTTAGAATAACGTCAATTAATTTATTCACAACTAACTACTAGCTTAGTGCTAAAACATAATAAAACTAAAATTACTTAAATAGCTATAAAAAATATATTGTATGCTTTATTGTTCTTTATTGTCTTATTGTATTTTTTAACCATGGAGGTGTATTATCAATAAAATCTTGTAATTTTTTACTATAATATTTCACTAGCGCTGTTACTTCTCTGTTTCAAAATATAACTTCGAACCAAAAAAGTTCTACAAGTGAGTTTAATTGTACAATCTTTTTGGCACGTGTTCAACGTTGTACGTTATAATTCTGTACCCTAATAATTGTATGCCTGTACCCATAAAAAAATGGTGGCGTTCGAGAAATACAATCAAATCTGATGAAAACAACAAGTCAGAATAAAAAAAAGACAATCTACGAGTAATCTATATTTTCCCTGCTCGGATCTTCTATCACTTCCAACGTCTCGCGTAATCCGAACCTTTTTCATAGAATAAACAAGAATACCTACATAATGTAACATACGATTCATTGAACTTACAAAATGTCAAATGTTTTTTGTGCTCTATATCAATTTTTGCGGATAACGAACAAAACCTATAGTACCTTACTAAGGCCTGATTTATACATAAACGGCCTTAGATACGGACGCAGGCGGTACAAAAATATAATTGCATGACGCGTCGATTGGCGAAGCTATGGCACGTTCTATTTCATACAAAATCTGTATTTTGTATGAAAAAGAACGTGCCTTCGCCTTACGTCGCTTCTGTATAAATCAGGCCTAATAAAACAGTACCTAGCTAAATAGATAAAAAAGATAAAGATAAATTTTAAAAAAATATCTTTAAATTTGTATTTAATAGAGAGTAGAATAACCCGATTACGATGAGTGGGTACTTATAATTTGACGATACAGATAGTCAAGTGGCAAGTATGTTGGACTGCCAGGTCGGTGTCGCGGGTTCGATACCCGCTTCGGTACAAACATTTGTGTGACTAACATCGATGTTTGTCCTGAGTACTGAAACACCCAGTGTTTACAATGTATTATATGTATTTATTACCAAAAAATATATTGAAGTATTCCGTCAGTTAACTGGTTATCTATCATAGACAAGTTTGATTAGTTTGGAGCTAAATGGAGTTGTGTGAAATGTTAAAAATACATTGTTATTTTATTTTTTTTAAATTTTTAACCAAATCAAACTTAAACCCACTAACGTTTTAAAAAGACAGAGCATAGAATTCGCCTTCAACCAAGCAGCAAAGCTGCTAGGTGAAAATAGCATTACCAATATATTTCTATAGATCAAGATACCTACAAAATATTATAAGAAAAGTTTCTTAGAAAAGGATTCCGTCAACAGAACCCCACACTTACATTGGTCACATAAAGAATGGGGTAAATTGTATCACAGTGGGGTAGAACGTGACTCGGTTGCTGGGCACCCTTCCGAATCCGAGATGACAACGCAAATACTCCGTCGAGCAAAGTTTTGTCTTATTGTATTCGATTTTTATTCTTCATGGTTTTAATTGACATCACTTATCAAACACAAGTTACGGCCGTTACTTCGTTAACGTTGCGAATTACAAATATTATTTTCTTTCTTGAAGATTTCTTGAAGAACATACTTTGGAAATTCAAGTCTCTACGTCCAGTGGTTTGGTCTGCGTTGTATGTCAGTCAGTCAACCAGGTCCAAGCATTTTTTTTTATTTTTTTTTACCTATTGCGTTTTTCTTCTTCCTCTTTTTATCGTGTATCTAGTTATTTCGAACCAGTGTAGTGAAAGGATTTCAAGTGCGCCTCAAAGAGGCTCCTTTTGTACTTTAAACTAAGCTCTTAGTGTTCGGTAAATAATGAAGAATTGCAGAAAATAATAAAAAAATATTTGTCTAGAAGTTTAATGAAATTTATTTTTAAAATAGCACAAAATAAACAAGAACTTCATTTCCCTCTACCACATTTTTTTTACCAAACAAAAACTTAAGAAACAACAATAGCGAAAACTTTTTCACTATAAATATGTCTGTGTTCATTATAAGGTCCGCAGATCTCATCAAGAGTTTTCAAAAAAAGAAGTCTTCACCGTTTACATTCAGAATCACCACAAAGACCGAACTCTCGCTCCGTTGAATTTTAATATTTCATGTCAATAGAGGGGGAAGGGGTCTATTGAAGGGAGGGAGGGTAATGAAATGTCTGCACCAGAAAATCTTGGGGACAAAATTTTAATCATAGTACACAATGCGTCGCACCGCATAGTTTCAGGGAAAGTTTCTTATTCTGTGTCTGATCAGATTATTATTATTGTAGGGCTTATATTATAGAGCCGTGGTAGAGTATTATGTGCCCTGCTTTGCGATCTGAAGGTCGCCGCAATATGGGCCACATGAAAAAAAAAATGGTCATCTCTACTAAAATTGGAAATTCGATCTGAAAATGATATACGTGAGTGATAATGACTCCAAATTAACTGTTGTTCTATAACTAAAACTCGTGGAGCGATTAGTTTTGGCGTCAAATAATACTTGGTGTTTTTGTATGGGGGAAAACACACTTTATGTTTTCGGCTTTACTTTAACGGCACGCCCCGTTTCGAATCCCAAAGGTAATTGTTGGTTAAGTAGGTTGAACTAAAGAAACACCAGTTTACGAGTCACAAATATTAACTAAATCATCATTACAAATAATCAAGTGTGACGTTGGAAAAAAAACAAGTAACAGCGTTACTCGTTAGGATTTTTAGTAATACAGGTTTGGGTGTTACTCGATAGGAACCCCAAATTCTAGCAGTAGGAAGAAAAACACGGCTCAATACAACAATAATTTTCCATGTTACAAAATATTTGGCGTTTTGCTTTTAAATCTTATCTGACTACTAGCTGACGCCCGAAACTCCGTTTTTGATGTGAATTATTAAAAAATCATTTCTTGGTACTCACTTTCAATTCTGGACGAAAACATACTCCAAGTCTCTACGATCAGTAGTTCAGCCTGTACGCTGTTTGTGAGTTAGTCAAACTTCATTCAAGGTTCAAACTTATTACATATTTTGATGAAGTACTTACCTCCCCATCTTCACTATTTCCAGTTCATTTCCGCCAAGCCATTTTCAGAAATTTGATACATCTTCTAATTTGACTTTCGCGTGTTCTGAATAATCGGCGGATGGGTACGCGATACCCTTGCGTCTGCTGAGGGTAAATTGTATCGGGCTTCTAAAGGTGTTTGTACTTCGGGCCTTTGACACTAAAATTGAGTTTGTCACTGTGATTTCAAATATAAACGAACAGTGCAGTATCATGCTTAGATTCATGGCTATATTTTGTTTGTTAATTTTGTGTTATTTGGCATTATGTAATTAAGAGCTCTATTTTATTTCATTATCAACAAAATATACATAATTTAAAAAAATGCTTGTAGGTTCTTAATTTGGATTGTATAGTCTCTTTGCTTTTTATTTATTTACAATTCTATACAAACTCACATTAAAATTCATTGCAAAATTTAGTCTTCCACCTAAAAGGTGCTAAACGAAGGTTCCGCATAAAGCTCCAACGTAGTATAATTATGTACTAAAACATTCGATAAATAGGCCATATTTTACTAGATACTAAGCTTGGCGCAGCTTATGAGCATAAACTTGAATCGTTATGTGAATGAATCGTGTGAAGGCAAATATAATTTTGGAAACAGTTGAAAATTATAACTGTTTTATTTATATTACAGTGATAAAAATAATCATTTAAAAACGCTACCAAAACTAGACTTTAGCAAAACATTGGCAGAATGTTTATTTTGAAGGGTTTTTCAGTTAATTTGACTCTCAAACGGATTACAAATATTTAGTTAGGACTGTTATTTTTTATTTTGGTTTTATGTTACAGATATTGTTTAAGAAGAGTATAATCTGGACCAGCCTTTACGCTATAAACTTTACAATATCCGAGAGGATTTATTATTATGAGATTATTATGATGAGTTATTATACAAACAAACAGTTAAAAATAACTAGTTTAGGTATATTGCAGTAAATCAAGTTATCGTTTGTGTAAAATAGCTAGGAACGTTCGTCACTCATATTGTTTATAAGCACATTCTGAAACCTAAAAAAATCCGAAGAAAAATCTTGCATAGTGTACTATACCTACCTACTGCTCAACCTCTTTTTATACTAACTCATTCAGAGTCAGTGCGATCCGACTTTGGAACTCTCTTCCTGTAGCTATCCGCAGTTCCACTTCCATCGGGGTCTTCAAATCCAAACTATCCGGTCCCTACTTGGCACTCGAGAATGCTTAAGCTTTTAATTATTTATAAGTATATTATATATAATATTGTAGGTATTATGTTATTAAAAATAAGCATATATTATTTTCTCGAATCACACAATTAGCACTACTAAATCTCCATCATACGCGCTAACTAGCATTAATTCGCTTAAGTACATGTTTTTTACTTTGTACAATAAAGCATTTTCTATTTATCTATTTATAAGTACCTTGCTTGAGCTTTTCTTTTATAATAATTTTGCTGAAAAATTAACTCGACTTTTTTTCTGATTAACTTCAACTTTTCCAGACAAAATGCGCTATTTGTGAAAAGACAATAGTATTTTATGAAAAAACAAGAATATATTTGAAATGCAAGGTACCTACATTATTTATTCATGTTGCCAAACCCGTACCCAATGCTTTCGAAGCATGCAACGACTCTGGCAGGTCAATTTCTGTCACGTGAGTCACGATTTGCATAACGTCAACTTTATTCAATTTGTATTTATTTTATCTTCTACAATGCCATAATTTTTGTCATGCATGTTGTAGAGCGTATAAATATTTTTCACAAAAAAATTGTCTACTTGCTAGAATGAAACTCGAAACACTGATAATAATATCAGTTTGATAGTCTAACGTAATCAACAATATCGTTCTTTTGTTGATTACGTTCAGTAGAGTCACTTATTGTTGGATGGGTGACTAGAAGTGGTATTTACGACTGAGCGCTTCCGTGCTCCAGAATTCACGTTGAATAGCCGGCCCCAGCAATAGTTGCAGTTGTCAAGCCTCAGATGGTTTGAAAACTAAATTCAGAACTAGCTTTTTGGCTTAAATAAGGTTCAACCTGACTGACTGACAGACTGACAGACAACCTACAGGTCAAACCACTGAACGTAGATACTTAAAACTTGGAGGGTGTATTCGTCAAGAAGTGCAGACGCGTAATACGAAAGGGATTTTATTAATTCACAATGCAAACGACGTTGCGGGCGTCAGTTAGTAATTAAAAGGAATATAAATTAAAAAAAAATACTGGGTGTCTCAAGAAGTAAAAATTCAGTTTCTTATGATGAGAAAGAAATTAAGCTGTGAAAATAACATCTATAGACATTGGACATAACTATTGTTAAGTTCGTACATAGATATTAACGATTGAAATTGATTAATACTCGTACATTTAAGCTTATTGGCCAACAACTTACGGTTTGTAATGGATCCCGGATCTGGCCTATAAATTATGACAATCAATTCGTCACACATAATCTATGGGTGTGTGTCTGCATAAGATTGATTTAAGGGGAATCCTCAAATCCGAATTCCATACAAAATGTTTCGGACAAATACTCAAAAATTACGCCGTATTATAGTAATTTCTAAATTAACCCTACTAACTTAAAAACACGTATAAAATCTAAATTAAAGTATGAAACCTTTCACTTTTTTTGTTGACGAAATAAAAAAACATGGACAAAACGAATAGTGTGAAGAAATTACTATAATACGGCGTGCTTTTTGAGTATTTGTCCGAAACATTTTGTATGGTACTCGGTTTTGAGGATTAGCCTTAATGCAGTTAGGGAGTTTGGTGACAAATACCTACTCAAGAAAAGGATCCCAACCAATAAAATTACATTCCAAAGGAGAAAAACCTTCGAGAATCTAGCCAAAGGCGATGCTAATGGAAGGCGTACCCCTCTGTTGGCCATATAATCTTCTTGGCCATTCACGTTAAATAAAATTATACGCTGTATTTGATAACTGTGTACATATTTTAAGATGGTGTGCGAGATTATTATAGTGTGCGTTTACATGAATAAGATTTTGTTAGGCGCGTGTGCAATGCGTGTTTACCTCGTCCCCTGTAAAAATTGGCAGATATTTATGTTTGCAGATTCTGACGTTTGACGTCTCCTTTTGCTAGATTCTCGAAAAGAAAACGATTATACCCTTTAAACAACTTTTGTATCTGTGTGTTGGTCTATAGCCATATATTATGTTTTTAGTGTTACGAAGCAGATTTGAACAAATATTGGAACATTTTATGGCACTTGTATAATCCTGGTGTCTGTCTGTTATAGTCACGTAGATTTAAACTTTCAAGCTAAAACATTTTAAATTTGTATTTTAACTTTACTTTTATCCACCTACTCGTATCTAACGTTCTTTGTTTTGGAAGAATCGTGTATACATCCTTATACAGCTCACTATGAGACTTCAGATTAACCAATCTTATTTACCAGCGACACGACAAAACTTTTTCGATTCAAGTTTGGAACGAAATTGAAGTTCTAGTTTTCGCTTGTGAAGTTCAATGAGCTGATCAAAGTATTTGTAAACATGGTGCAACGACTTGTGGTCTTAACTATTGTTTAATAAGAAATATTTTAAAACACGCCATAAAGTATAATAACAAAATCTATGGTTTACTATTTCGAAAACACAAAATTGAACAAAATATATAAAAGGGGTCAGTTCATATTTACCACGATTCGCCACCGCAAAAATAATCGTGCCAATTTATCACCGCTCAAAGCTAGAAACATAACATTGCAATTCTAATTAAAATACAGCTTGATTTACAACCAAACACAACAAAAATTAAAAACTTTCGCATATAAATTAACCTTTTACCTATTATCATGACTATAATCTAAAAAATATAAATCCTAGACCTCAAGCACAAAGAACTTTGTATTCAGATTTATGCAAAACCTTGTATAAATAAGATAAAACAATGTTCCCAATAAGACTGCAATGAATGCACTGTTGGCTTGCATCCAGATTATCTCTAGCACAAAGAACGTATCAGGCAAAACATTGATAACTTATTATAAATACAGAGACAATTTCTCGAATGAATATTGTTTGAATATTATGAAAATCTTTGAAAGTAGAGCGGCTGTAAAGAAAATGTTTGATGCGTAACTTTGGCGAGGATTTTGCTCGAGCCAGATTTTTCTTGTAGCTAAAGTTTTTGCTCGTTCATGTTATTTATTGTAGTCTCAATTCTTGACAGTACCTAATGTCTGGGACTTTTATTATTAGAGAGTAGTAGTAAAAGTCTTTTCCAGTAGTCGAACTTTCCTACTATCCTCACTTTTACTCTCTGTAAAATTGTACAAATCGAGCGATATTTAATAACGTTGTCTAGTTATAATTATTACTCCAGCTATATAATGAAAATATGTATTAAAAAGATTAAAAAAAAAAAAAAATTATGCTAAAAATCTTAAAAAACTATAACTTTAAGCTTTCTTACCTCAAAACCAGATGAATGAATGAAGATTCCAAAAACGTTGTCTTTTTTTTAACCACTAATTGATATTATCAAACCATCATCATGCATCCTGATGAAGAGTTGCAATCCATACTCTAAACATGTCAAAGCCTAGATTCGACAATACATTTCGTGAATTTTCCGTTATTCTAACAATGTTTGAATCCAAACCTTTATATATTTTTTGTTATTACTAGCTGACACCCGCATCCCGCAACTTCGTTTACTTTGCGAGTAAACAGAATTATTTTCCCTACACATCTTGACTAACACGTACTTCAAATTTCAAGTCTCTACTTTCAGTAAATTGTCTTGTGGGTTGTCAGTCAGTCAGTCAGTCAGTCAAGACTTAGCCTTTATGTTATGTTATTATCAGCTATTTAATGTAGAGTCAGCTGCACATACATATATGTATGTGTACACTCTCAAGCGTTCACATTTATATTATAACTAATACTCTTCTTTACTCTTAATTTTGCAATGACATTTTACTTCTGACGAGTAAGATGACTAAATTAATTTGAAAATGCTAGCGTGCACTTTTCTTTGTAAAATTAAGAGTTATATCAATGTGAAAGCTTGGGAGTGTATACACATGTATGTGCAGCGGACTGTACCATTATGTTACACCACCACAATGTTTGGTATCTAAAGGTGCTTTTGTTGCAGTGGGTCCAACTCTCCAAGCCAAGTACCCAGTAGTGGTCTTCATCCACGGCGAGTCGTTCGAGTGGAATTCTGGCAACGTGTACGATGGAGCGGTCCTCGCGAGCTACGCTGGAGTAGTCGTCATCACAATCAACTACCGGCTTGGTATTCTAGGTACAGAGAGCTTTTAATGGAAATAGAACTTCGTTTTAACTGAATCTCATTCATGTTAAGTGACGATGTGGCCGACGATAAGTCACGAAAAAATTGGGGCTGTAAATGACTGCTGAAAACCTGACAAAAAATTATAAAACGAAAACCTTAGCTATTTATACACCACACATTTTTAATTGCCAAAAATACTTAACTGGGCAATGCAGAAGAGGTACTACGTTGTATCTGTGCAGTCAGAATTTTGGGTCTGTACAAAATGTGTGAGTGATAACAGCGCGAGTGCAGCGCCCGAGCAGAGCTGTAGCGAGCTGGCAAAGCTAGGTTTGCCAAACGATGAATGAAACTTAAATTATTATCAATATTGACGCAAGGCCATAGAAAAACGACTAACGGTAGGTAACAGTTGTCCAATTTTATCATATTTATCTTAAAAAACGTTTTTTTCAAGTTTTTTGCCATGTCTGTGTTTAGTACCGTAGTAATGGTAACTGATTATGCGTATTTTTTCTATGGTGATTAAAAAATATAGTATATAACTAAACGCAATAATCATACTGCAGTATTTGCAATCCACGGTAATACCTGATTAAAATGTGCTCTAATGTCTACTTGTATCAAACAAATCATAGTAAATGCTTCGGAACTTTCTCAGTTTGGTGCATGGATAAGTCTCATAAAATCACTTAGATAAGAAGATAGGTACCACAAAAATGGAGTCTGTGGGACTTTGTAAGCAGTTCATCTTCCACTGTCTTACAATGAGACAGGCAATAAGACGTCACTCTCTGCACTAAATTAGATTGCACAAAATGAGATTGCACAAATTAGATTGCACCAAATCCAGTTAAAGCAACGCCCAGCTGTGCTAAAAATACCTAGGAGAGTAGTTAAGTAGTTTTGTTTCATGGAATCTAATTATATCGCAGCTTCAGGGCAATGCTTTCGTCACGTCCGCCCACTCTACTTAATTAAACATTTGCTTAAAAGTTTTGAGGGAACCTCCGGAGCAAGGGATTTTGGGCATAATAGCAACCTACTAAGAACTACTTTTGCTTGGGAGTTTTGTGGATTTAATCATGTTTTTGGAATGCATGTGCTTTTGGTGTGGAATGGTTCCGGTTGATTTATTAGGTACCGGAAATGTTGAAAAATATTTTTTTATGTTGGACATGGAGAGCAATAAGTATTTTTTACCTCGTGAAAAATATTTTGTATGCAGGATGTTTGTGTTACTCGTTTAAAAGTTTTATTGATGTGCCTATTTACTGTGTTAAAACCAGGATGTTGTTAAACTTTACCATTTTTTAAAAGTTTGAATCAATATTGCCAAAAGCAATTCTATAAATATTGATTAGCGAACGAAAGGACAGTTTTTCTTTTTTCTACCATCAACTGGTTGACTGGTAGAAAATGCTCTAGCATTAAGTCCTCCTTTTGTACTACATTTAAGTGTGTGCAATAAAGTATAAAATAAATAAATAAAAGGAGCCTCTTCGAGACGAACTTGAAATCCTTTCACCACACTGGTTCGAAGGAACTAGTGACACGATAAGAAGAAGAACAAGCGGACTTATTATGTTCAATGTCCATGGATGTTATTTTCACAGCGTATTTTCTTTCTCATTATAGAAGTCTTATTAACTTATTTAGAGACCCAGTTTTTTTTGTTTATACTCCTTTTAATTACTAACTGTCGCCCGCAACTTCGTTTGCATTGTGAATCAATAAAATTCGCAATGCAACGCGCCTGCACTCCTTGACAAACATACCCTCCAAGTGTCAAGTCTCTACGTTCAGCGGTTTGGGCGTTACGTTGTCTGTCAATCAATCAGTCAGCTACAAGCCTTTTATATAAATTGATTTATTATTAATGCTTACTAAACGCCCTGTTTATTTCACGTTTACTTAAATCCATTGTATTTTTCGTTATCAGGATTCCTAAACGCAAATCCGATACCGCACCTCAAAGCTCGAGTGGCGAACTACGGGCTGATGGACCAAATAGCAGCTCTGCATTGGGTGCAGCAGAACATCGCTCTGTTCGGAGGTGATGCTGGCAACGTCACAATGCTGGGCCATGGGTCGGGAGCCGCGTGTATCAACTTCCTTATGATCTCACCTACTGTTATGCCAGGTATAAACATAAAAAAATACCTTAAAAAAGGCAGAAAACCATCGTTAATTTGGACCTTTAGGCCCAGCGGACACCTGCGGAGGCGCGGTGAAGATATTGTTATGATGATAATTTAAACTAAACCTTAATATCTATGAAATATGGCTGAGAATGCGGAGCGCGTCGCTTCGCCGCCCGGAAAAGACGCGCGACTCGCGCGCCAGCTTTCGTGCCCGCTACCGGATGCCGTATGTCATAGGAAACAAGGTTCAGTGTCAATTGTTGACTACTCATAGTCTCTTCCCCGCCCCTTCGCAGCAGATGAGCGATGGGCCTAAGAATATTTTACATAATGTAGATTAACATTTTTTTTTTAATTTCGTTAAAATTTCTCTGGCTGTAAATTCAAAAAGTTTCTTCAAAAACTGAGTGAAAGTAGTACAAGGACTTGTAAAAATATTTGATACAAATTTGTGAGATGGTTTTTAGTCAGTCACACTAAATCTTCTAAACCGATTTGACTATAATTCGATAAGGAGCTGGAAAGGTCTTATGCTACTTGTCATCATAACACCTCGTCAAGTGAAGCCAGGAGCAACAGCTATGTGCCAAAAATGTCTTAAAAATTGTTTTAACTTAGATAAGGGAAAGTACGCCAATTACTTTTTTGTTCAATATAATATTAATTAATGATGGGGCAAAAGCAATAAATAAGCATTTCAAATGATATCGTAAAGATTATGGAAAAAAAAATTACTTCTTTTATTTATCCCTCATCAGAAAATGTCCTATGTACACTGGCTTAATTAAAACCCGTCAAACTTTGAATGAAAATCGATCTGTTTACAAGTATCCCCATCCATTTTCATCGAAAGCTCAATCAAAGTGGGAGCCCAATTACTGAGATTCCAAACGGTTTGAAGTATTCCATAAAATTGGTCGCGAAACCAACGTGACTACCTGGTCTATTTTTAATGAAATCACCTTCTTGGAATATCCTTTGATGACGCAAAACGGTATTGTCAACTAAATTGCCTTGATCAATTATTATTTGCTTTAGAAGTGTAATTTATTTGCGTCCACAGAGACTCAAATACTACGGTAAAGTCAACCTCTATAGTTCGTATCGTTTGACGACACGATTGGTCGAGTGGGAATTGTGTTGGAATGCGACGCCGGTGTCGCGGGTTCGATTTCCGCTTCAGGACATGCACTTGACTGATGCACATCGGTGTCTGTCTTGAGTTTGGGTGTTTTCTATGGTATCTATGTATATATTTAGTATATTTTCACTTTTTTTACACTATTAAACTTGTTAATGAATAACACCTACCTAGAGTAATTAAAAACTTATCTGCTCCACCGGCCGAAGTAGGGATCTCTCGGGTCTAAACTACAAGTATATCTATACTTAGCTTAGACCGAGAAGTCTTTAAATAGACCTGTACAAAGATCTTAGTTCTTAATTAAATTAGAAAGGTTCTGCATTTTTAACACAAATTGTAAACATAGTATTAAGATCTTTTTTTATCTTATCTTATTTACAAAAATAATATTTGTATTGTATCAGTCATCTGGTTTCCATAGTACAAGCTCTTCTTAGTTTAGGGCTAAACAGCGTTGTGTGAATTGTCCAAAATATGTATTTATTATTTATAATTTGTTATATATAACAAAAAGCTTTATTTGCAGGTCTCTTTCACCGTGCTATTCTTCTATCAGGATCAGCACTAAGTTCCTGGGCTTTAGTGGAAGACCCTGTCAGCTTTTCCGTCCAACTGGCCAAACAGTCCAACTGCACGCTGCCAGAAGACATCGTCAAAGACCACGAGCTGATCGTAGACTGTCTCCGAGAAGTCTCCCTCGACGAACTTATGTCTGCTGAAATCAGTACACCAAGTTACTTGACCGCGTTCGGACCGTCTGTAGACGGAGTGGTCGTAAAAACGGATTACGCAAAAGAATTGCTCACGTTTTTCATACCCAATGACCTCCAAGGTTTCACCAGCGTTTCCGGCGTTAATAACCTCAAAGCTGATAAGAGGAGTGGAGACCGCACTTTCGGAATAAGGGGAGGTCAAAACAAGTATGATCTTCTATTCGGAGTTGTAACTTCAGAAGCGCTGTGGAAATTCTCTGCTCAAGATATACAGAATGGCTTCGAAGGGGAGAGAAGGGATCGAATAATAAGGTGAGGTCTGATGTTTATTCAGTAAATTGGTGTTCCAACGAGGGTTAGGTCAAAAGGCGACATAACAATATCACCCAAGAGGCAGTAATGAAAGCAGTTCAATCGGAATGCGATGGTATTGGCCGTAGTACAATATGATGTTATAGGTGTCTTTATTTTGATGGAAGAGGTGTTTATCGGTAGGGTGAATGGGAGGGACAAATTTTAGTTTCGATATTGCTTTATTTAAATACCAATAATTGGTATTGTTAGCAAAATTATTAGAAATCAAAACATTGGTACTGAGACCACTGCGGATGAATAGTCTTCATGAGTTTATTTATAAATTGTGAAAATTGCTAGTTAGATGAATTCTACTTCTTTTTATTTATTCTACATTCCACACGGTTCTCATTTACTCTCTGCTAACGGAGATGAGGCAAAATGTTCAACATTTATTTTTAAGTCTGAAAAAGTCGTGTTTACTACGTGGCTCGGGTGAGTCGCCTGTTAAAAGGTCGTTAGGGGTCAAACAAAATAAATAAATAACAAAATAATTGAGGTTAATTACAATTTAAACCGAAAAAATCCTTCTTGCAGAAGTAATTAATGACATTCCTGTTTTTTTTTTTTACTAGAAATGTTGACTTTGTTACAAATGTTGACTTTCTGATTATTATGTCTATAAATTAGATTAGTGATTTATCTGTAATTCTTGTTTCAGGACTTATGTAAGAAATGCATACACATATCATTTGAGTGAAATATTTTTTACGATTGTCAACGAATACACGGATTGGGAGAGAACTGTCCAGGTAAGTTTTTCAAAATCTTTTTATCATTAGCATTACAAATTCCTATTTTCCTTTCGATATTTAAAGAACGTTTTTTTTTATTTAACTAAACAATAAATTTCGTTATTCAAAGATGTTCAAGACATTTTTTTTATTTTGCACAGAAAGTCAAAAAGGGTAATCTAATCAATCGATGGAATATAATAATATTTTTGAGCTCTACCAACAAATATTTTGATTCCGTTTTGCAACATACAAAAAAATGTCACTATGAAATATTTATTATACGTTTCCCGAAGAAATTTTATCAATGCGGAATATCTACGAATATAACTCAATTGGGCGTAACTTTGAATAAAGCGTCGTGCCCACCTGTATCTGTATAATAAGCTGAAACTGACCATCTCCAAAGAAAAGTCCGAGACTTGACCTATTTCTAAAATAGCCTGCAGCTTAGCCTCTACAGCATAAGGCAATGATGACTTGGCACTCACCATTTGGCACCGAGCGAGCCAACTCTGGCAAATTCTCATTGTTTTGAAGTTCAATTCGCTAGGGCCGGATGTGTTTTATACGATAAGTTTTGAATGATAAAGTTCGGTGTTTTTCATCTTGACTTCGGAATTCGATTGAGTAGATTCAGAAGGTTTTAGTTTATTGAGGTTTACCTTCTTTGGCTCGGGGCGGCGCGGCGTTCGTAGTTTGAATGTTAATTTTGGAACCATCGACCCTATTTTGTAACTTGAAGACAAACTACCGTCAAAATTATCCAATGAGTGACAAGATCCATCACGTATCTGTGATCACGTTTTGTTCATTCACGTTTTTCATAGGTCAAATTATTTTTGGTGGTAATGGTCTTCAAGTAACAAAATACACAGCGGATCTTTTGATCAATTACCTTTGTACGCTCTTGTTTTAGTGTAAACCTCAAATTTTTTCATAAAAAACCCAATAAATTCATTTTTATTATTGCAGCTTACGTTTTCTTGAATCCGTCTACGTTATACAAACGTGGAATAAGTTTACGTAATACTTCCAACAATAAATTCAAATAACCCTTGCAAAAATTCCATCCACATACCTTTAACTAAACTAAAACTTTCCGACTTCACTTCTGAAATAGCAGACGGTGACTGATAGTACAACCGGGAGCTCTCAATCCCCTTTGAACCGTAATGTCCGGGACCCAGAGTCCAAATTGGCTATATCACATCCGGGATAGCCACTTCGGTGTGTTGGACGAGATGTCACGTGCATAGCACGTTCTAGTAATTTGTGCAGCTCTCTGAAATGGTGGAATTTGATGTGCTCGGTTTAGGATAGCCTCTTGCTGCATTGCAAGCAACTGGGTTTGGAGTAGGTGCTCTACATTTAGTGTGTATTATAAAGGGTCTGAATCCTTGCACCATTACGCATAGCAGCAACAACACTTGATATTTTCAAGGCAGTGTGTTTGTTTTAAAGAGATAAAGCTATTATAGTTTATTATATTTATAACAAATACTATAGTGCACGAAAGGAACCTCAACCAACCCACTGATTCGATAGTGGCACAATAAGAAGAAGATAAGGATAGGATATAGTTTCATTGGTTTATAGATATTGATGTTGACGTCAATATTTATAAAAGTCCTGACTGACTGACGTTAGAGGCTAGAAATGAGGGGGTATGTTATTCAAGAAGTAATTAAGATAAGGAAGGAACTTTATTGATTTACCACAAGTTAGTATAAATAAGACCATAAAAATACTTCCACATATCATAATTATATTACGGTTATTTCATAGAATACTGCTAATTTTTCTCATTAACTTCTATAAAAGATCAATATTCGTTATTATTACTAGTTTGATATAAATTAAATGCAGTAAAGTTTGAAAAATTCTTCATGAAAACCTGAACAAGCTTCAAAAGCTTGTTGATGTGCTGGATTTTAAAATGAATGTGAAATTTACATCAGGCCACACGGCCAGCGGTTTTGAGGTGAGCGCATAATAAATTTTGTCCACTTTTATCGCTCTTTGCTCAGTCGCGCCAGAGAAAAATAAAACTTATTTTGTTTTACAGTTGCGGGCATTTTTTCTTGAGTGGTTTTCATTGCATAGTGGCTAGTAACAAAGTGGCTAGATAGCGCTGTGAAATGTGCAATCATTGTTCCGATGTGATTTTTAAATTTAGCCTATCTTGTCCCACTGCAAAGTTTGGGCGAATGTCTTCATCAAATAATTTCATTTCTTTCGGACCTTGGCAGTCTCTTAGCACTTTTTTTTCCAAAGGCCTTGAGATGATTAATTTAGTCTTATCAACCAACTTCAAAAAATCAGTAGGTTCTCAATTCAGTTTTTTTTTATGTTTGTTAACTCAGAACTTGGTTTGAAAAACTATTTTTTGTTTGAGAAGATATGTATACAGATTGGTTCCTTACAAATTTTATCAAAATGAGTTTATTAGTTTAGTTTTTATAACAAAATAACTGATAAAATTACGTCGTCAAAGTAAACAAAATTGCGTATATTGCTTCCTAGTTCAGTGGTGTTTTCGGTCACTAAAAAAGTCCAATATCTAAGTACTCTGTGGTTGTAGTATGTTTTTGTAAGCCCTTGATTTATTGATTGTTACACCACACCAATCAATTACTTATACACACTTATTTCCAGCACCCCATCAACACAAGAGACGCAGCAGTCCTGGCTCTATCCGATGCTCAGTACGTGGCTCCGTTGGTACAGACTGGAGACTTCCTCAGCGTGGCGAAGAGTTCTCCAGAATCTGGGCCCAAGACCTTCTTCTACGTGTTTGACTATCAGACTAAAGATGGTGATTACCCTCAGGTGAGTGGAAAACTGTTCAAATTGTCAAGAATAGTTATTACATACAGTCGCCTTGAATAAGAAGTTCACTCCCGAATTTTTAAAATTATGACTGATTTTATATTGTATATTGCACAAAAAGTTGAGTAGGTACTTATCTTTGTATACAGGAGTCATTTAAAATCTATGTCAACTTATGCTATAACATTGACAATAGGTTAACCATTTCCCATCTCCGCATTACATTTTTTATCGACATCGTTTTCGAAGTTTGAGAAGAAGTTTCGAAAATTTGGAACGTACCTAGATTTTATGATAGATGCCGACTAGCATCAAACTGGCAAGTTTCTAAGCAATGACTTTACTCGCGCAGAAGATCTACTGAGCGAATAAAATAATTTCTTAGGAACTTTACAAGTATCTAGTAGAAATAAAATCGTATGCCTAATGAAGACTCATAACTAGAATTCTCTTTGTAATCTAAACATCACTGAACTAAAAAAACCACTTACGCTTTCCTCCAAATATTATTTGAACTAATAGCTTGTCTAATTATTATCATTCATTGTGTTAATAAGGTTGTTGTTTCAGTGAATGGGTAAACTCTGTGCTAATGTACTGCCTCCAAGCGTGGGGAAAGACAAACAACATGGTTACCACACTAATTTATAAAAAAAACTAGGACTGTTGCTAACAAAATTTTAATATTATTATTAGTTCATTTATTACAGACAAAACATTATAATACTTTATGACTCGCGCTTATATTTATTTTTACCTTTGTTTTTAAGCAAACAAAAAAAAATATAGCTGAACAAAAATTAGGTATTGATTTAAAGTATAAACCAACCAAAGATCTATTTTAAGATATGGCCGGCTAATGTTTTTTGTAACTCAATAACAGTGTTTTTAACAAATTTTAACAAAACTACCACCATACCATCAACCACCTTAGCACCTACTTTTACGAACAATAAATCATTTAATTTTATTTATCTTTTCAAAATAAAACATATTTTAGGACATAATTCGAACGAAAATTTTTCAAATTTAGACCTAGAAAGTTGTCTCACTAGATAAAATAACCGGACGAACTGAAAATTCTTCTCTTTTGTGTTGGTAAAGCATTTTTTTTATTTTAGCGAATGGGATCAGTACACGGCGAAGAGCTACCTTATCTATTCGGAGCGCCCTTAGTGGACGGCATTGGCCACTTCCCCAAGAACTACACCAAATCTGAAGTGGCACTGTCAGAGGCCTTCATTCTGTACATGGCTAACTTCATGAGGAGTGGGTAAGTGTTGTATTAGCATAAGCATATCATAATCAGCATTATGTTCCCACTGCTGGGACTCAGGCCTTCTCTCGGTAGGAGAGCGAATGGGTCTTAATCCACCACGCGGACCCAATGCGAATTGGTGGGTGTCACATGCCATAGAACATTTTTTTTATGTGTTGACATGCCAGTTTCCTCACGATGTTTTCTTTCACCGTTAGTGTTTCTTAATTAACGAGTAATTTGCTAGAAATGCTTTCTTTGTTTGGTAACTCGACAGAACGAAAAAATATTTTTAAGGAAAACTTTTTCAACTAACCAAGCTTTTCAGTGTCAATCCAAATAACTCATTTTATAAAAGCTTTATTATAAAAGCTTCAAAAAACTTTGAATGTATTGGCGCAAAACATGCTGTATTCGATATTCTATTTTTATAGCTAGGTCCTAAGGCCATGTTATTCATGAGACAACTTAGCAAAAGAGTTATTTGCGTTCATTTCCTTATTTGTACATCTCATTGACTCAAATCAATTTTCACATAAAGGACCTTTTGGAACCCTATCACCTGCAAAAACAATAAATCCTGATCTGTTTACAAAGGAACCCCAACGAAGCTCAGCGCCAGGAGTCTGTCCTGCCGATATCGAGGGAGAGGAACAAATACAAGAGCATCGTGTGGGACGAGTACGACACTCTACATCAGAAGTACCTGGAAATTGGTGAGTGACCTGATTCGGACACAGATTTATGGTTAAAATATTTGCAAGTATCTGTTAAAATACGTAGTATATACTGGGTTAGTTTTTGTTTATGCGAAAGCCCCGTAGAGACCCGTTTATTTTCATTTTTTTTCTAATCACAAAATGTTTTTTTTTTAATCTCACAGAGATAATCCATGATTGTGTTGCTTCGTTGTCCTACCTTTTTCATGGAGAACCTACTCCTGCGCTAAATTACTCAACGAAAACTAATCGTACGGTTAGTTTTTGTTTATGAAAAGCTGAGCCCCGTTTATTTTATTTTCTTTTCTAGTCACGTTTTTTTTTCAAAATTTAACAGGTGTAATTTTTTTTTTGAACTTGGTTATTGATTCTGAGCAAACTAATTTCAGGTTTCGCATAAACAAAAACTAACCCAGTATATTGTCTGAATTTAATATCTATCTATTTATTAGTCACTTTTTTGCGATATTTTCCAAAATTTAACAAGGGTTAATTTTTTTATTAACTTTGATATCGATTCTGAGCAAACTAATTTCAGGTTTCGCATGAACAAAGACTAGCCCAGTATTTAGAATTTAATATCTATCTATTTATCTACTGTTTTGGCTAAGTATAGTTTGTATACTTTAAGTTTTAAGAACGATGTGGTCATTTATAATTGAAATTGCATGCAACTTAGTTACTATAGAGATATATAAGAAATGCACGACACCATGTAAATTTTTTTAATGACCCTAATAAATGTAATGAATTGAATTGAATTGAATTTGGTTGTGCTCTATCCGTGACTAGGGGTACGTTTTGTCACCAGATGCATTATTTTAACAGGTTCCTATAATGTCTGTGTGCGTTCCAACCATATTATCTATTATATTATTTTTTTATATTATTGAACCTAGTTCGATTTAAAATCTAAATAGGACAGTCAAAAATGTTTGTAACGTAGTAATTTAATTTTAAATTGTCAATTTCCACCTTCCACATTCATTCCAAATTTAATTACAGTAACCTTTTATCCCGGAACACAATTTCCGTCCAAATTCCGTCTTTTACTATCACAAATTCCTTTGCAGGGATGAAGCCTCGCATGAAAAACCACTACCGAGCGCATCAACTATCAGTGTGGCTGCGGCTCATCCCTGAGATACACCGCGCCGGCATGAAGGACGTGGTCGCGAAACACAACCTCTTCCGAAACCACAACGACCCGGAGTTGTACGACGGACTAGTCCGCCCCGACCCGCTCACTCGGGCGAACTATTTCGACCCAACCATGGAGCTTTACCGCAAGCCCATCTATAACGTCACTCTCGACGTTCCCTCTACAACGATGGACACTTACGTCACTACGTGTATCAGCGTTATGTCCGCCCGACCGGGCTCGGCAGTGACACACAATCAGGTAAACAACACGCCGGCTCAGGACGCCTCCAATTTAGAAGTTGCCGGCTACACGGCTTACTCCACGGCTTTGAGTGTAACTATAGCTATCGGGTGCTCGCTTCTCATTCTGAACGTACTGATCTTCGCTGGGGTTTACTACCAGAGAGATAAGACGAGATTGCAAGTGAAAGCTCTTCAGCAACAACAGAAGCGGAATCACAACAGCACGTTTGATAGCGTTTCTTCCAAACACCCTCATTACTTTGTCGGTCATTCGCAAAGTTCAAGCACGATAGTCGACATTGATCATCAGGATAAGAACGCTATAATTGCGATGACGAATCGCGTTCCGCATTTTACTACTTCCAACTGTCCTAATGTATGCCACACGGGTATACAGATGTCGAACTTATCGCAGAAGAATAGTCCGCCGACGCGGGGACATACAACCCTGCCAAGAAAGGTGGGATTTAGCTACCAGACACAAAACCAAATGTGCAATTCATCGAACTGCATGACACTGCCTAAGAATGCTACGTTTTTGAGTAGTTCTAGTAACTTGCCAGATGTGCAAGCTCAGACAGGGATGTCGCAAGGTCCGGGAAACGGTAACGTGCTACAACCTCTCACCTCTCCCACTCCCCAGCACTTCCAGAAATCGAGGGTTCCACAAGCAGCGATGTCAGAAATGAACGTATGAGACGATGAAGATATTTACAATTATGTCTAAGTGATGGTGTCGGTTAAGTGACAGGACACAGTGGCACATGACTCAACCATGGTTGTAAATATCGTAAAAAACGAATTTGTAAATAGCTCAAGTAATTTAATATGACTTTGTCCTCCACATTGTTTTGTTCTGATCATGAGCTGGCGTGATCTTTTACCATCAGAAGAGCGCTTAGATCATCTTGTGACATTAATAATTATACATAAAAAAGCATGATTCAAATTCATCAAACTTGGCGAGCGCTAATAACTGTGTTGCACCAGTTCATGTAATACATCTACAGTCGTATGCAGTGCTGTTCTGATCTTGGACAGGCGTAATATCTCATCAGCAGGAGAGCGCTTGCTCGTTTTGTCGCTTGTTTTCATCTGTTGTGTAAGTAAATCTTTAATTTATTGATTTTTGGTTTCACCATTTTGTAAGAGTTTAATGATTTTTTTGGATCATTTATTTATGTTATGAAAATAATTGTTCCATGAAATTGTATAAATCTATAAAATTAATTGTAAATACCAAACATCATACGTTAACATAGATAATTTTATGCGGGTCTAGTAGTTCGAAAACTTCTTATCAAAGTTGCATTGGTCAATTTAAAAAAAAAAAAAAAAACATTCCAATGAAAGCTTCATATACAGGGTTATTGGAAAAATGCTAACAAACTATACTTTTGCCTAGATCACACGTACCGAGTTCTCGGCCGAGACAGTGAAAGCTTACATCACTCGCTCAGCCGAGCACTCGGCGCTTTGTTTATACGTACCGAGACACTCTTGTGCTTTCGGCCGAGTACTCAGTACATGTGATCTAGGCATTAATGAGGGATAGTAAATAGCATAGCTTCACTATAAAAGTGAGCTAATGGTGGTCGGACTGTTTTTTTTTTGTTACGTAGTGGTTTTTTTGTGCACAGATGTTACCAACGAGAGTGTAGAAAAGCATTTTTCCACTAACCATATAGATAATTATTACTTACCCTTGTTATTTTATTATTATTGTCATTAAAAATGACCTTATAAATTGTAAATATCTTAGAATCTTAAAGACTGTTCTCTAACATTAGGGAAATCATGATTTTATTAGTATCAAAATTTGAAATAGCCTTGTGGCAGAGACTATCAAACAGTTAAGCAAAAATTATGCAAAAACTGAACTAATTAGGATAATTTTATTTTAGATCCTAAGTATAATATTTCATTTCAATGGTTAACTAATAACATCACAAAAAAATAAAATTTAATATGTTGATAATATGATGTCAATGAAAATGTAAATTTACCTATAAAACACAATCTTGTTAGAAAATATAATTATATTAACTGTATAGGATTTCCATTTGTACATAATTAATATTTTTATTTAAGTAAAATAAATAATTAAATTCGTAATTATAACGTTGATTTATAACAAAGTGTATCTAACCGTTACTACGATCTTATGACAAACTTACCGTGGATTAAAAAAATAAGACAGAATAAAATTCATGAAAAACTTCTTGTATTATTTACCCCGAAAAGGGAAATCTCTGGATCACCACCCTAATTATCTAATAAAACATTTTCACTCCACTGTGAACTGGAAAGGTTACTCAAGCGCGCTCCTAAAAGAGGATAGCCATTTCTTTTGAAAGGCACTCCTAGGATCCTCTATAAAGCGAAACTGTGAAACACCTTTGACAAAGTTATCTTCTGGATCTTTTTCACGCTCCATATTACGAGCATTTTTCCGAGACGAGCGAGCTGATGTGATGTACTTTTTATAAGAAACCTGTGAAATATTGCAACCACTTTGGTTCAAGGTGGCTTGCCTTTACTAAAGTCTAGTATGAAATATGTAAAATGCATACCGTTTAAGAGGGTATTTGAATAACGATAAAACATGGTTTTTAAAACGGATCTTAATTTTCTATATTTTATACACGCTTTACTAGACGGATAGAAGAAGGGTTATTTTAGTAAAGGATTTTCATTTTAAAAATGCCCCTCTACTCGCGCGATCAGTCTTAGAGTGAAGCCACACTGCTCTATAGTGTTGCATTGCGTCGCAGTTTAGTACTGGCATTTGAGACGCAGCGCTAGTCGCATTTAGTGCCAAATGCCAGTACAAAACTGCTTCGCAACGCAATGCAACGGAACAGTGTGGCTTCGTTCTTAGTAATGGTGGTGATAGTGAAAGGACGTTCATTCTAAAGGGTCGATGACACAGGGCTAGTTTACAAGCTTCAATTAAACGTGTTCGATTGTAGCTTGTCGCCCCATATCATCAGCTTTTTTACAATCTGCTTGGTTGACAATCTTTCCAATGTGTTTGTTTAAACTCGCCGGCTTGTAAACTAGCCCTATGACATTGACGCTTTAGACTGGCAGATTTCTGGCAAAATAAAGACAATGAGATTGGTTTTGTTTAAAATAGATTTAGTTGGCGTGTTTGTTTATAGAACAGCTATAACTGCAACTCCACATTGCTTTAGACAAAGAATTAGGAAATGGCACATAAGGCCCACGAAATCAGTACTCAAGTAAATTTTGCAACGTAATACTGTGCCAAGAAGTATAAATTAATCACAGTCTTCCGAGAATCTGAACTAAATCCTGTATTCTCAGTACAATTGAAAAGCAAGTTATTTGGACAGAAGCCAGGTACTTATTGTACTAACCGTGTACTAATTGTAATTTTCACGACACCATTATGTACTATTTAGTCTCTGAGCTGGAGGGCTACCCCTGAAGGAACCCAATCGTTAACCCGTTTCATTCTGATTCCGCACGATTTGGCAATCTTGAATACGATAGTTTCGATTTTAGATTTGGTGGAACTTAATGGAACTTAAAGACTACGCGGTAGTAAATTTTAAAGCTAGCTAGCTAAGCTTAGATTTCGTTCCAGAGTGCCAAAAAATTCTGAATCTATATTAGATTTTATACCGTGTTGGAATTTGAATTTTTGTTAAACCTTGAGATTTAATGAAATATAAATTAAACTCTAATCGTCAGATTAAAACTATTCTAATTTGTAAAAGAAAATATACAACTATTCTACGTATTTAAAATTATATTTAATTCCTTATTTTATTACCAATTGAAGCGGTGCAGGTCCTGAAATGAACATTTTTAATATTACGGGAGAGCAAAAACTTCATATTTGTACATATAAACCTCATTTTTTTATAATATACCGACATAGTAAGAAATAATTTGTAATATAATGGAGGGTGTGAAATAAAATAATAAGATTTATTTTTAAACCATTCCAATGAAAAAAAAAATAGTGTATAATTCAGAATTCAGGGGTAGCCCCCCATTATTTCAAGAGCTGAGAGGGGTCTGCAGAAATACGGATAAGGGTGAGTGCCAAAGTTTGTAAGTATAATGGAACTGGACTCGTTATCATGTAAAATATAGTAGGTAAGTATAAGGACTTTGCTGCCACTTTTAAGATAAGAATCTAAGGAACATTTTATTTAAAAAAAATAGCTTAAGTTTTTGTTATGGATCATCTTCATCATCCTTAGCCATTATCAGCCCACTGCTGGGCATATGCTTCCTCCATTAAATGCCAATCTCATCTGAGCTGTGCGGATCTAACCCAGGTGTTGCCTGCAATATTGCGGATGTCATCAATCCATCGGGCTAGTGGTCGCCCGACGCTGCGTTTTCCTTCCCTAGGCATCCATTCTGTCAAGTCCCTACTCCAACTGCCGTCACCATGCCTTGCCAAGTGTCCTGCCTAGCGTCATTTGAGTTTCATAATTCGGAAGCCAACGTCTTGGACTTTAGTCCTTCTCCGAACTTCGGTGTTTGTCACTCTTTGATATGGGCAGGTAGGTAGAATTTTGATGAATTCCTAAATAACAAAATTCGATAGATTTAGAAGTAAGTATAACATTAACATTGCCAATTTCACTAAACTTTTCTTCTAACATATTTGACTGATTCTTTATTGTTTTGATTTTCTCTCATAATAATTTATTGCCTATTGTTACTTAATGCATGCTTTCTTCTCTATTATTTTCTAGCATTATATTATCCACCTCAAATTGAATAACCAGAAAAAAATTACGCATTTTCAGTTGCCGTTACTGAACACAGAATGGCAAGATAAGCTTGAAAAATGAAGTAGTTTTGTTCTTCAAAATATAGGTACAGTCAAAATACAAAATAAAAGTGGACGCAAGCATTTTCAAATTAATGTAGTCATCTGACTTGTCAGAATTCTTGCTGGAAGAAGAATGTCTTTGTAAAATTAAGAGTATAAAAAATAAATGTGAAAGCTTAGGAGTGTCTATATGTCTGTGCAGCTGACTGTACATGATAAAAAGGATACGTTCCAATTTATTATCGGAATGATTCGATGACCCATATATTCTTCAGCAAGCCTCAGTATCAATTCAATTGGATAAATTTAATTAATTGAAGATCCACTGATCCGAAAATTTATAAAAAAATATTGCTGAGGTCTAATTGAATTATTTTTAAGGATACGGCAGTTTAGATTTGATTTTATGATGGATTCAATAATCATTTGAGATCTGAAGTCCTGCCACTTAACTTTTTGACAAGCGTATTCGTATCGAATTCGTCACAGAGAAGACAACAGTTTGTAAAACGATTTAAATAAGTCATATATACTGATAACTCTTTTGTAAAATAAATACTTTAGACATTTTACACAACGCCATTAGCCCCAAGCAGAACTTGATAACCAGAATACTTGGTAAATGGTTACCAGTCTGTACTCACGACAAACACCGATGTTCATCACACAAATACTTGTCCTGAAGCGGAAATCGAACCCGTGAAACCGGCGAGGCAATCCAGCACACTCCACTCGACCACTCGTGTCGCCCCGTGATGGTTTCGATATGAATACGTTTGTCAAATAGTTTGGTGATAGAGCTACTGGCCCCGGAAAATGGAGAGAGTCATCGTTAAGGTCTAATCAAATTAAAATTTCGCTGGCTAGCAACTTATGCATCCGCTGACCCAAATTACGAGACACTCAACGCAAGGGCTCTCCGGGATACAGACGTGTGCAACATTTTGTTAGGGCTGCCACTTCATAAAAAAAAATATACTTTTTGACGTGACTACGTCTAATAAATCGATGAACGTCGGCTGCATGCACGAAAACGTTGACGTCATTATGCGGTAAAACGCTGTCATTGTCCAGTAACGCTGTCATTGTCCCGTTACGCTGGTAGTCACGTTAAACTAGCGTCCGTAAACCAACTTTACAGACAAACAATTTTTTTTTTCAAATTAAATCTTTAGGCGCGCTCAAATATTTTTTTCGTGGGGAGTGAATTGTTGTTGGCTACTGGGCTCTCAACACTTGGATGTAATATAACACTAATAATATAATAATAATAATAACCTCATGGAGTGTGACAGCCCTAAAGCAGTAGGGGATCTACAAGAGCATTTCACCACTTAACGTGTGTCTAACGTGCAGCAAATCCACTGTAATTCCGGTTTGTGACGATGTTCCTTTAATTTACCCACTTATTTGGTAGCATAAGTACTGCTGGGACTCAGGTCTACTCTCGGCTAGGAGAGTGAATGGGTCTCAACCTAATTTGATATCGAATGTAAAAAATCCATATCTTAAGAAATTCATATTATAAGGCGTTGTCCTAATAGAACGCGATCACGCGACCATCGCAAGTTCGCGGGAACGTCGGTCGATCGCGCGACGCGACGCGATGCCAATTGGGACGCCTATTTGACGTTAGTACGTTTGATCGCGGATTCGCGTGACCGACGTTCGCGCGAACTTGCGATGGTCGCGTGATCGCGTTCTATTGGGACAACGCCTAAAGCGTCGATGACACAGGGCTAGTTAACAAGCTACAAGCCGGCGAGTGTAAAAAGCTAACGAGAGAGTGTGTTAGCTTTCGGGAAGGATTATCAACTAGCAGATTGTAAAAATCTGATGACACGGGGCGAGTTTACAAGCTACAAGTGAACTCGCTGGCTTGTAGCTTGTAAACTAACCATGTGTCATCGACGCTTTAGGATAGAATTATTTTTATCTGAGATTGCGCACGTTTCTACTATTGCCGCTGTACAAATGTCCTAACTTAGAGCAAAGCCACACTGCTCCGTTGCGTTGCGTTGCATCGTAGTTGTGTACTGGAATTTGCGTTGCAGCGCTAAATGTGGACGCATTCAGTGACAAATGCCAGTACAAAACTGCGACGCAACGCAATGCAACGCAATGGAACAGTGTAGCTTCGCTCTTAGTCTGATCCCGCAAACGGAAGGGCTCGCATTTCAATACTGAAATATATCTCTGTACCAATTCAGCAACAGATATTCCACCGCCAAGAAGTAAGCATAACTGTGTTCCAGTTAAAAGGGCAGTGTAGCTATTAAAATTACTCGGCTTTCGAAATTTCGTTACACTTTCCAAACGATGTTAAATGCTGAAAAATGCGGTCATAAAAAACAATGCTTTTTCGTTGGTAAATATTTTGCCACAAAATTTATGACAAGCAATAAACACACAATTCATTTGTCTATATTATGGTTTGTGTTTTTAGGACTCATTTGGCCTAGTACAATTACACACAAAAGTGTTGTACTTATATCAAGTGGGTTGTTTTGTTGACATATAAATTTCAACACTAATAGTATACATATTTTTACATTTTTTAAAACAATTAAATAATAAATACCAAAAATGTATACAAAGATTTCGAAAATTACCGTAAAATAATGAATCTTTACATTTTCGGTGATTTTTCTCACCGTTTTCTATAAGAATTTTGTATGATCGTATCTTTAGTAATAATAATAATAATAGTTAAAAAAAAGCAGCAGTACTCGATAAAGCTCGCATTGTGAGACGATTCCTCTCTCTGAAGCCCTAAACCCACATTGGATTAGATTTTTACAAAATCTCCCAATGTGGGTTAATTTATCAATCTATGTTGTGTAGTCACTGTAAAATTTTGTAAAAAAAATTAATATGTATTTTAGAGTAACTATACAATATGTTTTTGATTATATATAAAATGAATAAAGACGAAATAATAATAATTTTATATCAGACAAGAAAAGTACAATGTAGGTTAACTAGGGCCCATATGATAATCCTAATAAATAATATATTAGTCCTTTTACAAAAGTAATGTTTTTTTTTACTAGATATCTTCAAAACAAAATCTAATTAAGAACTCTTTTTATCATAGAACCTACATAGTTTGTATGAAAACTTGCCGTATACCGAAGCAGCTATGTCCCGGTCTTCCCCAGCGGGCAATAACCTCGTTCGAAGTTTAAATTAAAACACGGAATTTCATGTTCGTTACTTTTTCTATTTTCTTTTGACACTTGGTCACTGCGCATTCATTTTCCACCTATTCCTGTTAGGAAGTGGAAATTTCATATTAGTTTCAAAAGATATTAGACAGAATGTTATTTTCTGTTAAGTGTTATCGATAACCTCATCATTTTATTGCACTCATTATAAATATACTGAAGAAACTGAGATATGAGACTTCCGTGGACTTGGACCACTAAGTATTGGGACCAAGGAGGTCCCAATCGACGGATCGATTTAATTTTATCATTCTCCTTCGGCGACTGGGACCGCCTCGAAATGAATGAAACATCTATTGTTCAACTCAAATACTTAAGACCTAAAATACTTACTCACGTGTATGTAGGTACATGGAGGCAATAAATATATACCTACAAATAAAAAAATACAAAATACAGTACAGTCATAAGGAAAAGTACCTATAACTTTGATAATTTTAAGACCTAAGTTTCTCACAGAAATGTCTTTTATACTTAAACTTATTTTGGAAAATTATTTCAACCACTTTGAAACCTTTGAAACCACACCTCAACAATGATTTTTTAATACGAAAAAATACTTCCACGAAATGGACGTGAATTTCGCTTCACTAGTTTCTCATAGGATCTAACCGTAGCTGTACTATCTAACGAGCGTGCATGCTCGCTGTAACTGATACATAATATCCTGAAAAGCGGGCGTGAGCAATAAAAATCCTCTCATGTTTTACAAAGGGGAACGTTCCATACTTCCACAGTGATGCCTGACACTTCTCTCCAAATTCTCTCGCGCTCACAAAACAACAGAATGGAATTTTTACTACAATATTGAAGGTTGTACCTATTCTTTGGTTGGTACAGTCAAGACTTACTTTGATCGAAACGCTTAACTCCGCTGGCAAGTTCTTAAAATACTCCAGTTTTAAAAACCTGAGGGGTTAGTAGTTTTAAAAAAATGAGAATCTAGCAACTGCCATGGTAGCCCCTTGAAGAAAAAGCCTGAAAGCGCACACTGGTTTATATTTACGATATTCGTCTTCTTAACTATTCGAACTAGCTAATGATTTTTTATTTATTGAATCGAGACCCTAGGTCCATCAGGAATAGGAGCCTTCCGCGTTTAAAAATTTTTGTCAGAGTGTCTGGTTGAAGCGACGCGTGATCAGAAGGCTGGCAGCTATCTCGGCCAAAGAATAAGTCTTGCAATACAAAGAGGCAATGCAGCCAGTATCCTCGGCATGCTGCCATCAGGTATCGAGTTGAAGCAGTTGAGCTATAGATCGTTTGCAACGGTCTATGGGTGGCCCAATCGATTCATTTTGTAAATTTTGAAGAAAAATGAATGATGAATGAATGAATGAAATGAAACTAATTTTACATTTAGTTTTCTGGAAAGTAAATTTTATAATTCAATATATTTGTCACAACACAAGCTATTGTGTGAATTATAAAATTTACTTTCCAGAAAACTAAATTAAAAATTAGTTTCTAAAGGAAATAGTTTTCAAGCTGATTTTCATTCGGTTTTTGCTGGTGACTGCAGTGCAAACGCGTTAGCGAGTGTTAGGTGCTTTCTCAAAGACTCGAGATACTCGTATGAAAGTGCTTTTAGCAAAGATAGGTTGCCCCATTAGCTTCGGGAAATATGTTACGCTTTATAACCCGAGCTTAGACCCTGGCTACATAAAATACCTATTAATAATATAAATACGAAATTTGGTGACGATGTTCATACATAGTATGATTGTCCCTTTATCACGCCAAAACTAAACTGCATTAAACGCCCAACCGAAAAACAGGGATTGAGAAATCAGCCATATTAATATAATGTATGTCAATTTTTCAACAATTTTTTTTTATTTAAGCTAAGTATATTCCTATTATATTTTTCAAGATACATGAAGACATACAGAATGCTAATCTACTGTAACTGAAAAAAATAAATAAGAAAAATATAAAATCATGCTCCTTATAGTATTGTAATTATACTCAACTGCTAAAAAGGAGGGTAGTGTACAACAACAACATACTGTATCGTCTAACCGTGTGTAGACCAACCTCAAATAATATCGATTTCCAGTGAAAAAACGCTACAAACGATCTAAAGATCTAAAAAATGACTTTTGGATGGAGCGCCACTGGCTGAAAGGATTAAAGCGAATTGTTTCGAATTTCCCGAGGCTCATGCAGTTTCAGAGCTGAAAGAGAGCCGTATTGAAAACTGTTATATCAAAGTCAGTTTCTCTGATGGGTATTAGCTTTTATAGGATCGTTAGTGCAGTGCCTTTCTAAGCTATTAGCCAAGAGTAGGCCTGAATCCCAGTAGTCGGAACGGAACGTCATATGATGCTATATGATAGTTTTTGTTAAAAATAACAGAAAGATAGAACTAGTTTTTTGTACACCAAGGGCCTAAAGGAAGGCATTTTATACGAGACTTTTATCAGTCCGAGCCGAAGGCGAGAGTCGATAGTTAAGTCGAGTATAAAATGGGCTCCGGTAACGAGGTATACACAACATTTTTCACTTCAATTGCGAGGAAATTAAACAAATTTAAACTGAAATGAGCGTCTGTAATACAGAGACAACCATCCCATGTTACCACGATGTTTGAAGTCCCTCATAACAACCTGATCTATAACAACAAACATTCACACACTCACACCCCTGCACTAGGATTCCCTGTGTCGCAGGTGGCATGGACACATACAAGACATCACAACATCCAAGACCCGAGAACAAACATTTGTGTTCGTCACAAATATTTGCCCCGGCCAGGGATCGAACCCGGAACACCAAGCTTCGTAGGCACCCACTACCAACTAAGCCACGGTGTCGTCATTCTATGGGTATTATGAAGGGTCAAAATTCGAAATATGAAATAAGTGCTCAACGTCCGGCATGAATCTATTACAAACTGAACCTCTTTGGTCAGATTTTATCAATCACTTTCCCTAGGACCCAAAATGCAGTTTTACTCCTCCTAAAGCGTGCATGAATTTAAACGAGCATTAGAAGTAAAAAAATATTTATTTTGACTTAAAAAAACAGTACATGTACACAATTACATGAGTTATAGCTAGTGCATCGGGGCAAAGCCTTTTAGATAATGTAGCCAATTGAATTTTTTCATCATCAAAAATAATCTGTAGCCAAGCACTGTTGATTAAATATCTCTTCCAAAGCGCTACTGCAGTCCAATCTTCGGCTCTACATATCCATTTTCTACCTACAATGCGCAAATCGTCGCTCTACGTAGTCCATTTATTTATTTATTTACATTGACTTAGTACCTACTAATTTAACGTGCCCTTGAAGCACGAAGGTAAGTTTTCATGTTACACTTTATTACGTTCTTACGTGGTCACCCATCCAAATAGTGACCCCACTGAACGTTGCCTTAATAAAATAAATATTTAGCTAACTCTTACGAGAAAACCTTGTAATAAACAGAGCACGTAACATTAACTTCGTTTCGCGATTTTCACTAATTGTATTAATCAAAGTTAGCTCTAGCAAACAATTTAGCAATTAGTAAATGATAGCAAATGGAAATCTGATTGTTTGGATTGCAAACAGAAAATGGCTTTGGTTTGATAATTATTAAGCAAAATGTTATGACAATTTACCAAATGAAGCAATACAGGAGTATTCAATAAAATTTTTGGTCATTTTTTCATTATTATTATTATTATTATTGTAAGGTGGTTTTTACATTTTAATCCACATTACTTATTATTTTATTCTTTAAAAACTTTTCATTTTCATAATTTACCTTTTTTAATTAATACAATTATGTCCTTTTTCTTTAGAACAATGTTAATATTTATAAAAATGTGACTTTTGTAAATACAAACTTTTGTTTTTTTGTTTATGTTTATATATATTAATAACGTACTAAATTAAAAAGGTAAGTTAATTACTTAGCACATTTTGTGGTTATTCTAAAAAGGTGTCTTATTATCAGGTGCAAATTTGAAACACAATCAAAAATATCTGGAAGGCTTTTGGCCCGAAGCCAGCGATATGAATATTTGCCACAATCATTCCAAATCGAGCTGAATATGTCAGGAGTATTTGTGTAGTTGTTTAGAATACTACGGCCACAGACTTTGTTGGAATGCAGATGATTCCTAATTTTAAAGAATTGAAGTTTTTGCCTTTTGACATGCAGGTATATTAAAATATAAACAAAACATTAAGTAACTGCACATAATTGATTTAAAACTTAAATGTCAACTTTTCATGAGTCAAAATAAATGAAAAAATGAAAAAAATAACATTATTTAAAAAGTCATCATAGATTATTCCAACACACACCTACATAATATGTACAATTCTAGATTTTATTCAAATGGATTGAGATAACAATGTCAATTATATTGTCCATAAAATATTCATTAACAGTATAATAATTGTTCATTAGAAGCTTTTTTTTTACTTTAAATTTAAACATCCGTTCTCTACGTCCAGTGGTTTAGTCTGTGCGTTATCTGTCAGTCATTCAGTCTGACAAAGCTTTTTATCCCATTCATAAGTAATAAAATGCCATACAGCGCAGTATCCTAGGAATAAAGCTGTCAGACCGCGTGCGGAACAGCATACTGCGCTCCAAAACACACATTGCTGATGTTGGTCAGAAAGCCGCCAGCCTCAAGTGGGGCTGGACCGGACATTGTCGCATGTCCAGCGACTTGTGGGCAAGGACCACTACGCAGTGGAGCCCACCAAACGCGAAGCAACGACGTGGAAAGCCCAGAAGGAGATGGCGGGATGAGTTGGACACATACCTGCCAACATGGACCACTGACACCCTTGGCCGCAAGGAGTGGAAGAAGAGGAGGGAAGCCTTTGCCCTGCAGTGGGACACAGATGGAATAATAATAATAAAATATTAATAAAACTTTTAAATCCTACTAATATTATAAACGCGAAAGTTTGCAAGGATGGATGGATGGATGGATGTTTGTTACTCTTTCACGTAAAAACTACTGAATGGATTTTAATGAAACTTTACAATAAAATAGCATATACATCAGAATAACACATAGGCTACAATTTATAAAGACGCTGCGCAGACGAAGTCGCGGGCACCAGCTAGTAATTCATATAACTGTCTGAAAACTCTATCAAAAAGTTTTCTCTGTATTCTATGTCTTATGAATTTGGGTAAGTTTTATTGCGGCATGGCCTTCAAGATTATGTGCTCCCCGTAAAATACGTATGGTTTACGGTTACGTTCCGTTATTGCTAAGGGACCTTTACCCATAAGTCCGATGGACCATAAAATCAACAGATTACTTTGGAGAAATATGTATTTTTATCTGTGGGAAGAAGTAAGCTGAAGGCTTTATGGATCAATTGGAATTTACATGAAATAATGTTGTGAAGGATAATAATTGGGTTAGAATTAATCCTGAACATCAACAGTAAAACCAAGTAAAACGGAATACTACCTGAGTGCGTAACAATTTTGATGTAAGCAGAGTTAAAAAAGTTTGTAAAAAAATTGTTTATAAGACTTAAAAATCGTTTTATTACAATAATATTCATAAAATTCATTATAACGATGCAAAATTATATGTGATTTCAATTAAAACCATGAAATTTCATGAAAATCATAATATATTAATAATAATTCATTTATTTCAGACAAAAAAAGAGTCCATAATAGAGTTACAAAATAATTAAGATAGAAATTAAAAGTAAATTACATCAAAACTAAACTAAATTAAATTAAATGAAATAAATAAAATAAAATTTAATTTAATTAAAATATGAACGTAAAAAAATTACTTGTGTAAATGACCTACGAAAAAACTTTCAACGTAATCATTCATTTCGTCGACAAATGATTACCATTACGTAACCGAGGGAAATAATCCTTTGTACGATTCCAAGAGAGTATTTAGCTCCTTACGACTTGTGTACTCGCAGGTACTTAGCTTTTCGCTCACGTACGCAAGCTTTGTATGTTCGCTACCGAATTCTGTAATAAAACAGTAAAAACAACGGTATTCCTTGAATTGTTATTTATTCTGTTTGATCTTGTTTTACGATTGTTTTATGAGCATGTGTTTTAGGCAAGTTAGTCATCGGATATCCGTTATTATTCGTTCAGTCAGGTAAATTAAACTTTACTTCTTTAGTACAAGCATTGTAGCTAGTAAAATTACTATGATTTTAATAAACCACATGAAAATCATGGAATTCATATTTTTTTTATTATATTGGTATAAGTTTAGCTACGATTTATATCACTCACTCACTCACTTTAATGTACAACGAGCCCCGCAGCTGAAATTCAGCTCGCTCCACCAAACCTGTAATAAGGTTGTGCCAAATTGTAAGCGATAAAACTAGAATTTTCATTTAGGTTTAATTTTCTACACCTTGTATAATCGATAGTCTAAAATCAGATTTTTTTTTCTCGTAGTAACATTATTCGCTTATTGAGACGTTGATATTATTATTATTTTATTTAGTATTCTAAACCAGATTTGGAAAATAGGAATTTTGCATATATTGTGTCCGACTGTTCGTATCCATCTGTACTGTAAAAAGTATTTTTATTAATAAAACCACTTCAAAGAAGGAGGATTTTTTTTATTATTATTAATGTTTGTTGCCTAAGAAATGTCTTATTTATAAATCTATTTAAAAAAAAACCTTTTTGATATTTTTTTCTTTCAGATTAGTTTTATAGAAGTTTCATCAAAATCGGTTGAGTAGTTTAGTTAAAATCAAAATAACTGAAAAATATGTGTCATTGAAGTAAACAAAATTTCGTTAAAGTAAAACTTTGTGTTAGAAATGTAAATCAAATCTTTCATATTCCTCGCTAGCAGTACGACCACACCCAGATCTACATATTTGGAACATGCAGCGACTGTTAATGAGCCAAACCCTTTGAATTCCACTTCGCAAAGCGGCTTTTAATTAGATGCCAAATTGGTATCTTGATTTCGGCAAGTTTTGTTTGGACTAAAGATAAATAAAGCCAGTGGGCTGGAAATTAAACGCTTGAGTTTGAATAATTGAAATAGTTGGATTAAATACTTGCTAGTAGTTTATGTTAGTGTTAACTTATTTAATCAAAGGCTCTATCATTTTATAGGTATTATATCAAGTTTCGTTATAACAATTAATCAATTTATTATTGAGATTTTTATGTTTATGAGTGACATTCAGTAATTGACGATGATTTTTATTGTTTGATTCTCTGAAAACTCTATCAAACAGTGTACGAAAGGAGCCTCTTCAAGGCGCACCTCAAAATCCTTTCACCACACTGGTTCGAAAGAACTAGTGTGACGATAAGAAGAAGAATTGTTTGATACCTTGTGTGCATGCTCCTAAGTAAATTGGGATCTTACAATTTTATAAGTTATTTCTTGCATGCTGTATTTACGGTAAAGTGTGTGAGATCAACAAAAGTTTTTAGACTAATGATGTAACAATACTTCAAGCAAAAGAAATAAATTCATTTCATGTCATGATTTATAATTACTTATTATATTTGATTTTCAATTTCATGGATTGTTCTGGATGAATTTCCAAGTTGCTGTGTGTTTTCCGGACAGGTGGAGCAACGACCTAGGAGAGGTAACCAGGATGGATGTAAAGAGCAGAAAACCAGGCTCCACAAAGCAATAAAAGAGGTCTAAAACTCACTCTAAACTAAGGTTCAGTGGATTAAAGTGGGATTGTGATGATAGATTTTGCTGATTTCTGCATAATCAATGGAAATACCAATCATTAAAACCTTAAATATATTTGCAATAAATACGTTTTCAACCCCTACTTACCAATGGCGTCACTTTATCAAAGTGTGTAATGTACCTTTATAAATAAATAAATATTTTGGACATTACACACAACGTCATCTAGGCCCAAACTAAGCAGAGCTTGTACTATGGGAACCAGATAACTGATAGAATACTTAAATACTTCTTTATTTTTTAAATACATACATAGTATAAATATAAAACACCCAGACTCAGGGCAAACATCGATGATCATATTGATCATCACACAAATGTTTGTCCCGAAGCGGGAATCGACCCCGCGACACTCGGCGTAGCAGTCCAACGCACTTGCCACTCGACCATCTGTGTCATCATTTTTATAAGCACTTTATTATAAGCTTAAGAAATGTGCTATGCTATTATGCTTTATTATGTAAGAATTGTAGTCCTTTATATTATTTCGCTTGAAAAGCAGCCGTTTAAACCATAGACAACTGTTGACCCAAATAGTTAAAGACAATATAATCTAAATGCCAAACAAAGATTATACCACGATCTTCCGACCCTGGCGCCAAAGCCACTGACGATTGTCAAGTTTTAACAAAGCGGCTGGAGTTTGCTACTAAGTGTCACCGCACACGGGGCACTGGCCACAACCACAAACACCGCCACGAGAAGCTAGACGCAGCTACAAAAGTAGTTGCAGCGCGCGACAACCACTTGGTCGCCACTTGCGGTCACTTTTTCAATTCCAAATCGCAGGACGAGATTGAATCTCTGATATAAATTTCGTGTCGGCGTTTAGTTTCCGGTGGCTGCCACATGAAGCGAGTAGCGGCGGGTTGTACCGTGTGGCGGCCACCGGCGTCTACCGTGTGCGGCGAGTCCATATAAAATGTATGAAAACTACAGGAAATATGTCGGTGGCGGCATTTTGTGGTTGTGGCCGGTGGCTCGTGTGCGGCGAAACTTACAAGCGGCTGGAGTTTACCAACTAAAGGCGGCTTGAGAAGTTTCACATTATCATAATGTCGGCGAAACAAAAGCAGGGATATAATGTTTGGAAGAATAGACAAGACAGGCCATGTGTGGCTTTAAAACAAAGTTTTTATGCATAACGGAGTAAACCTTGAAACTTGTCATCAAACGTGGATTTCAACTTACTTAATTAGTATACAACACAGAAGTATAAAATCACACTGTAGTACTTACATTGAAAATGCGCAAGAAAAAGGAATCTAAATTACCTTCTAGTACATTTTGATCCCAGGCTAAAATTCGAAAACGAGAAGTAACAGGGCTAGATAAATATTATGTTACAACTACTAGGCTTTTTCATTGTTAATAAAACTGCATCGTAAAAAGTTACAAACATTATTTGAAGATAGAGTTATTTCATTTTATTGACAGGGTGTCTGAAAATTCTCTGTCCTGTATTCCACATCCATCTTGGTTTGATACTGTAGGATAGATGAATAACGGTGTAGTATAGTTATTTAACATGAGTTTTCAGTAAATTATATTCTCATTATCTAAAAATAAGGTGAGGGTAGATTTTAAAACAAACAATACATTGCGTTCAATTAGTAACGGGAAAGATAAATTAGAGAATCATAAAAAATCTGGTGTCTATAAATTAACTTGTGATGATTGTAATGCTGTTTATGTAGGTCAAACGGGTCGTAGTTTTCAGACAAGATACAAAGAACATGTTTCAGCGTATAGAAATAACTGTCCAGAAAAATCACATTTTGCAAAGCACAAAAAAAAAAACAAAATTTATCAATCAATTATGAGTTTTCAGGTACATTTACAAAAATTTAAACACATTTAACACACATTTAAAAAAAAATCATTTGGAATAATGCATAAATTCATCATAAAAAAATACATAAAATTGTTTTCTTACATATTAGACAGTTTCAAATATTTGAGCTGCTTCTAATTCCCAATGAGGAACCCTAACAAAAACGTTCCTCAAAGCTAATTCCAGGTTTTAGAAAACTTTATTCCATTGCAGAATTATGCATTGCAAGTGAGTTGAGTTAACACTAACGAGTACTAACTTTACAGTTTTCTTTGAATTATTGAAGCTTGCTTTTAAAGTTAGTATAAAATTAATAATTATGAACAGTACCACAACTTGGGTTACCAATTTTTTCGTAAGAACTTAAGAGGCAAGTTAAAAGCTCTACCAATGAGGATCGTGCTTGCTTGTAGAGCCACACAAAACTTAGCATCAAAATTATATGAAAATAAATGAAACTAAATAAAAAAAATGAAACGAAATGAAACTAACTGAAACGAAATTAAATTAAATTAAATGAAAAGACGCATCTAGACCGGCATGAAGTTCGCGTTTGAATAATTCCGTCTCACTTCAGAATTCGTTAGTGTTCATGTCACTTATAGTATCGTTGTCCATCTATAATTTGGCTAAGATCCACCGGCCGTATTATTATACCATACTTTCCGTGATGCTGTCAAAATTTATAATACCGTCAAACCTAAAGTGCATTCCTCAGAACTTAAGAACATCATGCATAAACTCGAAATCGAAATACATACATTCAGAGCTTTATTATTGCTGTCAAATAACCCTGTTGTGACATTATCCATCTAAAGAGTGTAGTGTCAATACTGCATGTAGGCACAATTTATTAATTCTGTGCTGCAGACGTGAAATAACAATTTGGAGTAGCTCAAGCATAAAATTTATTCTTTTAACGACGTACTATTTCAAGTAATATTCTCACAAGCTTGGATCTGCTCAGCTGGACTTTTAACATTTTCAGAATCTCTCCACGAGCACTATTGACACAGATGGTCGAGTGGCAAGTGTGTAGGACTGCCACGCCGGAGTCGCGGGTTCGATTCCCGCTTCAGGACAAACATTTGTGTGATGAACATCGGTGTTTGTCCTGACTCTGGGTGTTTTCCATGTATTCTGTGTATGTATTTAGAAAAAAAGTATTTAAGTATTGTATCAGTTATCTGGTTCCCATAGTACAAGCTCTGCTTAGTTTGGGGCTAGGTGGCGTCATGTGAAATGTCCAAAATATATATAAATAATTTATACTTTGTATCGTTGTTTTCGGTTATAACAATTATAAGTACGTCAAGTTCTTTCTTTTTTTCTTACAAATCTGAAACTTTCAGGTGGTTTGAAATGTTTTACACACATCCATCCATTGGCTCACATTAGTCGAGATGAGACCAAATCTTATTTATTTAGCCTAGACTACACTCGTATTAAACACAGAAAATAGAAAGCAGAATCGCTTGTTTTTGTCTATGATATTAAGTAAGCACGTAAATTTTCTTATCTTAAGGCGGCGCAATCACACTAAGGCCGCATTTTTGAGTTTTTTAAAACCATCTGAGAAATCGAAAATAGTGTTATAAATTCTGAAACAAAATATATGTATAAGTTGAGGATATAGTCTAGCCAAATTCGTAGCCAGTTACAAGATCATTAGTACTTCACTCTATAGAAAAAAATCCCAAAGTTACCCCTCTTTGTAGTTTTTTCAAAACTATGACTAGCCTAATAATATTTAACAATTAATTTTTGCACGTTACTATAGGCAATAAATATTTCTAGACATTTTCGTAGAATTTGACTTGATAAAACGATTTTCTTTTTACTAAGTTTAAATAACTACAAATTCGCGAGCGCGGCGGCTTGGCAGGCTCGCTCAGTCGCGCGCTGGCGCTTACGGAGGCCGGACCTGTGTCAGTTTTCCCGCGATGACAGATATCACAAATTAAATTATGCACGACATTATTTAGTTTGTCAAGTCTGTCATTCTCTGCCATAGTGCCATATTTTATGAAAATCAGTATGACTAGATACTGAAGATCGTTACAAGTCAATGGGCCAGTCAGTCAGGAAACTGACATGGACGCCACCACGGTAATGAATCTGCCACCTGCAGATTCTTATGAAACACCACACACAGATACCGAATATGCTTCTATCGGGTACAAGATACCTACAATAAAATAAACTTTGTAGAATTTTAAGATCATAAGTGCCTACACAATTTTTAATTATTATTATTTATTTAATACTTTATTGCACACACTTAAATGTAGTACAAATGGAGGACTTAATGCTAGAGCATTTTCTACTAGCTAACCAGTTGATGGTAGAAAAAGAAAAAATGCCGTACAACTTAAATGCTAATTACCTAAATCAGGCTTATAATTTTAACATGATTTAACATCAAATATATTTAATATAAAATTACTAAACAAATAATATATTTATATATATTATAACATACATTTTTTCGTGGGTTTTAAATAGTGTTCACGGACTAATCTTTTGAAAGCTGGTTTGGTGGGTAGCATTTTAATACTGAGTGGCATTCCACAGCCCCATTGCAGCTTTCCTTAAAAGAGTTTCCTCGAAATGCTGTAGAATATTTGGGTATCTGTACTGTAGGCATAGAGTATTAGAGGATCTGAGATTGCGGTCATGGGTGTCGGACAAATAAGTAAACATCTCTTTTAAAAACTGCGGAGAGTTGGGATCCTTCAAAACTGAAAACAGGAGACACAAAATTCTCAAATTTCTTCTATCCCTGATAGCCATTTTAGTTTTATACATTAGAAAATCAAGACATTTATTTCTTATTCAAGGATTTTGGTGCTGATTGCATGATTTGCGTTGATTGATAAATTTTAACATATTTTTCTGGAAAATTGGAAATGTTATGAAAAAATAATCAAATATTTTTTGTGATTTTTAATTATTGTAGTGTATTTTATTACCAATAGTTAATAAAAAAACAACCCCAAACTAAGTAAGCTTGTATTTTGGAAACCAGATAACTATATGGGAATCAAATATTTGTCCTAAGCGGGAATCGAACCCGCGACACCGAGCGTGGCAATCTAACACACTTGCCACTCGACCATCCGTGTCGTCAAAATAAAATTATCCTACTGCTTATTTCTCTTTACTGTATTTCCTGGCGGGGTCATTCAGAGTTCACGGCAGCTGAGTCCATGCGAAGTATTTTGCGCGCGGCTTGAGACAACCCTATATGCCTTATTGACGGAACTACGCGCCCTTAATAAAAATAACTTTATGAAATACTAAGTTTGAGTGATTTTATGTACTTAAATAGTGACAAGACGAGAGTCTCTAGGTGTTGAGAATTTTAATCAAAAATTTAAATCAATAAATTTCAATAGCTGCTTGCTAGCTACAGTGACTTTCAAACCGGAGTACTATAATGCTTTTTACTGCTTTGCAGCAGAATATCTGGCACTGAATTGGTACACCCATCTAGACGGAATTTTTATTTATTTTATTTATTTTTATGTTATTTATTTAACATTAGACTCACAGTTACATTTCTTTCTTATATAAGCTATGAAATATATACTATTCTTAAACCAAATTGAGTCTACATTTTGTTTACTGTAAATATATAAGAATTATAGGTAGGTAAGTCTGGGTAGATAATTAGTAACTCTAACAGCAGTAAATTACAAACAAACAAATAATCGCATTGTGTTTGTCAGTGGTGTGTGTGGAGTGTGAATGTGATGTGTGTGTGTGTGTGTTTTGTGCGAAGTCTTAATGAGTTGCCTACCTAACCTGCAACGCTTGCAACAAGTATGCGCTCGAAAAACAAACTTGTCATTAGGTGCGGTTTACATGATGGTCATTTTATTCTAAAACTTATATGTTCGGGATTATGGAAAAGTAAAAAAGGAAAGGAATCTTGCAGTAGATTTAAAAAGCTATCAATTGTACCAAGAAATGTGGTGCGAAGCATAGCTTATCCCTGACCAAGTCACACGAATCGTACCAACCACTAAGCTGCAACCGAAAATTCAGTTTCCGGATTTGAAATGGGCTCAAGAACAACAGCGTGGTAACAATACACGCCGCACCATCCACAATTTGCCAATGGGCTGCGAGCATTCACTGACCAATGCCACAGTCGGAAGAAAAACAGCTGATGCACTATGACACCTTTCTTCAAACAGTCTACCCTTAGAGGACGTGGTCGCTGAGTAGATAAGGCACTTGTTTTGCGAGCTGATCGACCCAGGTTCGAATTCTGGTGATGGCAATATATGGCTCTTTTTTTCAATCGAAAAAAGGGTCGAATATAGTGATTCAAAGTTATATAACCAACAAACGTAGCCACCTATATTCATGCAAATAAATGTATCATTTCATTTCAACAATTTCTGGACATTCAATTAGATTTGTGATATAAGACAATGTAAAGTATGTACGACGTATCCAATGTCTAAATAGCCATTTTGTTTGGAGGACTAAAACAAGCAGCAAACGAGCCGCCAACCACAAAGACCGGTGGCCGCAACTGGCGACACTTGTAGCGGCCGCGCGTATGAAAACAGCTACAAAATGTATGAAAACTGACAGACTCCAAAATGAATTCCGTTCATTATGCGATCTTACCTAGATTTCCTTTCGCTAAGCTACGTCGCTGATTTGCATGCTGTTTGCCGACTATTGTCCGTGAATGCAATAAGAAAGGTATTTGGTTTGAGCATGCAATCTGGCTTACGATTTGTGTTGCGTGTTGTAGAGCCTTGAAATATGAACTAGCCCTTATATCATGTTGTTTGTACAATGTAGAGATGTTAGATAGACATACTATTCTTTGGTGCACAACATCACAAATATATATATATATACAGAAAGTAGAAAACAATGGTACAAATAGTGGATAATGGGCGGTCTTATCGCTAAAAGGCGATCTCTTCCAGACATCATTTGGATGGACAAGATACTTTTATACGGTAAGATGACTTGCTAAGAGTAGGTAATGGTAGGAAACAGTATAGTTCATGTTGACATTTTCATTTTCATTTTTCATTTACAAAATCTGCAAATACTTAATTAGTAAAAAAACATAACGTAACAACTCATATTATGCAGAATAAAATGTTTCCAAAAAACCTTTTCCTAATACAACCCCAATTTCAATTCCATTTCATTTTCAGGATTGTAAGCGCTCTAGAATATGTACGAATACCTATTTAAAATAACATTTTCACACATTACATAAGCAGAAAACGTTCCGTTTTCCAATTTTTATGAAATAGCTAATCAAATCTGTATTCCGGCGACGATCTATAGCAGCAGATCCGCCGTTACACAGTATCAATAGTTTCAGTAGCATTACATGGAAATAATATTGCAGTATAACGTATAATCTATACATATAATAAAGCAGAAGACCCCGAATTTCTGTACGTATGTTTTTTTGACGGAAACGTGTTCAGACGAGATGAATTAAAATGCCCCAATTTTTTTTTTTGATTGGAAGACCATGTTTGTTTGTTTGTGGGTTTGTGTGTTCGTCCATCACGTAAAAACTACCAAACGGATTTAACTGAAACTTTATGATATCATAGCTACTAAGCCTGAAATGGTTATAGGCTATATAATATTACGCTACATTTTTTCAGAGGGTAGATATAAAAGTTTAAAGTTTGTATGGAAACAGTTTTTTTTATGAGTGTATACATCTCAAACTTTGGAATTATATTTTACAAAACAAATAATTAGATACGGGTTTCACAGATTTTCAAAATTAAAGTTAAAATATGTAAAAGTACGGATTTAAGGTGTTATAAGACCAAAAGTTGAATGACTCTATCTCCTTAGGTAAACACAATATTTAATTGAAAGTTGCATTTTTATAACCTCCGAATATAAGTACCGCTATGTTTTTCAGTTTTTTACTAAATTCAATGTTTGAGTGGTTAAAAAGAGGGTTTGAATATTTGCATGTTTTGATTGACTTGCTTAGTACTGACACTTTGCTATTCTGTGATATTTATTCCGCGGGTGGAACAAACAACACCGACAATAAACAATCCGCCCACGGGTGACGAAGTCGCACGCGGGTACAGCTAGTAAAGTATAAAAATACTTAAATTAGTCTTTAGGATGACCAGATTTTAATATAAGATATTTCTTTTTCTCTTAATCTTATCTTATCTTACATTAACCGGTAGGAAAATCAAACTGAAATTTCACGCTTCAGGGGTTTAGGCTTTCTAGTAAGAACCTATTTATATTATCTGTGTTTTGTTTTATAAAAATCAGAGATTGAAGGTAAGTACTTATTAGGTTATTTGGTTCATGCAATAAACGATTTCATTTACGAATTTCCATATATTTGCCAATTAAACGGTAGTGCCTACCTACCTCTTGTTATTTTAGTAATTAGGTATCTGTGTCGCGTTTAACTTTTCATTTATTCATCATATTAAAATGAAAATGAAAACAAAAATACAATTGTATTCCTAATTTTTAATTTTAGTTTTGGTAAGATAATAATATTACTCATTAAACAATATTGATTAAAATTTTTAGGTCTGAAAATTAAATAAAATAAACAAATATTTTATTTTCTAATTATACACTACGTTTTTTACATTTAACATAAGAATAGGTACCTATATTAGTCTTTGTTTTATACTGGGACCACCTATGGCAATGAAAGCCTAATCCAGGGTTTGTTTCTAGTTCTTAGTTTACTGTAAATGGTTACAAATACTTGAAGGTTCCTCGAGGAGGTTGGTTATTGAATCGTTTTTTAAAGAGGAACTGCCTCCGCTTTCATTTCCTCTCGGATCCGGAAAGTTTTTACCGTTCTCTCTATTTGATTCCCTCCGTTTGTGACTTGCATAATTGATGAATGTCTATAAAAAACACTAGCGAGCTATAGAACGATCACACATTTTACTATACACCACCAATTTTTAATTACTATAAAAAAATGGGCAATGCGCAGACGGGGTACTACGTTGTATCTGTGCAGTCAGAATATTGGATTTCCACAAAATTATAGAGTTACAGTGGGGAGAGTTCGGCGCCCGAGCCGAGCTTTTGCGAGCTAGCTCGAGCTAGATACTCGGGTTTGCCAAACGATGAATAAAACTTAAATTAACAAGTTTCAAGCTCCTACTTACAAACTTACTACTTACTAAGTGAAATTTACTTTATTACACCATCTCGTAGTAGGCGTCATCACTTTTTGCGATACCTGTCACTAATAACAATGTTTCACAAAACAACCCGTTGCATCGTATGTGTTATTATTATAATAAAGTTTGCATAGATATCGACATATTTGAAACATCTATGAGTTCGTTTAAAAAAACATTGCCCAGACTAGCATCAACTTCAAATTAAACCTATCTTTTTTATTTATTTTTTCTTCTTTAGTTTTGATTTACATCTTTTATATACTATACTTACTACATCCCTTATCTAATTTGTCTGACTCGTCAACAACATTGTGAACAATTTTAAGTGGACAACAAATTTATGAATGGTATTTTTAGCATTAGTTTTTTTCAATGTAATAGAGATTTGTTTTCTGTTATTGTACCAAATAAAAAAAAACTTGTGCGTTGTCTATGAACTCTATGAACGCCGACTGTATGCACGAAAACGTTGACGTCATTGTCCGGTAACGCTGTCAATATCCGGTAACGTTCATTGTCTCGTTACGCTGGTAGTCACATTAAACTATCGTCCGTAAACCAACTTTACAGTCAACCAATTTTTTTTTAATTTATTAAAGGTTTCATAAAAAAAATTACATGGATGATAATGTAGTGGGAGAATATGGCTTGAGGAAAATAAAGTCGTTATAAATTATCCACTTTAATTAAACTTTTTAATACCAACCTAAAGTTACAAAACTAAAGCAATATGTAGAGCAGACACCAAAAAAGGTCCCGAAAATTGGACGAACATTAAAAAAGTTTTACAAAGAACTAAAGAAAATAAAGGTAATCGACTAACTTGGGTACGATACCCCCAATACCCAATTTTTTGCCTTAAAATAATTGTTTCGAATAAAGCCGAAATATTGTGTCGACTGTTCATACTATGTTTACTTTTTGCACAAAACGATTTGAAGAGTTCTTTAATATTAATACATTTAGGAACTATTGACCCAGAGTTCGCTTATACTGGAAAGTCTGCGATAGATACGGGAGCTGGATTACTACGCGGGAGACCGTACGGAGGAGTAGCGATACTTTGGCGGAAAAACGTCTTCCAGTCAGTTACAGTTGTGCAATGTCAAATGTTGTGCTATCACAACGTTCGCTATTAGTGTTTACTGTGTATATGCCGACAGATTCAGTCGATAACTTGGCGGAGTTCACAGAGTGTATGAGTGAAATTACCGCGGTTGTGGATGACTGCAGCATAGACTCGGTGTTTGTTCTGGGTGATTACAATGCCCAGCCAGGACAGCGCTTCGGTAAGGAGCTGGTTGACTTTTGTGAGGAGCAGAAGTGGAGGTACATGGATGTTGAGCTACTGGACTCTGACTCTTATACGTATGTAAGTGATGTCTATGGTTCGAGAAGCTGGTTAGATCATTGTGTGGTATCAGAGGTGTCAAGATACATTATAATGTATATTGGTCTGACCACTTCCCGTTAGAAATAACATGCAACTTGAATATTCTAAGAACAATAGAATATGAATAATAAGGTTATTGTACCTAACTCTGTGATTTGGGGAGAAAGAGACTCTGACCAGATTTTAATGTATTCAAAGTACTGTGATGAAAGATTGAGAAACTTTGACTTTCCTTTAGAATTAAATAATTGTAGTGACAGACTCTGTAATCATTTAGAACATAGAAATTTAATTGACAAAATGTATAAAAATTTAGTTGACATATTAAGTAATGCTGCAATACATAGTTATGGGAAAATTGTCCCTTTTAAAAAGAAACATATAATTGGATGGAATAAACATGTAAAACAGGCACACATAGAAGCTCGACTGGGGTTTCAAAATTGGGTTTTGTTTGGCAAACCAATGTCAGGGGTAATTTATGAAAACATGGTAAATACAAAAAAAAAATTAAGAAAAAACTAAGTTGGTGTCAGGACCATTCAGACCAAATTAAAATGGATATTTTAGCACAGCATCATGTCAATAAAAAGTTTGATAAATTTTGGAAACAAACTAGTAAGCTTAATCCCAGGTCGAGTTTACCTATGAGTGTAGGGGGCGTAAGCGAGCCTGCCAAAATTGCCACGTTATTTAAAAATCATTTTAGAGTAATGCCAATGTTAATTGTGTCACAGGAACCAGTGGAGGTGAGGGAGTCTGAAAGCGAGCTGCATGTGTTCACGGCTGAGGAGATATCCCGAATAATTAAAAAGATGACTCGTGGTAAATCACCTGGCCACGATTCACTCAGCATTGAGCACCTGCAGTTTGCGGGACCTCATCTGCCGAAGGTACTGGAACTGTTTTATGCCGTCTGCATTGGACACACTTACTTACCAGTTGATATGATGAGGACAGTGGTATACCTTTAGTAAAAAATCGGACAGGGGATGCTTCTGACGTAGGAAACTATAGACCTATATCGCTGGCCACTACCATAGCAAAAGTACTGGACAGTTTGCTTAACAAAGAACTCGAAAAACATGTTGCTTTGGATGATGCCCAATTTGGTTTTAGGGCCGGGCTCTCCACGGAGACAGCAGTTCTTTGTCTTAAGCATACTGTCCGGTACTACACCGATAGGAAAACACCTATTTATGCATGTTTTCTTGACTTATCAAAGGCCTTCGATTTAGTTGACTATAGTTTCCTATGGAAGAAGCTATCTGATGATACAGCCTTGCCTGGTGAGCATATTGGTATTTTTAAGTATTGGTATGGTCACCAGAGCAATGTTGTTAGGTGGGCAGACTCACTTTCCGAAGCATACGGGCTGGAATGTGGAGTGAGGCAGGGGGGGTTAACCTCACCTCGACTTTTCAGCCTTTATGTTAATCGGCTGATTGGTGAGCTCAACAGCACCATGGTTGGCTGTTCAATTGATGGGAAAATCATCAATAATATCAGTTATGCCGATGACATGGTTCTGTTGAGCCCATCAATCAGCGCCCTAAGAAAATTGCTTGGCATCTGTGAGAGGTATGCGGTGGCCCATGGCCTCAAGTATAACACCACTAAAAGTGAATTACTTATTTTTAGAGCAAAGGGTAAGCTTTACCCAACCACACCACTGGTGTGTTTAGGTGGCACTCCCCTTAAGATGGAGTTTCCCTTGAGATCTCAGTTTAAGTACTTGAGGCACTGTGTAACCGAGGACCTCACACATGACACAGACATTGAGAGGGAGCGAAGGGCGTTGGCAGTGAGGAGTAATATGCTGATCCGCAGGTTTGCAAAGGGCACACGTGAAGTCAAACTCACATTATTCAGAGCATTCTGTCAATCTTTTTATACCTGCAGCCTGTGGATCAACTTTACTCAAAAAGCTTACCTTCGCGTTCAATACAACAATGCGTTCAGGATGCTGTTGGGGCTGCCGCGCTTCTGTAGCGCATCAGGTATGTTCGCGGAGGCGCATACGGATGGTTTTCCAGCCATCATGCGTAAGAGGGTCGCCTCCCTGATGTGGCGGGTGCGCGGCGGCACCAACAGCCTCCTGAGGACAGTGGCAGATCGGGTGGATGGCCCGATACTTAGCCACTGGACGAAGACGCATATAGTGCCCTCGGGTAGTTACGCCAAATAATTCACTTGACTCCGATAATACCAATTCAATACCAATTTAATTTCAAACTATACAATTTAATTTTATTTTATGACTGGCTATGTGTAATTTATAATTTTGAATGTGTTACTAACCTTAGAATAAGCCTTATATTAACAAAATATGGTGAAATTATTTACTGAAATAAAAGATTTGATTTCATTTCATTTAATTTATATTAATTAATATAAATCGACAAGACCGCGCCGCGACACGTAGAAGGATTTGGGGGAGACCTTTGCCCAACAATTGGGACACCACAGGTTAAATAAAAAAAATATAAATATTTCAATTTGATTAATTTAAGTTAATTTATTTTAATTCAATTTATTTAATTAATTTTGATTCAATTTAATTATTTTAATTTTACAAATAACGAAATATAGAAATGATAAACCAATGAGCAATTCTGAAATAAACTTTTATTATTATTAATTTATGCCAACAAGTGAAGAGATGAGGACGGCGCTCTCCTGATTATAACAAGATCACACTTGCCCATGACCATAACACTGCTACACAAGATTTTAATAACGAGGGCCGGATAGCACTGCTAATAAGTAGCTTCCTTCGCCTTAAAAAGACAGTAACTTCAGTGTTAGGTGTATTCCAAACTATTATTAATATTCTGGTCAATTTCCATTGGTACAATCAATAATTATCTAATGTTTATTTATTTATTTTACTTTTGAACATTACGCAGATATTATTTTCCAAGTGGAAGCTTCATTTTATGCTACAGTAAGTTAGTTGGTAAGTAACTCGTAGCTAACTACTACCTATAACTTGGATAACAGTAATTACTTTATTAGTCTATGTGCGGTCGGCCATGTTGCGAGCTGTTTGCTTAGGAACCGTCCTTTAGAAGCATTTTGGAGTAAGCTTTATTGAATTTTCTTGTGTGTGTATTAGGGGTGTATTTGAAGGGGCTGCGGGGAAGCTGAGAAACCCAAAAAAAGTATTGGCCTATTTAATCAGCAGTTTTGAATACAATGTGCAATATAAATTAAGTGGTAAATATTTGGATGTTTCACAAAATAACATCTCGCCCTAAACTTGTATTTTTCTTTTTCTTATAGTGTCATTAGTTCACAGTCACTAGTTATTTCAAACCAGTGTGGTGAAAGAATTTTAAGTGTGCCTCGAAGCTACTTTTGTGCACTTGACACATGTTTTTCGAACTTTTTAGGTTCTATGACATGCCAGTTTCCTCACGATGTTTTCCTTCACTGTTAAGCACGTGTTTTTAATACACACATAGATTTTTTACAGAAAAATCCATTGATGATCAACTGGATTCGAACCCACGACCTTCGGATCGAAAGTCGAGGCACCTCCCACTCGGCCAACACGGCTTTAACTAAACTTGTATTATAAGAACTAAATAACATCTAGGCAAGTGTAGTGTAGGACGACCTTTGGCTAGATGGAGCGATGTTCTGCGCACCATAGCTGACATAAGGTGGATAAGCCTTGTAGGCTGAGTGGAAGGTGCCTCGACTTTCGATTTGAAGGTCGTGGGTTCGAACCCACCATACACCAATGGATTTATCTAAATATATATTTGTGCAATAAACCACGTGCTTAATGGTGAAGGAAACATCGTGACGAAACCGGCATCTCATAGATCCTAAAAAAATCGAAAACATGTGTCAAGTGCACGAAAGGAGCCTCTTGAGGCGCACTTGAATTCTTTCACCACACTGGTTTGAAATAATTAGTGACACGATAAGAAGTGCCGATGATCAGGCTCAGTGGGACGCCTTGGAAGAGACCTATGTTGGTTGGTAATGATGATGATGCGGATGAGGTACTAAATCCACTTCTCAACAGCAAAACCCCGGATCCTGGCGCGAATGGCCAATGAAATCACAATAACAATGAGAATAACTCACTAGGCGGAATGTACCGACGCGACGATGTGTCATACCGGACTGCCCAGATTTATGCGGAATCAGCCGGAAATTGAGGAACTGGATTTTGAGGGCGGAATCCTGCAGCTTGTGCGAGTACGTTAATTTAGGGATAACGTAGCGTTTTAGACTAATTTCCAAGTGGTGTGAAAATCTCCTGGAAGAAAGGAACTGGATTTCGAAGGCGGAATCCTACAGCTTGTGCGTTAATTTAAGGACAGCGAAACATTTTGGAATAATTTCAACTGATGTAAATATCTACAGCGAATACGCCAGTAGCTGTGTTGTACCGGGCACAATCGTTGAAACCACTGGAATTAAAAAAAAACAGATTTTGATTTAATAGGCCGGTGCAACACTAGTATAAGCGCTCGTCTACTTTGAAACATTTTGATGCTCAGTCTCGAAAGTCGAGAAAATTCACTAGCCCTTCAAACCGGAACACAGTGATGCTTACACATTACTGTTTGCGGTAGAATATCTGGCACTGTATTGGTACCTACAACCTACCCATCTAGACGGTACCTTGCATGGGACGCCTCCCAACAGTAATGATTTATTTATTTATTATTATAGGTACACCTACCTCATGTTAGTGTTACAATAATCGACTTGGTGTTTAAAAACATGTACCTGCTTACTTATGAAAGCTCAATTCACGAAAGAAAATTTTCTCTTTGCACCTTTAGTAAGTGGTCGCGATGCCTTAATCTTTTGTTCTTTCCGTCACGGCTTTTCATCATTTAACTGTTTATTTTTAGAATAAAATAGTAACACTCCTTTGTACAGTTCCGTAAAAGGAGTCTCGTCCTAAATCAACACAACAAAATGGACTTTTGTAGCAATGTTCCTCGGAGACCTTTTTCGTGTGTTGTCTTTGGCCACCCACACTTCAATAACTGTTTGTGTTGTAAATATTCAATTTATTCTTTAGAAGATATTTTAGATGCCATACAACTATAATTGTTTTTTTACTTGAAATTTTATTTTTTCAACGAAATATTTTATCAACTGTAAAATTTGTTATACCAGTCACATCACAGCGGTATAAATTTGCAGCACAAAGGAATTACTTGTTTTTGCTTACTAGGGGTAATAATATTACTTATTCTTTGACTAGGGGCTAAATGAAGTATTTTTTTTCTTTATGGTCTCTGTATATGATTTATAATATTATACCTATGTCAGAAAAAAATCTAAGTAATACAATAAATAAATAACTATAGGTATGTAAATTTATTTACGAAATACTTATATTTATAACAGAGATTAATAATAAATAACACTAAATATAAAGAAAAAAAAACTATAAATAACCTAGTTGGTCGTTGTGACCACCAGACGGCAACGTGCCCAGAACGCTGGCGGCATTGCCACGTTGAATGGCAATGTATATTAATATTAATATTATTATATAATATATGTAAATTAAATACAAGATCTGTGGAATGCGAGTAACTATCTCGTTTTCCTTGTTATGAATAACCTTGCATTCGTCGCTGTGGTGTATTTTCTTATGCCGTTTTTACTAGGCTGCTTTTAGAAAAACTGACACAGATCCCTTGCAAAATCTCAAATGTGTTGCAATCAATTTCGTGAAGTTGACTATATTTTTTTCTCACAATTGACTTAAAAAAACGAACGAGCCTAACTGAACAGTAGTTGCATAGGATGTGTAACATCTGACATCTCACCTTGGTTATAAGCGACATAAAAATTTGAAATTAATCTATTTACTTCATTTTTCTGATGAGGTGCTACCATCTGACGGCCAATTTCCTGTTACACGTCCGTCCTATTTTCACGAAATTACTCCCACAAATTGACAGAAAGCGAGAGGAAAGATATTACATATCAATAATTCCACTATAGTCATCAATTTGTCGTGGACATTTCGATATACTATTATTATTTTTAGAACTTCGGCACAGCTAACGTCCTGTGTGTGTTGCAACGGTAAGATGTATTATTTATGGTCCATGGATCTCAATTTTCCTCATATTTTTATAAAAGTGACGATGGTTGCAATAAAAGAAATGGTTTTACGAACTGAGGAGTTATGGACGGTGAAATAACTTGAAGTGGATGAATTGCCGATGAAATTGGCGGGAACGGGTCTTGGACGCAATTGGATGGGTTTTCTGTATGAAATTGTTTGAATGTTATCATATATTTTATTGACACCCATTTAATCTGTTTCATTTCATAACATTTATTTAAAGGTTAACCAATACTTATTCAATTTTATATTTATATTAGAAATATTAATAAGAGTAGTTAAAACTATACATTATTTATTTCAAGGCTATGTATGCATTTATCCTTCCTATGTCTAAACCAATGAAAAATAGAATGCAGGCGTCAAGATTCAAGATTCAAGATTTTTATTTGCCAGAACATAGTATACATAGAACATAGTATATTGTTAAAGAATATTATAAGTGCCTTATGTCGTCCTTGTATTTGTGCGTCCTTGAAATATTGAAGCTGTCTCTAACTTCAAAGTAGGTAACAGTATTCAAAGCATCTGCTGAAGGTATTACTGATATAGGTAATAATTATTTCGTTTAAATCACTAGCAAATTCTTATTCCCACAGTTCTGGATCCAAAAAAGGAAATACTTTTTTCTAAAAAGTTTCGGTGCCTTATTTGTGCATCAGTCATCTTCATCTGATACAATCTTTATTACATCCACTAATACATTAAACGTATTATTTCATAAATAACATTATGTTATTGAATTTATTTGAGTAGTGCGGCACAATATAGTGTTTCTGATTTATTTTCTATATTGAAAATCTTTCAATATATTTAATTCTGTGCACTAATTTTCATCATCTTTTTATTTTATTTTAAGAGACAAGACGAAGAAAATTATATTAATTTCTTCTTCTTTCTCTCTTATTTATGTTAAAGTTTAGAGGCGTAACGTCGGAATTCTTAGCAGCGGTGGAAATAACACTTAAGCTGATCCCAGTCCTCAAACTATTCTGCCTGCGGAACCGTTTTTGAAAGTTTTGAAGCCGTTATTCTAACCATTGAAGTTAAACAAACTATGGGTGGTTAAACATACTATTATGGGTGAAAGTTGAAAATAGGATCATTATTTTTATGTTTTAATTTGAAGCGAGGTTTAAAAACCAAAGTAATAAAATTAAATATTACCATGCGCTATCTGAAGACAGGGATGGTCGAATTGCAAGTGTATTGCCACGCCCGGTGTCGCGGGTTCGATTCCCGCTTCAGGACAAACATTTGTGTTATGAACATCGGTGTTTGTCCTGAGTCTGGGTGTTTTCTATGTATGTATTCAAAGAAAAACGTATTGATAAGTATTGAATTTGTTATCTAGTTCTCATAGTACAAGCTCTGCTTAGCTTAGGGCTAGATGGTGTTGTGTGAAATGTCCTATATATATGTATTTATTATTAGCTTTATTATAGGATTTGGCCATCCAAGTTCAGTCATAAAATTCACCCTGTAAGTATATTGATTTATTAACCAATTAAAAATCTGTGTTTTTAAGTACCTACTTTTGATTATAAGTTTTTCACTCTTCCATCGAAATGGAGGTGCTAAATACCTAATATAAAACCAAACAAAATTCGTGATTGTGTCAACCTTACCCTTATCCAACTTTGAGGGATGTTTATCAAATGGAAAGCTAATAAAACTTTGCAGGATTTAACAAATTAAAAACAGTAATCCTTAGATAGAATTAGACAAATTGTAGCGTGATTAAATTCGTTTAGATTTTTTGTGGAAATATCTTATTTTAAGAATCATTTGACCCTGCAAAGTATGTCAGTTTTGTTAAAATAAACACATTCGAGCTTTTGTGACGCACAGACAAAATATCAAAACCCAGCGCTTGGATTCATTCAATCCATCGTAATCCAAGCGTAATCTGCTCCCAAAGTCAGCAGACGTCGACCCAAACACCAAAAATTAAATCCTTAATAAGATAATCCAACCATATTTCTTTATTACCCGGACCATTTGTGTAATCCACGGTAACCAGGTGATATTGATCGTTGGTATTTCCTTTTTGCATTTTGTTTATGACTGCGACGGATCTCGTAAACTTCGGATATCGCGGGCCGTAAACCTGCTGTGCTGTCTCCAGCTCAGAGTTAAAACGTCTAGGTTTCTTATGATAGCTTGATAAGTTGCTTTTTGTGTTGATGTTAATAGAATTGAAAAGTTAACTATTTATTTACACAACTAACTGTAACTAACTATAAATAACTAGTTTTATTTACAAACTTTACATTAAAATTAAAAAATAAACTACTTGGAATAACTATCCTTATTTAATTACAAAATGTTATAGGCCAAACAATGAAGCCGCACAATAAACAATTTGTGGCAGAAGTAAATTGATCTAAATAAACTGATTGCATTCTCCACTCGAAGCATTCCTTTACTAACTGTTCAGTACGAGTATAAAGACTGTTTCGAAGTTATAGGTACTTTACTTATGCAGTGTTCTATGTAGGTTTAGGTATTGTTTCATTTTTTTATCATTAATATATTCTAGCATGATTCAGTTGGTGTTTTTTGGTCAATTGTATCGGTAATTGACAATACAACACGTGTATCTTTGAAGAGAAAAAACATTGAGCGAAAGTAACTGATGATATCAACGAAAAAGTTACTGCTTTCTGATTTATTTCGTAGTTCTATGGTACTTGTAATTTTTAATATCCTAAAACACAGAAAACATTGGTAGAGTCGAGGTAAGTTCAGTCTTGAAAAATGATATAGCGGTTCAGCCATAGCTGTGTATATAGTATGCGTTTACGTTATGCTATGCCTATCGTAAAATTGATAGGTACGAAGCGAAAAGTTTTTCCATGTCCCATAACAGTATTCGTGTATGAGTGGTGTGCGGTACTTAATATCCAATGACGGGGAAAAGGGAAAATATTTTTGAAGAATTTCATGAAATTATTTGTTTGCTTTGATACGCTGCTGGCAAAAATGTTGTGAAAAAATCGGAGATTCCTCAAAGAATTGTGTAGTTACTTGGTACTGCATCCTTGAAAAATTTTCATTCAGAACATTTTATATCATTAACCACTAAGAGGATTTTCCACCAATAATAAATTCGTCACGGGCTTAAATCGCAGATCTAGGAGAGTGGCGTTCATTAAATCTGTCTGCGTATGTACTACTACGTACGTAATACGTCGAAACGTATGGACGACGTATGTGTGTAGATGCAGAGAGAGAGCGTGTAATAGGTGTGAGATTAATGAGATATAGAAAAATTTGATTAAAACTGTGTAGGTATAAAAATTGTTTGTAGTATAGTTTAGAACTACAGTTTATCCATTGCAGACGTACAATATTTTAGTTAATGCTTAACTATTCTTACGTTATTGTATAAAAAGGCAACATATTAAAATTAATAACAATATACACTCGGGCGAATGAATAAGACACCTGGCTGACACGTGTATTCAGTATTCAGTATTCAATATTTTTATTGCAGTCAATAAGTCTTTGTTTTAATTGTTTACAAGTTACACAGAACATACTCATAGAACATATTGAACCCTAAAATAGGGCATGGCAACATTAGAGCAGGAGCGGACTGAATCATAAATTAATTTTACGTATCTAATTATATAATACGTGGCTCGGAACTTGATGCTTCTCCCGCTGCCCCGCGCGGCTCCCTCCGTGTGTTTTCTTCCTCTCATTGCAAAGCCTTATCATTACTTATCATTACCAAGTATTACAGGACCTCTTCTCTATCAAGATTATCCAACTCCACGCTGTACTTTGCACAAAAGTCATTCGAGCCAGGTGTCATTTTCATTCGCCCGAGTAGTACTTTGAATATGAAGCAAAATGGGAAAAATGTTCAAGGGGAATCCTCAAATCCGAATTCCATACAAAATGTTTCGGACAAATACTCAAAAAGTACGCCGTATTATAGTAATTTCTTCACACTATTCGTTTCGTCCATGTTTTTTTATCTCGTCAACAAAAAAAGTGAAAGGTTTCATACTTTAATTTAGATTTTATACGTGTTTTTAAGTTAATAGGGTTAATTTTAATTTCTTTTTGTTGACGAAATCAAAAAACATGGACGGAACGAATAGTGTGGATAAATTACTATAATACAGCGTACTTTTTGAGTATTTGTCCGAATCATTTTGTATGGAATTCGGATTTGAGGATTGGACTTAAATAAACGCTAAATTCATTTTTTTCTTGTATATTCGCCTACAAGTTGGACCAACCTTTAGTGATTTGTAGTTGGAAACGCGCTGTGATCGCTCGATTCGCTACGTCCTGTTAATTATTTAAAGTAATCGCTCGTATGCCCAAGGTATTTTATTTTGTAAACGTGTGTAAAAGTGAAATAACTTGGCCGATTACGCTGAAAATTTGTTTAACGTGCCACGTCAGGTTTAATTTTATTTTCATACTAGCGGCTGCCCGCAGGTTCGCTTGCGGGTATTGAGATAAAAAACGACTTTTGGACTTTTCAGTTTCCTTTTTTTTTTCATGTAAACATTGAACAAGACGAATTAATCGCTCTCCAGATGGTATACGTCTTATACGTAAATCAATGCTAGACCAAACTTTGATTTCCACAGGCCGATGCAACACTGCTAAAGCGCTCGTGCACATTGAGACATGTTGAAGGTCAGTCTCGAAAGCCCAGTAATTTCACTAGCTTCAGTGCCATTCAAACCGGAATACAGTAATGCCTACACATTACTTCTTTCCGGCAGAATATCTAGCACTGTGTTGGTAATCATCTAGACGGCATTCTGCAGGGGACGCTTCCCACTACACCCATATAGGAAAATAAACCCGTACCGATTGTCAGCCCCAACCAGTTTAGTAGTTTTGGAGTAATTGAGGCCCAAAACTAATATCCCTCCATTCAACCTTACAAATTTTCGCATTCAAACAAGATTTTACAAACATGCAACAATCGACTTCAATCGGACTGTTCCAGTGACCATAGGCACCGAACTGAACGGGGAGGCATGCACTGCAAGCGGAGCTCGGGGTCGGCGCAAGCCTGCCCTGGGATGGGCCTCACAGCAACGTGCGTGAGGGACACCGGTACGTGTTCTTTGGATATCCCGGGGTCCCTCTAATGCGCAGAGGTCGGCCACCATGGGGTTTTAGTCGGTAAAAGTCCGACATACCCCTCCACCCTCCCCCAAGGGGCTTCCAAGAGGATTTCCCCATGTAAAAAAAAAAAAAAGGCACCGAACTGAAAATTCAGAGTGATGCAAAATACATCTGGGAGGTGGTCAAAACAAACATTTAAAACATAAATAACAAAGGAGAAAAGGTCAAATTCCCACAACTGTTCAAACTATGACCCGTGTCGCAAGGACTACCATAAAATGTTAATACTGTATACATTAGAATGTCCCAAATTTCGGGGTGACCCTTAGAAATCGAATTATGCCACAGGTTCGATAACCTCAATTTGTTATAGTGTTACTGAACCGAGCTTGCGTAGTTTAAACATAGAATTATTTTAGGTTTATGCCATTCGATTAAATAATATTGGACAGATTAATTTGAAATTGAGTTAATTTTAATTAAAATTTGTTTAAATGAGATAAGTAGTATTTACCTTTGCGTACGTAAATTAAGTACCTAGTAATGTAAACTAGTAACAAAAGCACCACATAAAATTCTACATAGATACAATATTATTGAAAAACCCTCGATAAAGAATCTTTTTTAAGTCAAAATTTAAAATTTAGGTCGTTTCGTGGGCATCAAATCGTGGTCATACCAACACCCTTACGGCTCATCACTTCCTCAGAAACAGAGTGGTGCACAACTGGAATATACTGCCGGAAGATGTTGTTTCTGCAGCATCCACCAACTCTTTCAAGAACAAACTCGACACTTAGTTACGAACCAATAAGACTTTGTTAAAAAAAGTGACACAAAACTATTAAAAATCCAACACTGTGTGACAAAGGACGAATCAGCGAAAGCTATCAACAAATGATTCTTATATTATGAAAATTAGTTACACAGCTCAACTTACTTGAATTATTCAAATTAGAGCGGTTTTAGAATAGCGTATTAACCGAGCGTTTTCGGCGCGCGTGTTTTGTTTTTTTTAGCGCGTATACGCGCGTCGCGCCACTCGTACGAGCGTTGTCGGTCCAAGCGCCCGCGTCACTACTGAAACACGCCACCAAGCAACTGAGCGTAATCGCCGGTGTAAGCCCGTGTACGCGCGTTCAGCTTTTGAATCCATGTGTGTAAGTACTGAAACGCTCATATAGCGTGCAAAAAGAACGCTATTTTAAACTTGAACAACTTTTGATAAAGTTTCGGATTTACGACAAGCCCCGTCAACAAGCCCAAAGCACAGAATACCCTATTATTAGCAGTAGGGACACTATACTCACTCTATCTAAGCTCTACTTAGAATCAAACAAAAATTAAACTTGAGAAAGAAAGATCTCATCTCCCTGCCCTTCTCCCATACTAAGGTGGGGTCGGCACAACAAGTCTTCATCTTCCATTCGTCTCTTTCAGCCGTCATCTCTGTACTCACACCTGCTTTGTTCATATCCTCTTTCACACAGTCCATCCACCTTTTCCTTGGAAAACCCACTAAAAGTCATCATCTCTTTAAATTGTTGAAAAAGAAAGATGTGAGCACTTATCTTTTGATCTTATTTCGTGACGTTACGAATAGCACATATATTAAAATCTTAATAGTTAATGTTTTGGAAAATACACATTACTTCGGAGTGAACCCAAGTCTAAATTTATGTGCTTTCTTGGTGAGAGTGCATTGCGACTGCAAACTTTTCTTGTTATCGGTTAACTATACTCCAAGATTATTCTTGTATAAAATAAATCTTTAAAACCCATTCTGAAGCGAGAGGAGATATCCCATAACTAAGGAAATAAAAACAATTTACATTATATCTGACCAGCTAATGTCGTTACGAATTTTCACAATTTATTTCTTAATACTCACTTTCAGCTCTTGACAAACACAGACAAGTTTCAAGTTTTGTAAGTTGTAAGTTGTCTGTGAGTCATTCAATCAGTCAGGTCCAAGCCTTTTAAATAAATTGATAACTAGTTGTTATTCGTATAATAGTTTAGAGATAGATAGATAGTTAACAACAACTTCGCTTGCGATGCGAATAACCAAAATGTTCTCTATACGCACTCATGCTTATTGACGAACATACTCTACTTTCAAGCCTCTACGTTGAGTGGGTTAACCTGCGCATGTTAAAATTTTATATAAAGTGATTTATGATTTATTGTATTTCTTCACCTTTGTCAGAATATGTATAATAAACTATATGTTTATTATATATAAATATATATAATAAACAATGACTCAGACAAAAACTACTTGTACTACCGGAAGTTAATTTTTGGGCGGCAACAGGTTTTGTTAATAAATAAATACCTACACAAATAATGTGTTGTCCAAAAATCCTTTTCAAAATCACCCTTTTTAATCTGAACCAAGGCTGTTCTTACAATGAAACACACACATACGCAACTAACGATACATAAACGTGTGTCCTCTCATACAATGAAACTTCACACGAAAATTCTCTCAATTTCGATTCAATTTAGATATTTTCCTGCTTTTCCTTATACGGGTTATACAGTATGTTCCCGTTTATTGTATTTTTAGACAATTTCCGGCAAACGAGTGTCGCAGAATTCAATTTCGGAAATAGTATCCGATGTTTTCTTCATTTTGAGTGTGTAATTCGAGCTGTACAGTTGCCTAATCAATATTATTTCATTTTTATGGTGTTTTTGAAAAGACTTTCTAGGTAGTTATTTGATTATAACGGGTATTTATCGCGCTCACCTCGCATGTTTTTGTGTCCGTTTTAATCAAATAACTATGTGTGATAATCGCGAAAGTCTACGAAAGACTTCGCAGGTATTATTTTTATATTTAAAGCTTGTTCAGAGACAAATTTATTAATGTCTAGCTCACAACTAATACACCGGAAAAATAGTTGATAACAACGTAGTTTTTTTTTAATACTTTTTATCCGTGGATACTATTACTTATAATTAAAAGCCAAAAATGGATTGTTCCTATTTAGTTTGTTTTTCCATATGGGCAAATAACATATTATAACAGTTATTAAAAGCTCATTTTATTCGCTGTTATGTCGCGATAATCGTGAATACTGCTAATTAATGGAATTAACACAGGCTTTGAACCCCAGTCTGTTTAATTTTAATCTCGCAAAAGCACGCAATGAAGTGATTATTTTAATTAATTAAAAGCTTTCTTTAATGACGCACCCTGTATAGCGACTGCCTTTGGAGATAGCTTGAGTGTTTTCACCTTTGAAATGAACCAAAATTGAAGACACAGAAAAAATATCAGTCAGAAACCTCAATTATTCCAGAAGCACCACGTATATTCCATCATATATTTAAACGAGCCGCAAAGTGAACATATAAATTATTAAGTTCAATAAATTTTCCGATAAAAGTATAGTTTGGTTCATTAATGGATACCTATTACTATCTTAAGGATAAATAAATTAGTCATAAGCAACTATTGTCGATAACGATGAAACAATATACATATGGTATATCTAAAAATGGTTTATTTGCGAAAATGACCAAAAGATAGGGAATTTGCCTTCTGTGTTATTTGCATTGTGTATAGCGGAGCACGGGAATGACAAAATGAATGAATAAGAACGATCTTTTGAAGATGAGCTAACCGGTCTAGAATTAACATTAAAGTATTCTTAAAAATTAAATATGTATATAAAAAAATAAAAAAATATGTGATCGTAAGATTTATTTACTCAATTTTGATGATTCAACTCTTCAAGTCTTTTGTAAGCCAAAGCCTGACTCTAGGGGTCTGAGCGAATTTCGGAAGAAAACTATCGAATAGGCAAACAATTAAGTAGTTATTTTGATTGTTGATTTACCACGATTAATCTTTCAATTTTAAAAATTTCGACTATCGTCGGTCACGAAAAAAACATTCCTTCACATTCTTTCTAAAGAGTGAACGTGCATAGTCATAAGTCACTTGTGGCCACCCATCCTAACGGTGACGTCACTATACTTCGCGTTGTAAATCTGGTGGTGGTACCGCGTCCGATTCGGTCGCTTTAATTTCCGAGAGGCACATAATGTGATTTTGCGGCCGATTGAGCTCGGCGATCTCATTAAAAACTCGTTTTTATTACGTACCGGATTAACAGAAAGATCGCTATTTATAGCTGTGGCCTATTTATAGATTTCGGGTAAAAATAAAATGTTTGAACCACTATGATCAAACATAAACCATTCGAATTAATTCTTTTTTTTTCAATTATTTCTTCATTGTTGATGAGTCTTTAGCACGTATAAAAAATATTACTGTTAAAAAAAGCCATATTGGCCGAGTGGGGAAGTGCCTCATCTTTCGATCTAAAGGTCGTAGGTTCGAACCCGGAGAAAAATCTATATGTGCATTAGATGAGGAAAAAGTAAAAAGTTCGAAAAACATGGTGTCAAGTGCACGAAAGGAGCCTCTTCGAGGCGCACTTGAAATCCTTTCACCACACTGATTCGAAATAACTAGAGACACGATAAGAAGAAGCACCTAAGTAAATATAAAATTAAATTTGGTATAGATAAAGATTCCATAACATACAAGTTCCAGTACCTACGTATTTTTTTTTACAAAGATATTATTTTTGTTAGTGGATACTGAACTGAAACAAGAAACGCGTGTGTGTCAACATTATGGCCAAATGGCCATCAAACATGAACCAATAACATTTCGGTATAAATGATGCCAACGTATTTCGTTGAACCACTTAGTTTTTCCCTCATTTTTCACTCAGCAGGATACTTCACAATAAAAATATGAGTCTTAACAATGTTTTGAAAGAGTAATGCAATTGTGTATGCTTACATTTGGATGCGTGAGTCGGAGTATGAAATTATGATGAATGTCAGCGTTGCGTGCTAATCACAATCGCTTGATTTCAGGGTTGCCTATTCTCATTGAAAACTATTACGTTTTCTTGGAATTTACAGGATAAAGTAATATCACAGTGCAGTTTAGGACGAGCAAAGCAAAAGTTCTTAGTCTAAATCCAACACGGTCACTTATTTTTTTTGGATGCGATTTTTTTTTATATATAATTTTCCTCGTACATAAATACTCTGTAAATAAATAATATCGATACTGTTTACAGTTTACAATAAGTAACTATAAGAACAACAACAACTCTTCTGAAACCATCCTGAAGAGGAAAATCCCAACCAATTTTCGGGAAATTGCGATATTGACAGGGCAATCAAAATTAATTCAGCGTAATTTATTGGGCAACCCTAGCGTGGTAAGAAATATGTATTGTGCCTTTATATTAATTTGCGACAGTTACCTGAAAATAACGGGTTGTGTGGCAAATTAAGTACCATTTTGTTGCTATCAAAATGCTAATAATTTGCATGAAATTTCTTGCGTGTTATTTGATGGTGAATAATTGATTTACCCCTTTTACTAATCAGGCTATAGTTAAAAGTATAGTGATTACATGACATGGCAAATTATGGACTTGCGTGATATTTAATTGAAAAATACTGTTTTAGCATATTATACTACTATGTATACTAGATACAATTTTCAATTGATTTTATTAACTAAAATACTGATAACTCAATATTACTAGGAATAAATAAGAACTCGCGTAACTCTAGATTATTATAAACAAAGTTTTACAAAATGTTAAAAGTACAACCGACTTCAATTGGACTGTTCTAGTGACCGTTAACACCACTGAAAAGTCACAGGGAAGCAAGATATGCATTTTCGCTTGCTTCGACGACATATTTTTTTCAAATATTTTGATATAAAAAGGAAACTACTGAACTGATTTTGATTAAATTTCTATGGTACCAATCTGAAAGTACACCCTTTCAAACTAAATATTTTTTAAATAAATAAACAACAAAGTTCTGAGTTAACAAACATTAAAAAAACAATCGAATTAAGAAGGAACCACTTCCTTTTTTGAAGTTGGTTGCAAATAAACGTGAATTGAAGATGCCGTCAGCAAGCTGTTATATCTGCGACAACATAAATACAATACATGATAACAATTCAATAACCGACTTTTTGTATAAAACCTTTTCGTTTCATATAACCAATGCTTTTAGTCGTAATAAATTCGAGAAAGCTGTCTCTAGTACACTGCGCTCTAAATAAATGCTTCAAAAGCAATAAAATGTCTCCTCGAGTACAGTAAGGCTCTACGTACACGGTCAGGTTCACGATCCGGAAGTGACATCATTTTGTTTAATTTGATGTATTTAGAATAACTTGAATAGATAAAATTTGAATTTGATCATCAAATATAAAAGCTTAAAACTTTAAATGTGTTTATTTTTAAGTCAAAATGAAATTAAATGATGATGAGAGACGATGTTTTTGTTTTTAATTAAAAACTTCAGTGTTGGTGAGATGATTTTGAAATCCTGTTTACGCAACTTTAAATTAATTTTAAGGTTAAACCTAAACCTGTATGTACATCAATTAAAATTTGGTGGTGTTATTCAATTTTTAAAAATTGATTATGAACTTCTTCTTGGACATTTAAGCCAATATTATGACAGTAAAATCACATGAGTAAGTATGTGTTTTTATAGTCACCAAGCTCTATCAAACAACTGACCGTGTGTCTAGGGCCTAAATATTAAAATCGCCTCACGTCCACTATGAAATGAAGTGCCAGCACAAATATTGTGTGTGGAATAGCTCCAGAGGCGAATGATATCATCTATGAAGTACTCAATTTACGATAATAGCACTACATTTTGACCAGATTTTAAACTCTCCCTCGCGTAAAAAGGCTGTATCTAGGCCATATACGAGATAAATCGTAACATTTTCCTACAAGGGGTTAAATAAAATGCTCACACACTCATATTGTAAGGGAAAACTATTCCCTGTTTTCAGGTGGCATGGACACACATACAAGACATCACAACATGTTTACGAGACCCAAATACCAACTTTTGTGTACGCAAATATTTGCACTAGCCGGGCATCGAACCTTAACCTTTCATTCTATAATGAAAAATGTCGTAAAATAACAACAAATACCGATAGAAATATTTATTCCTTAGAAACGTTTGTATATTCTGACGCAGATAACGTCAATAGTCTTTATTATGGAAATATTATAGGGAAGTGGCTTTTTACAATCTTTGATATTTTTAATATTACAACGCGCTTTTGAAATAATCAAGGTTTTACAAAAACATAAACAGCCGACGTCAATTGAACTGTTTTAGTGACCGTAAACACCACTGAAAAGTCAAAAGGAACACAATACGCAATTTCGTTTACTTCAACTATATTTTTTTCAGTTAAATTGATATACAAAATAAACTACTGAACCGATTTTGATGAAATTCCTATGGAAAATCTCACACAAAAAAAAATCTTAGGTATCCATCTTTTTTGAAGTTGCTTGAAAAAATAAAATAAAATACAATCATACAAACATAGACAAATTAAATGTAAACCAAATCGTTTCAAAACTAAACTTACACTTTAAATCTAACACAAATTCTACAAGTAAAAGCTCGCTACAAAGCTACGAATATCGTAGACAATTCGTAGACATTGCTACGAGCGAGCTGCGAGCTACGAGCTGCTACGAGCGAGCTACAAAGGCACCCACGGAGAAATAAGGATAAGTGGGCATCGTTTGAAATTATCGTGCTTTGATATTATTGAATAGAGTTTTATCGCTATTGTTATATATAAACTGTATTGTGAATTGTGCTTTCAATGGAACGAAACGTTTATTTTATAGGGAATGCATTCAATTTTATTTGAATTATTGTTTATGAATTTTGATTCATATTGCTACCTATAACTTCATTTGCGATGCAAACTTACCAAATTCCTTTTCCTTAAATTTCTTATGCCAACTTGCACCAAATTATCAAAGTTTTTAAGCAATAAATTAGTCCAAATTCAGACCGTTAAGAACTGTCAAGCGAGAAAAGTAAATGCTTAGGAGCTTTGACAGTTTGATGCAAGTAGGCATTAAAGTCTCTACATTTAGTGGGTTTGGCCTATGGTTTGTTTGTTACTCAGTCACTCAGGAAAAAACACAAAGTGCTTTATAATATATACAATAAAAAGGAGTAGGTTACCAATTCGGTTGATTGTTTTTTATGTTTGTAACCCCAGAACTTTGTTGTTTATGAACCGATTTGAATAATTATTTTTTTGTTTGAGAGGTTTTACTTTCAGCTTGATAGATAGATAGATAGATGTAATCTTTATTGCACACCTTAAAATAAAAATACATGAAGAAACAATACTGAAGAAAAAGTGGTACAATGGGCCGCCTTATCGCTAAAAGCGATCTCTTCCAGACAACCTTGGGATGGACTCGAAATATTTGAACAAAAGAGGATGGCGGCGTATAAATACTTACTAGGAAACTAAAATATTTTAATGAAAAACAATATTTACTTAGTTACATAAAATAAAATAAAATAAAACTAAGTTACATGCCTTCATACAAATAAGACAAACTACATGCTAATATACATAAATGTACGATATATAATACTATAATACATACCTATAATAAACGTACACAAATAACATTACCTAAATGTTAGGTACTAATAAGTTATTTACGTGGTCGTTACTGAGGACAAATAAAAGTCATACACTTAGTTTTGAAAATGAGCAGTAATTTCGCGTGTCTGATTGAAACAGGAAGGGCGTTCCATAGTTTGGTAGCCTGCACAGTAAACAAGCAGCTGTAAGTGTAAGGCTGTGATGTGGGCACAGGAATTTGGAGTTTAAGTGCTTGATTGGTCCCTAATTAGTTCATAAGTTTAGTTTTGAAATCAAAATAACTGAAAAAAAGTCGTTGAAGTGAACATAATTGCGTATTTTGCTACGCTGTGACTTTTCAGTGGTGCCTACAGTCACTATCACAGTCTGATTGATATCAGATGTTGTATGTTTTTGTGAAACCTCAATCTTCTTTTTATCTTGTCACTAGTTCTTTTGAACCAGTGTGGTGAAAGGATTTCAAGTGCACCTCGAAGTATTTTATTAAATATGTTGTTTTTCCAAAATTATCCAAAAAGTTAAGGGAAACAAAAATGTTATCCCTCAGTAAAACCAAACAGGCAAAAGCCTCAGTTCAAACCCGAAACACTGGTTTATATACCGCCACACTTGTTAGCATACGCAAGACAAAGCAATAACAGAACTTGGACTAATTAATCAGGCAAGTCAAACAACCTCTGTGACAGTGATCTGAGTAATTGTGGAGAACCGGCCCGAGCAAACACGGGTGTTTGCGGTTAGTCTTACCGCGTACACGTAACGTAGGTACTCGTAACGTAAATACCAACGGAATAACGGTACCAGTTTTGTGTGTGTCATCTAATTTATGTAGACTAAGAGTATAATAAAAAGCTAGTAAAGCGGCTGATAGACAAATCAAACGACCAAAGGGCTGGCTCTTACCTCGGTCAAAGGATTAGCATCGGTATTCAACGAGGTAAAGTCACCAGCCTTTTGGGTACTTTGCCCGCGGACAGAGACCTAAATTCTATGTTTTATTTATAACTAGCTGTTGCCCGCGACTTTGTCTGCGCAGGTATCTCTATAAATTGTAGCCTATGTATTATTCTGATGTATATGCTATTATATTATTGTGAAGTTTCATTAAAATCCATTCAGTAGTTTTTACGTGAAAGACTAACAAACATCCATCTATCGTTACACTTTCGCGTTTATAATATTAGTAGGATTTTAGATAGTAGCTATTATTAATTTTTATAGCTTAAGGCAAATTCTCAAATCCTATTCCATACAAAATGTTTCGGACAAATACTCAAAAAGTACGCCGTATTATAGTAATTTCTTCACACTATTCCTTTCGTCTATGTTTTCCGATAGTGTCAACATAAAATTAGTAAGGTTTCATACTTTAATTAAGATTTTATACGTGTTTTTAAGTTAGTAGGGTTAATTTTAAAACACGTATAAAATGTTCGTTAAGAGGTCTAGGCGTGTACTAAGAAAGCAATTCTGTTAATTCGTAACCTAAACGCAGTTGTGGGTATCTAGTAGTTTACATAAATAACAAAATATGTTTGTTTCTTTTATTTTCTTTCTTTTTTATACACTAGCTGCTGCCATCATTTTTACCCTTTTAGTATCGGGTTAAAAACTTAAAAAGAAGCTTAACATATTTGCAGAATTTAACTATGGTTAGTGCAAATAAACTAAGGTCGCTTCAAATGCAAGTCTGAGTAAAATGCCTGTGACGTACAGATGGACGTAGGAACATGACGAAACATGGATTCCAAGTCGGACTCGGATCCTTAAAAAGTACATTACTGTGGACCGAAAAGCTCGGAGACTCAAAAGGTACAATATTCGTGAGCGACATTGACCACCGTTTGCTCAGCTCTTTACGTTATTGCGCTTGACCCGCGTAAGCTAGGGTTGCGAGGTTCCCATATATTACTTTAAAAAAAACTTTTAAAGCTAAATACACGATGTAATCGTGTGAATCGATGAAATGATCGATAAATCGATGCGTAAAAAAATCATAGTTTTGCAATATATAATAATTAATGGACGCGTGTAAACTTAAGCTTTGATTTAGGCCGCCAATATATTTGTCTATCCATCCATATAAACCCATCTATATGAATACCAAATAAATAAAATAAAAAATACTATTATTATGCATAAAATTATTTATTTTTATTTAAGAAATCATTTTTTATTTATTTAGCTTCAAAGTAACCGTACTCTCTGACATTTTTTTAGGCCACGAGCGTGACATTTTTAGATTTAAGGCTAATTAAAAAATCTATACATATCCAGTGGAAACAAATAAAAAAACAAAGTTAATTAATCCCATTATATACAATGAAATTTAATTTTTTGAAATTCACGAAATCACTATTATACAAATGGTTCCGGTTTTATAAATATTAACCTTTAAAGTACTCTTTGACATTTTTCTGGCCACGAGCGTGACATTTTTAGATTTAAACCAAAGGATAGGGGGTAGGTCACATGTCAAGTAAAAACGAATAAAAAACAAAGATATAAATCCCATTAAAAAGATTAAAATTTCATTTATTGAAATTTACCAAATCAATATTAGAAACTTAGCTCAGTCATTTTATTATTTACCTTCAAAGTACTCATTTGACATTTTTTCTAGCCACAAGCGTGACAACCCTGCCTTTTTGTATCGAAAACACTCATATTGGCGACTTTGAACTCAGCAACGATACGAATGATACGGAAAATAATATTTGTGGGGGTTTATATTTCGCTTTTGATGTTTCAGGCTGTACAGCAATACAATATATTGCATGACATGATGAGTATGTTACTGACGTAATGTAAAATGTTGTAAGTAATTTCTTAATTATTTTTTAAGCAGGCATTTGCGAGTAGTTTTTTTATTTTTTTAGCAATTTTAGATTTTGATACAAAAAATATACTACTTTGGTTATAATACTTGGGTTGAAGTATATTCATTGTCGGCTAAAATAGTCATCATTAAAAAGGATGAGAACTTCGCCATTACTGGATGTACAATAAAGTACAGTCAGAAAAGAAGACTTGTGTGTATTAACAAATTATAACACTTTTAGTAGGCATGTAGGTATGTATGTGAATGCAGAATATATATAACTTAAATGTAATATACTAAAGTGGATTCACATCTTAGTGGTCCTCTTGGAATAACCTATTACACTTACATTACTCATGAAAATGTTTGCAAGGACGGATGTATGTTTTAAATCACATGAAATACGAATTCGTGAGCGTAAAATGTAATATAAGACGCGGATGAACTAAATCACCATAGTCTAAAACTGGCTGATGTATTGTGTATTATTCAATTCTTTGAACTGAAATAATTGTTACAAAATGTATAAAAACGCAATATCCAGGTAACCCCGGAACACAAGCTAAAAGGACCCTTATCACTGACACAAACTCATTCTCTCCGACAGATACGATGTCTTTTGTGTTGTGACACACAAAACATTACTAAGGTTCGGCGCAAACAGGCGATTTGCCTTTCCAGAAATAGAATAGAGATAGAGAGTGAGAGAGAACATTCTAAAATGAAAAAGTGGTTTAGCCTGCCCCCAAAATTCGGACAAAATTTGTTATGCTTACGGAAAAAAACACGAATCGTTGATATTACCTATAATTTTTAGTAAAGGTGGAGCAAAACTTGTCTCCATCGTCCACTTTAGAACATTTTGGTACCTACTTAATCAATTTTGAAAGCTTAATAAACTACAGTTACCCCAAAGGACACATTCATCAAATAATACACTTACGAACTTCCGCATTGGTATTATCAAATATCCAATTCATAATGCCTCGAACAGAGCCAGATGAAGACATATAGCTTCAGGGTCTCGGGGTCCAAATCGGGACCCGATTATCAACCACGACCACTCTGTCAAGAGTGCCAAATAAGACGAAGAAAAATTGTCAAATTATGATGAAATATTATATTTGCGGATGAATGGTCAAGTATTTTGTCATTAGTATGTCTTAGGTATTGTGAGCGAGATGTATGATTGTTGTTCTCTTTTTTTTACTACTTTAAATTGACCTAAATTATTGACATTCCATGAACATTATGACTTTTTTTTTTTACTTTTTAATGAGATTTATAATGTGTATAATTTTAATGAAAATTATTATTTTATGTGTAGCATTTAATTAAATATATGTATAATTGGTTAATCAGTTTTAATTAAAGTTAATAAATAAATACAAATGATTCAATTCAATTCACACATAGGTCAGTTATCGGTGGCACACTAGGCTCATATGTTGAGACATAAGTCTCATGTATGCGCATATCCTTCTCCTAGCAAAAGGAAATGGATATTCCGTCTCCATCGGAAGGCGGGACATGTCGCTTGACGTGATAAGTGAAAAGAATCAAATCTTAAGAAAGTTATTTGATCCATTGCGCCCGAGCTGTTCTTATCCGATTCAACTGGTTATATATTTCTCATTTCCCTCGCTCTTTTGTTTGATATTTTCTGTTTAGATGATGGATAAGCTTGCTGAAGTAGGCCTTTTTGCTGTTACTTGTCGAGACTTCAAAAAGTTGAGATGATTTTTAATTTAACTTTATAAAGATTATTAGTAATTTATGAGCAACTAGCACGTGGGTTCGTCGCTAAGTACCTATCAGCCTAAAAAGTAGCCAATTTAATCACTATCAATCAATCAATCATCTTCTTCTTCAAACCCGGTCGTACACCAATGGATATTTCTGTTCAATAAATCTAAGCGTGCAATAAACACGTGCTTAACGGCGAATGAAAAAATCGTGAGGAAACCGGCATGTCATAGAATCTAAAAAGTTCGAAACATGTGTCAAGTGCACAAAAGGAGCCTCTTCGAGGCGCACTTGAAATCCTTTCACCACACTGGTTTGAAAGAAATAGTGACACGATAAGAAGAATCAATCATCATCAACGTAGGTTGCAGTAGAAAATAAAATCTCATCTTCCTAGATAGTTTTTTTATGCTATCCAATGAATAACAAAATATCATTCTTTTTTATACAACGCTATATTGCCTATTTCCACGTAAATAAAAGGTAAACACAATAAAAACTATTCGGCTATCATAAAAACAAAAAGAATCTCGCTCTTATTTTCAGGCAAATAAGTACAATAAACAGACAAACAATGAACGAATAAATAAGTGCGTTCACTCAATTTTTGCCGATTTATTCATGAAAACGAAAAATCGGTTTAAGTGAGTTTTAAAAAGTGGGGCCGCTCACAGAAAAGTTTTATTAAGTATCCATTTTCTTTTGGAATCACATTATCATAAATAAGATTTGTGTACTAGCTTAGTTATAATCCTCTTCTAATTGTGTCACTAGTTCTTTCGATCCAGTGTGGTGAAAGGATATAAGAAGGAAACGGATGGAATTTACATAAATTGAGAAACACGTAACCAACTTATAATAAATAATTATATATTACCTACTTGTTTTCAGAATACTGTTTTGAATATTTTTTAAAACGATATGTTTATAATAACTTGACGATATCAAATCCGTTTGATCATAAAATTAAGGAAAAAAAAAAAAGAGATTTTTCTTTTTAATATTGCACGCCCCTCCACCCACGTGTAGGCTAAGTAAGGTAATTTATAAGGCGGCGTGCATTTTTAGACTGAATGATCCTTACCATGCTCTTTACTGACCAATAAATAGTAAAGTTTCTGTCGTCACTCCACAGAGGCAGGTCAAATAAACCTCGGGGTAACTTTGCAATAAAAATCAAGGAATCTTTCAAAACCCATTATTTTCCCTTGTCACTTTGCACTTTGAATTCTGGTCACGTATTCGTTTTCAACTCAGTTCGATCGGAATATCCGCCGCATTTTTTCACGCTCTCCGCCATTATAAAGTGAATGAGTGGCGAATCTTCTTCGCCTACATACTTTGAAAGAGATTTAGATCATGTGGCCCACCGGCATTCCTCATCCTGACGTGGGTGGCGATAGAGGAAATACAAAATATATAATACTGTGTTGACACTTTCCAAGAGGTATCTAAACACTTTTATAATAAAATGCTATATTAAAGGAGCATTGAAGGAATAACTTGAATGTTATCAAATCTTTATACCAATATTATAAACGCGAAAGTTTGTAAGTATGGATGGATGGATGGATGTTTGTTACTCTTTCACGTAAAAACTACTGAATGGATTTTAATGAAACTTTACAATAATATAGCTTATACATCAGAATAACACATAGGCTACAATTTATAAAGATACCTGCGCAGACGAAGTCGCGGGCACCAGCGTGTACAAAATAAAATGCCTGCATTGTACAATTTTACCTGATACAAAAAATAAACAAAAGAGACTTCTTACTCTACATTCAAGTATACTTTATTTGTACAAATACTTTTTTAAATTAATGACTATGAAACTTAATAAAGTACCTACATAACAATTTTGTGTATTCACTGTTCAATAGTAACTGAATTTGATAACTTAGTCATTGAAATAAAATTTAGAATTCAAGTACACTCGCTTGCAATAAAATGACCACGTCCAAAATTTGTTTAAAATGTGACAGTGAAAGCCTAAAAATGTAGGTAATCATCATCAATTTTTGTCATGAAAATGTATACATTGTTATTAATTGTTTAGAAGATAAGCGGATTTATTACTAAATATATTTATACTATTTGTTAGTATACAATCTCTTGAACAGAATTGATGAAAAAATGTAGGTATACTTATTTATGGCAAAAGCGGAATCTGATGGTGACAAAATATAGATATACTTATTTATGGCAAAAGCTGATGATGACATAAATTTTGAGTTTTAGATGTGTAGGTACATTTTAATAAAATTTATGGCTGTAACATCAATTTGAACATTTTGGACATAGGCATCTTGGTGCAGGCAGTACGTAAGTGAGGTACCTAATTGTTACTGCTTCAAGGTTTTGTCTACAATTTCCGGAGGGTTACAAAACTAATAATTTTACTTTGCCACAAGGCCGATCTCAGAGCATTAAACTTGCTTAGACCATACAAAGAAACATATAAATTCTAATGCCACATAGCGCCTTACAGGCCTCTTCGAATAGACACAGGGAAAATGTCACAGACAATGGAGTGTAGTAAGGCAAGTTTATAAATTATGTAATGCATAGGAGTCTCAGGAGAGTGGCTCTGTTTTTACCTCTATGTATAGAGACGTAAACACTTTATATGAATGATTGAATGAAACTTTATTTGCGTAATACAGGTACATTGTGGTTTTACTTTAAATTAGAATCACTGCATCAACTTTGGTCGATTGTGTTTTTTTTATACACCAGTGTTCGTGTTTAACTGAATTGAAAGTTTTCAAAGGTAGAACATAATTGTAACAAAGTCGAATTCAGTTGTTACAAACTTACAATGAATGATTGTATAAAATAAGAGTTAACGATAAATAGAGTTCCAGTTTTGGCTCAATATTACGAAATTTCACGTTTTTTTGTGGCAGTAAAAACTCGTTTTGGCTTTAATTTTTACATTAATTAAAAAAGTTTTTGCTGGGATTAGGTATGTTAAAAGGTACAGACATTTTGTTAATGAGATGAGTGAAAACCCCAGCAAACTTGGTGACGCGGATGATCGAGCGGAAATAATTGTGTTAAAATGTCACGCAGTACAAATTTCGAAGAAGTAGAGTAGTGATTTTGTTACTACAACCTCACGAAACATTTAAGTAGGTACCTACCTATATTTTTTGTTTTGATATGTTTATCTTAAGCGAAGGAAATTGGGTAAAATAATCAAGGTATAACAAAAACAACAACCAACTTCAATCGGACTGTTCTAGTGACCGTAGTTACACTGAAAAGTGACAGGGAAGCGTAAATACGTAATTTTGATCACGACAACGACTTTTTTTTAGTTATTGCATTTAAAAACTAAACCACTGAACCAATTTTGATAAAATGATCTATGGGACCAATCTGAAAGTATTAGGTACATTTCAAAAAAAGATTATTTCTTGCAAATCGGTTTACAAACAAAAAAAGTTCCAAGGTAACAAACATAAAAAAAATTAAAAAATAACCGAATTGAGAACCTCCTCTTCTTTTGAAGTCGGTTAAAAAGTGTCATTAAAATTTGAATAAATGTTCATCTGGTATATCATTTTACCCATTTTCCACAACGCATACTTTTCCAACCAAATGCCCTATTCTACGAAAGAGGACGACTGCGTGCCCTTGACAAATGTACGCATAACTCCGGCCCTTCTGAGATTTAGTTCCCCAGTTTACTTCCTCCAGGCTAGTTTTAGCTGTTTATGTGGTAAAACTGTACCTACAATAAAAGCTTATAAAAACATTTTTGCCGCATTATTTTACTACATTTTACATAATTACTGATAAAGGAGAACTAACGTGTTTTCTAAATATTTAAGATAAAGCGTTCTCCGAGAGATCACGCTTGCCTATAACCAGAACAGTGATACACCGGACTTGTAATCACCTTTTACATACATAGGCCGTTGCAAATCTGCTATTATTTAGTGCTCGACCACATTTTGTCTTGCGATTTTTTTAATGTTTTGGTACACACAAACAAGGTACGATCGCATGAGTGATATAGCTGAAATCTAAATAAAATTGTGTACGTAAAAATATTATTGTGATATCTTAAACCGGCTTCCTACGATACGAGATGTTTTCTTTTATTACAAAAGGTGTGCAGAACAGAATATTGTGGACGGACACGGACCAGTCTTCACTGACGCACCATGGAAAGCGTAGATAATATCTACCGATCCTCTTGAGTGGTCCTCTTATGTAGTTTTTTTCATTATAAATCTGTGGATAATACATTGGGCTGTAATATTGTTAATTTAAGTACTATAATCATTAACTAAGATGTTTATTGCAGTTGTTTGTTGTCCCTAATAAATAAAAATACATATGACGTCTCTCGCTATTGAAAGGCCTTGTACGTACATACGCGGCTCTCTGTTGTGGTCCCCAGCGGAATTTTGTGATCTGCAAAATCACGCACCGTGGAAAGCCGCCTTCACACTGTCGGTTCACAGGTAAGTTCATAGACAGACTGGACGGTAGCTTCATTAGTTACCTGACCCCTCACTAATTGCAATTTGGCGCTGTTCGCTGTTATTGAGAAAGTTACACCGCACTCGTTACAGACTGTCGATTAATCTATCTCAGAATGGTGCTTTTACTAATCAAAATAAATGACTTTGAGTTGCTTCAAATGAAGTATTTCTTGTTTGAGGTTAGGTTGTTATGGTGTTCATGATTGAAGGGCATTAATGGATAGTTATTACTAGATTAACAACTCATCTCTTTAATATGTATCTAGTTATCTATTAAAAGAAGAATCAGTTGCCTACGTAATCTTAGATCCAGAATGTATGTTAGTAGCACAATGACCCAAAACCCTCGAGAAGCTAATAATTTTCTATTTTTTTATAGTCAGCAGTAGACTACGCTACGAGGACAAACTAACGAGTACAATTGCGGAAAACAAAGTCACCATAAAGTACTTATTTCAAAGCAGAGTTGCAACAGACTTTGATAAGGACAAAATTAGGGATGCTTGATTGCGATATTTCAGGGCAAATGAGGTAAGTAGTAAAATATTTTATTTTTAATTGAAGTCTTTTTTTAAGTCCTTTCGTGCACTTTACACACAATTTAAGTGAAGCTAAAAAACTGAGCTATTATTTTTTCAAAGCATGAAGCAAAATTATTTGCGCAATGGAAACCAACCAAAGTTGAAACTATCAACTGAAGACAATTGAAAAGTAAAACCAATATTTTGAAGCCAGTGAAGTTGAGATCGCTTGATTGAGTTGAACTAAGTAAGGGCTTTATTAATTAATAGACTTGCTTCATGAAAATTGTGTCAAACAAATTTCTCTGTTATTTGGAAAGTCTACTTAAGGGTAATCCTCATGGCAAATTCAATCAAATTATTTTTTTTTCTTTTCTTTCTTTTTTTAATTTCTTCACACTATGCGTTTCGTCTATGTTTTCCGATTGTGTCAACAAAAATTAGGAAGGTTTCATACTTTAATTTAGATTTTATACGTGTTTAAAATTAAACTACTAATTTAAAAACACGTATAAAATCAAAATTAAAGTAACCTTACTAATTTTTGTTGACACAATCGGAAAACATACGTATACATATATATATATATAACACCGTGAAACGTCGGAACAAAAAAAGATGAGCTGAGCGCGATAAATACCTGTACAATCTGACTAATAACTATAATGTGATAATCGCAAAAGTCTACGAAAAACTAAAACAGCGTGAATGTAAGCCTAATGTTTAATAAAAATATAAAGGAAAAAAAGCATAACCATTTTAGGAAATTTAAGCCTAGGTATTTATTGCAATTTATTTTTATATTTTGCACGTAATATCGAATACTTTACCCAAATATAACCTATCTAACTCTCACGATCATCTTTTCTCGTTCATTCTGAAAACCTGCTGAATTTGAATTTAATACAACGATTACACGCCGGAGGACTGATAAAGTATACCTTGTAGAAAGTTATACGGGTAATAATATGGGAAACTCCTTTTACTTCAACAGACTGACTGTTACACTGATCTAATTTATCACAGACAGATGCGGATGCCCGTGACATTGTTTGCGTTGCGAATTAACAAAATTCCTTCCATAGTACGCGCCTATACTTTTTGACGCATTAACTCTCAAAATTTCAAGACGCTACGTCTTGTGGTTTGGCTTGTTCGTTGTCTGTCAGGGCTAAGCTTTTATTTATATCTATTGATTTACAGTCACTAATTAAATATTAACTACTGTCATTCATATGTGTTGTACAGATAATAATAATTCGCGTATTCTAAAATTGTTCAATTTAATTAACAGTTTTCAATATAATTTGATCAATTGTAAAATTAGTTTATTACAGCATAAGCTAACTACTACAATCTATATTACAAAACTTACAAAAGGAAACAATTGGGCCACCCATAGACCGTTGCAAACGATCTATAGGTTGCTCAACTGCTCCAAAGAGCAGTATGTAGGTATATATTAGTATAAATTGTAGATTAATCCAAGCTTAAGTTGTATATTAATAAAATCTCAAGATTCAGATTTCAGTGTCGCTCTCCAATTTTTGGTTATCACGAAACTGTAGGTACGCATGATTATGAGATTTTTAAAGTAGGTTCGATAAAATCTCATACCCATTGGTCACTTAACCCGTCGATATGTAAATATTTGCCATGTTTATCCAAATTGTTTGTAAATAAGTAAATAGAAGTAATTGACCATTTAAAAACAACTATTCGTCAATAGATTATTTTCCTGTCTGTGTTAGAAACGCTTGCGGTTACTGCACGGTGTGACATGCAACCGCCCCCGTCTACAAGATTTAATATCACTTTTGTTGAATTCTCGTATTCTCTAAAACCACTTTTAAGCTGGACGAAGCCATATTGAGAGTGGTTTATTGCTGTTCTGGAGAAGAAGCATGTGTTTCTGGATCCGTAATTACATTGTTGCCAGTTTGAAGTTATGGTGTTACATAAAATGTCGCAGCCAAGTTTAGAAGTATAAATTTAAAAACCAACTACTCCTGAGGAAAAGACACGAAAGGTAGGTAAATTATTTCAAAACCTTAAATTCTCAAGCATTCTTTTTTCATTTTGTTTAAATCTTTGGATATTATACTTATACAAAGTCACTATCGAGCCCTAAACCAAAGCATAAGTAATATTATTACATACCAAAACTAAGCAAAGCCTGTAATGGGACCTTTATAAATTTTTCAATTAAAAATATCGTCTATTCTTTACATTATTTATTAATACCTATTTACCTACATGTCGTAACAACGACAGTAGGTAGGTAGAGTAACCAGATGCTTGTGACCTGTATACTATGACTTTGAATTATGATTGCACTTGAATGTACATACGTTATGTCATAGATATACAGCAAAGTGGTCATTTTTCAACTATGGTGTTATAATTATAGACATAATAGGTTCTCATATGACGAAATCATTTCCAGAGTATTATCCACAAAGGCGCTATGCTAGATTTTCGGATCGTTTTACTTGCGTTTACTAACGTTTTAGTAGTGCTGCACGAACCTATGTTAATCAAAATCCCGTGAAGCATGAGTGAGTGTGATTGTTAAAAAATAAGAGAGCCTTGGAACATTGGTTGATCCCGTGGCAGAAAAACCTCCTCTCGGCCTATACATAAATTCTTGGAGAAGCTGTATTAACTTCTTCTTATCACGAGTTAGTTCGAACCAATGTGGTGAAATGATTTCAAGTGCGCCTCAAAGTGGCTCCTTTCGTGCACTGCTGTATTCTTCTTCGTATCATGTCAATGGCAAACCCGAGATTTTAAAACTAAAGGCTCAATTATATTAGTTTGGCCCAGAAAGCGGCAACCTCTACCCCTTTGCATGTTGCCTGTAGTAGATCCTCCCGAGTACAGCTGGTCGGACACAGCGGACATGAGAGCAGGTGGAGCATACTCTGAGTGGGAGCTCCACAGTCACAGGGATTATGAGCCGGGTCAATGTAGCCCCATTTGACCATGTTATCTTTACATCGACAACTTGAGCCCGAAGCTGGTTAAGAGACTTCCAAGTTGGCCACTGCAGCTTATGCCCGGCGGGCAGATTTTCAGCAGGGGTGATGTAATCTGAGGGAGTAGAGTCGCAAGCAAGTCGATTTGGGATTGGAGAAGCCCTCGATGTTACTGCTGTATTAACTGATTGTATAAACTGATGCATATAAAGCATGATGCCCAAATTCAATATTTACCTGGATAGAAATTGATGTTCTATCATCAGCTTAATGAATAATGAGCCGAGTGGCCGCAAAAGCTGTCCCGTGGCACTGATCATGATTGGAGCTCATCCGCGCGTGGAAATGTTTAAATATGCCGGATAATATGGCTGCCACCGTGGCATCATTAAAAGCCGGAAATATTCAACTTTGCTGGAATACTATTAACCATACAAGACACTACTCTCTTGCAGGTAAGTATACTATATAATTTATTATCAATTTTTTCACATTTTTGTATAATGTTTTTATACTTAATATTAAATTTTATATTTAAATTTTGGACAAGCTGTATAAACTGATTGTAAAGCATGATGAATTCAAATTCAAGATAGAAATTGATGTTCTATCATAATGACCCGAGTGGCCGCAAAAGCTGTCCCGTGGCACTGATCATGATTGGAGCTCATCCGCGCGTGGACTTGTTTAAATATGCTGGATAATATGGATGTCACCGTGTCATCATGAAAAGACGAAAATATTTAACTTTTCCAGAATACTATCAATCTAACAGGGTACTTTAACCTTACTTTTTATATTATTTTATACTCTTAAATTTCAATTTCACATTTTAGTGCATAGAGTTTCGCTTTTAGTCGGAAATAATGTGTACGGTCTTTTTACGGGTTTTTTTTTCATATCGGTTTATAAACAACAAAGTTTTGAGGTAATAAACAAAAAATATTTGTGTATTTTGCTTCACTGTGACTTTTCAGTGGTGTCTACGGTCACTAAAACAGTCCAATTGAAGTGGGTTGTAGGTACTATGTTTTTGTTAAACCTTTTTTTTTTCTTTAATTATATTTCATTAAAAAAAGAAAAAGAGAGTAAAAGTAGGGGAGGCCTTTGCCCTACGGTGGAACGATAATGGCTGAATAATAATAATAATAATATTTAATTATTTTTAGTATAGTCCGGTTTTTCTTTACAAAAAAAAAATATTCCCCATAAACATTGGCTGTACATATCAAATTTTCCGGCTAAAAGCGAAACTCAATGCACTAAAATGTGAAATTTAAACTTATATTTGATGGATTTCACGGTGATTGCTAATAGTGGTTCAGGCGTCGACAGGCATTAAATTTACAACCTGCTGTAATTACTTTGTTGTCGATTAATTAGTTTTAGTGATCGAGTTAAAACCATAAAATTAATTAAAACTTTGGAGCAACAATATAGGTGTTCATTCTCAAGTCTCTCGTCTACATTATTACTTACCATCAGGTTAGGTTGAAAGGCGTCCTCTGCAGGATTCTGTTAAGATACCCATCTTAACAGACCTACCTACTGAGTACCTACCAGGTATTCTGCTGTGCAGCAGTGATGTGTTCCGATTTGAAGTGCACTGTAGCTAGTGAAATTATGGCTTCATCTGTACTAAAATAATTATAATTTACCTACCTATACAAAAAATATGAATTCCGCTGGATTCACTTGGCGCACAGGACCGCGGTCGAATCCGACCCGAACCCCGTGACCCTGTTAGTGATGATGTTTGAAGCACATTAGCACTGAGGTGTTTGAAGGAAAGTCAATGGGTTTTAGTCGGTATGCTACCAGCTACTAGCACTCTGCTAGTAACTTGGTGGTAAATCCGACGTAAACTGCATTTTCTCCTTTAAAAAAAGGGAAAGGAAAGAGTGTCGTGCTAGGGAAGAGGCCTATACTCAACGAGAGTCGATGTGGGCTAATATAATAATTGTAGACGATATCACGATGAGTCGCACGGAAAAGTATTAAAGGCGCCGCGCTGCAAACGCCGGCCCCATGTAGAGCGCCATCTGCGCTCGCCGAGAGTCCGGTGACGCAGTAACAGCCATCTGCGGCTAACTGCATTAAACGTCCATCCGAAAAAAAAAAAAAACGCCGGCCCCATTCGATCGCCAGCTTTCAACGAGGCAACACCTTCCTGTACCCTTAGTACGAGTTTTGATAGTTTTCGAAAACTTTATGTAGTTTCGTTTCCTTCCATACATTTGCTAACAGCGCCCCTAGCGGAAACTTTCATGAACTAAAATCGGCAGTATGAGTTAGATCGAAACATAGTATTCGAAAACCAAAAAAGTTTTGAGCTGTTTATGGCACTTTGGTAGTACGAGTTCTAACTTTGACAAGTCAGCGGTAGTAAACTATGACGTTTACGAAAACTTTTGTAGTATTCGCACTCACTAGATAAAATTCGGTGAGAGCTACGCGAACAAGCTAGTATTTGTAAATATTTGTAAATCCTGTCACATTTTATTACTCTCAGCCTGACATGAGGGCCTTCGGCCGGTTTATTTAAGTCACCATTTCTAAAACTATGGATATGGGTAGGGTTATTATACAAATTTCGAGACACATCTTGTAGATATTTTTCCAGAGAGAGAAATAATTACCACTCTATGAAATCTATCCATAATTTTAAATTGTGATGGACTCATTTTTCCTTTAAAAAAACGATGCCTCCATAAAAAATAATAATAAACGTATGACAAGGCAGTATGGTCATATGACATTAGCCAAAACTATGCGCAAATTAAAAAAAAAACAGAACGTGGTACAAAACGCCAAACGTAAAGGATATGTTCGTCTCTTTCTTTTGCCGACGTGTAAAAGAGTTAGAAGTATATACCATGAAGTTCGTTCAATCGAGCTAGTCGATGGTTGATATCGTGTAAACTTAATACGAAAAATTTAGCCCGTACTGCCGATTACAACGTAAACTATTCGTTTGAGCGAGCTCACCAAAACTATTGAGTTTTGGAAACTATCAAACTCGTACTAAGGGTACTGGTGTTTGTCAGTCTGACATTTTGCTAATATTTTGCCGCCTAATTATTGTTTGAAGTTGAATTCTAAGTTAATTTGTTGATTGTTAATTTTTAAGGTTCAAAAATTTTAGTTGGTTTTCATTGTTTTGTTTTTTTTAAGTTAATTCTAGGCTTAGTTCCTAGATAATATATAATCCTAAAATAGTTTATTTGTTTACTGTTACGTAATAAAATCCCAATATACGTAAATATATTTGTTTTGCAATGTAATTTACAAAACTGTGTCATTCCGCTATGCTTCGTTTTCCCCCAGCCAATGCTTTTCTTTGAACACGCAAGCGTGCTCAGCTTTTGCATACCTTTGATCCCAAAACGAATTCCAATATAAAGGATTCGATAATTTCCCAAACCGCTACACGAAAAAGGTTTATGTTTACGGGATATGAATGTATTGGATTGTCTGGTAAGTAGGTATTCCGGTAAATGTTTAAAGACTTACAAGAGGTCCATTGTTATCCCTTAAGTCCCTTAAGAAGGGATGAATCGACCTTTATGTTTTTTGTTGCTTTTTTATTTGTAAATGTTATTTTTTTATAATTCCACTTATATTTTTTTTCTAAACAAGTACCTAACGATATAGGCGCTTACCTAATGAGTAGAGATCACACCGATATACCAATATCTTGACTACTGAAAGTAACCAACAAGATCAGAAACTTTTCGATTATAATGTTTAATAAATTTAGCCTTGCAATATGGATTGTTATTAAAATAAAGTTATAAAAGTTTTTCTTAAGATTTTTATGACTCAAAATAAACTATTGTCATACTAGTCAGTTCAATTCTGTTAATGTCCTAAAATTAAAAAGAAAACTCAAAAATCAAATTAATGTTTATGAAGAAAGCTCCCAAATCGAATAAGTACCTATACAACAACACAAAATATAATAAAGCATCAAAATTCATCGAGCGATCTTTGGGCTAAGGTAGCTACTGAGTAAGACTCCACTCAGTAGCTACTGAGTGGTGTCAGTAGCTACTGAGTGGAGTCTCGAAGCAGCGAAACGTCGACGCGGCAGACCGAAGAGAAGATGGCGGGACCAGCTCATGGCATTTTGTCCAAGCTGGAATGAATTGGCCCAAGACAGAGGGAAATAGGGAAAATGGGGGGAGGCCTTTGCCCAGCAGTGGGACAGTGAGAGCTCATAAATAAAATCGAAATACAACCTGCAGTTGAACACTCGCGTTTGAAGACAAAATGCACTTTCTTGTTAGCCTTTTTCGATTTTGTTTGAACAGACAACAGCTCGCGAGTTTCCAAGAAAGTTGCGGACAAGTTTTGCGATGTTTTTTTATGGATTTTATGCTTTATGTTTTGTGTTGATGATAAAAGTTTATAGACCGTTGACTTGGGTATTAGTAAGATTGCTTTGAATGTTCAGTTACTCATGCCTTTTTTATTCGATTAAACAAGGTCATGAATCCAAGTAACAATGCCAAATTGATCAAGCTATAGCAATCCACTGATGTAAATACGACTTTCTTAGTGCATACTATTTATACACTAAGTTATTTATTAGCACAAGCTGAATTCCGTTTTTACTTGAAAGGCGTATTTCTCCAGATAGTAATAAGATTCCAGATGGTCCCATAGAAATTTCATGAGAATCGGTTGAGTAATTAGGTTTCGAAATCAAAATATCTAAGAAAAAAATTTTTAGTAATGAACAAAATTGCGTATTATGCTTTCCTGTGACTTTTCAGTCATGCGGCGTGCCTACGGTCACTAGAACAGTCCGATATAAGTTGTTGGATGTTTACCCTATATGTATGTTTTTTTTTTAACCTGGCTGGCTAGAAATCAGGTGCAAATATGAAGTCTGATCTTTCGGCTCTTCTTATCTAACCTGAAGAAAGCTTTTTTATAAACTCTATAACCATTTTCGCTTTGAGAACCTCTGCCCACACTTACCTTGTTTCAAACTACTCCAATCAAACTAATTGGTACCACTCTCTTTACCAACCTAAAGTCTAAGTTCCTGATAGATCAAACTCCTGAGCAGATAAACTCACGATCCACTTTAGGCTACCTTTGGAATTCAAACTCGTAACTCTGTTCATAACTGGGGTCGCTATTAACACCATCCCAGGGGTATAGCATCAACATTTTGATGAAACGTATCGCAGAATAAATTAAAAAAATATTGGTTGTCTGTAAAGTTTGTTTACGGACGATAGTTTGACGTGACTACCAGCGTAACGGGACAATGAGCGTTACTGGACAATGACGTCAACGTTTTCGTGCATGCAGCTGGCGCGGCGGCGTTCATCGATTTATTAGACGTAGCCACGTCAAAAAAAATAAAAAAATCTCTCTTTAATACTATGGCGAATGTCTAGGACAGATTTTCATACAAAATAAATCATTAAAGCTGGCGGAATGTATATGAGAAAGCCGAAGATAGGGCTTAGTGTTGCGCCTTGTCAGAGACTTACGCCGAGAATTGAACTGCTATAGATTGATGTTGATAAGACACATGGATTGTTCGTATATCTCAAACAAACGTATTGCAAAAACAAAAGAATGTTATCATAAAAATTGTATGTTGATATATTATAAAAATTAACAAAGTATATTTTCTAATGGATGCGTATTTATTTTGTGCTACTCACAGATTCTGCTAGCCACCAGGGATTTCAACTGACACACAAGCGTATTTTGTGTCAAACAGACGATGATAGTACAATGTGGATGCGGCAAATGCGGTAGCGCATTCTAACAGCAACAGAAAGAAAATATATCTTCTATACATATAATAAAGCAGAAGACTCCGAATTTCTGTACATATATTTTTTTTGACGGAAACGTGTTCCGACGAGATTAAATTTTTTTTTTGATTCGAAGACTTTGTTTGTTTGTGGGTTTGTGTGTTCGTCCATCACGTTAAAAGTACCGAACGGATTTAACTGAAAATTTACGATATCATAGCTACAAAGCCTGAAATGGTTATAGTCTATATAATATTACGCTAAATCTCTTCAGAGGGTAGATATAGAAGTTTAAAGTTTGTATGGAAACAGTTTTTTTATGTGTGTATCTATCTTAAACTTTGGAATTATGTTCTTCAAAACAAATAATAAGATACGGGTTTCATCGATTTTCAAATTTAAAGTTAAAAGATGTGAAAGTACAGAATGAAGGAGTTATTGGACCTAAAGTTGATTGAGCCTGTCTCCTCAAGTATACACAATATCTCATTGAAAGTTGCATTTCTATGATTTCCGAAGATAAGTACCGCCAAGTTTTTCAGTTATCTACTAAATTCAACGTTCGAGTGGGTAAAAAGAGGGATTGAAAATGCGCAAGTATTGATTGACTTGCTTAGTACTGACACTTTGCTATTCTATGAAATTTCTTTCGCGGGTGGAACAAACAACATTGACAATAAACAATTCTTCCATAGGGGTGACGAAGTCGCACGCGGGTACAGCTAGTCTCCAATAATCTTCATACTTCATTACGTTGATGTTTTTTTGAATTTTTGAGTATAATTTAGGTAGGTAGGTAAAGATCAATTTATTTGTACCATAGACAAGCTTAAAAATATTATGATAATCTAAAAATAAAATACAATTTGATGTACTTTGTTTGTTTCCTTTGTACATTTTGTAATATAACTAGCTTATGCTGTAACAGTAATAAATCATAAACTTTCGGTCATTTATGGCACTTGAGTAGGGTCGATAGAACATTGTCTTCTTCATCTTTTCGTCTTTAAAATTATCAATAACTATAAAACTAAATTATTATGTAAAGAACATCTTTTGAAACAGATTACCGCTTATTATTTCCCAACAAGTTCACCAACAAGCTCTTCGAAATTTACATCTGTGTGTCACCGGTACCCAACTTACAAGATACTGCTGAAGTTGTTGATGCACTTGACTTCCCAACTTAGGTAACTTGATAAATAATAGTGCTGTCTCGCTCTAGTTTTGGATGGAATTGTAATTCATTGGACTCGAGTTTAGTAATAGTTGTTGTTAGACAAACCGTTAAGACATATTTGACATATTTGTATAATAACTAAACTAATCTTTATATCTGCATAATAATCCATTTCCTACTGATGGATAAGAAGAGAAAAAGCCTAATGAATAAAACGTTAGGAGGCATCCCCTGCAGGATACCATCTAAATGGGTGCCAAAACAGTGTCAGATATTCTGTCAAACCAGTAATGTGTAAGCATTACTGTGTTGCGGTTGGAAAGGCACATTAGCTAGTAAAATTACTGGGCTTTCGAGACTGACCCTCAAAATGTCTCAAGGTGGACGAGTACTCTAGCAGTGTTGCACCGGCCTATGGGTATCACAATCATGTGTAGCATTGTTATGGTTATGGTCAGGCGTGATCTCTTAACATCAAGAGAGCGCCTAGCTCAATTCGACTTCGATTCGCCATTCGAGTTTTAGATAATATACACGAAATTGCGTATTTTGCTTCCCTGTGACTTTGCAGTGGAGTTAACGATCACTATTATAGTGGGTTTAATAGCCCAATTGAATTAGTTTGTATGTTTTAGTAAAACCTTGTTTGTTTTGATATGTTTAATATAAGAGAAGGAGATTGGGAAAACAGGTTGGATTATTTTTGACGAGACTACGATAAATCGATGAACGCCGGCTGCATGCACGAAAACGTTGACATTGTCCGGTAACGCTCATTGTCCCGTTACGTTGGTAGTCACGTTAAACTATCGTCCGTAAACCAACTTTACACACAACCATTTTTTTTATTTGTATTTAGTACACTGCCCATGTAGAAAGCAGTATCACATCACTGATGCCGGTGCGGTGAGGCTACGAAAAAAAAAAAAAAAAAAAAAAAAAAAAAAAAACAAATGATGGCTGAAACCATACACCGCCGTAAATGGATGACAAATGGGTACGTGTGGATGTGGCCCGCAGTGTGCCGCGGTCCAACTTTTGAGGCGACCGACAATTCAGTAGTATTTAGATAAATAATCAACATTTTACAAAAGCATATAGTAAGCGACACATAAGATGTCCTCTGGTGAACCTTTATTTTTATTTATTTATTTAACTTGTTTGACACTTATTATACTACAACTGACTTCTACTAATGTAACTAACTAACTAATTCTACTAACTAATTGTACGATTTTAGTGACCGTAAACACTACTGAATAGTCACAGGGAAGCAAAATACGCAATTCGTTTACTTCCACGAGACATTTTTTCAATTATTTTGATTTAAATACTAAACTAATGAACCGGTTTTGATGAAATTATACACCCGCAAAAATAATTTTCCAAATCGGTTAATAAACAAAAAAGTTCTGAAATAACAACATAACATTTTAAAAAATATAACTGTATTGATAACCTCCTCCTTTTTTGAAGTCGATTGATAAATATGCGTGATTGTCGATGAGGCAGGTATAATCAATATCTTTAAAAGGCTTAGTCCTGACTGACTGACTGATAGACAGACAGCCTTCAGGCTAAACCAGTGGTCGTAGAGACTTTTAACTTGGAGAGCTGAAAGTGCTGAAAGGAGGTCACTAGAATAGTTCGATTCACTTATGTTATCACACTGATTTATCATTTAATAGAAGTTCTTAAAAGCATCAAACATTTTCGCGTAGTGACCACAATTTTCGAGCCATGACACAGTAAATGAGCTATACTTAGTAGCGCACATGTACATTTGGACAAGCATAGTAATGTTGGTTAAACACGCAACATATTGCCGTATACCACGTCCAAACCAACGCGAAATGACAGCAAGCCTGTGTATTTGAGAAAATACCGTGTATTTATGCATTGTTCCTTTACAATAATATTGACAACGGTTCACATTAGTAACAAACTCAATACCAGATAATTAGGTTCAAATAACTAGATATAAAAAAAATATATGTATATATTATTTTATATGATTGTATACAATCATAAATATAAATAAAATAGCTTAGTCTTGACTGACTAACTCACTGACAGACAACGCATACGCCAAACCACTGGACTTAAAGACTTGATGTGTTCGTCAAGAGCTGAAAATGAGTACTAAGAAAGGAAATTGAAAATCCGCAACGCAAACCAAGTTGCAGGCGTCAACTAGTGATGTATAAAAACTCAAATTACTCAGAGAGAGTACATTCAGATGAAAATATTTTCAAAATTGTTTTAGTTATCGTCTTATCCAATCAACTATTTTAAATAACTTTGTCTTTATAAAAAAGGTTCGGTACCGAAGCAAAGTGGTATGTAGTACAATAACAATTTAACTGTCGGTATGTCGCATTGCATTCTCGCCAGCCGCACATAAATTCTCAGTTGGTTTACAAATCGCCCTAACATTGCAGCGGTCGCATGGCGCGCCCGCATCATTACCTTTATGATGCGGTACTATATAACTAGCTATACTTTGTCATTATAGCCTTTAGTACTAACTATTGCCGGTGGCTTCACCTGCGTAATAAATTAGCGTGACTGAGTAACAAATATCTACTTATCCGGCTGTTCTCCTAGACAGGTCGTCGCATTTCTCAACCGTTTCTCGTGATATTTTGTGAGCAAGTTGGTAACTTAATAGATTTCCTTGTATTTTCAGTTTTTGGTTTTTTTTTAAAAATGGCGAACGTCACGGGTCATCATTTGTTTTAAGGCTTCAATGGAAAGCCTTTTTTTAGTAAGTACAGAAGAAAAGTAGGCATATAGTACTGAGATATACACAAGTAACGGTAATAAGTTGAAAAAAGATATAAATCCCGATAGTGGCTCTATGTTACAATTGACAATAGGTACATAGTAAGAACCAATCCGCGTATGCCAGAGCCTCAGCAAAACAGGCATTTCAAAACACAGTACCTCCAAATCCGCTTTGTGGATTTCATTCCCGTGTAAAGTACATCGGAACAAAACGTAACGCATCTGCGCTCGCTAATCCTCTTTAACGTGTCGGGTGCAAATCCTTTCGTTTGTAATGGGAGGTATGACGTCACAGGTAATCACTTGTTTTTAGGCTTCGATGGGTAGCCTCATGTTGGACTAGAGTTTGTATGATTTAATTTGTGTTGTGAATGAGCTTTTCAACCGACTTCCAAAAAGAAGGAGTTCATCAATACGGCTGGTTTTTTTTCAAATTAAATAATTTAATAATTTTTTTTTATTTAATTAACTCAGAACTTGGTTGTTTTAAAACCGATTTCAAAAATTTTGAAGCATTTATATTCAGATTAGTCCCATAGAAATTTCCTGAAAATCAGTTCAATACTTTGGTTTTGAAAACAAAATAACTAAAATAAAAGTTGATGAAGTGAAAAAAATTGCGTATTTTGCTTCCCTGTAACTTGTCAGAACAGTTCGATTGATGAAGTCGGTTGTTATATGTTTTTGTAAAACCTTGATTATTGAAGAGAAAATTCTTCAGCCGCACTGAGCAATATATTTTGCGGGTATTGAATGTGACTGGGCTGTCACGCTCGGCTATGTAACGCTCGTTTAAGTAAAGTTCACTCGAGTTGCCTTGATGTAAATTACACTTCTGATATGTGGTCTTAAACACACGCAAATGACGAAACAACATGTCTGACTGCAAACAGATACAGAACTACATGTTTCACGTAGATTCACCTGTCTACAGACAGACATGACTTTCCATCCTCACGACCCTCCCACCCTTCACCCACTCCTCTAATTGCTACTCGAACCACACAAACAAGACATTTTTTTTTTTTTTTTTAAATGCTCTTACTGCTTTTCTGTTTTTAGACAGGTCAGCTCGAAAGCTACGTTTCAGCTAAATACAACAATGCCCGGATACGGATTAGCTCCTGTGGATTTTAATATGTTTGTAACAAAACGCCTCTTTTTACCCCAAATTCTTTTAAAGTAAATGAACGCGTCAGGATTCGTTAACTGACCTGAATGAAAATCCGACCCGCCATCACAGGATCTGCCAACATAATAAATCTAATTTTCCTGAAAGGCTAAATTAACTTATTAACTTGCGTAACCACTGTACCTGCATTTGGGCCAATTTGTAAATTACTGAAAATTTACTTCATCTTACGATATCCAAATTACTTAAAATTGACTTTAAGTTATAAACTTGATATTATGTTTTATTTTAAAAATTAAATGTAAGACTTGTAAAAACTGTGAGATGTATGTGTATCACATAATTATGTGTATCACATAAAATGTTATAAAATTAACACCTAGTAATTTAAAACCACTTTAAAAAAAAAATTTGAGGGCCTTTGTTACTCCAGCGTGAAGAATATTCATGATAGTGAATCAATTGCCTCAATTTAGTTAAACTTTCAATTGACTAAATTTATTAATATAAAAATACCACTGTACAGTACAATGCGATTCATGGATTGCCTTTCTTTATGAACAAAACGCAAAACTGAATATCGCCAAATTTCCATCAACTCTGGTCGTGTAGCACAAATAAAACTACGGATTGTTTTTATTTACATAGTAGCGTAAAACTGGCAGTTAGTGCATTTATACACTGTGCCAGTAAATAGATTGAGAGCTAGTGAAGTTTTTCTCACATAATTATTAGAGCGGTTTCAGACTGTCGTATAAACCAAACGGATTTGCCGCCCGTGTTTTGTTTTTTGCAGCACATAATAGAATGAATTAAATCTTTTATATCATGAAGTATGTTATACAGTTCTTAAATTATAATATTTGGTTTCACATATTCCACCGTGTGACGGCGGTCAAAATTTATCATACATTATATATAAATTATTTAATAGGTATATAATTAGATTAATGTTTCCTTTGGGATCGATAAAAAAAAGTTTTTCTTATAGTGTCACTAGTTATTTCGAACCAGTGTGGTGAAAGGATTTCGAGTGCGCCTCAAAGAGGCTCCTTTCGTGTGGTACAAATGACTTGTTTAGATGCTATCAATCAATCACGTTGACACTTTCGGGGGTTTAGCTTCATGAATCCGGAGTATCAATAAATCTCTAAATCTAGTGCTAGAGACTGGGACTTTAGAGTTGGATATTAACATCTGCCTCTACTTTAAACCGTACCTATGCCGCAAAGTATGAGGAAAATGTATTTCAGCAGTATGTATGTCTTAATGAATGTGAGTTTGTTCCTTTGCCATGCCCTGTAGCCTAAACGGCTCGATGGATTTTGACACATGAGGTCAAATATAATACACTAGAATCAAAATGACAAATCCAATTCATTAGGTATTGCACGACAATAATACTAGACTAGTTATTCGGTGTAAACTACTCGGTGAAATAAATAAATGTAAATATAAAAAAACACTACGCGCCGGATCTTTTGGACTCCATACTACAATAGTAGCTACTTTTCCACTACCAATAACTTGCCTATCTATGCACACCTATGCACTAAGTAGGTATGCATGCATAGTCACTTTGATAAATGTTCTGAATAATCCTAATTTTATGAAAGCAATACAATTTTGTAAAATACTAAATTCTGGTTTAGTTAGCTAATAAATACATTTTCTTTCTTTCTTCTATCCAATCCGATCGGCGGCAGATATTTCTATAAACTTTATGCTGTTTTCTAGAGTAACTATATGTAGAAGAAAAATGGCAACCAGCTTCCGGGCTAGAAACGTGGGAAACAGTTTTATTCACCTCGTATCTTTTGATGAATAGGCATTCATATTTCACTTGTGTGAGTGCTTTGAATAGGTACGCGACAATTGTTAGCTCTTATCTACAACGCACAATAGTTTGGCCGTACCTCAGTGTTTTGAATTTATAAATGAAAATAAATTGTAGTAGTTTTGACTGGGACGATAACATACTCCGACATTCTTACCATTGGCTTAGATGAAAAGAAAGGATGGAAGCTAGGAAATACCTATGTTTGGAAGAGTTTTATACTGACTTGCACTAAACTGACAAAGTTCATAAGCACTTACTTTATTCTAGTTTGACAGATCTTATCGGTCTGAATCTGGACCCTGAGGAACTGCCAATCGAGTAAAGTAATTTCTTAGGAACTTTGAATGTTTGGTGCAAGTCAGCATTATTGTAATACCAGCTGACTCCCACAACTTCGTTTGCATTGCGTATTTTCAAAATGGCTTTCTTAGTACTCACTTTCAGCTCTTCACTTGACCTTGCTTGACGATCACATCCTTCAATTTTCTAGTCTCTACGTTCAGTGGTTTGGCCTGTACGTTGTCTGTCAGTCAGTCAAGTCCTATCCTTTATTGATAGGTGCTTAATTTAGAGTGCTGTCTGTTGATATAACAGGCAGGCATGTTATATATTGATGAAAATCGGGCCAAATAGATTTCAGGAAATAAATCATACGTAATAAAAAAAAAATGTTTATTTCAAAATTTGTACAAAGTTATGGTACAGTCGCTGTTTACCATTTTAGTTTTTATAAACTGTATTACAGAATTCAGAACCCTTCCCGTTACAAGTAGGTACATGTTATATTTAATAGACTTTTTAAGTAATAATAAACCGCTTTTATAAGCCTTTTTTTCCGCTATTTATAAAATTCTGCAGTCATAATCTATTCAGTTACACACGCGTAAAATTTTTATCTGTTAGAGCGAGCGCTATAAATATTTGAAGCGAACAGTATTTCTGAAACAGAATTTCATAGCACGGACACGGTTTTATCGTTTTAGAAATTTATTTCACGAGTATTTTGGAAAGTGATCAAGAGATTATTTTAAAACGTTATTCTTATAAAATATTTAAAGCTTATCTAAGTAGTAAAATTACGATATAGTTAAAAGTTCAGAGTTATGTAAATTGTAGTCCCGATGCAACCCCGATAACAAGCTGAATTTGTTGATATTTCCCTAAAATCTTTCAAAAACTCATTTTTTGTTTAAGTATAATAATGTAAAATAATTATTAAAATATAATGAGTATTATTTTTTCATTTTAACAATTTGCGGAGACGTCCGCAGTAATAACACAGATTATGTGAACATTTTAGCCATCTACTTATTTTATCTCGACACACGACAGTGTGTCAAGCCACTGTCAGGCCCAGCGAACTGGCGAGTAGCACTGTGTGTAAGTTTACACGAACAATTTGGAGCCACTTTAGTCCTTTTCATAGCTAAAAAACTAATCAATATAAGCCTTAACTTAAGTACCTGGCAAATGAGAAGGTGAAGGTGCCAAGGTGTCTTCTTATTTATGGTTCTTAAGATAGAGAGCTTTTTAAAGTCAGACAGACAAATTTATTTTTAATAGGATCCCGTCGCATAGCGGTCTGTCTATATAGAAGAGGTCGGTCGTAGGGTCATAAAAAGTATACTACAAAACTAAAAACATAACATCACAAACGTCCATTAAATACCAACAAATAGAATTCAGTTTATTAACATTGAACTTATATTTTAGGAACAAATGTGATAAAACAGTTTTTTTTAAATTAAATATAAAGGATAAAATACTAATCGCCGTATTTTATCAATTCATTTATTTATTACGAAACTCTTAATAGAGAGGAACTAGGTTAAAACAATAAATTTTATCATAATCATTTCATTTTGCTGTAAAAATAGGCGCTAGTGACATCACAAGTCTACGCATTTCTTGAATGTTTCCACCCTATCGCGCACATCCCACGTCCTTGAAGCCCTGTGGCCTTAAATATTCTAAAAGAGAAACCCTTAAAAAATAGTACTAGATGACTACTACATTACCAAATATATATTTTATCATAATCATTTCATTTTGCTGTAAAAATAGGCGTTGGTGACGTCACAAGTCTACGCTTTTCTTGAATGTTTCCACCCTATCGCGTAAGAGTATAAGATTACAAAATATAGATGTTATCATAATCATTTCATTTGGTGTAAAAAATAAGCGTTGGTGACGTCACAAGTCTACGCATTTCTCGAATGTTTCCACCCTGTCGCGCACATTCCACGTCACTGAAGCCCTGTTGCCTGAAATATTCTAAATTAGGCGCTCAAATTTAGGACTTACACCGCGTTACATCTCCCAATCTGAATGTAAGCCTACTCTAACTTTGTATTAATTTCTCGCTTGAATCACCTGATATTTAATTAACTCGTTACAGATTCCATCAGAGCGCAAATTTGATCGAATGCTGTAGCCCTATGAACCAACTTTTAGCATATTCGAATCGAAGCCGTCACAGAAAGTTTATCATTTTCAACCAACTTCAAAAAAGGAGGAGGTTATCAATTCGGCTGAACGTTCTTTTTTTATGTTGTTACCTCAGAACTTTGTTGTTTATAAATCAATTTGAAGAATTATTTTCGTTGGAGAGGATATACTTTCAGATTGGTCCCATAGAAATTTTATCAAAATCGGTTCAGTAGTATAGTTTTTATATCAAAATAACTGAAAAAAATATGGCCTTGAAATAAACAAAATTGCGTATTGTGCACAGCGTTCCCTGTGACTAGTCAGTGGTGCCTACGGTCACTTGAATCGTCATAAGAAAGTCATTTCTTCTATGTTTTTGTAAAACCTTAATTATTACGTAACTTTTTGTAATACGTCATAAAAACTGTTGACTTCTCTGTAACGGATTCGGTATAAATACGCTTGTCAAAAAGTTCGGTGATAGGGCTAATGTTCTTGAAGTATCAGTACAACCACAGCACTGTGTACGATAAAACTCATGCAATTTAAGAGTTCGTGTGGCACTTGGCACATGCTTATATTAACCTCACTATAAGTACCTATCTATATCTTAATCAAGATCTAAACCTATAACAGTTTACAGTCCAAGTCACGCCTGCGCCCGACCGAATAGCCAATTTGATCCTGTTCATTACGGTGGCTCGTTTTCCCATTGTTTTTCGCAGGCTGACATGTGAAACTTACTTATAATTACGTAGGGGTATGGTTAGCAGAAAATACATATGTAAAAGAGATCATAAGAAAAAAAATGGTTGGTCAATTTTGATCACCAAATATACATTATTCTTTCATGGAATTTTCAACTACCGGAAAAGGCTATTTTTACTGTTTTAATGCTTTTTATTCGATAAAGGTATACTCTATTTTTTTCTAGGTCTTGAAAAAACGGTCATTTTGATGTGAATGAGGGATCAACAAGCGATCCCTTAATTTTCATCGCTGGTTCCTCATTCACATAGAATTAAACATTAAACATTCACACACTCACACCTCCTCCAAGACTTGTGTTTGTTTTCACACTATACCTAATAATTTGAATGAAAACAAAACCACAATAGTCGATGGCATTATCTGTAAAGGTGCCGGTTGGTAATCGATACGGATTGTTTTCTAAATATTTTGGTTACCAATAAAAGTAGGGGAGTTTTTTTGCTGACTGTAGAAATAACTGCGATCCGATTTCATCAAACCCCACCTTGAACCCTTATTACTCGGTTAAAGGTAATAAATTGCTAGGTACTATGTTCTAATTAATAGGTACGGTTTAATTTGGGCAATTCCATAGGGTGCTCAAAATAGGCCAAGAATGTGTGTCGCAATTCTAGAATCTATTCTGTATTTAGCTCGCGTGACCGGAAATTATAAGGAGATAATAAGGCGAAATAAAAGCAGGAAGATAAAATATCTGTATCAGAATATTTGGTAACTAACGAGCACTTGGTACAACATGAGAAAATTATACGTCATAACTATTAAGTTATCAGAAAATAAGCCGAAGGTACAATTTCTTTATATTTTCTTTTTCGAAAAACATTTTCCCATGGTGGATTACGGATACGATACGATAGCGATTATGTGAAACTTTCGTGATCGGCCTCATTTTTTAATTATAGTTATTAAATTTCTAAAATACGTTGTTGGTTCAATAAACAGGTACAGTCAGCTGCACAGACATGTATACACTCCCAAACTTTCACATTTATAATACCTACTCTTAATTTTGTAAAGAAAAGTGCACGGAAGTATTTTCAAATTAATGTAGTCATCTTATTTGCCAGAATTCCTGGCATTAAAAGAATGTCATTGTAAAAGTAAGATTGGGAGTGTATAAATGTCTGTGCAGCTGACTGTACATAAAAATATCTTCCTTTAGTTTTCACTTTCAGCATAATAATTCCCATCATTCAGACTGTGGGAAAATGCCTATTTAGCTTAATTTAAAGCCTCCGTCCATCATTTCTTCATTGAAGTGCTAACAGCTGAACATAATGAACCTTCAAAAATAAGACAGCGCGTCTGAAATTATCCACAGACGTCATCTTTTCCTTGCTTCGGAAATTTCTATTTTGTTTTGAATTTATTAGAAGAAGAAGAAATTTATTATCAAAGAAATATGTACAAATAAACAGATAAACTAAAACTATGTATAAAGGAGTTGTAAGAATTATTTCTTGATTCTAGGTCACAGGATAATGTACAAATTGACTAAGAAAAAGGTGAAATAGGTTTGCAACGGAATAAATTGGTCCTTGTTATAAGCATGTTACATTGCATAACTCTGGTAAGTCAAAAATTTAATACCTACAGTTTGAAATACATAAGCTTATAAAATATTTTCAATATCTATAGGTATGTTCCTAACCTATGCGTCTTCACCTGTTAATACAGTGGCACTTGGCCAGTTACATTTCATAGTTCTGAAAAAATAAAACGAAGTAGTACTGTCGGCGCTGTAATGATCTTTACGCTCAGCTTACGCCGGTGTTCTCCTGTGATTAAACCACTCACACAAACACATCACAGTGCGTGAGTAAACTACTGATGTGATTCAACCACCCATAATATAAGCTACAAGTGGTGAATACTGACGTAAGCTGATGGGTGTAAAGATAATATTACAGAGTAGAAGAATATATGTATGTATGTACATTATGCTGGTGTTCAAAAAACAAAACGAGTAGGTATTTCAGAACTAACTGAATTAATTGCCGTGAGATAAGAGCGACTGTAAATATTAGAGGCTCTGTTAAAATTGAGAGACTTTATAAAGGAAAGACAGTTATCTTTGTCAAAGAACAATGTTGTTTTTGAATTCGTTTGTACAGAGAGTTTGCTTTAGATTTTTAATTAACCGTCAATATGAAAGGCGTTTTCTGTAGTTTGAAATAATTAACCGTCAGTAACGGCGGTCACTGTTGTTTGAATGATGTACAAAGTCCCGTTTTCATTAGGGGACTAATATATGGAGCAAAAAAGTTTGTTCGAAAATAGAACTGGTCACCATAAGCAGAACTCGTAAAAAAAAAGAAAATGTTCGCGACTTCAAAATTCGTGAAACAAAAGACGGTGTTCGCTGCTGGAGCCCTGGCTTTTTATTGCCTCTCAGATGGTGTGAAAAGAAGAGTATGCTCCTCTGGGATAAAATCTGTATTCGTCTTGGGTAGCTTGAACATGCAACATGTTAAATATGCCACCCGCGACATAAGACACTGCTTTATCCCTTAAGGGGACTTAGTGCCTAATAATATTAATAATAGTGTTAGTCTCTAAGGTATATATCATATAGGCCCTAGTTAAGGTACATTTTACTTTTCTTGTGGCTGAAATAAAATTATTATAAATAATAACAATTAACATTCACACACTCACACCCCTGCACTAGGATTCCCTGTGTCGCAGGTGGCATGGACACATACAACACATCACAACATCCAAGACCCAAGAACAAACATTTGTGTTCGTCACAAATATTTGCCCCGGGGATCGAACCCGGAACACTAAGCTTCGTAGGCAGGGTCACTACCAACTAAGCCACGGTGTCATATTATTATTATTATTATAATCTAATATTGTTACTCGTAACGCAAACGAAGTTGTGTGTGTTATTTTGCGAAGGCATACAAAACGCACTGAATCGCATAGCTTAATTTAATTAGAACCCAAATCATTACGATGAAATCATTTAAAATCAGTAAAGCGCCATTCAATATCATAATTAATGCGATTGCGGTTTGGTTGCTGCTTTCATTTGCACATTCCATTATTGATATTCCATTAATTATTACTTACATACACAATGAAAATAATGAATAAGTCTTGTGGAATTTGTATAACGAATAAACTGATTTTTGTCACCTTTTATGAGCAGTTGCAGAGACTAACCTTATTAATTTTTTTCCTATAATATTTTTTTAAATAATCGATGGATACTTTTAGGAATAACAATATGCAATAAGTCATAAAATTTAACATGTTCGATAATTTTAATTACAGCCTAAAACTAACTACTACAATCTATATTACAAAATGTACAAAAGGAAACAATTGGGCCACTCATAGACCGTTGCAAACGATCTAGAGGTACATTAACTGCTCCAACTGGACATTAGATGAATGATAGAAGATAAAATTACATAAACATAAACATTCACACACTCACACCCACATTTTTGCAACGGTGGAGGAAAAAATCGTGAGGAAACCGGCATGTCAAAGGACAGAAAAAATAATGTTCTATGGCACGTGACATCCACCAATCCGCATTGGGTCCGGCCGAGAGCCAGTAGGCCTGAGTCCCAGCTGTGGGAACATTAAAAGCTGATTATGCTTATTATGCTTTTTCGTAACATAAAACCGCATACATATCCCTACACAGTATTCTAAACAATTCGCGGTTTGGGAATCATGTGGGCAATTCATTAAGTAATCACTATAAATAAGAGATTTATTTATTAACAATATATGTTTTTATACTTGCGCTTTAGTTTAAATTCAGAATTTCACGTTACTTATCAATAGAGCAATGAGTGAAATTACTTTCTTTAAATTATATATGTTTTTTTGTAAAATCTTTCTCAAAGTCTCTTCATTTGAACACACTTTCAATGATCAAAAAGGTCGAAAAAGTCGACAATTTTAATTACCAATGTATATGTCATCTATCATCTTTCAATGTTAGTAACCGCATAATAAATTCAAACATTTATTTTCAAACCAGTTAAAAACTGCTCAATTACAATGCTGAAATGAAATTACGAACTATTTAAAACGCAGTACTATTCATTGTTGAAGTTAGTGCAGTGAATACGTTATTTGCGCTAAATGGGACTGGCGTGGTAAATGGTAAACTCCCTGGAGATGCACTCCAATTGTGTATGCTGTGTTTTGTTAGAGAATACTCATGTGCAGCTCTTTGTTTTGCTTAGTCATGGAAATGATTGCTACTTCTTTTTCATCGTCATACTGTGATATGATTTCATTTTATAACAGTGAAACCGGTGATTTTCTTTTGATTTGATCTTTGTTTTGCTCAGGCATGGAAATTATTGCTACTTCTATATTTCATTCTCTTAAATGGTGATATGATTTAATTTTATAACAGTTAAATCACCAGCGATTTTTCATCGGTGGCCTAATGTGATAAAGTCACATTTTCTTAAAATAATCTCACGCAAGACGCGACGTCACGCAATCACTCCTACTCACAGTTAGCACACTACTGACTGTCTGTTACTGATATTAACGATACGAATGAAATTGTGAATGATGACAAGTATCATGACACCACAGCGTAAAAAATCGCCTGCCGGGGCGCGCAGGGTACGATATCACCGGTGATTATGTAACAGACTAGGTCTCAGAAAGTAACAAGTGGTATGTGTAATTAGTTTTATACCATGATAAATAACATGTTACTCGGTATACCTTCCATGCCTACTTTTGCTGTTTGCAGAGCTGTAGATTTCCGTGACGATTTTGTTAAGTTAACACGTTTTTAAGTCACTTTCTTGTTTGTTTGTCTGTCTGTCGTTCCGGGTGGAATCTTACAACTCAAATTTCGAGCTTATCGTGGAACTTATAAAAACAACAACAGTTTCTTTAACATCTGCAAACCATAGCTGGTGATTTTTGACGATGATGCCTAATATTTTCTTCAATGTACTTTATTTTATTTTGACGTGACGGATTGTCGTCCAATAAATCGATGAACGCCAGCTACTTGCACGAAAACGTCATTGTCCAGTAACGCTCATTGTCCCGTTACGCTGGTTATGACGTTGTCACGTTAATATCGACCCTTAATCAACTTACAGACAATCAATTTTTTTTTTTTTAAACTTACAGCTAGGTAAAAGGGTTATCACTAATATAAATATGGATGGTCAAATTAAAAAAAAATCACAAATAGTATGCGTTAGTTAATAATACCGCCAGTTAATAATTCCTGTTCAAATAATTCTTTTTGTTGGATTATCAATTAAACATTCCAAACAAAATTCCACGTCCATCGGAATTTCGCAAATACAAAACGTATAACATCATCGATCAACATTTCTGAAAAAATGAAAACTTTCACTAATAAAACAAACATAAAATAGGAATGCTGAAATGTTTGTTACGCTTTCACTATATCAGATCAACTATGCATTTTTTATTAGTTAAATTTTTTCGCAAAACATTTTGTACCTACTTTAAATAAGCTATTTCGAGAAGCACCTCCCGCTTCTTTCAGGCGCTGTGTTTGCGAGAAGTATTTGCGACGTCGCATTCGGCTTACACGCCATACATAATTCCGAGCCACGCTTGTCCCTAAGCCACTGGCTTAATCCCATATTCTGAGGCCTCTACTAGGCTCCTTGTATACAACCAAAAATATATCTTTTTACACAATCATGTGAATTTAACCAATATTATATTTATTTGGTTAAGGAACTTGCCTACACAATACATTGCTCTGTACATCTTTAATTTTTATTACAGCATAAAGCTAACTAGTACAATCTATATTACAAAATTTACAAAAGGAAACAATTGGGCCACCCATAGACCGTTGCAAACGATTGCAAATATCTTTTTCTCAAAGATGCTTGAACATTCGAACCTTATTTAGACAATCTTCTTCGAGTTAATTCTGCTTTGCCGGCCTAGGCCTAATAAATTACTATGATATCTCATATCGTGTAAGGTTATTTAAAAAAGGGAACGCACTTTTCTTCTTTAAGAGTATAGCAACTAATTACATCTACTAGGATAATTTTGGCTCAGTCTTGTTACTACGGGTTTTTAGGGAAAGTTTGTCAAGATGTGTACCAAAGCGTGTACGAAAGAAATCTTGTTAAATGGCAACGCAAACTAAGTGCCAATTTTAGCTTTGAAATAAAATTAAATTGGCATTTGAAACAGTCTTTTAGGGTTCTATCCAATCGAGCTTAATAGGCATCAAAAGGTTAAAAAACGAGATTCGAAGCCATTTTCCGGTCCAAATAGCCAAAGGTGCAGGACATGGCTCGTTATCCATCGGCACAGGACCGCTCGTTCAGTTAACACGGCTCTGATACAATCAGCTCCTATTTCCCGATGCCGGCAGGTGTGGGGGAGTGTGCCCATTGTTAGACGTCATCCGGTCACGCAGTGCCAGATATTCTGCCAAAAAAATGACCGAGCCTTACAGCAGTCGCATATGATGTGTAACATCAGATATATCACCGTAGTAAAAAGCAACATTTAAATTTGGAACGATTATATTCACTTTATTTTTCTGAGGTTGGTACCATTTGACGGCCAACTTTCTGTTACACACTTTCGTCTCATTTTCACGAAATTACTCCAAAAATTTGATAGAAAGCAAGAGGAAAGATGTTACACATCAAAGAGTATGGGCACACGTGATTTCTTACCATCAGGAGAGCGGCTAGATCGTCTCGTCATTTGTTTACATTAAAAAAACTTTTATGTTGTCTGACAGTGTAGAAGAAGTAGAAAGCAACCGAAGTATTTCAAGTAAGATTTTGTGTGACGACATCGTATTACGTATTGACACTTTTACAAACTTGTCAAAGATCACTTGCTACATTGAGTGGTTAAAAGTGCGAATGTATGCTTTATCTTTATCATTAGGTAAGCCTAACTACTTTTACCTATTTCTAGTAACTTACCGTAGACACTTACTTTGGATAAGAACCATGGCTGAGGATAGATCGTTCACTAAACAACTAACAGACACCCAAGACTTCGTTCGTGTTGCAAAATAACAAAATTCCTTTCTTAGCTTACACTTCTTGACGATTCCTCCCTAAATTCAAGTTTTTACTTTCTGCCTGGGTGTTGTTTGTCAATATGTCTATCAGTCAGTCAGTCATGACAAAGATTTGTTTTGAATATTGATTGATGATTGGCAATCGAGAAATCTGATCAGTGTGACCGTGAAAACAGTCCACGCCTTTTTCAGCCGAATGACACGAAGGGCGTCTCAAAGCTGCGCCATTCCAAAACCTATTTCCTGAGACCTGAGACCAAACTCGTCTTTTACTTTGTATCGACAAAATTGAGGAAATTCGAGATATCCTACACTTTACCGTGGGAAGTTGTATTTGGAATTTCTGGGCAAATGATTCGAATTTGAGATCCGTTTGTATCAAAAATGAATGATGGATTTTGATATCCACTTGTATCATAATCCTGCCTGAATCGTAATGGGTTTAAGTATTTCAAATGCTGACTGAATAATAACGGCTTTTGTTCAAAATAGCACAGTTATAAGGGTTTTGTGCTCTTTCACTGATTGATGTTAGGTACCGCTCGCCACCCTATCGAGTCCTGCAGTTTGGTGGTCATACTTCCATTTCCCGCCTTTTTTTCTTCATAATCCACGAAATTGCACGAATGGAGCCTCTTCCTTTCACCACACTGGTTCGAAAGAACTAGTGACCCGATAAGAAGAAGACCACCCCGATGGTCCGATGACAAAACCAAAGCAGCAGGACCGAGTTGATTCACCTTGCACAAGAAGAAAGTAATGGTAGAGAAAAGTCATTTACCCAAAAATTGGTGTTACAAACTATATTAGATAGATGTATGTTAGACAAATTTTGATGAAAATAAATGAGCTGAAATGATTTATAGTTGATGGGCTGGCAAAAAAGTCATAACCTTTTAAAGTCACTTTTTAACCCGTTATCGCGCAGACGAAAGCGCGGGCCTTAGCTAGTAATTTCATAAGGGTTTTCAAAAGAAGCATAAGTTTATTTCTTTCAATATGTGGGTAGTCAGTAAGAACTACTCATAATACCTATTTTTACGCTTCTACAACTTTTATGACATTCAAAACGCTACTGAAATCCTTTCTATCTCCTCTTTGCCTTATATCGCAATATGCTTATACTACAGGATGTCTCAAAACATCGTTTCATTTATGTTTTTTTTTCTTCTCTTTCATTTCACGTGAGCTAGCTGGCTCTGTTGTTGGAGAATCCAAACAGCTTGAAAGTCACCATCTTTTAGGATTCCACAGATAATTGAAAAAAAGATAACTACTTATATACAATTTTACTTGCAATCAGTTGGCTACTATTAATTTTTATACATAACTGATTGATTTTTAGCTATACCTTCCAAAGTTGCATCATTTTTACCTGAGCCACCCTGTATAAGTAGATACGTTAACATTCAATTTCGTTCAACACTTTATGTTCTCGCCTACACCACCCTCTCATAGGCTAAAGTTTTACTACACCAAAATCCGTTCCGTTATCTAATATCAATGTCAAGGCGACACGTTTCGTTTCACGTTCTTCCGGGTTTTACTCATTGGTTCTCCATGCGACCGAATTGTCGACTTTTTTATTATATTTATTTACGTTTCATCGATTTTTAGCTGTTTCATGATGACTTTTTCATTGTTTTGAGCATTACTGTACTTTTACATAACATGTATTCTTCTTATCGTGTCACTAGTTCTTTCGAACCAGAGTGGTGAAAGGATTTCAGGTGCGCCTCGAAAAGGCTCCTTCCGCACTCAAACAAGTGATGACAAACGACGAGGAAAAATATTTAACGGTCAGAGTTTTTTTTTTTCGGATGGACGTTTAATGCAGTTAGCCGCAGATGGCTGTTATTGCGTCACCGGACTCTCGGCGAGCGCAGATGGCGCTCTACCTTAAAATTTAAGTTGGGTCGAAAACGGGGCACTAAGCAAAATATAATTTAGATTTTTTTGTCATAAGGCTGTGCAGTCTGTGCACGCTCGCTTCGCTCGCGTGTGGCATAAAAGAGCCAAAACTATGTAAGTATCGAAGCAATTAGCTTCAAAAATAACACTGTTATTCGAAATACGAATTCCAAAAAAAAATTACACAGCTTGAAACCAGCATTTTTGTCCTAGTTCCACGAAATTGATATATAGAATTTTCATATTCAATAAAATACTGGATTCTCCATTACGTTTGACTGATCTAACTCCAGGCTATCGAGTAGGTTTTTGCTGCCAAAAAATAGATGAACCTTTTTGGTCCGAATCGAAAATAGCGAACGTAGCGAATAGTTTACTGAGTTCGTTCACCAATCCAAAAGAGAAGGGTGAAAAAAAAGTTTCAGTGTAGAGGGGCGGAGTTTTATATGAAAGTTCAAGGTTTATTCATATCAAGGCTGATCAGAAATCATTTTTGATTTATGGCTGTAAGTAGGACACTGATTACAGTTACTAATTCCTTTGTGCCATCTTATGTATGTGTGTATGGATATATTTATTAATTGTTATATGTTAAGTATGTATAATATTATTAGTAGGTACCTATTTATCATTTGCTATATATTTCCATGTCCATGAAATGGTTGCCTGGAATAGATCGCTTTTAGCGATAAGGCCGCTATTTTAGATTAGGGTATCTTTTTGTTATTTCCTGTGGTAAACAATAAAGTTATTATCTATCTATCTGTCAAAATGATTCAAAGTCGTTGTGGAACTGTGACAGTGTCACAGCGACTTTGATTCATTTGGATCAGCCTTCAGTAATTTTGAAGATCATGCGCCTCAAGCGCTGTAACACTGCTAGCAATGTTACCTACAGCGATATATGCGCTTGAATCATATTATACCGGCTATGTGATTCAAATTCTTGTGTAGCAATGTTTTCCATGATATCTTACCTTCAAAAGAATGCCTTTTTCAGGTGTTTAACCTGTAAATTTTAAATCTACTCAAAAATAATTTAGCAATTTTCAATTAAAGCTTACCCTTATCGTAAAATCAGATAAAATTGGTCGAGGCAGCAACAAGTCGCGATCTCCGGTAATTGGACTTTTTTATTGGCAATCAGACTCTGAGCCGCGCCGCGAGCCAGTTGATTGCCCAAATTTATTTTTATGGCTGGATAATGCAACGAGGAATGCGGCTATAGCTACGATAACGACAGCGATTATGAATGATGGGGCTTAGCTTGGTCTTAAATGAAAAAAAAGGCCAAGCCTGACCGAAGTTGAATATGAATTTGACATCTCACCTGGGTAAAGCAACATTTAAATTTGGAATGGTTCTATTTTGGTTGGTACCATCTGACGACCAACTTCCTGTTAAGCGTCGATGATACAGGGTTAGCTAGCGAGTTTAAAAGCTTGCGAATTAGCGGTCCGGAAGGATTTTCAACAAGCAGATTGTAAAAAAAGGCGATGACACGGGGCAAATTTATAAGCTAGGCCTAGAACTTGCTGGCTTGTAGCTTGCAAATAAGCCCTGTGACATCGAGGCTTTACACACTGCCATCCCATTATCATGGGATAAAAAAGTTCTATCTGACCCCCCGTTACCAAATGGGGGACAGATGGTCCTGTCTTGTGGATATGTTTTCGGTAAAATCCACAGTAGTAGGGATGGAGCGGAGTTTTCGGGAATGTACCCGTCATACCATTTTCCATTTTTAAAGTGTTAAATAAATAAATCTGCTACTCTGGTGACGTGTAGAGCAAGGAAATGATCTGTTTCTTAGCAACAGAAGGATTCAGTGAGCCTTAAAAAGACGGCTATAGGTTGATGATAATGATGATGTTAAACCAATTAATCTGGCCTTAAACGAAGAACTAAAATTCGAAGAAAAGATACTTACTCAAAGGTTTGCTGGAAGAAAACTCTTAAAAGGGTTAAACTCGCCTATTGTACATGCCTTGTAATTATTACCTATACCTTTGTTTAAGTGTATAATAAAGAATCTAAGAAAATATTCCTGAACCGTCCCCAACAAGCGATGGAAAATCGTTTCTTTCCCAAAATGGCACCTTAAATTTATTTTACTGTCAAATTATGGAGGCTAAGGTCCTATTTGGGTATAATGACATGTAATATAAGGTCGCGGTCACAAGTTGTTGAGAGCTTTAGAGGGGGTCACGGAAGAGCTACTTTCTTTTTATGTTTACTGTAATAGCCCATGTAATTGTGCTGGGGATGGGAATTCATATGGCATCTGGCTAATTGAAGAAACTGGTGTCCACAAGGTTCGGTTCTCAACTAGTCACATGACGGGTAGGTATCTAGTTATGTATTAAATCGATTTACTAGTTTTTTGTGCACTATTATGAAGCCGAAAATTATCAGTTATAATCCTGTCTTCCAGGTTGTATTTGTTTGATGTGAGACATCAAAACTGTGGAGAATAAACAAGCTTGGTGTCAAAGTTTTATGGCCTAGAGCTTTAATAAAAGACTTTTAACCGATGCCACCGGCAAAGGTGGTAAGCTATACCAATGTAGGAGAATTTTATAGGTTACCGATAAATTTAAGTTCATATTATGAAAAATACATTTCTGTCCTGCTCCGAGCATCTGTCTGTATTTACAATAGTAAGTAATAACTTGGATCTTTCCTCTGATGTCTCATTAAAACCGTGGAGAAAAAACAAGTTTTTTGCTCTTTCCAATTTCATTCCAGACAGTGACCTCAAATCGGTTAGAAAAACACGAACATTTTCAAGCGAATTTGCTTTGATCTCCAATTTCATTTGATTGATCTTCTCCGTCGAAGCGTCGCGTCGCATAAAATTTTAAACCTTCAATCATAGCTTGATGGTAAATGGATTTTGAGGCGAATCAATTGATCTATTTTGCATAAAAATGTAGCAAGTGTGTACTTTATATCGTCTATGACGATGGGGATCAGAAAATGATGTGATGCATTAGAGTTCCACCATAGCTTTTTCAGTTGATTCAATTATAGCAAAAAAACGATTGATGAACAAGTAGAAAAGTGTTCTAAAGATATTTTTAGAATTTCTGCATCAGTCAAAGTCGTTCGAAACCCGAACTTTAAATCAGTTCATTCATTCACTCACCGCTCACGTTCGTTCTCGCTCTGACAGCCAGTCCGCTCTACTGGACTTGAACACGGTATCTAAATTAAAGCAGATAGAATACTGTGGAAAAGTTACTTCTAGATAGTTTATCATTTCGACCATTCTTTATCAACAACAAAACTCCTTCTGTTGACCAAATGTAAACTCAAATACTATACGATCATTCGTAAACGTTAGTAATATAAAGGTTTCATAAAAGTGAATCCACTTTCATATTCATTTATTGTTTCATTTGCATACAGGTTATATAACTTAGGTGTAAGTAGCTTATAGGTACACTATGGACATGAACCCTGTAAGGGCGCAACAACTTTAAGTAAATTTTTGCTCGGTAGGCATCTAATTTACTTATATTTATTTCATTACAATAGTAGAATAAAGAAAATAGAAAATAGAGAGCACTGATCAGTATTTTACCACTTTTTTATTCAGTCACTTTGTTCTTCGTCTGTGTGTCTGTGGTTCTTTCCGGGTGAAACTTTCAGGGTAGCTCACAACTTGAAGACAATGCATTTTAATCTAAATCCATAAAAAACATATACACCGCAAATTTTTTAATCACTAGGAAAAAAAAGCATGATCAGTTGCCGTTACTGAACACAGATATGGCAAAAAAGACTTGAAGAAAGTAAGTCGATATTTTTTCAAAATAAATATGATAAAAGTTGGGAAACTTGTACCGTTAGTCGTTTTTATATGGCATTGCATCAATCGGTGCCATTCATTGATAATAATTTAAGTTTCATTTACCGCAAACCCGGGTACATAGCTCAAGCCAGTTCGCAAAAGCTCGGCTCGGGCGCCGCACTCGCCCCGCTTTTACTCTGTCATTTGTAGTAATCCAAACTTCTGATAACACTAATTCAACATCCCATTCTGCTTTGCCCATTTAAGTTTTTTTGGTAATTAAAAATTGGTGGTGTATAGAGAGATACATGAAATACCGTTTCGACATTGTTTTCTTCGCAGTATCCATACTGTGACTACTCGATGCCTGAACTCGACTGGACTTGGACTTGTTGATGCATTGCTTGTGGGCACTTTGAGGTTCACGTGAAATATGACGCTAGTGTGTACTCAGCGCTAGACCTCACTTATCCGGATTTTTTACCTCCGTACCATAAAATTTGGGAACAATGTTTTTTATTTTCACTTCTATTTTAAGAAAAAACCTGTCTGTATAAAGTCCATGACGGGCATAGCTAGAGGCAGGAGCTTTAACGATTAAAATTGTGAATCAAGTTATTTTAAAGTTCGATGTTTGGATGTTTGTTAGCCAAATTAAAATAACTTTTTAATTAAAAATAAAAATAACTGTTGAAAACTAATCATTATTCAATAAAACGCGTGTTAGTTATCTAAAAAGGGACTATAATAAAATTATTACAAATTAAACCGGTAGTAGGTGCGAACAAAAATACCTACTGTAAAGCGTCGATGACACAGGCCTAGATTACAAGCTATAAAACAGCGAATTTAAAAGCTAGCGAGTGAGTAAGCTTTCGTGAAAGATTTTCAACTAGCAGATTGTTAACAAGCCGATGACATGAAGCGAGTTTACAAGCTACAAGCGAACTCGCTGGCTTGTAACTTGGAAATTAGCCCTGTGTCATCGACGCTTAACAGTAGTAACTTAGCATGTTGACAACGAACCGCGAACAAACAAGCTCGTACAAGATGGGGTATAAATAATGAAATATCGACACTATTCCTAAAGAAAGGGTCCCTTAAAATATTTAACGTCCATTATTTGCGTCTGAAAAATGCGCGTCCCTTCCGTGTCCGTACTCTGTATGCAAATGGCTGCCGAGTTACAGCGGCTACACACGGGCAATGATTTTTGATCCAACTGCACCGGTTTCTTGCAATTTAGACATATGAATGGGTGAATTAAAGAAATGTTTATATGCTATAAGTTTATTTACTTCTAAATATATTAGGAAGAACACTTCGATCGGAAGGTATCTAAGCGACAAACTAGTTGTCCTCCAAAAAGTGTTCCGAAAAAGGAGTTTTATAACAATCTCACTTCTAAAATCAAAACATGTTTATATTTTTAAAATTTTCATAGATTTCAAAACGTTTCAAAACATTTCAAAAAGTTACAAAAAATCAAATACGTTATCTTAAATGTTTTTTTATAAAGTGACACCAGGTTTCTCGAGTGTACCGTGTGTTTGCAGCTTGCTTTGGGGACTTTAGTGTAATCGCAGACGTTGCGTCCAACGCAACACCTTGAATATTTATGCAGAAATTAGATTAGCATAGTCGCAAACTTTGTACTTTAATGAACTTTTGGAAGGCCAATGAGGGCAAGTAATTTGAGACACTCATTGCCCTATAAAATATTGCGATTAAAGGTTTACTTTAGTGTTATTTGCTCACAATATTAAGGCTCCGGTCTGCAAGCGTGGGAACTTTTGATTGAACACACACATAGATATTTTCAACTCATACAGACTCATCGCGCACTCATAGTATACCACCCTGGAAAGAAACAAATATACTTTCGGTGCTACGCACAAGTTACATTTTCATAACACCTTTATCTTTGTAGGATGCTGAAGAATGTCATAAAAAACACGCAATGTATTGGGCCATTAGCTTGACATCGCGACGCCCGTTGGCCAGTAGTGAGTACTACTCATTAGCCAGCGGCAAAGGGTGGGGTCAGAGTGTACGATTTTTGGATATTATCTCAATCTATGAAACAAAGTCAACAAAGAGTTAGTTACACAATAATGACTCGAAAATGGTCCCCACGCGTACAAAGTCGCGGACGTTAAACTAGTCAAGTACAGTCGCGTGCAATAGTATGTACTCATATCGACATTTTCAAAATTATGTTTTCATACTTAGTTACAATAATATGTACACACCAAAACACCCATATTATTATGTTGCCATCAACTTATGTCATAATATTGTCAACAAGTCGATGTCAGAAATAAGTAAACACTATTGACTACAGACTACAGACTGAATTACAAATATATGTAAACAAGTTGCAGTTGCATTAAAATGTAGTAATTCATTCCTTGGATCTTTATTAGTCCGAATTAAAATATTTTTCTTTTATACGTTAGTTTCGTTAGCTTTATATAATGAGAAAAATCTTTTTCAACATATATAAAAATTAATTACCACTCACTGACTGATTGACTCATTGACATCATTGTTCTCCCAGATGCAGTTTTATTTTGAAAAATCTAATATGGGGAATACAAAGAGGAAGACGGGTTGAGTTGGGGAAAACCTCGACTTTTCACTTTTTTTTTACGCCCTAGGGATTAAACATGGTATCTCGTAAAGTATAAGACTTGGTGTATTACAAGTTTTGGTCAAAGGTATTTATTTTTGTTCCAATTTTGAAATTTTGAAAAATCCAATATGGCCGCCATACAAAAAAAATGGATTTCAATACAAAAGTTGGATTCCCATACAAAATTTTTCAACTTGAGCGAAGCGAAAGTTGAAAAATTTTGCCGGGAGGTGGCGAGCGAAGCGAGCCACCGACCTCCGAGCCGCGGAGCGGCGACCTGAGCGCAGCGAAGGACACCAAAACTTTTCAACTGTTGAAAAGTTTTGCAGGGAGGTGGCGAGCGAAGCGAGCCACCGACCTTCGAGCCTCGAAGCGGCAACCTGAGCGAAGCGAAGGTCGAGGGGAGGTGGCGAGCGCAGCGAGCCACCGACCTTCGAACCGCGAATCGTCAACCTGAGTGAAGCGAAGGTTGACGGTTCGCACGTCCTCGGGGTTTTACATACAAAATTTTTAAACCTGAGCGAAGCGAAGGTTGAAAAATTTTGCAGGGAGGTGGCGAGCGAAGCGAGCCACCGACCTCCGTACTACGAAGCGGCAACCTGAGCGTAGCGAAGGTTGTCGATTCGCACGTCCTCGGGGATTTGAATACAAAATTTTTAAACCTGAGCAAAGCGAAGGTTGAAAAATTTTGCAGGGAGGTGGCGAGCGCAGCGAGCCACCGACCTTCGAACCGCGAATCGTCAACCTGAGTGAAGCGAAGGTTGACGATTCGCATGTCCTCGGGGTTTTGCATACAAAATGTTTAAACCTGAGCAAAGCGAAGGTTGAAAAATTTTGCAGGGAGGTGGCGAGCGAAGCGAGCCACCGACCTCCGCACCGCGAAGCGGCAACCTGAGCGTAGCGAAGGATGACGATTCGCTCGTCCACCTTGGCACCTACATGCTATCTCGAAAAGTATTAGTCGTAGAGTGTTGCAGTTTTCGCCAAAAGTATTTATTTTTGTTCCAATTTTGAAATTTTTAAATATCCAATATGGCCTCCATACAAAAAAACATAACTGCCATACAAAACATATGTTTTTTCCATACAAAACTTTAAACGCCGATATCTCAGCAACGGTAAGAGATAGAGGCATGGTTCATAGACTCGAAACTGTATGTATTTTGATGGCAAAAATTTCAACTTATTTTTTTTTTCGATTGGAAATACTTGGATGGATGGATATAGCGTGTTTAGACTCACTATTCGTTATAGAGGATGTTCCAAACTTTTTCTTAAGTGAGGGAGGGGGCGAGCGAAGCGAGCCACCGACCTTCGCATTGCGAAGCGGCAACCTGAGCGTAGCGAAGGTTGACGGTTCGCTGTTTGTGGGTCACATTGAGATGAGTTTAGGGAGGGGGCGAGCGAAGCGAGCTCCCGACCCGAGCGTAGCGAGGCAATTATCTGAGGGATAATAGTGTCGTTTTTAACTAATTCGGGGTTGAAAATTTAGATTTTGGTGTCAGAATTGAAATCCAAGATGGCGGAATTTTTTTTTTCAATCTTTTTTCATGGGTGTCGTTTTTGACTAATTAGGGGTTGAGGATAAAGAATTTTGTCTCGGATTTGAAATCCAAGATGGCGGACAATAAAAAAATTACAAAAAATTCTTCTTTGAAGGATAAAGATGTGGCGCTTAATAATATTGCCCCAATTATTTTTTGATATTCGGAAAATTAAAGAATACAACAATTTTTTTTTCTTTTCTAATTTCATAAAATATTAAAATAATAAAAAATAATAATAAATCACTCGCGAGCTGCTTGCAGCTCGCGCACCGCCCAAAAAACTAGTTATAAAATAAAGCTGCATTACCACTGACTGACTGATTTTTTTCCCAGATGCAGTCAGAATTTTAAAAATCTAACATAGGAAACGTATAGGAGTGTAGAGATGAGTTCAGGAAAAAAATGTATTTTCACCCTTCTTCACCCCCTTGGGGCGCAACATGGTATCTTGAAAAGTGTAAGTCGTACAGAGTTGAAACTTTCACCATAGGTATTGGTTTTTGTTCCAATTTCAAAATTTTGAAAACTCCAATACAGCCGTAATACAAAAATAAAATAAAATAAAATAAAATAAAATAAAATAAAATAAAATAAAATAAAATAAAATAAAATAAAATAAAATAAAATAAAATAAAATAAAATAAAATAAAATAAAATAAAATAAAATAAAATAAAATAAAATAAAATAAAATAAAATAAAATAAAATAAAATAAAATAAAATAAAATAAAATAAAATAAAATAAAATAAAATAAAATAAAATAAAATAAAATAAAATAAAATAAAATAAAATAAAATAAAATAAAATAAAATAAAATAAAATAAAATAAAATAAAATAAAATAAAATAAAATAAAATAAAATAAAATAAAATAAAATAAAATAAAATAAAATAAAATAAAATAAAATAAAATAAAATAAAATAAAATAAAATAAAATAAAATAAAATAAAATAAAATAAAATAAAATAAAATAAAATAAAATAAAATAAAATAAAATAAAATAAAATAAAATAAAATAAAATAAAATAAAATAAAATAAAATAAAATAAAATAAAATAAAATAAAATAAAATAAAATAAAATAAAATAAAATAAAATAAAATAAAATAAAATAAAATAAAATAAAATAAAATAAAATAAAATAAAATAAAATAAAATAAAATAAAATAAAATAAAATTAAATTAAATTAAATTAAATTAAATTAAATTAAAAAAAAAAAAAAAAAAAATAACCAAATACCTATGGTGAAAGTTTCAACTCTGTACGACTTACACTTTTCTAGATACCATGTTGCACCCCGAGGGGGGGTGAACACTCAGGTTACTGCCTCGCTTCGTGGAAGTCGCTGGATTTGCAATAACGCACATCTTCCAAAATAATAAGTACAAAAATCAGGCCTCTAGCTGCAACCGTTTACGAGATACAAGCGTTTAAAGTTTTTATGAAAAATATTTTTTTTTGTATGGCGGCCATATTGGATTTTACATAATTTTGAAATTGGAACAATAAACGTACTTATGGTGAAAGTTTCAACTTTGTGCGACTTACACTTTTCGAGATACCATATTGCACCCCGAGGGGGGTGAACACTCAGGTTGCTGCCTTGCTTCGTGGAGGTTGCTGGCTTTGCAATAACGCACTTCATCCAAAATAATAAGTACAAAAATCAGGCCTCTAGCTGCAACCGTTTACGAGATACAAGCGTTTAAAGTTTTTTATTATTTTTTTATTTTTTTTGTATGGCAGCCATATTGGATTTTTCAAAAATTTTAAATTAGAACAAATAATTTACCTGTGGGTAAAGTTTTAACTTTGTACGACTTACACTTTTTGAGATACCATGTTGCACCTCAAAGGTGGGTGAAAGGGGGTGAAAAGTCGAGGTTTTTCTGATCTCACCCCCATACGCCCTATACGTTCCCAATGTTAGATTTTTAAAATTCAGACTGCATCTGGGTGAACAATAATGTAATTTTTTGTGTGTGTAATTTCCCGTATGTTTTCCATATCTACCTGAAATGGGTAGAAAAAAATTAGTAACGCTTTTTAAGGTACGTAAAAAAATGATAACAAAGCTCATTTACCTAGATCGTCTACTTAGTCGAAGGGTACATATTAGCATTTGTGTCCGATACTCCTGACGTCGCGACGCACCCTTAGTGTCATCCCAACCACAGATAAGTCATAGTCTACGTTTGATCTCAACGGACGTGCAGTCACCTTGAATACTAAGGGGGTACTGAATTTTTTGCGGGCACGTTGTCTATTTTATAGCGAGTCAAGTTTTTCATACTAAAATGTATGGACGGCGGGGATCGAAAAATCAATGATGTTTAAGCCTGGATTATTGCTTTTTGGTTGGAATTTCTGAAAAAAAGGCGTGGTGTCGGAAATATTTATACTTTTGTCTTACGATAACACCAAAGAATTTTCAAATATTCTCAATGATATAGCTTAAATCGTTCAAATACAAAAGGTCGATTTCGATGTTTTTGATCAATATAAAGAATTTTTTTCTCGTAAATTAAGAATAATTTTAGAAATATCACGCGGTGTAAGGGAACACTCGTCTATTAGGCAGTTGAGATATTTTTGTAGTGTCATTAAATGCAGAGAGTTCTTCAATATTATTCAAACCAAAAGTGCCTATTCGCGCGTTTATTAGGGACAATCCTCTTAAGACCAAAGTCGAGAAACTCATTCGAGCGTCAACGCCATTATATGTATTTGAATGTCAATGATTTTTTATTTATTACCCGACTGCCAAGGAAGCGTTATGTTTTGTAGGTATTAAAATTTCTTTGTTACCTCATATCTTCCAAAGGGCTGGATGGATTTTGACAGATTTGGTATCGTTAGATTCATATCAATAACCCGAGTGTCCTTAAAAATAATACCAAAATGGGGGGTTTATAGCGCTAAATAGTAGGTAAGTGGTTTATAAATACCAAACCCATCGAGTAGAAAACGAAGTAAATTCAAAGGAGATTACAAAAAAAAATAAAAGTCAATGATGAAATTTAATTTGGTAAAATGAATAAGCAATCAATGCATAATACAGCCAGAATAATACAGACCTTCGAGATTCATCATAGGTCACATCATCACTTAACATCTGGTGAGATTGTGGTCAATAGAAAGTCTATCTCCAATAAAAAAATAAATATATTTTCGTAGTTGGATTTCAGTTTTTATAAACTAGGATTGTTTATTATTTACGTATAGTAATGACTATTCATAAATACCTAACTGTGTTGTATAAATAAATAATAATAATAATAATTATTAAAAATCTTTATTGCAAAAACACATGTAACAAAGTACAATTATTGTTTTACAAAAGGCGGTCTTATCCGCATAATATATAACTGTTTTTGACGTCAAGCTAGTGAGCTTGGCGCCCGTGTGTCCCCTACGTAGCCTAGACCTACGCGCGGTATAATGTAATAGGCCGTGGGACAAAAGTGTGATAACATGCCATTTACAACCCGTCCCGGATTACGTATGACGATGTGACGTCACAACTTTGCGTTCTAAAAACAAAAAGTTGGGAAACGGTTTTGTAAGAACTATCAGTTTACAAAGTTTTATGAAGAACGAAATGGGGTAAAAACTTTTGACGCCGTTATATTTAAGTTTTGAAAGAACGTCCTAGTCCTTTTAGGATTTTCGTATGAAGATGTAAAAAGAATTGAAAATTATGTATGAATCGAATCGCAAAGATTTTTTTACATTTATTTCAATGACGACACGATTGGTCAAGTGGCAAGTGTGTTGGATTGCCACGCCGGTGTCGCAGGTTTGATTCCCACTTCAGGACAATCAATTGTGTGATAGATAAACATCGGTGTTAATCCTGAACATTGGTGTTCTCTATGCATTCTATGGATTTACAAAAAAAAATATTTAAGTATGTACATAATCTATCAGTTATCTGTTTCCCATAGTACAAGCGCTGCTTAGTTTAGGGCTAGATGGCGTTGTGTCAAATGTCAAAACATTTATTATTATTATTATTTATTTATTTTAACACGATTACACTAAAAATCCTCGAAACGAGTATCCGGCTCGAAGGACCTAAAGTCTTGCAAAGAGTAGCCGGTTCGGAGGACATAAAGTCTTTGCAAAGAGTATCCGGCTCGGAGGACATCAAGTCTTTGCAAAGAGTATCCGGCTCGGAGGACCTTAAGTCTTTGCCAAGAGTATCCGGCTCGGAGGAGCTAAATGCCTTACAATGAGTATCCAGCTCGAAGGACCAATGCCCAAGGGTGGTCAAACAGCAGCCCACAGTTGTCTGCTTAATAAGCCTGGTTAAGCACTATAAAGCTAGTTATACACGCGACTGCGGTCGCCAGCCGTGAAATTGGATAGTTGCCACTTCGTTAGCGGCAGTCATTAGGGATGTTCCACAGCACCACAGATTATATTTGACGAGATTAGGAAAATCAATTAAAATATCACTTAATTAAGCTTAATACATTATCTTATCTTATCTAGCTTAGACTCAAGTAGACACCATTTAGGAAAACCGAAAAAACATACCTAAAGTTATACGGTTTTAAGTTTTAGGCAAATACTCATTTACTCCACTTTCGTCCTATTTTTTTTTTCTTTTTTGCTATGTTTCATTTGTAAGGAAAAAACGTGCACAAATCTACAAGTAAATTAATATTTATGGTGACTAAATTCATAAAGCAAACTCGCACCTAAATTGCACTTAGCATTTCAGTTAACGTCTGCAATTCTGCATAAATAAGGTTGTAATTTGCTAAGCAAAAGAAGGAATGATTTATAAGGGTCGAGACACACTGACGTACAAACCTCATTATATTATGTCCTAATGAGGAAGGAGTAGCAAATTCCGTTTTACAGCGACTAGTGCGACTAGTGCTCAGGTGTGGTCTAAGTTATAAGAAGTTTTCCTAAATTAGGTTTGATATAAAAACTGAAACAAATTGTTAGTAATTCGTTTCTTGTTATGAAAATATCTTACACAATTTTTTATTATTATACACAAGCAAAAGTTTGGAACACAATAGTTGTATGAGCATTATATTATACGACCAGTGGAATAAAATGCAACATTTTGTGGTACCGGTACTTAGTACTTACCTACCTTATTTATTAGATGTGTTAGGCCTGAATTTTACAGAAGTGACGTAAGGCGAGGGTGCAGGCAAAACTTTTTCATATCTACAAGCAACGTGTCATGCAATTATATCTTTGTTCCGCCTGCACCGTGCCTTCGCCTTATGCCGTTTCTGTATTATTCAGATCCCTTTTTTGAGATATTCTCAACAAAATTTGCATAGGACGTCCCATACGCTGATAAGGTGACCATAAACCCGGGTACCTAGCTCGAGCCAGCCCGCAAAACCTCGGCTCGGGCGCCGCACTCGCTCCACTGTCACTCTGCCATTTTGTAGAAATCCAAAAATCTGACTGCACAGATGCCTATGTTGCATCTGTGCAGTCAGAATTTTGGATATTCCGTCTGCATTGCCCATTTTTTTTTTTTGTAATTAAAAATTGGTGGTGTATAAGATTACTGCTGCTGACAAAAAGAGGATACCACAAATGCGACAGGGTATCATTTTTATAATATCAAAGAGTTTGTTCACAGTGACACACAACATCTGCCCACAACAGTTAGGCGACGCAACGGTGACCGCAAGTGGCCTATCGATTGTGTATATAACTTGTGATCAAACCGGTTGATTCAAATTCAAATTTGCACATCTGCACCATTTTAATCATTTTAATCCTTAACACTTGCATAAGAACCGCTGTAAGCGAATAACTTACTCCATAGCCCAAAGCACTTACAACGTGCACCTCCCAGCGTTCTGTCTTCTACAACTCAGTGCTATTACAACGATTGTTGTAATTACCGCGCGAGTTGCCGCAATAACATCACTGTGCTATTATGCGGTGTCCCACTCATTTGTAGTGAGGCAAGTTTAAAAAAAAAGAAGTTTTATGGACCAAAATGGCTAGTTTCTGGAAACCGTAATTTTTAAAAAACGATAGCATCTGTTTTGGACTAGAATTTAATGGGTTTGTATTAGTGTACTTATAACTAATTAATTTCATTTCTAAAATATACGCCATAAGATTCTGTGGCTCTTTGGATTGCTCTACAAAGCCGTTTCAAGATTTTGAGCTACTTGGTTCGCCTCTACATAGCTGCTACAAGATTCTGTGCTGGTCGGTTCACCTCTACAAAGCTGGTACAAAAAATGTTTTACTCGATCCGCCTCTAGGCAGCTACTACAAGATTCTGTGCAACTCATTTCACCTCTACGCAGCAGCCGGATCGCCTCTACGCAGCTGCTACAATATTATCTGCTACTCGCTTCACCTCTACGCAGCAGCTACTAGATTGTATGCTACTCAAATTGCATCTACGCAGCTGCTGCAATATTCTGTGCTGCTCAGTTCACCTCTACGCAGCAGCTACAAAATTTTATGCTTCTCGGATTGCGTCTACGCAGCTACTACAATATTTTGTGCAACTCAGTTCACCTCTACGCAGCAGCTTCAAGATTCTATTCTTCTTGGATCGCTTCTACGCAGCTGCTACAAGATTCTCTACGCATTTAGGGTAGGTGTGGCCTATATAATGAACGTACGGTCCCGTATTTTGCTTCCCAAAATTCAAAAATGGCTTTATAAAGCCACCGAAAACTCAGCACGCGATGTTTGTACAGCTCGGTACGCCTCTACGCAGCAACTACAAGATTCTGTGCTACTAAAATCGCCTCCACACAACTGCTACGAAAACTGAACTCTACGCGAGGCTTTTGAACTCGTAACGTTGTAGTTGCGAATTCACAAGCCACTGAACAAATGTATTACACTTCAGGTATTCATTAGGGCCTATCTGTGGTGCCTATTCATGAAGGTACAATCATTCCAAACACAAATAGCCGCTTATCCACGTCACACAACATTGGAAATTGATAATTCCAAATTCCAATAGCTTAATAGGGTTCAATACCCAAATATTGACTGGCATCCTATTGATGGCCATTTGGTGTTAAATATTATCTTATCACCATGTGAAATTAACAAAGTTTAGGTGTTTCTTGTGCTCGTCCATTTTGAGAAATTAAGTAGAGCCAAAATATTTGGCGAAGAAAGTAATTAATTAGCATACTAATAAATTACGTCCAACTCCCAAGTCTCTACGTTCAATGATTTAGGCTGTGCGTTGTTTGTCAGTCAGTCAATTAGTCAAGTCCAAACCTTTTATATACACCGTAAATTTGTAATCACCAGAAAAAAAATATGCATAATCAGATGCCATTACTGAACACAGATATGGCAAAAAACTTGAAAAAATCAGATCAAATTATTTTCAAAATAAATTTGATAAAAATTGAATAGCTGTTACCGTTAGTCGTTTTCTTATGGATTTGCTTCAAGCGGTACCCATTATTGGTAATAATTTAAGATTCATACATCGTTTGGCAAACCCTGGTACCTAGTTCGAGCCAGCTCGCTAAAGCTCGGCTAGGGCGCCGTACTCGCTCCGGTGTCACTCTGCCATTTTATAGAAATCCAAAATTCTGACAACACAGATACAACGTAGTACCCCCATCATTTATTTTTTTAGTGGAATCACTGCTCAATTATATTCCCTATTTATAATAGTTATCAGTCGCTCGTTGATGCGTGAGGCAAATCATCAATTAATTGATGGATGATTCGACTTCAAACATTATCGCGCAACATAAATGACGGACATTGAGCTGCATCAGACATAATGACGTGCATCAGAACTGCCAGGGGTGGCATGATGCTACGCGATACTACAAAAAGGTGGTACAATTTATGTACTCGTATTTATAGATAGATAGTTTTTTATACGCCTTCAAATTAGAGGCCTGTGTTGGCGCCACTGTGGCGCTTCTACTAGTTTTCATACAATATTTAGACGCGCAGGTGCAGTACCACTATCGTAACATAGTGGCGCGTCTAGATATTGTATGAAATCTAGTAGAAGCGCTACAGTGGCGCTTCTTCTCGCCTCTAATTTGAAGGCGCCTTTATTGTACTTAGACAAAAAGTTTACAAGGACAAAATTGAAAAGATAATGGTAATAATGCATTAAATAGGTATTCAAAAAAAAAAAAAAAAGGTCAGGGTCCTTTCAATAAAAAGAGGCAATGCTGTGCCAGTATCCTCGGCACACTGCCATCGGGTATCGAGTTGGAGCAGTTGAGCTACCTACAGATTGATTACGACGGTCTATGGGTGGCCTAGATTGTACCTAGTTAGCTTATGCTGCAATAAAATGGTAAAACTATATTTCTAGAAAATAATATAGCTCCACTTAGTATCTCCACATTATTAACATCTGATCCGATTGTCAGCCTAAGAGCCGATTTTGTGCTAACGCTAACCGTAGCTATTGTTATTTTTGGTATGCGTATGGGTAAATATTATCGTGCGGGACGAATAAATACTTTTTAGTGGCGTGATCCGAAATTTAGGGACGAATATAGACATAAATCAATAAAAAAGCTAAATTTGCTTAGTTTTCGAATAACTATCTGCAGTAGTCAAGATAGAATAGGGCTTCTATTGTATGAACAATGAACATCACATCAGGCGAGTGAGTAGTTGACGTGGCTCATTAATAAAATCAGTGGATCGTGTTTTGTGCCGCGCTGATATATCGGCCGACATTGCCAGCGATTGCCCGCGTTAGCCACAGCGCAACAAACTGCAGTATAAATACAGATTTCAGATTAATTTATTCAAAATTTCAAAGATACATGATATACAAATCGTTTATTTACCATTTTTTTTAGAATATGTCGAGTTATACTGTGGTCCCCGCACGAGGACAAAGTCTGTATGCAGTAGATAATACACACCTTTGTAATAAATCATTATATTATTGATTTTTCACTCAGTTGGCGATCCGTTAGTGTAAACAATCTTAATGAATTCACTAGCGACTTTGATTGTGTAGAACCTTATAAAATGAAATAAGAAATTAATTATGAATCGGATAAAAGTTGAAATAAAATTATTTTCCTGAAGTAAGTTAGGTATTAAAGAAAATAATCATTATTATTATGTTATGTTATCCTACGTACTAAAATAATACAGAGAAAACAATCAGTGAATACTAAAAAAACCTTTCACATATATACTTAACAACACGTTTTATTTTACCTACTCTATACAATGCACTGTGTCTCTATCCACTGGATTGAGTAGATGTCCCAGTAATACAGCTAGCAGCTAGAAATATACAGGCATCTGACACAGCTTAGCTAATTGAAGCTGTTTTAGAGACGAAATGTCCAGCTTATCTGTCCTAAATGAGAAAACCCAGAACTAGAAAACCTAACTCAATCGAACCAGGAAAATGTTTGTAGATATGTAATGTAGGAAATACCTAAATATTTATTATTTCTGTCTTCTTTTACACAGTTATTGTTAACTCAACAAATTCCTTTATTTGTTCTACGATTTTTTTTTACTTGCACCAAACTTCCAAAGTTCCTAAGAAATTACTTTATTCACTTGGCAGTTCCAAAGGGTCCAGATTAAGACCGTTAAGATCTGTTAAACTAGTAAAGTAAATGCTTAGGAACTTCGTCAGTTTGGTGCAAGTCAGCATTAGGTCGTATATGTTTGAGCCCTTTGGAGTCGAGGCCCTAGGTCCAAGGGAAATGGCCTTCCGTGTTTTCAAAATTTTGTCAGAGTTTTTGGTCGAAGTGACGCGTGATCAGAGGGCTGGCAGCTATCTCGGCCAAAGAATAAGCATTGCTATACAAAAAAACAATGCAGCCAGTATCCTCGGCACACTGCCATCGGGTATCGAGTCGGAGCAGTTGAGGTACCTATAGATCGTTTGCAACGGTCTATGGGTGACCCAATTGTTCCCTTTTGTTAATTTTATAATATAGATTGTAGTAGTTAGCTTATGCAGTAGTAAATTAAAATATAGAATAACCCTCTATACATAATGTATCTAATTGACCTAACTATTCCACTTGGCGCCACCCTATTGCGTCACTAGCACAGTGTGAAAGTCCTTAAGAAAATAATTGTGCAAACTTAAACGCAACAATAAATTATGCCTGGTATATTCTTGTAGAGACGTGTGTTACAAGCATCAAATCCCAAACAAGCAGTATCGCTATCGAAGTCAAGGTTTTGCACAAGATTCTAACTTCTTTTAAGCGGCAGATCCTATTCTATACATAACTGATCTTATACAGAGTGTGGCGTCATGAGTGAAATGAAAATATGTAGGTACCCCGTAAAAATCCCACAGATTTCGAGCTACTGGACGTTTTCAAAACTCCCATTTCATCACTTCGTTTTTGATGCCAAGATTACAAATCTAAGAATTGTCTCAATCTGTTTTTCATTACTGTGAGCATAACTGGATAACTGTGATATCACATTGTATCTGTTGCTTTTGTGCTACATGTACAGTTTTACAGTTTTACTGCCTACGGGCCGGCGCACATACGGCGCGGTGGAACGCAGCGCAGAGCATTTTTCACTGTCAAACTATCATCGACATTGACCTCATTGAAATAATATCCAATATCAATCACAACAATTGAGCATCGAAGCGAGAAATTGAGAGAAATTGTTGTATTATTTGATATTGATTAATATTTGTGTGTGAAAAACGCTCTGAGCTGCGCTCCGCCGTATATATTTCAATGAAGACAATGTCGTTAATAGTTTGACAGTGAAAAATGCTCTGCGCTCCGTATGGACGCTGGCCATTACGATGCTAAACCTAAAACTGGTGCTGTCCTGCAAGTCGCGCTAGATAGTTAAGTCGTCAAGTTATGCACGAGCACGCTTAAGCTCACGCGCTCAAGCGTCAAGTGTCTTTATAATTAATCGGTTAACTTGATTGCACACCCCTTTCTCCACTGAAACCTACTTCACGATGTGATCTGAACAGTATGGTGCTGATAGTCAATATGAATGTGAGGTTTCAAGATAATGTTAAACAGATTTTAATCGAAAGCCTATCAAAATAACAGTTTTTATTTATATGCCTTTAAATTACTGTCAGTAAATATAAAATAGAAAAACAAAAGGTTAACAAGCAAAATTAGACTGAAATTGGGTCCAACAAAATATGCTCAATCAGTTTCTAAACATCACCATCATGAGTCATCGACAGCCATCATCATTATTTTAAGTAGGTACATAGTCATCTTCATTTTAGCCGTTAAATGTCTCATCAATATCGTAAGTATGGTCATTGATCATCAGAGCCACAAAAAACTACAGATAAAAATGTTCTATTCTTTATCACACAAATAATGAAAGCGTCTATATCAAACCGAAAATAAACAAGAAAATCGTTCGTAGACCCAATCATTACGGGTAATCTAGACCATCTATCAAAATCACCCAGAGATTTACACATACCATATTGTTTTCCTATAGAGACATGGAAAGTCACATTATTATATATTTTTACGTATACACGGTCAATTTTTAATCACCATAAATAATAATAAAAAATACGCATAGTCAGTTGCCGTTACTGAACACATATACGGCAAAAAAACTTGACAAAATTAAGTCGAATTTTTGTCAAAATAAATTTGATTAAAATTGGATATCTGTTACCGTTAGTCGTTTTCCTATGGATCTGCGTCAGGTGGAATCTATAATTGATAATAATTTAAGTTTTATTCATCGTTTGGCAAACCCGGGTACCTAGCTCGAGCCAGCCCGCAAAACCTCGGCTCGGGCGCCGCACTCGCTCCGCTGTCACTCTGCCATTTTGTAGAAATCCAAAATTCTGACTGCACAGATGCAACGTAATGTAATTAAAAATTTGTGGTATATATATATTTCTTGTTTTTGAAAAAAATTGTGCTCTCTTATTGCCCCCCTATCATATCTTAAAAAAGTATTACTTAGTGCGTTGCATCATTGAACATCAGAAACGGTTTTTTTAACTACCTATTTATTTGCTTGCGTTTGTATTTGACACCCCTAATTTATGTATTCAAATATCTACTACAACCTACTTTATGTCCTCCTATACATGTATGTCATAAGATGTTTATACAGATTGTTTACAATTATGCTATAAAACGGTTAGGATAAGAATAAGAACAAACGTTCTTATTCTTACCTACTTTTAACGTACTTGTACCTACCTACTATTGTTTGTCCTAAGGGAGATGCTGGCTGACTGCTGCTACATATGTAGTTTTGTTTTAATCTTTTGCGTGTGGTCAAAGCTCCCAATTTATTATATATCTACTCCTTTTTTGCTCCAAATATATAATTATAATATAATATATAATATATATATAATATAATATAATATATAATTTTTAATTTTGCGTCTCTCTCTTTGCGCACATTTCGTATCTCTAAAGCCAGAAATATTCCCCAAACTTGACCTAAAACCGCAATAAAACAACACTTTTAGCAAAATGAACGGGATCGTGTCGCTTTTTGTACGGATCCATTGTATTGGAGCCAGATTCGGAACCACTCTGCTAAATTAAAACAATATTATCTTTATTCAACCTCACTGTTTTACCGACTGGAAGGAATAAAAATCTTTTATTTCAATTATTCTTGACTCGCGAAGTGTTTTTTTTTTCAGTTTAAATTTTTCGTACGAATTGTATATTATAAAATTAAATTCGTTAGACCTCTTTATTTTCGTACGTTACTGACGCGCGCTACCAAGTGAATTTTTGTTTTATAAATTTCCATACTTAGTTACTCGTTTATTGTACGTACCTTTTCAAATTACATTAAAGGTCTCAGAAAACTGTTTCGCCTCGCTAAAGACCATGAAAATTCGCAAAGCTGACTGCTAAATGCCACCCAAATTTAAATTTAAAATTCAATAATATTGAAATACGTTCATTTTTTAGGTAAAGTTCAAACAAACAATGGGTAAAAAAACAAACGGTAAGTTATCTAAATTGAATTCCTGAATTGGATCAACAACGGTTGTTGTTAGAAAAAATAACTCTTTATTTGCATTGCAACTCTCGGCAAGCTTCTAGTCTAGGGTGTTCTTTGTTAAATATATATGGATGTGGTTTAAACCTAACATAATAAAGCCTTGTTAACCCATCAGTAGAGGACGTGGTGGCCGAGTGGGTGAGGCCCTTGCCTTGTGATCTGATAGTCGCGGGTTCAAATCCCGTTGGCAGTCATGCGTATGCATCCCACGTTCTCGCAACGGTGAAGGAAAACATCGTGAGGAAACTGGCATGTCGTAGAACCTAAAGTTCGATAACATGTGTTGAGTGCACGAAAGGAGCCTCTTCGAGGCGCACTTGAAATCCTTTCACCACACTGGTTCGAAGCAATTAGTGACACGATAAGAAGAAGAAGACCCATCAGTTAAATCAAAAGTAGAATATAAATTCAGTATATCAGTGTCAATCGAGAAAAACCTCATCATCATGCATTTTAAGATTTCAATGAAAAACACACTTGGTTTTTTTCAAGAGCAGAAAATTTTAGCATCAAAACTCTATTTATCATTTCACGTTTACATACAAAACATAACCACGACACGGATGGTCGAGCAGCAAGTGTGTTGGACTGTCGCGGGTTTGATTACCGCTTCAAGACAAACGTTTGTGTAATAAACGGTGTTTGTCTTGAGTCTGGGTGTTTTCTATGTATTCTAAGTATGTATTTAAAAAAAAATATATATAAGTATTGTATTAGTTATCTGGTTTCCATCTTACAAGCTCTGCTTAGTTTGGGGCTAGATGGCGTAGTGTGAAATGTCCAAAATATTTATTATTAAATATGTATAAGCAACTTCTTTATTACAATTTCAGGAATATTTTTATGTGCAAGAAAATTTTATTTTGTAACAAGAAAATTTAAGTGCCGTATCCTATTATGCAGCTCTTCAAGGATGCATCGCGGGCGCCGAGTTGCTCATATAATTAGATTGCATTGACTGCGCCAAGGTGTAAAGAAAACGAGATAAACCCTCTTTACAACCGCATTACCCCTCAAAGCTGAGGCGATGGGGATGAGGGTCATTGGGACATGGTTTCATGAGGGTATGGTTACTTTGTTCCTCTAAGGTATGGTGGAGATATTGAGAGTATGAGGGCTTCGCTGTCGCACCCGTAAAATACCATATTGTAAAAAAATATAATAGATAAAGTCCAGCCTAGGTTGTTGATCTGTATCACGTTTTTGTCTTGTGTTAAAGTATCGAAAGTAAGTACATATAAGTTTCATAAATTTAAATAAGTCAAGAAAGTACAGCCAGACAAATAAGGCATCAATATTATAAAAAATATACTGCTCACACAGACTATGCCATTAAAGTTCTTAAAATGATAGTAGTAGGTATCTAAGGCGTAAACTAGGTATTTTACACGTAGGTTATTTGTAGCTTCCTAAATCAGACAGACTTGCGACGAATTTAGGTACCTAAATATCAATCAGATGAAACGGCCCTGTCATATCCGGTTTGTCACAACTTCGAGACCCCCGGGATTCCGGAATCCCTAGATGATTCCGGACCTACAGGATATTACGGATGCTCTGTTATATAAACTTGAGAATGCTTACGAATTATATGCAGCCGGGAGTTGCAGAAAAAGCCTTTCTGACTGAAAATTTTAAGAACTTTTTAATACTTAACTATTGTCTAATTAGCCTAATGCATTTAGTTCAAAGTACGACCGAGAACTGTCTTCAGTGGAGCGCGGTCTCATGTAGGAAAATTGATAATTTGGTTGGTTATTGTTGGTATATGCTTATAATTATGATGTCTCTTTTTCATCATCAACCTATAGCAGTCCACTGCTGGACGTAGGTCTCTCCCAAAGCGCGCCTGTGAGCCCGATCTTCGGCTCTTCTCATCCACTTTCTGCCAGCTATAGCGCGCAGATCATCGCTCCATCTGGCCAAAGGTCGTCCTACACTGCGTTTGCCTAGACGTGGTCTCCACTCAAGAACACGTTTACCCCAACGGTTGTCAGTTCTTCGGCAGACATGGCCAGCCCACTGCCACTTCAGCTTGCTGATCCTCTGAGCTATGTCGACCACCTTAGTTCTCTGTCGGATGTCCTCATTTCGGATTCTATCCTTAAGAGAAACCCCGAGCATAGCTCTCTCCATAGCTGATGTGTCTTTTTAATGTTTTGTATGTTTGACGTCGTCTAATAAATCGATGAACGCCGCCGCGCCGGCTGCATGCACGAAAACGTTGACGTCATTGTCCTGTTACGCTGGTAGTCACGTTAAACTATAGTCTGTAAACCAACTTTACAGACGACCATTTTTTTTTGGAATGGATCTAGTTGTCTGAAATAAATATTTTATTATTATAATTATAATATTTATTTTTCTTTACTCTGGGTACCTAAAATGCGTCCGCGGCAAACGTCATACGAACTTGTTAACAGTTCAGTATTTAATTTAACCTAGTATAAAGACCGACGAAGATACTTATCCTACAGAATGCAGCGTATATTAACGCTTTTTGTATTTAACCCGACTAAGAATGAATGTTTTTTTTAATTTGCTGTTGATAAGAGATTTCGCCTGATTAAAACCAGTACAGAGCAACTCAGAACTTTGAATTACAAACGCCAACGTAAATGCGTTGGTATATATCTAAACAGAATCCTGCAGCGGACAACGCCTTTCCAACTCTAAACGTTTCTATCTAAGACAGATTTTAATCCTAGTTCGTAAAAATGTCTCTTTTGTCCAATTTCTATCGTAGTGGTCTCAATGCATCACTGTTTCCGGTTGCACCGGAAGTGTTTGTGACGCGGTTGCAAATTAGGTTGTGAGGTCATTACAAGGTCCGGTTCAAATGACAGCGTGGTTCCGAAATAACTCGATAGACGTTTTTCCAAATAAGCCATAGGAAGTTTTCACTTGTATGCATTTGTAATGTTGCCAGTTGAAAAATTTACAAAGATATTTTTGTCACGCCCAAAGAAGAGCTAGCAAAAGTAAAAAGTTGTTCAGTCAATTACCGATAAGTTTTGGTTAGGTATCCCTAACTTCTTACTAGGATATATAATGTTTGGACATTCCACACAACGTCATCTAGCCCCAAACTAAGTAAGCTTGTAATGCATAATCAGCCTATAATGTTCCCACTGCTGGGGCTCAGGCCTACTCTCGGCGGGAGAGCGAATGGGTCTTAATCCACCACGCGGACCCAATGCGTATTGGTGGCTGTCACATGTCATAGAACTTTTTTTTTTCTGTCCTTTGGCATGCCGGTTTCCTCACGATGTTTTCCTTCACCGTTGCGAGAACGTGGGATGGAACGTGGATGTCAGGTCAATGGCCTCATCCACTCGGCCACCACGTACTCTTTGTAATAAGGGCACCAAATAACTACATAGAATACCTCCTTATATTTTTTTTTTGTGAATACATACATAGAAAATACCCGGACTCAAGACAAACAAATGTCCTGAGCCGAAATTGAACCCGCGACACCGGCGTGGCAGTCTAACACAAGCCACTCGACCATCCGTGTCGTCAAATGAACGTAGACTATGAAAATTGGCTATTATTCAAGATTAATACTGTGTAACAGCTTACATTGGTTGGTAGCTACAAAAATAGTGGTCTTAAAACTTATCTATGTTTATAAATGTTAAAAAATCTCAAGCAAGCTACGATCATAAAACCATGTCCCAACGGTCCAAAAGGCCGTGACGGTTGTGACGTCACGCCGGAAATGACGTCCGTTACCGCCGCGGTCTGAATGCGGCCCGCCGTCAAGGAAGCTGGCTTCATAATAAATTACAGACAATGCGACTCTAGCTATTGATGTTATTCAAAAGTTTATGTGGTGTTAGATATTTTTACTGAAATATTAAAAACTTTGCCTCTTTTAAAAGCTTTCCGCCTGAATTCAAAATTAAAATAATCAAGGTTTTACAAAAACTTACTCTTACTACAACTGACTTCAATTTGACTGTCTTAGTGATTGTAAGCACCACTGAATAGTAACAGGGAACCAAAATACGCAATTTCGTTCAAATATTTTTTTCATTTTTTTTATTTTTAAAACCAAAGTACTGAACCGATTTTCATGAATTTTTCATTTCAAAGAATCTTTCAAATCGTTTTATATGTAGATATTGTTGTGTAAGGAAAAAAAAACCGTATTGAGGACTTCCTTATTTTTTTGAAGTCGGTTGATAAAAGTTTTAGTCCGACATGGAACTCATATGCCCAGATCACTCGTACCGAGTACTCGGCCGAGATAGTGCTCTCAGCCGAGTACTCGGTATGTATAAATATATAAGCATAGCGCCGAGTGCTCGACTGAACGAGTGACGTAAGCTTTCACGTGCGAGTAACATTTTACTGTCTCGACCGAGAACTCGGTACGTGTGATCTAGGCATTACCGAACCCATCTGTTCATATGTCAAAAGTTTTATTCACAGACTAATTTGGCTCACGAACCAAGGTGCCTACAAAAGTGTAACTAATACTTATAAGAGCATTTTTTTCTGTTCGCTGATAATATTTTTTGAGAAATCTATTATCTTATTCTGACCGCAATGGTCAAGTCAAGTCCCCGTGTGTTTCCAAACTATACCTCTAAAATAATGTTGTTTTAGATTCTCTGGCTAGTTTACTCAATACGTGAGTAGCCTTTAACCCTTCGAACGTGCGTTGTAAAAAAGGCGTTTGAAGTTTCGGATACCGACCATAGTAAATAGAGTTCAGTAGAGTTTTTAGGACTCAAAAGCCTCTAAAAAACTCATCACAAAGACATTTCATTCCGTCTATTAAACCTTTCTGTTTAATAAAATACGATGATAGAGTTAAGTTTTTTTTATCTCTCAGATAAAATGCGAAAGCCTTTTTAACTAATTTTGTTTTTTTAGGATCCTAAAGAAACGAAACACGATGAAGTTAGACTGGTCTCTCTAGACACAAATGGTAGGTCTGTAGGTTAAATATCTATGTTAAGGGTTCTTCTTAAAAATAAAATCTTAGGGCATAGTAAACGTAACAAAACCAGGGTAGTAGACAGACATACAGTATCAGAAGCCCAATTACGAAAAAAAGTTGTGTTTATGACCTTATGACAGAAGTTAATAGTAGATTATGCAGTAAGGTGATAAAGCAGTGTCTTATGTCACGGGTGGCATATTGAACCCTGAGCTAACGAGGGACTCAGTTAACTCCTGAGCGAAGCGAGGGAGTTTTGTAGAGTCCTGAGTGACGCGAGGGGTTCAAGCTAACCAACACGAAGACAGGCTTTAATCCAGAGGAGCATACTCTACTTTTCACACATTCTGCGAGGCAATAAAAATCCAGGGCTCCAGCAACGAACGTGCACCGTCTTTTGTTTCACAATCTTTGAAGTCGCGCCTTTTTACTATTTTTTATGAGTGGCCAGTTCGATTTTCGAACAAACCTTTTTACAATGCCATATGGGCGTTCTTTTACTCAGAGTTTTCCACGAGTTTCTACACGAATTTGACGTTCCAAATTCAAATCACATTACAACCCTTGTGAGTTTCATACAACATTACCTCCCTTGTGAGGTAACGCTTTGCTTTACCTTGATGATAGCATGATATGTAATTGGAAATTGTCGAGCAGGTGGTGTGAAAATTATCTTTTTTCTTATTCTGAAGTCTACTAAAGGTATCATTGTGTATAACTTATGCAGATTTCTACTATAAGCTTCAATTCGTTGTTCTTTCCAATGAGTATGGTGAAAGGATTTCAAGTACGCCTCGAAAAGGCTCCTTACTTGCACTTGACACATGTTTTCAAACTTTTTAGGTTCTATGACATGACGATTTCCTCACGATATTTTTCTTCACCGTTAAGCACGTGTTTTAATGCACATATAGTATTTTTTTAACAGAAAATTTATCTATTAGTAAGTATTTATAATGAGATATTCTTCTTCTTATTATATCACCAGTTCTTTCGAACCAGTGTGGCGAAAGGCTTTCAAGTGCGCCTCGAAGAGCCTCCTCTCATGTACCGCACAATGAGCAAGCTGTCATTATTTCCTAAGCTGTGTTTTTCGGGAGGCACTTCTACTCCGTTTGATTGTAGGTACTAAGTATCTTTTCTTTGGGACTCGTGTTTTATCTTTCCTTAACTTTTGAGTGCCAGTTTTATTGGGTAATGTTGTTTGTGAGCGTTGAGTACTAAAAGGTCTATGTTGTGTTTGTTTTAATTTTACTTCGGGATTACTTCAAACTCGAATTGGTTTATTTGTTTGTTACAAGAAGAGATACATAAAATAGAAGTTCATAACAGCTCTAGCCAGTGGCGTAGCGTGCCTTGGCGGGGCCCCGTATAAAAATTTCTTTGAGGGCCTCATGAAGGGTAAATATTTCTCACAAAAAAAAAAAAATCGCATAAAATTTAAATTACTATTTATTCACCATACATCACAGTTTCCAAAAAATTTAATAATATTTTTTTTTGTTCGCAACCCGCGAATTTTCCTTTTGTCTTTCGTATTTTTTTTTACTTTTGTCATTTCTGAAATAAAAAAAAATTGAGTAGCTTTTATTAATTTTAGCTTACCCCCGTAGCCCGGGGGCCCCGTATAATTGATACGGCTGATACGGCGGTAGCTACGCCCCTGGCTCTAGCTGCTCTAACTTGTGATTTCACATTCAGTGTCAGAATATTACTAAGTATATATTATAGCCATTTTTTTGTATACACCGTATTTTTTTTTGTCACCAGAAAAAAAAACGCATAATCAGTTGCTGTTACTAATAAACACAGATATGGCAAAAAAAACCTGAAAAAATTAAGTCAAATTTTTGCCAAAATAAATTTGATAAAATTTGATAACTGTTCCCGATACTCATTTTCCTATGGATTTGTGGTACCCATCATTAAACATAATTAAAGGTTTATTCATCGTTTGGCAAACCCGGGTACCTAGCTCGAGCCAGCTCGCATAAGTTCGGCTCGGGCAACGCACTCGCGCCGCTGTCACTCCGTCATTTGTAGAAACCAAAAATTGTGATTGCACAGATACAACGTAGTACGCCTTCTGCATTGTCCATTTAAGTTTTTTTGGTAATTCAACATTCCGGGTGTATAAACATTAGCAGCGAGTCAAATGAAATCAAAATACCATACTTTATTCGAGAAAGATCTATTTCTTTTAGGTAGTTATGATATCTAATAATATAATATGGTTTTAGATGACATATACCAGCTCATAATATGGTTGTCGCACTAATAAAAACGCATTACATAATCGAGAAATTAATGTAGCCAGAACGTATTACTTGGCAAGAGTTTTTGGCAATGGGCGCGGTCTTCACTGGAATAGTACACATCGATTAACTTGGTAACTATTTACTACCAACGTTACTTTGTGTTTTATTTTGATAACCCTTGTTATTTGACTGTGAACTGATGCACCCTAAGAATTTGAAGCTACAGTGTTTTCTGGATCCCGTACCAGAAAAGTGCCACAAAATTTCTAGTGCTGTGTCTACGCCGCCTGTCTATCTGCTCGTTCCACCTATCGTTAAAGGAAGCTGTTCGAAATCACAGCATTACTGAGTTTTTTTTATGTTAAAAAGTGGCAAGCCTAAGCGCTCTCCTGATGGTAAGAGATCACGCCTGATCAAGCCATTAAAGTGCTACACAGGGCCATACAGGGCTTTGATTCCCATAGGCCCATGCAACACTGCTATAGCGCTGGTCCACCTTCAGACATTTCTATAGTCAGTCTCGAAAGCCCAGTAATTTCCCTAGCTACATACCCTTCCAACCGGAATACTGTAAAACTATACAGCAATCACAGAGTTCTAGTTTTAAAGGCACTGCTGACAACAACATTAATAGCCTTTCGAAACTGACCATTTAAATATCTCAATAATGACAAGCGCTAATAGATATAACCTCAGAAGAATGAAGTAAACTCCAATCCCTTTGGATATAACAGACAATACAGCACTGTTTGAAGAGAAGCACCCTCTTTCAAGAGCAATGTTATCGTCACACTGAAAACGCAAAAAAAATATTGAACTGATGACGTAAACAGTGACCTTTGAATCTTCCTCTCCCATAAATATCACTTATACCCTAATTTAAAGACAAGAAAAAAACAAACTGAGCAAAATACTCTTGAGTAAATTAAATACTGTTTACACGAACGGAGTTAATTCATTATCATTAGAGGATGGGGTGAGATTAGACGTGTTGCTAACGAGATTATAATGGGAGACGGGGGTGAGTAATCGTATTTTTGGGATAAGATTAGAGGAAAACATTAATGGAATTAGCGTTACTTTAGTATCACAGAATAACATGGTCCCTACCATTCCATTTAGGTCTCTAATGGTGGATTCACACGGCCTGTGATAACACGCGCCGCGCCGCGCCAAGCTCATCCCGGATCGGATCAGCCCTTCTTACGGTGTTAACCACTACATTGATTGTGGCGGGGAGGTGACTGCTACACACGCTCGCGCGCTCAGTTCATTGATATCGCAACTTGTTCGATGAGTGCAAAATAAACATTACTACCTACTTACTACTGTCATCTGGCGGTACGGTGGTGCATTATTTCAACTTTGTAACGGTGTAAGAACGTTAACACGAGCTTGCATTAACGGACAATAAGCGCTCGTCCGGGAAGCCTCGAGCCGCTCGCTTCACACGGCCTGTGGTGCGGCCCGTGCTAACACAGGCATTAGAAGCCACCATTAGATTATAAAGGATAAGGGTACGAGGCTTAAGTCATTTTGTAAACAAAATCTAGGGGTCTGGATTATACAGCAAGCTACGTTGTGTGTACAAAATTAGTCCAACAAGCTTTAGAAGACAAGCCTTAATTATTAGGATGATTTTGCTTTACAAGGTCTTTGAAATTATATGAGTTATTATAATTAATAAAATATTTTTTCTGTATTATTTTACTTATACCTGCAGTTTTCGGAATAGCTACAGCTAAAATTACCATATTATAACTTTACTTAACTTTTGACAACCGCTACTTAGTTTGCTTTGCGAATCTACACAGTTGCTTTCATAGTAAGCGCCTACACTTCTTGACAAAAATACCCTCCAAATTCTCTACGTTCAATGGTTTCGCTTGCGGATTTTCTGAAAGAGGAGGTTATCAATTCTGTTAAATGTTTATTTTTTAAATGTTTGTTACCTCAGAACTAACTGGAAATAGTAGTAAAAAATGAAAATATTTTTTACTACTATTTCCAGATTGAAATTACATCAAAATCAGTACTTTGGTTTTGAAATCAAAATAACTGAGAAAAAAAATAGTTAAATTAATATAATTGCGTATTCTGCTTCCCTGTGACTTTTCAGTGGTGCCTATGGTCACTAGAACAGTCCGACTGAAGTCGGTTGTTGTATGTTTATATAAAACCTTGATGATTTATATAGATGATAATCGAAAATGAGCATATAATTATAGTATTTATTACCTTCTCGTAACATACGAGTAGCCTCCAATCTCTAAACTTTTGACAGGTAAAGTGTGTGCCAATGATTTAGTGGTGCCCCAAATATATACCTTACCTACGCCTCCTATTTTCTAATCCCCGCACTTTTTGCCTCATATACAAACTTAGAGATAGAACTTAACATTATATACCTACCGCCCAATGCACATGACGGGGTAATGTAAGCATGCCCCGAAGGCACCTCTCGGCTGATTAGCCGTGATCACTGATCGTCTGCAATTCAGATGCCCAATTATGTGGCCGGCTATCCGAAGTTGCAAGCATTTTTTTAAAACATACCTACCAACTAACCAGTAATCAAATTTTCATATTTATTTTATAGGTCTTGGCAATTATGTGTGAGAATGGATAAACAGATGGATAGATTTAAGTTTGTGTATTAATCTCACCGGCTGAAATTAAATTCCTAGGTTTACCTTACCTTTGATTTGATCAAAACTAGGATCTGGAAAATATCTAAGTTATTTTGTATAGCACAGGTAAACAAAGCCGCGAGCCGCAGCAAATCAACAAATTGGTATGTGTTCATATTCTAACGAGGTGTTATTAAATTAATCCCTTTTTTTTCTTTTCTATACATAATTAATCAAAATTTAGGTCCTAATAATACCAAGAAAAACTTTATACATGCCAAAAACAAAGCAATCAAACCAAGATTATTACCTGGATTGCATGCAAGTAAGATATATCATTATCTTTTGGGTTCTGATGCCAATAAGCAAATGAGGAATCTCTATGGTAACACTTTGTTATTTATTTTCGTCTATTTGTGACGTATAGTGGAGACAAACATGTACGTGTAGACTCTAAACTTAAAGAGTAACTATTAATACTTGATTTTTGGTAAACTGCAAACACAAGTAAAGTCTGCATGCTCATTCGTTATTTGCAAAACTTATAGACTTCTTCATTTATGACATTATATGAAAGTTATTTCGCATATGGTATTATGCGGTTTCATATCTTTGGGTCGGGACGTTTTACGACAGTATTTCGAGTGTATTGACTGTTTTACTCACAATTTTATGTGCCTATCAATTTTATAGTTCTCTCATACGCCCTTGTTTGAATTAGTTTTGAAATTGAACGGAATAAATCTAGGTAAGTATGTGATTTGAGTAGATAGCTTAATGCCACTACTATGTAAAGGTTGACGGACGGCTGATGAGATAGACTTTACCCGTTTACATTTTATACCGTTTTCAAAGTTTCAACTGAGTATTTAACAGGGTTCCGTAGGTGCTAGAATCGGTGCAAATTAGGTGGTGACTCCTGGTGGTATCCTCTATCGATCCCGCAACATTCTACAAATGTACGAATTATGTCCTATCTTTTTCGGATTTTAACTAGCCTATGAGCCAAAACGGTGATGTCGTAGTTTCAAATTCCAGGACGGTAAAAATGTTTATATGTGCGTTAATCTAAGTTTTCTGTATCTTAGTTTTTTTTATAATGTAGGCCAGTCACTTGTTTTAAACTTTCGTAGATATTGAAACATAATATTGCAGCGTTGATTGTGTAACCATGTCAGTGAACAACTTACCTACAAGTAACTTAAATACGCAATACGCATATTCCTTGAAGGTGACATAAACTGGCATGATTGCAAGCTAATTTGGTTTTTAAAAAGCCATGTCCAAAGGCTAGCTCTAAGTCAGGAACAACATCATAATTCATAATCTTTATTTGCGAAACACAGGTAGGTATAAAGAGTTGGTAAAAACATGTTTATGAGTTCAGCTGTGCTCTACTTTACAACGTAGATTTCATAATATGTATCTCAAAACTTTTCATAGTTAGTTTAAGATATCAAACTTTTTAAGCTAAAATAGATCACCAACTAGAAGTTGGGGCAGAACCCAAAATGTATCGCGAAACTTAGTTGGATCGGCGCCAGACTCTGTTACTCGACAAAAAACTTGAACGGCGTGGTAAATTTGGTTTTTAACATTGGCCCAAGGTTATTAACTTGTTTTGTTGCAGTTTTGCAGACTCATATTCTAAAGCATGTGATGGTTCCAGCTTAGTACTGTCACGCGTACACGCACGCTGTAAGCCTGCTTTCATATGGACACAAAAATATTATAAATTAAAAAAAAATATATATTTTATTATATTTAGTGTAATTATGTTTCAATTCACTCTGTTGCCGTCTGGTGGTGACAACGAACGACTAGGTTATTTATAATTTTATTTTATTATATTTAGTGTAATTTGTTGATTCTTCTCTGTTAGTTGTGTAAATAAATGTAAAAAATCACTCAGTTAGTATTTAGTTGTGTATATAAAAAAAAAAATTTATAAAGTATTTTTAATAAAAAAAAAAAACATAATTATAATGACTAAAAATAAATTTAATTATGGACTAATAGATTGAAATAAATATTTTGAATTTGAATTTGAATATAACCTGAAACATAAATTTTTAAAAAAATTATGCAAATGTGCCGAGAGTAATCACTAAAGGAAAAGTTTAATTTTATATTTTAGTATTTTGTTTATTAGTTTGAAGCCATCGGCATCGCTATTACTAGGTTTTTAACTTCATGAATTTTCTAAATATGGTAATAACCAAAAAATTAATTATCCGAAAAATAAGGCTCAATTTATTTTATTTGGTTCTTAATTTAGAAAATTCATGAACAACTTGAGATCTAAATCGAGATTTCTAAAATGGAATTACAAAAGCTAGAAGACTTAAAATAACGATGAACCATGAATGAGTTCGTTGATCGCTCGATTATCTTCCAAGGTAAAGAAATAACCTTATTACACTCAATCAGAAGTGTTTGCATTGTTAGTACTATATTATAAATCCATTAATATAATACTTTACACTGATTATTGGTACATAATTTCAGATATTAGCGCATTATCATCATGACTGGTGAGTAAATGGTAATTGAGATAACAGCTGTTTACAAATAGTTTTGTCCTTGTAATCTATCAGAGTAGAGTTCATTCGTACGTACACGCGTCGATAGCAATGTTGTTTTACGTACTCATTTTACTGTGTGGAATATTATATTTAATATTTACAACGAGGAAAAAAGACTATTGGAAGAGGAGGAATGTCATACAAGAAGATGGGATCCTATGGAAGTTTATCACCGGTGACCGCTCTCTGCCAGAATATTTCACGCAAGTGTACAATACACACGATACTCATGTAGGAGTCTATCTAGGATCTACACCAGCGCTGGTTGTAAGGGACTTGGAAGACGTTCAAGCTACTCTAGCAAGTGATTTCCAAAGCTTTAACAGTCGCGGATTAGACGTTAATCCCAACGATGTACTGGCAGACAACATCTTGTTCATAAATGATTACAAACGATGGAAGTTGCTTAGACAAAAAATAACACCGGTGTTTACAAGCGCGAAGTTGAAAAACATGTTTTATATCATCGATAAGTGTGCGAGTGATTTTGTAGATTTCGTAAGAGACAATCCAGAAATGCGAGACAACCCATTTAGAGCTCTATACACGTATACCACAGCGTCGATAGCGGCATCTGTGTTCGGCATTGACACGAGAACGGATAACACCATGAACTCGCCTTTCCTTGACATGTCTTGGAAAGCAGTGGAGCCTTCATTCAAAGGCAACGTGAAATTTTTCATTAACAGCAAATTCCCAAAACTTTTCAAGCTGTTGAATTTGAAGATTTTTGGTGAATTCGAAGACTTTTTCGTTGGGGCTGTCAAAAAGGTGATGGAAAGCCGCCGCCATGAAACAGCTAAGCGACACGACTTTATCGAAATATGCTTGGAACTGCAAAATAGCGGATTGATGAAAGACCCGCAGACCGGCTATGAGTTGGAACCTTCTATAGAAGTGCTTGCAGCTCAGGCGTTCTTCTTCTTCATTGCCGGAGCCGACACGTCAGCCAATACTATGCACTTCGCACTACTCACTCTCGCTGGCCACCAAGACGTCCTAGCTAAGCTCCACGAAGAAATAGATTCGGTATTTCAAGGAAAGGATCAATTGACTTATAACGATATTGAAAAGCTGGAGTACTTGGATATGGTGATATCAGAATCTATGAGACTGTACCCGACTATTGGCTCGATACAAAGAAAATGCACAAAAGATACAATGTTGCCGGGATCCAAAGTCAAGATAGAGAAAGATGTGCTGGTGATAATACCGGTGTACGGAATTCAGAGAGATGGAAATTTGTTCGCGAACCCTGATTCGTTCGATCCGGAAAGATTTGCACCGAATAATTTGTCGAAGTTGAAAAACTTCAGCTATCTGCCGTTTGGCGAGGGAAATCGTATTTGCATTGGTAAGTAGAGGCGAGATTAAGTAAAAGGCTTGGGATATTCTTGCTAATTTCTTGTCGAAAGAGGATTATTAATTTAGAGACGTCCCTCGGTTCAAACTTTGGAAATTAAAACGATGCTACTTTGTCCAATTATAGGGTTTTTTTGGGACGAGCTAACGAAAGCAATTTAGAAAATCAGAAAGTAGGTAGCACTTTGTTCTATATTATGTTTTGGACATCATAATTCAGCATAAATTACTTCAACCTCAGGGCAGATCATCCACTTGATTTTGCGATGTTCTTGTTAAAGCAACATGGCCATTGGCCACATCGGATCAGCTTTACGCAAAATCGAAAAGAATACCGTAATGCGCATATCTTTACCCTGCAGTGGGTGTTAAATTTATCAATAAATATAAATAAAAGGCGTGTCTTAACTGACAGGCAATCCACAAGCCAAACCACTAAACGTAGAGAGTTGAAATATCGAGAGTATGTTCGTAATAAGTGTAAGCATTTTGACAATTCGCAACGTAAATGAAGATGGGTGGTGTCTTTGCAAAATTAAGAGTTATATATATAAATGTGAAAGCTTGGGAGTGTATACATTTCTGTGCAGCTGACTGTACTATACCTGGTGTAAACAATTTGACACCAAATCCTCGGAACTCCGAACCAATGGTTGAGCTTTCACGTGGACAAAGCGTGCGCTAGTAAATCTGCAACTGACCTAGGTCACAGCTCAAGTGGCTGAGTAGGCTCACTGTGGGGCTAGCATTGAGTTTTAACGACACTGAATCGAAGATGGACTTATGCAAAATACCGCCGATATTGTTGCGGTCGTGGGAAATCGGTGGATGTAGAAGACTTTAGACTGCGCGTTGTTGCAAGTCTTGTTGAGGAGGCCTATGTCCAGCTGTGGGCGTGTAGAGGTTAATTTGATGATGATAATGTTGGATCAAAGAACAGCTATGTATGATCTATTACTGGAAAAAGTTTTAAGAAAAATTTAGACTCTACTTACCTTTTTCAAAGCTTTTATGCGTATTTTTATGATACAAATTGTAAAAGTGATAATGCGTGGTGGATTAAGTTTCCTAGCCAAGAATAGGGTTGAGTCCGAACAGTGGGAACATTGTAGGCTGATTTATGCTATAGTTCTACTATGATATAACGTTCCTTTGATCGTAAGCATACAGGCCTTCCATGACAGTAACACGTAGCACTTGAGTTTATTTTATTATTATTTATTTGATATATTTCACTTTTTTTACACTGAACTTTACTCCATAACTTTTTTTTTTACTTCGAACTTATTAAAGCTTTGCGTGGGTCATTGTAGTGTTCAGTACTGCTCATAATAAAATTAGCCAAACATGTATTTTCTGTGGATAGATGCTGGTTTAACCCCTACAGTTTTGTTTATTGATGCGTTTCCTAGCCAGTCTATAAGCTCTCGACTCTGAATGCAAGGATCAAGGCGCTCAGATATTGCGAATTGCGATGCAGTATCGAACACGTTCAGAATACAAAATAGACGTTGTTTGTCTTTGGATTTGCAGCAAGTTTTTTTAAGTAACTTACCTGTTTGTCTGTTCCGGGTTGAATCTTGCAACTCATATTTCGAGCACTTCCCGACTGAAACTTTCAGGGTAGCTCACAACGCGATGACAATGCATTCTAAATTTAAAACAAAACTGCTATATCTCATAAAGAAAGCGAGATAGAGCAAAAGCATGAAAACGTTTAATTTCATTAAAACACGTTTCTTTAGATTTCGGCGAGTCAACATCTCCTGAGGATGCATACTGGCAACACTGTCAAAGCGTGTACACGTATAACCTCAATTTATGAAAGATTTGTTTGTTTTTTTCCTGTTAATCAGTGAACTGAAACTCGCTCGTATCATTAATAAGATGTCATTAATAAGATCTCCGCCGCTAACTACGAAATTCTCATCAAACCCGGACATTACCGCCCCACCGACCGCGGATGAGCTTGTCAACAGAGGTCCGAAGAGAAAACAGCCGGAACATGACGACGCCGCATTACTAGCTCTAATTTCAGAGCTCTCCAATACTATGAGCTCATGGTAGGCTGACTTAGAGCACGGCATTAACTCCGTAAGTTACCAATATTAATGTGGTCATCAAAACCCAGCTCAGTGCACTTACCGAATGTACCACTTCTATGAAGTCAGATCTTGCGAAACTGAGAGGGGAATACACCGAGTGTAAAACATCCTTAGCCAACTTAGAAACTCAGACTAAAACCATAGAAGGTGAGCTTACATATGTCAAAAGCAGCATTGAGTTCCAGGCTGCCGCCCACCAAGAATTGAAACAGGAAGTAAAATCTATTGCAACCACCTCGTCTGACCTGCACAAGGAAATGCAATTTGTACCTGACCTCCAGCTTCAGGTACGTGACCTGCGACGTGCACAACATGCGCACCAGCAGCGTGAGAGATTACATAATCTAGAAATAGTAGGCGTGCCTGAGCAGAAGAATTAACAAATAGAAAGTATTGTGATCAAGATAGCTGCTCATGCTGGTGTCTCCCTAACCCCCCAAGCTTTAGATCATGCTGTGAGAATACAACCCCGACAGCCTGTGAAAGGACGTCCGCGGGTTATTGTGGCTAAGCTAAAGAGCAGACTTTTGAAAGACAGTATTCTATCAGGAATGAGAAAATGCATGAAGCATGAAGACAAAGACTATGGGGCTCCCCGGCAGTGATACTCGCATCTATGTCAATGACCACCTGACCGTCGAGAATAAAACACTGCTGAAAGCAGTAAAGGAAACTGCCAAAAATAAACAGTTTCAGTATGTTTGGGTGAAAAGCTGCCAAATTTTAGTCCGAAAAAATGATACCTCCCCGGCTTTTCAAATCAGAGACGAAGGCGACCTAAAGAAAATAGTCTGAACAAAGAGATTTGTCCTAGTTATAAACTAGTGTGTTATAAACCTAATTTAACTATTCTTACCCATTGCTAGTCATACCAAAAAAATCCTTATAAACTTGTACTAGTGTATTATAATAATAATATTATTAATTTATGTTACATTTGCATCGCTACTTGCTCTCACTTCCTAGTAATTCAAGAAACCAATGTTGCTGTCTCTGCATCAATATCTTATCACCTCGTTAAAATTATAAATTATGCTGTTGAAACTGTCCAATGTACCACATTACTTAACATCTACTTTTTAAGTCGTACTACCATTAGAATAGTCTTACTTCTGCGCCATTTGTCTGAACCATCTGAGTTGCTACAACTATTCAGAGTAATTACTATATTCATTTATCACAATCTCTTAAATATAATTTTTGTAAATAATGCGATGGAGCTATGTACTTGACACCTTAATAATTCTTTAAATGTAATGATTATTTCACTATTTTACCACCCTAGCCTACAGTTAAGAAGATTCAAATATATATTTACCATATTATTACTAGCTGAGCTGTGTACTACCTATTATATAATGCTTATAAAAGTAGTTAATAATGATGGTGAAGTCTATGCTGTTAAATTTAAGTTTTGGTATACAATTAACGCTGTTTCACAATACTATAACCTTATAAAATGTGTAATGTTATGGTGGATTGAGATAAGGACTTTTCAGCACATTCTACACCTAGTCTTAGTAATAAATACCATGTTCAATTGTTCATACTCCACCATGTATTCCCAACAGGCAAATCCTTAATAATAAAGTTTGTAAATTTGGAAGGGAAACAAGTGATAAAAGTAAATGTGTATAGACATTGGCTACCCATTATTATAAATTTAATTATTATTTCAGAATGTCACTATTCTTGTACTTTACACAACTCCAAAACTATCAGCTGTTTAAGGGTTAGTTTACATAGACACTTGTCACATGGTATAATTGTGTTTTTAGTTTCTTCTTTGGACATTTGCAACAATTTAAATTTAAATACTACGTGTATCATAATAAGGCCTTGTTTACAATCTCAATGTAATCTGGACGGTTGGGTATGCAGAAATTTATTACACATGCTGATCTGCCTATTTACAGAAAAATCATTAATGTTGTTGCTTATATGTTTAGGAACTGGTAAACATACACATCAAATAATATTCAATTACTCTAAACATACTGGCAAAATACTGCTCAAAAATCTTAAATTTGTTTTTAACAGTCATCATAACTCATCACCAGAAGTATCGCTTATTCAATTATTATTAGGCAGTATGCACACTGAAAATCATTCGGGTCTTTATTTATGTACAACACGTTTTAATTTTTTTTAGGAAACAATTAACTTTTTATTATCAAAACGTACGTGGATTACGAACCAAAACCCACGCCTGTTTTCAGAGTATAAGATCTAGTAATTATGGTATCATCGTTCTCGTGGAGACATGGCTAATTGGCTATGTGAGAGTTTAAATAATAGTGAATTTTGTGACGATCGCTACGACGTTTATCGTTTAGATAGGGATTTCAATCTTACTAAGAAAAGCATGGGCGGCGGTGTTCTTATTGCCGTTAAACGCGAGCTAAAGGCGAGCCTTAAAGATGATAGACTATGTGCCCCCACTGAAATGTTATGGGTAACTATTCAAGCTAGTTCACTAAGCCTATAAAAAGATCTACACATAATATCAGCTTATATTCCAGGTGGATCTTCTCAAACTAATGACATAGATAGGGTTGTTGACATATTAGGAAAGCACATCACGGATGTGTCTAATAATAATTTGATAATACTTGGAGATTTTAACTTACCTTTTGTAAAATGGGAAGCCTAATGTCAACTTACTATTAGTATTCAGTAGATAAGAAGGCATTATTATTTTAATTATTTTGTAATGTAGTAGCTTACAACCTACCACCTGCGGGTTATAACTTCATTGTGTAGAATTTCATGTAGGTAGGTAACCTGTCAGTTCAATATGTACCAAACTCGCATTGATATTACTCTTTATAGATACTGGGTAATCTATAATTTGCATTGTTACTTATACTATATTTAGGATAATTTTCATAATATGTATGCTGTTGATTACCAATAAACAATAAAAAAAAAATGCCTCGTGTAGAGGCGAAACACGTGTCGAGTACTGACTTGAGTTTTCTGTTTTCGGCGCTTTGGTTTAAATACAAATTAAGACGTTTGTTTAGAAATTGAGCAGAATTATAACTGAATATATTTATACTATTTATTAACATAAAAACGTGTTTATTTTTCGTTTTTAATCTACCTACATTCCTATTCATGAATGATATCTATAGAAACCTTTTTATTTCCAGGAGCCCGCTTTGCCCGTCTGCAGGTGAAAGCTGGTCTAGCATGGTTGCTGCGGCACTTCACACTGTCTGAGCAGCAGTACCAACCTGCCCACTTTGAACGGAGCAGCTTTAGCCTGAGAGACACCAGCGCTCGGTACGAGCTGGTGCCCAGAAACGTTTGAAATGTTGGACGGTTCCATATGTTTTAAAGACATATTAATAAGAGAGCTAAGAGTTTTATTTTATATTCAAGCTAGAAATAAACTTCATCCCTAGACAGATCAGAAATATTATATATACTATAGGTAGGTATTACCTACTTAATAATTTTGAGAACATTTCACACTACTCCATCTAACCTAAACTAAGCACGATCGTTCTATGAGATTTAGATAACTGATAGTATATATTATATACTTTTATTGTAAAAACAACAATATGATAAATATAAATCATCCAGATTCCGTACAAACCTTGATGTTCATCTTCACAAATAATGTCTTGAAGCGGAAATCGAACCTTGACTTCATAGTCCAAATTCAATTAGGTATAAAATAATTCAAAGAAACTAAATTCTATAACGTTCTGTTCATAAAATATGGTATATTCCTCGAAATCCCCACTAATCGTCGGAACTTGTGTAATCCCCACTAGTAACCGCAGTGAATTATATATCAATTTCAAATATTTAATTAAATCAACATTCGTTTTACAAGTTTTCCCACAGTACCAGATAGATAAATATATTATCCACAAACACTAAACGTTCCATTGAAAATCAATGTTGCCAACCAAACAGAAAACATCAATTTATTTTCGCGAGCGACACCGGAATCCAATTAACCCTCACATAGTTACACGGAAATAAATTTAAATTCGTACGCAATTTCCACAGTTTAGTGGGAAATTGTTTCCCTTTTTTACAAATAAAATTAGAGAATTTCCAATCGGAGATAACAAACAAGCGTTCGCGATTCCTTAATTGCCTTAAACCAAGTTATTTTATTTATTTAAACACCCCACGACCCTTTCATTGATGTTGGGTAGGTACTTCTATGAGGTACAACTTTATCTTTATCACAAAATCCGCCTTATTAACTCCGTCTAAGGTTCAAATTTCCCTTATCTGCATGTATTTGTATTGTGTATTTGTCGTGCCGATAGATTTATATTCAATTTAACTTTTCGCTCTTAGGTTTCGATTTGTTGCGATAAATAAAAGCTCCTATATTGGGGTGGTGCGTTTATTTGATTTCTGAAGCTTTCTTTGTGAATCAACTTGAGTAGAAATACTTTCCGTCGTCGGTGTCGCTCTCCTTACGTCTGACAAAGAGTATTTTACGCACATTATGTGCCTTAGTTTCTGGCCTGTCATAACTCATTATTCACCGTTTCACCGTTAATGATTGTATGAGTGGTAGTCCTTACCCAAATAAAAATAATAAGTACCTATGCAGTGGATTTATTTCTCGGTGACATAAAATTTTCTGTTTTGTTATTTGACTCAAAAAAAATATTTCTGAAAAGTTATTCTGTGTATAAAGCTCAGTAGTCAATAATCTTAACTCAATTTATACGTTTTTGTAATCGATGGACGTGTAAATAGCCGAGAATCTAAACTATTGCGCTCAACGGTAGTAAATAAATGTTTTGACCTCTTTTGAGACAAAAAATAAATAAAAACAAAGCCAGTTAGCTAGCAGACAGGTGTAGGACAGTAATGAAACCACCTGCCCCGTACCCTCTTCAGGCAGACACATATTACTCGTAGGAGTCACTCAGATTTGGTGCTTTGACAAAAAACTCTGGGGAGAATTGCGAGAGAAAACTGGAGAAAATCTTTTCTGGATTTATTTTGTATGATTGTGATCAAAAGTGTTGGTACTATAATAATATGGTGACAAATCACAGTAAAGACTATTTTGAAAGTTCGTAAGAATGTTAGGTAGTTTAGCATTCATTACGACAAACCGTTAATTGATCAGCAGAAACTATATTAGTTAATAGTAATATCTAAGATGACTTATGAACATACATAACACATAGATGAATAATTATGTTCCTATAGAACACCAATATACACAGTATCAAATTAAAATGGATGTGGAATACAGGACTGAAAATTTTCAGCTACCCTGTCACTAAAAATGAATATCCTTATTTTTAAATAATGTTTGTTACTTTTTACGATGTAGTTATTAACAATGAAAAAATTAGTAGTTTTAACATATTATAATTATTTATTATTACATATTTACGTAGCCCGGCTGCTTCTCTTTTTCGAAACTTAGCATCGGACCAAAATGTACTAGAAGTTAGCCAATGTGGCTCCTTATTTATTAGCGCATTTTCAATGTACTACATTGTATTTACATCTGTGCTTATGAAATCAAAAGTTATTTCTGAATTGAAGCCTTTGCAATCATCTTAACTCTGTTCCACTATAATTTGATGATAATTTGATAATTTCGTTATCAATTTTCCATTTTCATTTAGCGAAATCAGCAAACAGTGATCAAAACAACCGATTTCAAATATATAACAATGGCTCCGACCAATTCCGAATTGAGTCCAATTCGTTTCGGCTACTTTTGAGCGGGATTAATTCAATTAATTATTATTAGACACCAATTTCGAGAGTCTTCCCACAGAATCACCTTAGCTACAATTATATAGCATCTATAATCGCGTAACCCTATCGCATAACTAGTCCGGCTAGTCCTTAAGATTCGTCCTATCCACGCATTTGACACAACAAAAGTTGCTTTAGTAATTATATTAAAATAAATAAAAATAACCGTCTTACATAATGATAATAAATGTAGGACAGGTTTTTGCCCAGCAATAGAACAGTCGGTGCTCATAATAATAAATAATCGAAAAAAATTATTAAATAACTATTATTTGAATATTTCAGCTCTCAAAGTTCGCCTTCTCCGTTTCCACAAACTCTACTGAATTATTTTGTGCGGTTTTTAAACCAAACCTTTTGAGATTTATTATGCTGGCGATTTTAGAATACGTGTTTTGAATTTTGAAAGTACAGTGTCTAGGGCTGAAAACGTTTCTACTGATTTTCGAAGGCAATTGAACACCACCTACCTTATGAACTGCAGCTCCTGGCTTATTGGTTTGGTGGCAAGGTCCTGTGGACTCGCACGGCGAGTCCAGGTTCAAAAAGTCTTTGTAAAAGCAAACAGTACGGCTATGAACCCGCGACACTTCACTCGTATTAAAATGTTGAGATGCAGATTTGGCACGGCCAAAATTGGAGGGAAAATCGACGGATTTTGAGTAGAACGTCCACACGCAACCGATCACAATGACTCCCGCCAATACACTCCCGAGCCTCGAGCTCTTCACGTTCGGACAGGCGGTGATTTACCAAAACTACCCTCAAAATCACAATAGAAACGCAACATATTTTGTGCCCAAAATTTTCGACAACAGCGTTAATTTCAACCCAAAATCTAGACTTTCTGTGACATGCTCTTTCCAGTTGAGCCGTCAGTACCACTTTGGCTGTAATTGGTTTTTAGGTGATTGATTCTCCCGTTCGTAAGCATAATATTTCAACACCGAATATATTTTTTTTAAATCCCTACGTACACAATTATGTACTTTTGAAGAATAGAACGTATCTCGTCTTGCTTAAACCGTGTCGCATCGAAGCAGTGAAATTCATAAGCCATTTACAATAAACGCGTTTTCCTTTATAAATGTAAATGGAAACGTAACGCAACCGTAACCGATATTAGAATACGAGAATTCAATTCTTGTTTTGAATTTAATGTCTCAATATTCATATGTTTGTATATTTTTTGTACTGGCAGTAACACTGGGTTTTTCATGTAAAGCTCAAGTAGAAACATGGAAACAAATTGAAACAAGGCAAACGCTCAATTACATCTGGCCTTGGCCTCATGTATCATGTTCCTAAAAAAATGTATGAGTGTACTTTATATGTACCTTGATTGATAGATAGAAAATCAAAAAAAGTACAAAGGCGAACTTAATTAGTATTCTCTTCTAGCTTACCTCTGTGTAATAAGGAGATTAATCTATGTTGGTGATTGAATGAATTAAATACAAATAATCAAGGTTTTACAAAAACATACGACAACCGACTTCAATTGGACTGTTTTAGTGACCGTAAACACCACTGAATAGTCACAGGGAAGCAAAATTATGCAATTTCGTTTACTTGGATGTCGTATTTTTTTCAGTTATTTGGTTTCAAAACCAAACACCAGCATTTAACCGATTTTTATGAAATTTCTATGAGAGCAATCAAGAAAGAATCCTTTTAATATTTTTTCAAATTGGTTTAATAAACAACATAGTTCGGAGGTAAGACAAAACAATACAAAGAAAATAAATAAATAAAATTACTTAACTTTAAATAAAAGAAAAAAAAATAACCGAATTCAGAATCTCTTTATTTTTTTGAAGTCGGTTTAAAAAGTTTTAATTAGGTACTGAAAACTGCTCAAGCAAGGCACACATTCGCCCATTTCTAGAAGATAAAGTAGGTGGACGCCAGACTGCTATTTCTAGGACAAGATGGCGCATACTAATTTAATTACAATAACTAAAAAGTTTTTAAGAAGTTGGCCCGGGACCAGACGACTGGTGTTTCTTATGGCTTTGCCACACAACAGATAAGTCTGGCTCTATGAAATATTATTGGTTCAGGCTGTAAACAGTAAAAAGAGGCTAAAATAAAGTTACTTAAGAAACTGTTTTTTTTTTTGCGAAAAAGTGGCGAGACGGTAAAAGTCAGTATGACAGGTGTTTCTTATGGCTTGGCTACACAACGGACAAGTTTGGCTTTATGAAATATTTATTGGTCCGGGCTGTGAACAGTAAAAATAGGCTAAAATGGGGTGACCAGAGAAACTGTTGTTTTTTTTGCGAGAAAATGGTGACAAGGCGGTAAAAAAGTCATACTCTCTTGATGGTGAGAGATCACTACTACCTATGACCATAACAGTACACAAAATTTAAATTAAACTTTAATTCTAAAAAAGAATTTGAACCTGACGTTAGAATACTTACTACTTTATCATCACCTTGTTTGTCCGTATCCACCAATTATTATATTATTTATTTATTATTATTAAGTAACTTACATTAATTATATTAATTGGTTTGGAAACGAGCCATTCTACGCGACATGATCATAACTTACAGGAAGCTTTTTAGCCAAGCCATGTGTGTCATTCTTTAATTTTTAATTTAAATTAATTTTGCGGCGGTGTGGCAGCACCTTTTGCTCTAAGTGGAAGTCGCAGTTAAGTGAACGAATACAATTTATGTGTTACTTTGCGAGTGGTGAATAGCTTTAAGGCGCTACACACTATTGGCGGCTGCATCCCCTAATATTATTATAAATCTTAGAAAAAATACCCTGTTGAACGATGGCTGCGTTTAATTTACAAAAATGCTCAACCTTTTATAACTATATTTTGCTTTATTACATAAACTATAAATTATACTATAAATTATTTTATATTAATCTTTACAACGTGGTTTTTTTATGAGTTTTTAATTGCGGTATTCAGTAATGAGCCTGGAAAATTGGATAACGATTTCCCGAAAATAATTGTAATCATGATGATGGAGTTATGAAGAACAATCATAAATGTCGACCTTGAAAAAATACTCCTACCTACTAACAATTTTTTTTCATAATAGGAGTGCGCATATCGAGTCCCTTTAGTACGCAGGGTACACGCAGGCTAATTCTGGTAATCCAAGTCTTAGTTTAGTGTGTAGCGCCGTACTTAGCAAGTAGATGGCTAAGTTATTATTAGTTGTGGAAGTGCGTCTGTAAGTAGCCGGATTGAGATTAGCTAAGTTATAACTTTGATGTGATGTTGCTAACTTATTTGCTTGGCATGTGATTTGTTGTAACTTTGATTTCGGAACTATGAATCTCTATAAATTTCTCATTAGTTCAAAGAAAACTTGTGTAACTGCAAATATATGTATTTCACAAGTTTTTTTTTTAATTTGGAAGTAGATAACTAAGTCGAACTAAGCGCTTTCCTAACGGTAAGAGATCACGCCCGCCCGTGACCCGAAGTGCCGTCTTATATCTAAAAGACAGATATGTGACGTGACCCAATTTTTAGGTACAGCCAAAAACATGCCACTAAGTACCTACCTAACCTACCTACCTAAGTACCATAAGAATTAGGAAACCATAAATAAAAAAATATTTTGGACATTCCACACAACGCCATCTAGCCCCAAACTAAGCAGAGATTGTACTATGGGAACCAGATAACTGATAGAATACTTATTATTATTTATTTCATTTTGGTAGAATACATAGAAACATCCAGTCTCAGGACAAACACCGATGTTTATTACAGAATTGATTATCCTGAAGCGGGAATCGAACCCGACACCCGCGTAGTGGTTCAACACTGCAAACCGTGCCACTTAATAATGGTTAACTAATCCTAGTGGAAGTAGCAAATTTTTATCTGTCATCATTTTCGGGTCCTTTTCCCACTTATGTGGGGTCGGCACAACATGTCTTCTTCCATTCGTCTCTATCACCCGTCATCTCTGTACTTACACCTATTTTATCATATCATCTTTCACACAGTCCATCCACTATTTCTTTAGCCTTCCTCTACTCTTATATCCATCCACTCCACTCTCCTAGTCACATGACATTCTTAAATATTTATTTATTTTTCTAATTTTAAGTATTTGCACGACAAAAGTTGATGCAGTAATTCTAATTTAAGACTAATCCTCAAATCCATTTCCATACAAAATGTTTCGGACAAATACTCAAAAAGTACGCCATATTATAGTAATTTTTTCACGCTACTCGTTTCGTCTATGTTTTCTGATTGTGTCGTATACAATTAGTAAGATTACATACTTTAATTTAGATTTTATACGTGTTTTTAAGTTAGTAGGGTTAATTTTAAAACACGTATAAAATGAAACCTTACTAATTTTATGTTGACACAATTGTAAAACATAGACAAAACGAATCGTGTGAAGAAATTACTATAATACGGCGTACCTTTTGAGTATTTGTCCGAAACATTTTGTATGAAAATTTGCCTTGAGGATTCCCCTTAAAGTAAGACCACAATGTACATGTAATACGCAAACAAAGTTTCATTCATTCATTCCCTTCACATCACGTGTCCATACCAAGCTAACATTTACTCAAAAATTTGGTCATATAGATATAAAACGGCAGTGAACAGCGCAGCAAAGAACATGGATATAGATAGGCTGATGCATCTTTAGCACTCGTCCACTTAGAGACTTTTTTTCCATTTTCCATAGCAATATTCCCTGCTATATCCTCATTATAAAAGTGTCATTGAGTCACGTAGCAAACACCCTTTGTACGCTCGACGCTTTGACGTCACTCGTGCGTACGATTTGCATCACGCTTTATAATGTCAAGTTGACAGATACCATGGTTTTATATGACGGATATTTCTAAAACCTTATTATTACACACTGTGCAGAAAATCGGTATTTCGCCAAACAAAAATTAGTATTAAAGGAGTAATTCATACATTTTTATTAGGCAAAGTCAATAAAAGTAGGTGAGTGCACGAAAGGATCCTCTTTGAGGCGCACTTGAAATCCTTTCACCACACTGGGTCGAAAGAACTAGTGACACGATAAGAAGAAGTGTATGAAACTTTATAGAAAATTATGCTACGTAGCTATATCAATTCCTATAAAAAGCTAACTAAATTACAAGCTAAACCACTGGACTCAGAGACTTGAAACTTGAAACATGTATTCGACAAGAGGTAAGTACGAAATGGTTTTTTGTGTGTGTGAAATATGTTTTCGGTGTTTGTTTTTTACTCGGTATGTCAGATACTTCTTCAGTTATTTGCTCTACGACCTTTGGGTCTCTCCGACCCATTTGTCGGTCAAATGTTGTGTTAATTTTTGCAATCACTTACTTTTATTATAATTTTGTACACTTTGTAGCTAGGAGTATATTGTATCTATCAAGCGTTTCGCTTTAGTTGATGTACACGCACACTATGGTGCCACAGAAAACCAGCGCTGCAGCACATGCTGAGTGGCGTCCAATTTTAGAGATACCTGTTAATTTTAAGTTTCGTTCAATTGTCAATGTGTAGTGTTAAGGTAACTCAAAATAAATATGTTTTCTATTCTATTCTATTCTATTCTATTCTAAACAGTTATGTCTCCAACAAAGACCCTAAAGTCCTTAGCAAAATGCCTCTGAATTCTGAAATAAAACTTTATATTCGTAGCTAGGCGGATGTTAAATGATTTATACAGCAGCAGTCTCGATTCAGATGCAAATTGCGTGTTACGTGTAACGTATACTGTGCAAATCGCGGATTAGTCTAGATGTAGAGCTTGAATACTGTAACAATACTAATATTGTTTTATTGTTTATTTCATTTGCTTACATGTAAAATCGTCTTATTAGCTTAGGTTCTAATATATTAGCTAGCGGTGTACATGACCCTGTCAGGGCACTGCAAACATTCTGTCCTATTAAATGATTTTAAATATTTTAGATTACATACAAATTCTTAATATTATAGGTAGAGATCTTTCAGTGTAAGAAATGACATTTAAAATTCATTCACAACATTTTGGTTCGAAAGAACTAGTGACACGATAAGAAGAAAGTGTGGAAAGTGCAGTGCAGGAAAGGAGGCTCTTTCAGGCGCACTTGAAATCCTTTCACCACATTGATTCGAAAGAACTAGTGACACGATAAAAGGAAGACGAAGTCTTAGAATGCTCGGCCTTCTACACTAACGCCGTAATTAGTAATGTAAACATGGTACACATTAAATAAAGACCACAAGATAGAAGTGAAAACTTCTTCAAAAGCGAGGTTAATATGTCTAAATACAACTATATTTCACAGTTTGACAGTCAATACATTGACATAACAGTAGAAAGGATGCTAATTCGAAAATACATTTTGATCACAATCTTTTTTTTTCGGATGGACTGGTACCATCTTCACTTTGTAATATTGTAGGTACTATTTGAGCATGGAGGTGACTTTACTGAAAAACAACCGTATTGAGAACCCCCTATTTTTTTGGAGTCGGCTGAAAATACTTCTGAAAGAGTACCGCCGTTACAAACTCATCCGCATTGAACGGAGCAATCGAAGCCCATTAGTCGTAGTTGGATTAGCGATTCATGAATGGCAACAACCGATTTCTGCTTTCAACGACGATTCTCCTTTTATTAGGGTTCCGTACCGTCTGTAACTAACTATTCGTACTTATTTATACCCATTACTTTTTAAAGTGAAAACTTCAGGTCCCTACTCTGAGCACTTTATTTTGTGGGTTTATTTAATGAGACTGAACCGTCACGCTTGGCTATGTAACACACGTTCGGGTAATGGTGAAAAAAATATTTTTGATAACAAATCATATATAATTAAATTATAATTAAAAAAAAGTATATAGTTTCCACTTCTGTCAGGTGGTCACCAGTTTTTAGTCGCGGATCTAGGCATGAGTGGCGTGTAGGTGTTGGATGTCGGAAAAGTGGAACTTTCTTTTAGAATTTACTTATTGTGTGCTCAAAATATAGAATAATTTTTTTTCGTCATCAATTTCATCAACCTTTAGTAATTTACTGCTAGTCTAAGTCTCTTCCAAGGCACCCCACTGAGCGCGATCTTCGGCGCAGATCAACGTTTTTTTCAACGTTAACGTTAGTATAAAATTTTATGCATTATTATTTTTTTATAGACGAACAGCTTTTGCTTTTGCTTTTAATTATGTCACAAAGTGTTGGAGTTTATTTTATAACTGCTATGGAACCCATTCCCAAATTCCACTGGTTCTTGCCCGTTTTTTTCGGTAGTTAAAGCGGACGATGGCCAGACTGACCTACAAAGTGTCGAAGCCAGGTATTATTCCAACTTTTATGGGGATGAGTCCACGTACGCTTTTTAACTTTTTTTACTCTTCCCTATACGCTTTGAAAGCACCTTTCAGTCTATTGAGTGGATGCGGGATTTCTGTTCATTGCATTTCTGTGCAATGAATGGATTTACTTACTTTTATCTGTTTTTTAGTGAACTTGTTGATTTTTTTTTGTATTAGCTGACACACACAACTTCGTTCGTGTTAGACAAAACGAATCGTGTGAAGAAATTACTATAATACGGCGTACTTTTTGAGTATTTGTCCGAAACATTTTGTATGGAAATTTGCCTTGAGGATTCCCCTTAAAGTAAGACCACAATTTACATGTAATACGCAAACAAAGTTTCATTCATTCATTCCCTTCACATCACGTGTTCATACCAAGCTAACATTTACTCAAAAATGTTGTGTTGTAAATTAAAAAGATTATACAAAAACATACAATAACCCACTTCAATCGAACTGTCCGTAGGCACCACTGAAAAGTCACAAGGAAGCAGAATACGGAATTTTGTTCAATTCAACGACTTTTTTTTCCAAAATTAAGTACTGAACCGATTTTCATGAAATTTCTATGGAGCCAATCTGAAAGTATATCCTCTCAAACAAAAAATATTTTTCAAATCGCTTTATAAACAAAAAAGTTCTGAGGTAACAAACATAAAAAAAATCGACTGAATTGAGAATCTCCTTCTTTTTTGAAGTTGGTTGTAACAATTGCGACCAATGTCCTGCAGTGAACGTCTAGTCTAGAGGCTGATATGATTTTCCAAAGAGGTAGGTATTTTAGGCATTTTCCAACTTATACATACTAGAATCCAGAGTCTAATGCCGATTTTTATCTCTAAATCGTCCCCAAAATCCAGGTTTTACTAAAACTCGATATTATTTAAAGCAGAGTTTACGACGCAAGTTCAGAAGCGCTGACTGAATTGTTCGTTTGCGAGTTCTCTTTTTGCAGAGTCTAAACTAAACTAAACTTTATCTAGTTCGGATTGTAACTCTGCTTTGATAAACGGACTCGTATTCAAACACTTTTGTCGTATTGTTTGATTGTTCTTAGTCAACAAGAAGTTCTCTATTTTGCATTAGCCGCGGCTAGCCCGCGTCACCCCGTTGCATAGCATTACCTTTGAAAGGTTTTATTTTTAGTAACTGGTGTAAAATAAAAAAATCATATTTTTGAAAAAGTTGTCTAAAACTAGTAGGTAGGTATGTTGAAATAAAAATATAAAATATAAAATGGCCGCATGCAGCCACCATCTAAGATCTTCTGAAATTTGGAGTAGCCTGTGTCACTTGCGTGGACTTCATAAATCCAATGACACCTCATTTGTAAAAAACCATCGAGTTGCAATATTATTATTATTTTATTTTTTTTGTTTTATTGTTTGCTCTGTTATCTAAATTTAATGTGTTTTTGTTTTTGTTTTCATATATAAGTTAATACTAATATACATACTAAGTACTATTAACCTACCCTAAGTATTTACATATAATTGTTAAAACAGCATAGAATAAAACATGTACCACTTGTAACGGGAAGGGCACTGAATTCTGTAATACAGTTTATAAAAACTAAAATGGAAAACAGCGACTGTACCATAACTTTGGACAAATGTTTTTGAAATAAACAATTTTGTATTTTGTATTTGTATTATTTGTATATTAGTCCAATTTTCATGCAATATAAGTTAGTTGAACTAGTTTGAAACAAACTGCGCGGAACAGCGGATAGCGATGAGAACTGAACGGCGCGGCGCGACTATATAGGTGGGACAAAATACACTAAGCTCAATTCTCACTGGGTTGGCAGCGGCCGGCAGCGGCCCGCAGAGTACTTTCAGTGTTAAATAATCAATCAATCAATCAATATCTTTATTTGCAAAACATGGGTAATTCGGATACAGGTGATGATAGCAATGAAAGTGTCTCCATATTTAGCCTACAGGTAGCGTGCAAATCAATTTTTATACATAATTATGTTAAAATGACTAATTACCATTTTTATCATTTAAGTAGTCACAAATAGAATAATAAGCTTTTTGAATTACATATGTCTAACCTATTTTTAAATTGTTGTAAGTTGTCAATAGATTTAATTTCATTTGGAAGCCTATTATAAATCGGAACTCCCATACAAAATTCACTCTTACGGTATAAAGCTGTTCTTGCCTGAATTGCGCATTAGTTGACTCTTATGTCTTTTACTAGACAGAGTGTCGTAGTTTGCTAGATCACTTTTGACCAATAATGCGGACATAATCTTCACATTATCTACATTCTATCGCTTGTGAAGCTCAAAAGCTGCGAGTAACCTTACAGCCTGATAGATCTATGCAAAAGCGTCACTGCCGGCCGCTGCTGGCCGCTGTCGCTGCCATCTTAGAGCTCTTACATACGAGCGGCATGTTACCAACGGCATAGGTAACTGCAGCCGTCGACACTCGTCGGCGACATCCGTTGACGTGTCGACTGACAAAATGGCAAACGCGGCACGCTACAACTGCAAGTGTCGCTATAGTTCGACTGCTGTCGTCGACTCGTTGACGGCTGCCGCTGACACGTGTCGACGACTGCAGTAGCTTCTGCCGTTGGCAACATGCCACTCGTGTGTAAGAGTTCTTAAAGCGAAGCCACACTGCTCCGATGCGTTGACCAGACGCAAGGTGTTCCGTGTACCGGCCTTCGCAGGCAAGACTGTGGTGAAGCTGGTGCGTGTGGTAGGCCCATTAGTGGAATTGAGATAGGCCATTTTCAGATCTTTCCTCTCAGAACTGTAACTAAAAGCATCGTTATACGATCTTCTTATCGTGTCACTAGTTCTTTCAAACCAGTGTGGTGAAAGGATTTCATGTGCGCCACATGTTTTCGAACTTTTTAGGTTATATAACATGCTGGTTTCCTCACGATGTTTTCCTTCACCGCTAAGCACGTGTTTTTTTTAAATGCACACATAGATCTTTTTGAACAGGAAATCCATTGGTGTACGACCGGGTTCGAACTCACGACCTTTGGATCGAAAGTCGAGATACCTTCCACTCGGCCAACACGGTTTTTTTATATATATATGATAAGAACATGAAAAACTAAACAGAGTACTTACCAAAAATCCTTCAAATAGCTCATGCAAATAAGAGTACCTATAAATTTCAAAGAGATGGATTTTTGTTAGGTAAGCAGCTATATCTTTACCCAGGTTAATATTAAAGGTCACGAATATTCCTAGTAAATTGTAATATAAGCAGGTAAATTGGTACATTGGCTTTCTGAAGTTTCAGGGGGAAAGATCCATCTAATCTTGATATTTGAAAGGTCAAGGAGTATTGTCTTATATAAATATTTGACCTTTACTGGAACTTAGGATAAGTTCATTACCTTATGTTGAGGTTTCCGATTTTTGACATGATTCTTAATGTTTTTTAGCCTTCGATATGATCAAAGTGTTCTTTTACGGATATCAATCATCAATAAATCCAATAAATATTATACACCAGGCTTAGTCCTGACTTACTGACTGACTGGTTTTGTTTGACCTGTCTGTCACAAGGTACAAACAAAAACCACCGGACGTAGAAACTTGAAATTTAGAGGGTGTGTTTGTCAAGAAGTGTGGACACGTACCTACCTACTAAAAAAATATTTTGTTAGCTCGCAACGCAAACGAAACGAACGTCAGCTAGTGTTTAGTAAAGAACTTATTTTAATTATGTAGATTTAACCTCCGAATCCGTTAAAATGTTCATAATCCCGTGTAGCACCGTTCTGGTCATGGGCAGGCACTTAGCTCGTTTTATCACTAGTTTAAATAAAAAAAATCATCCGTTCGAAGTTCTTCCAATACAAATAGATTATTATCACAACGATAGTCTTTAAAAAAATCTTCAGTTAATTTATCCGGATGGATAAAAATAGGATATAAATAGGACTCGTTTCGCAGGTAATTAGGTTAGATGGATTAATTGCCAGCCCGGGCCGAACGATACACAACATACGGATACATACGGTTTATGTACGAAAGTAATTGTATGTACAAAAGCGTGGCGGGTGAACTGGGAAATTAGGACTTTGGTGAAATTGCAATTTTTGCTACTCACTGAAATCATCTTGAGTGCCCTTCTGGACGTAGGCCTCTTCCACTACGCGCCTATTATTCTTATAAAATATATATCTTGGCTCTCCACATCCATATTTTATCGGCTGCTTTAAGTAGATCGTCGCTCTACCTGGTCGGAAGGCCTTTTACATTTGTGTCAAATATAATAAAAAGCAAAGTTATTTAAAAATTGGAAATTAAAAAAAAAATATGTTTGCCTCATAATATACCTAATACCTATCGCTATCTTTCATCAGTGTTGCTGTAATCTAGTAAAAAAACCTAACACTACGTCCAATGCGACCTAAACCGTAGTGCATCCGGTGAGTGTAATCTGTACCTACCCAAGGAACGACACCGATGTAAATCGACACCAAAAATAATTTCTGCGTAAATTATAAGTACCTGATTTATATGGTAACAATACCATGAAATTATTTAAGATTGGTACAGTCAGTGAGAAAAATTAAGTATCTACGCTCGTATATTTTCGTAGTTTTTGATTTAGCTTGAAAGGAATAATCGTCTAGACCATACAAAAGTTTTGATTCAATTTTCAAGCAAAGTACAAGCCTCAGCTTAAGTTTTTATTCCGTAACTTTTAAGTCCCACTAACTTTTATCGAACTAAAACTCTGTCCAACTATACGCTGAAGAAAAGTCGAAGAATATTTTAAATCACAGACTATATTTACGTGGCTTGTGTGACGAGTAAACTCTGCATTTTTTGGCACATTACCGTCATAAAGGTGCAGTCTTACTGATAGCGTTCGTCTGCATGCCAATGCTATTTGCGCAAGCTTTTACAAGAATATAAGACTAGTTGCGCAAGAACAAATAAAAGAACAAGCCTATTTTTTGGGCAAACCATCAACAGTAGGTATTAAGAATATAAAAAAATATAAGGATGATAGATTTCGTTTGGCAAAATTATTTTCTTAGTACACCTCTACACTTCTCGACGAATATTATACCCTCGAAATTTCAATTCTAAATAAGGTTTTTGTATAAGCCGGTGCAGCGCTGTTATGGCCCTCGTTCACTTTATAAGAGATTAAGGTAGTCAGTTCCGAAAACAGTAAGTAACTCGCACACATTACTACTTGGAGGCATAATATCTAGCACTGTGTTATGTTGGTAAGTACATAAAGATTAAATTTTGCAAGATTCTACCTTTGGAGGCATAATATCTGGCACTGTGTTATGTTGGTAAGTACATAAAGATGAAATTTAGCAAGAATCTACCTCCTGAGAGTAAAAACTATTCCATCTTTTTTAAGGATTTTCAGTTTCAGGAAAGTTAACTTATATCAGGATTTTAAGTATTAGGAAAATTAAAGTACTTATTAAATTTTACAATATATATAAATATCCCTCGACCGAGTATCCCATTTACTTGGGGTCGGCCTTCCTTGTCCGTTTTCTCCACTCTGCACGATTTTGTGCAGTGTCCGTGTCGAGTTGAGATTCTTTCAGGTCTTTATCAACCGTCGTTAACCAAGTGGAGGGTGGTCTTCCACGTTCCCGTTTCGTCGTTGGCAAACTTAGGCAAACTTACTTATTAAATTTTACAAAAACACAATAAATATTTGAATGATAGAATTGTTATCTGGGTAACTCAAAACTACTTTCAAAACTCCCATCAAAGTTTTAGAAACCAAACCAAACAATCCGAAAATTGAAAAAACCAACGATGGCTCTGTTCTTTCATCTTATGCTAACTCGAAGACTTTAAGGTGTACCCAACAAGAAAAAGGGCGCGAACTTCCCTCGGTCGCCTCATTAAAACTTTTTGGAGAGAATTAAATTACGGCAGAAACAAATCCGTTTACAACGGAAACTTCCAAACCAAGTTTTATAAAGCAATTTTGAAGTTAGTGCGCTCAGTGTAAAGTGGTTTTTTGCTGTAATCGTTAACAAGCCAAGGCTATTCCTAATTATTATTTTTAAAAGAATTGAAGGGAGGTGCGGAATATGCCCTCCTGGTGGTATGACCAGAACAGCTACACAGGATGTCGAATCATTACAGGTCGGTCTTCTTCTCATAGTGACACTAGTTCTTTCAAACTAGTGTGGTGAAAAGATTTTAAGTGCGCCTCAAAGAGTCTTCTCCTTTCTTGCACTTGACCAATATTTTCGAACTTTTTAGGTTCTATGACATGCCGGTTTCCTCACGATGTTTTCATTCACACGACAAAACGATGCTTCAGAAAGTTGGAGGATGGATATTTGTTTCTTAATAACGTCAAAAATGCAAAACCTATTAAGCTTAAATTCGGTGTAGAATTAAGCGCTGTCCTATTTGGCTAATGATCGTACGAGAAAACGATGCGATTTGGCCTTACGACGAGATTAAATACACTAATCTCTTCAGAGTGTCCAAATAGGCATTGTATGATCATGCGATCATTTATATGGCTAATTTTCATCGCGCGACCAAAACGCATCGTTTGATCGGCCAATCAATGCCAATTAGGATGCCGCCTTATTTTTTAAGCTGGAAAAGTATTTATGCAGATATCACGCGAGAAAAACTGCGGGCAGCAGCCTGCAAGTCATAAAAAAGGTATGAGTAAATTTCAGGCTTACAACATAATAAAATAATTTTACTAAGCTGCAAATGATGAGCTATTAAACTCTACCAAAAGAGAACGAACATAATGATCCATTTTTTAATTAGGATGCCGCCTTATTTTTTAAGCTGGAAAAGTATTTATGCAGATATCACGCGAGAAAAACTGCGGGCAGCAGCCTGCAAGTCATAAAAAAGGTATGAGTAAATTTCAGGCTTACAACATAATAAAATAATTTTACTAAGCTGCAAATGATGAGCTATTAAACTCTACCAAAAGAGAACGAACATAATGATCCATTTTTTATGTGTTTCTTCACGATTGTTACCTTTTAATGGTCGTTAACTAATTAAAGTAGACCGAAGAGGTGAAGTTTTTTTCTACCTGTTTTAATCACCTTAATTAACTAAAGATATTCTTTGAATCTAACGGTGGAAGTTTACAGTAAGCATGTAATTTTCTTTTTATTTTCTGATTTTTATGAACTAAGGAAAAAAACGGTTCATTTGGGATCTTTCGTAACTCTACCTGGCGTTTTTTTAAGAAAAAGTTTTTTGTGATCTTATCGTGTTATTTTTTTTACATTTTACCTAGGTATTTCATTTTAAAAGCGCCTTAAATACACCGAAAAGCCAAGTTTTCTGACGCAATAAGTTCTAATACATGCTCACATTGTTCCGATCCTTGAAAATCATGATTCAGCCTCCAACTTGGTATGCAGAGCTCGCGAGCAAAGCCGGGCGAGCAAAGCTAGGTGAAAGCTCGCTAAGCCGCAGAAAACATTCATCTTGTTTACCACTAATAGAGAAGCTGTTCTGCTCGCAAGCTATAAATAGCTTTAAGTGGATTGCAAGTCGAAGAAAGCTTGGTTTGAAAAAACCTACTAGTACCGGATGTTCTACCGTTAGGTTGTATATGTATGCAAGCATAACTGTGTTCCAATTTGAAGAATTAAACTAAAATTTAGCAAAACACTTGTTTGGTTATTACAAATTTATTTTAAAAAAATGTTCAAGCAACTCTCTACGAAAATTGGAAAATTGATTGAAACTGAATAATAAACTAATTTCAAATTTAATAATCTCAATTCCAATATTTTTATCCACTCTTACTGATTGAATTCTTTAAAAAATATTTTTCTATGTACGTCATTGAACTCTTGAATTCTCAGACAAAGGTTAATAGTTTCGGTATATTTTTGTCAAATTATTTCACAAAGAATTTGTTGAGGAATTTTAGAAATCACTTAACACAAATACCTAAAGCTTTGGCATCTAGTGTGGCCCGCGAGAAATGTATAAGCCACAAGGAGAACCCTGCATATTTTAGGTCCATGAAGTTAACTGTTTGACCGATGAAAGAAGTGAAAAGCTACATTTTGATTTTTGATTTTCGATTCCGAGTCTAGGTGCGATTTCAGACTAGCGTAAAAATAGGCGTAGGTATACGGGCGGATTGGTACTCGCGAAACTTCAATAAGCCGAACGCGCCTATACGCGCGTATTCTGGCGTTTAGAGCGGGTACATATTGAGCGTTTTGAATAGCGCGATTTGCTAACGCATGTTTTGAGTACCTCGGATTCTATTGAAGTCGACACATGCAAGCGCGCACTGCTTGTCAAGCGGCATGTGTACAGACAGCGTCATAGATAAGTATCCCACTTGCATTATAATACCCAGCACCGTCGCGATGAATGGAGAAGTTTTGCCTTTAAAAAAAATAGATTATATTTGTATAACTGTATGTAAGCCTAAAACTAATTTTAAGTATTACAATTTTTTTAAAGAATTTATAGTTGGGTGTCTTGTGCAAGGGGGATACTTATCTCTGACGCTGTCTGTACGTACACTTAGATACACTAGAATTTGGGGTACTGAAAACGCGCGTTTCAAAACACCTAATGTGTACCCGCTCTTACGCCTGATTTTTTTTAGTGAGTATCAGTAGCATGAGGCGTCTCTCTCTAGCGACAACGAGCATTGTTGTCGCGCGAGTAATGCCTAGATCACACGTACCGAGTATTTAGCCGAGACAGTATTCAGTACGTATAAACATAGTGCCGAGTGTTCGGCTGAGCGATTGATGGAAGCTTTCACTGTCTCGGCCGAGTTACATTTTACTGTCTCGGCCGAGTACTCGATACGTGTGATCTAGGCATATGCGCTGCAAAAAACAAAACACGAGCGGCGAATTCACTCGGTTTAATAAGCTAGTCTAAAACCGATCTGAATTACAAAGCAGTTACCAAAAAGTTACTTACCTAGTGCACCATGTTTAGTTGTAAACAAATGGCTGGCTACAAATTTACGACTATAAATTATAATATAGTTCAGACATAGTCTATGAACCGAAAAAGTACGTATCTGAGTTACTTTTATCCTTACTTATTCAACTCGGGTAAAGCCGCGGGTAGACGCTAGTTCGTTATAAATCATCTCCGAAGAAAATTGATCAAAATCTCGACGCATTGAAGCCAAGCCGTAATAAAATGTTTGAGTTTTTTTCGACAAAAGACGGAGTTTCGTAAACTTTCACAATTAAGGAGTGCTGGATCGCGTACCTCGTTCCACTTTTACAAGAGATTTATTAAAATTAAAACGTTAAACACTGTGTTTTGTTTCTAGGGTACGGCAGCTTCTGTAGGTAAAGCCAATGAGCCACCGAACCACAACGGTGAGACGGTGGCGGGCGAACGTCAAATCACTACACGTGTGACGGCGACGCGCTACTGCGACAAGTGTATGTAAAATGATGGTCGCCCGCCGCGTTTACACCGACCGTAAGTCAGACTATTGGCTAGTATATTTTTATTTTGTGCCATTGGTAAGTGTAAATGTACGTAAGTAAGAATTCCACCAAAAACATGGAATGTTTAATTGATACCTTAATATCTAATTTGAAAACATTATTTAAGTCAGTTAGTAGGAAATCGTCTTTCGGATCCCCGCGATACAGGCTAGCCCTAGTGCGGGGTCCATTGGTTAAAACTCTTCATATGTAACCTGTTTTGAAATAAATATTTTGTATTTTTGTATTTTGTAAGTAATTACTTACTATATATACAATCTATATTATAATTTTTACAAAAGAAAACAATTGGGGCAGATAAATAGGTACCGTTGCAAATTAACAATAGTAATTGAAATATTTTTACAGTTAAGTGCCAGTTCAAAAGCGCTTCATTGCGTGTTGTAATGATGTACACATTGAACGAAATGATTATGACTGAACTAGTTAATTTACTGCATACTAAGCAGTTATTATTATTTCTCAAAACTGAAATATTGGTTGCATTTCTTTAAACGAATTTTTCGATATTTTTCATTTTCAGACTCTTCACCCACCCACCACTTCACCCACCACTCTTCATACACCCTGCGTAATCTATGTATGCATCAGTGGCACTTGTCAGTCACTCAATTCATATCCCCAATTTCACGAGAACGGGCGGAACCCATCGTTATAAGCAGACTCGCACTTGCCAGATATTGTAAGTAAAAGTTTTTTGGTGAACATAGAAGAGCTTTAATTAATTCTTCGGGCGTTGCGTGAAAACCTGTACGCCAAATTAATATAATCCTTAAAGTAACTCTTATGAACGCCTTAGGCCACAACTAAGGCCTGTGTTACACAAGTTCCCATTTTATTTTATTATTTGAAATATGGTTTTATTGAAAATAAAGCATACTCGTACATTCTAAAAATATGGACTTAGTCTGAAATAAAAAAATTGAATTAGTGTATCGGGGTAAGTCATAAAGTCATAAAAACTTACCTTTAGAGGCGTCGACTGGCCATCAAAATGTCTCAATGTGGACGAGCGCTTTATTATTGATGCAGACTATGTGAATCAAAGTCCGTTCTATTCTCATTACATTTCATTCATGAGATGAAATCTTTATTGCAAAACACATGTAACAAAGTACAATTTTTGTCTTACAAAAGGCGGTCTTATCGTCTAATACGATCTCTTACAAACTGTTTGCACACAAACAAATACGAAGTGCTGACCCTCGGCACCCCGCAACCCGCCCTCGAGGAGGCACTTGGCTCCATTCATTATAGAAAGCGCACGTCTCGCAATAAACATATTTTAGAATTTGTCTAATAAGATACCTATTAAAAACAATTGTTTACAATAAAACGGGCTTTAATTTAGTAAAAGCAAGCCCCATCGTAAACACAAACTACCTAATTACCTAAAACTAACCTAATATTAAATGTAACGACTTTGGCCCCAGAGCTCAGTGATTATGCCCTTGACACAGTACAAATAACTTAAAAAAACCTTTACAAATCCAGTGGCAGCGTTGTCCGTTGAAGCGGCAAACCAGGATTTATCCCGCCACATTTCCTCCTTAACCCCCGCAGTAAACAGCAGGGTTAATGCGATTCCGCCGTCCATCGTGGGCCGCCAAGAAATATGGCCTTTTCGCGTAAATGCTGATGTTTTAGCCTTTTTTTAGGATTGAGATGGAGAGACCTTTAAGTTGGAGAAATAGGTTGATCAAGTCTTACTCACTACTGGTCTTTGTAACTATACAGGATATCTGGCACTGTGGTAGTACCCATCTAGACGGCATCCTGCAGGGGGCGGTCTCGATTTGAAGTTTTTGAAGTACCCTGTGTCGCAGGTGGCATGGACACATACAACACATCACAACATCCAAGACCCGAGAACAAACATTTGTGTTCGTAACAAATATTTAAAATATTTGAATTATTTTATTTATTTAATTAAATTTTAAAGTCGGTAGTTTTTTTCTAAATCAGGTTTGTCCTAGTCTCAACTTTCTCTATTATATCAAGCATTCATGTAATTTGTATTTATACTTTCATATTGTTTTGCGGTGTAATATTTATCCTATTAAAAATATTTTTCACGTACACTTTACGCTGTGAAGCCACGATCGCATAAAGCTATGACACATCAAACTCATATAAAATGACATACGATGCAATCCGTATGTACAAAAAGCCATAATAAAAGTAAAGTACGGCGCGCGGTTGCGTCCCGGCAAGACCCCGTCCATCATGGCGGATAAAAAGTAATACTCGGTAATAATTTTCGTCATTCGCTTTCTAGATCGGTCGGTGTAGCGTGTCGCGACTCTACAAACACTAGATCGAGAGCTGGAAAGATAAATTCACTTAATATAAAAATAAATAATAATAATTTCGGATACTATTTTCGACATTCGCTTTCTAGATCGGTCGTTGTAGCGTGTCGCGACTCTACAAACACTAGATCAAGAGAGACATTACATTTTACTTAAATTAACATTAATATTTTTACCAATGTTTATCATTATTTGTACCAAGTAATATTTTCACCTACTTTCGTTGTTTATTGTAACTGACGTAAATATTTGACCTTGCTAATTATAAATTACTTGTTACTGTTTTCCTCTAAGGTAACGGTTTACTAGTTAGCCAAAATTTGTATCGTTTGTAGTCAAAATTACTTAGGTAAAATAGGTAAAGAAAATTTAGTTAAACAGCTTTCCAATAGAAAATTACTAAGAAATCATCATTAAATTCCTTATCCTAAAGTTTTGTTTTTAACCATCATAAACACAAAAACTGGTTACTTTTTTTATAATTTCTTAATTTTTCACAATAATAGCTCACATATTTAAATATATCTTTAAACAATTAGGTACCTATCGTACACGAATTTTGTGTATAACTTTGTTGTATTTAACATGATTTTCTGGTCCTATCTCCTAAACTGCTCACTTTCCATCTTCATCTTTACGCCATTAATCTGGCTATATGTGTAATATTTCTCGCTAACTGATGTTTTATTCACCTCACACAAATATAAATTGTTTTCTCGCAGAAATAATAACGGACAACAGTACCACCTTGATTTGTTAAGCTTTATCTGTGGTAGACTATTATGTCTACTATATTGTGTTTTTGTGTGGGATAATACTGTTCAACACTATCATTATGATTTATTAATGTACAGACAGCGTCATAGATAAGTATTCCCCTTGCATTATAATACCCAGCTTCAAATATCTTTAAATCACCGTCGCGATGAATGGAGAAGTTTTGCCTGTAAAAAATAGATTATATTTGTATAACTGTATGTAAGCCTAAAAATAATTTTAAGTATTACAATTTTTTGAAAGGATTTATAGCTGGGTGTCTTGTGCAAGGAGGATACTTATCTCTGAGGCTGTCTGTACATGACAGATAAATTATTCTGAAAATACAAAATCAATATTGGATTCATCTACGAGATAGTGTTATAATTTCTTCACAAACGCTAAAAAAGGAAAATTCGACAAAAATTACGTTTACAAAATTTGCTATTACATAGCTTTGGATGTTTTTTTTATTATTTCGGTACGTTTATCATTTTAACGCCGAAATTAAACACATTTTAAAATTGTTTTAAAATTTTGATCTTTCATCACTTCCTTAAATGAAAATCAGTCAGAACAAGTTCTCTCAAACTGATAACTTGTGTTCTATTTATCATTTCCAGTCCCGATGGTCCATTCCCAGGAGCCTGTCAGTCGGCACCTGTCAAAACTGTTAAACAGTTATCTACCTTTGTCAAATTACAGAACAGCTCTACTAATCTTTCCGGTACACAATTTAAAAACTTCTTGATTTAAGTTACAATGCTAGACAAATTAGAGATACAATATGTTTTGTAATTTTTTTTTTTTATCGCAACGTGGTATTTTCTGTCTATTTGTAAATTAACTAAAGACGAAGGGTACTTTAGCCTTGTATTCTAAATAAGTTATACTACATAAACATAAATAATTTAGAAGAATTAAGGAAGATATTATAATTTTATATTATACGAATACCTAAATATATAGAAGACATTGACTAGGTACTTGGTAATGACCGATAATGAGTTTGCAACATTTTTTTTGATGTTAAAATGTTCCTTGATGAAAAAGGTAATTAATAAATATATGTATATGAGTTATGGTTTGAAAACTATGTCATCAGAACCACTCGAACGAAACGAGAACTGAACCTACGATTCGTGGCAGAGTGTGTGGGTAGTGGCATAACGTGCTAACTGACAAATGATGCAGTGAGTCTGTAGGAGACAGTTCGTGAGCACCCTGTACATGAGGTAGTTGGCTGTCGCGACTCGCAGCCAAAATTGTATACAATTTACTATAGAATGTATTAGTTACGTTTATCATAAGCGAAAAAATAATTATTTTGTAAATGTGATGTGCCGTTTTAAGAACATAAAATTTTCAAAGTATGTAGTTTGTACGGATATGTTATACTTTTTATTTAATAAAATATGTGTTCAGATTTTCATCTTGATGATTTTAATTTCGGATTTTAATTTTCTTCTCTACGTTTTATTACAAAAATTATGTTGAAAGTCATATAGTATTCTGTTTGGTAATTCTTTTTAGAGCTAGTAAATATTATTTTAGTATCTTGAAATGAAACTCATCATTATTTTTTTTATTAAAAATAAATATTGTGTTTAGACAGTGTGCAAGTTCCTTGCTTGCTAAACTGTGTGACCAAAGGTCGATTAAAACTTGTCCCGGATTATTTAGCTTACGGTTAGTGAACAGCATAGTGTCGTGCATGCACGATGCAGCTCAACTATTAGCTGTTTGTTTGATGCCAATTACTCCTTTATAGCAAACTTTTCAAACGCATTATGTTCTCTGAATAAAACCAGAAAAAAAAACAAAACTAGAATTATAAATAATCAAGGTTTTACAAAAACATAGACAACCGACTTTAAATTGGACTGTTTTAGTAGCCGTAAACACCACTGAAAAGTCACAGGGAAGCAAAATATGCAATTTTGTTCACATCAACGACATTTTTTCAGTTATTTTGATTTCAAAACTAAAGTACTAAACAGATTTTCATGAAATTTCTATGGGAACAATCTGGAATCCTTTCAAATAAAAAAATAATGTTTCTAATGGCTTATAAACAACAAAGTTCTGAGGTAACAAATATTTAAAAAAAAACATTCAACCGAATTGATAACCTCCGTTTTGAAGTCGGTTGAAAAAAAACTATTACGGAGTGACAGGAACTGATACGGAAATATAACAAGATAATAATGAAATATAAAATTCACGTTTTATACTTTTGCTCTATCTCGCTTCCTTTAAGAGATATAGCGGTTTTTATAAATATAGAATGCATTGTCATCGAAGTTTGAGCTACCCTGAAAGTTTAAGTAGACGGTAAAGTAATAAATTGAATTATAATAAGTACTGAATTACTAAAATACAAAATAAATGTACTAAGATCAAGTTTGATTATTGAACATCAACTCCAAAAAAAATATTTTCAATATTTTCAATAGCGGTGAAAATGATTATCTTCAGAACATTTTGTGTGAGTGAAAACGGTTATTGAATGATCCAATTTCGCAATAATGGCTGGCATCGCTCATTCGTAGGCAGTAAACTTCTTCAGATACCCATAAATAAATTATGTATAGACCGGCAAAGCCAAAGCCAGAGCCGCTCGCACATCAAATTTAATGGATTTTCATAGAATTCCAATTATTCTCTTTTCATATCTGCACCATATACCTATCTACTTTGTAGGTACTTGAGTCCTATAACGCTTCAGTAATTTCTGTTGTAATTATGAGTCTTTCTTCCAACTACACGAATTGTTGGGATTAAGGGGAATCCTCAAATCCGAATTCCATACAAAATGAAAAAAGTACGCCGTATTATATAGTAATTTCTACTCACTATTCGTTTCGTCATTGTTTTGTGATTTCGTTAACAAAAAAAGTGAAAGGTTTCGTACTTTAATTTAGATAATCAATGTGTTTTAAAATTAACCCTTCTAACTTAAAAACACGTATAAAATCTAAATTAAAGTATGAAACCTTTCACTTTTTTTGTTGGCGAAATCACAAAACATGGACGAAACGAATAGTGTGAAGAAATTACTATAATACGGCGTACTTTTTGAGTATTTTTCCGAATCATTTTGTTTGAATTTATGTTCAGTTGAATGAGTCGTAGTTCAAAACCCTTGAAAAAGACCATAGTTTAAGTTTTTCCTTACAACCGTATTACTTGGAACAAAATGTCTAGCCTAGGAACACAGATATAGAAAATATTTTATAATCTTATTTCATAAAACTGTTATGAATGAAACTTAATGAGGTTAGCTGGAAGAGAATGCTAACTAGTATTTAGTTCGCCTGTGTACTTGATTTTTTACTTTGTGCAATAAAGCATTTTCTATCTATCTATCTATGATTTTTTTACTTACCAAAGTTATTCAATGTAACATTTTGGAAAATAAATTTGAATAGTCTTCTTGTAACCCCTAAATCTACGTTCAACGGTACTTTCATGAACTATAAAAGCGTTTTTTTTAGTGTTTTATAGTGTAAATGTATAAACCGCTATATATCAAGCAAAGCCACGGGAAACAGCCAGTCTGCCATATTTTCTTTGATACTCTATCGTAAGCTCGCACTTGGACTCACAAATCCGAATTCAATCCACTACCGTTTGATTTGGAGCACCTCAATTATACCCGGAATAAATTAGGAATGGGTCTGGATAATCTTTCCTCCAATAAAGCGGGAATAATCGTTCCCTCAATAAAGGAATCCAATTTCTATATGGAATTAATAAGAACGTGATCCGGGACGCAGGTGCTCAAGTATGGGCTGTTCTATTTTTTGTTGCATTTGCGTTTAGTTTTTTATTTATTTGAATGTGATCATTTCTTGAACTTCGTTCGTGTTGCGAATTAACAAAACTCCTGGCCCAATCGAAATTATTTCAAGTCTTACGTTCGATGGTTTAGCTTGTGCGTAGTCTGTCATGTGTCAGTCATGACTAAGCCTTTTAATTTAGAACTGATAAAAAAAATGCATAAATAGCAACTTTGTATATTTGTTAAACAAAATCCAGATCAGTTCAAAAAACATTGTGATGTAGTATCCAGAAGGGCAATGACTAGATATCCATATGAATTGTATTTACATTTCTCAAAACTTGACATCTATAAAAGAAATGCTTTTATAAATGCCATAAAAGTATATAATAAACTGCCCAACTCGTTTAAGGAAACACCTCTACCAATGTTTAAACGAAGGCTGGTAAAATGGCTAGCTGAAAACTGTTTCTATAACTTAAAGGAATTTATGAATCATACTGAAAAATAAAATATACTATTAACAAAGGTTAGCAAAAAAGTAGGCAGATTTATGTGCTAGTGTATTGTGCTTTTTAATATTATTATAGTTAAGTAGTAGGTATCGTTAAAATTTAAATTCACTTTGACATTTAAATACCATTTGATAGTATTATATTCATTCACTGTAACTCGCACACCATAAATGGTAGAACATAAGGCACTAATAATATTCTTTAACAACATACTATGTATACTATGTTCTGGCGAATAAAAATCTTGAATCTTGAACCTGACGAGCTGTCAAATAACCAGTCAGTGGCGCCCTGATACAGCACGCTGGTGTCACGGTAGACCACGCAACGATGGCATGACGAGCTGGATGCGTTCGACAGGGAATGGAGAACAGCAGCGCAAGATCGAGATCGTTGGCGAAAATGGGGGGAGGCCTTTGCCCTACAATGGGACAGCTGGGCTGATAACAATAATAATTATAAAAAATAATTACAAAATTTATTCATGTCTACATAATAAATTGGGTAGTTTAATGAAACAGAATTATGAATAATTTATTTTTACTTTATTCTCGCTCGTTATTTGTATTTCCATGAGTTCCAGCATAATGTTGTTCTCACACGATTTATAATGTATAATTATATTTTTTTATAAAAATGTATGTTAAAATTGTTTGAGCATTTAATTTAATTTCTGAAGTGTAAGCCTGTACTTAGATTTGCAATACTAAACTTTGATAATGTATTCCGAATCGACTAGAGTTGTTGCGTAGTTTGCATATCTACAGGGTGTTTCAATGTTGAGAATATTTAAATTCATACACTATACTTCATATACCAACATAATTTATTCTAGGGAATTCACTCAAGTCAGTTAATTGATATACACCTTCAAGAGTGGTAAAGGGAATTAATTAGGTAAACTTAAATTTATCGTCAATATGAGACGAATAGGATGAAAAATTAGGTAAAGTTAGCTTTTTTTGAAATTTCATCATCATCATTTCAGCCTCTCGATCTCTTTCTCTCGAGTATTATGCCTTGAGCCGATTTTACCCCAACGAGCGTTACATAACCGAGCCTGACTCAGTCTCATTCAATACCTACAAAATAAATTGCTCAGCACGCCTAAAGAAGTTAACACTTCGAAAATGAACCATAATATGAGTGAATTACGACCTTGCAGTAACATAATTGACTTTTTTTTACTACATTTACTTAAAAAATATGAACTATTACGATACACCTTGTATTCTAACAATGACAGAACCACAGCTCGTATTTGATCTCGAAATGGAATTGGGATAGATCTCGGCAGACGCGGAATCAGACCGCCAGACGGTAATAGGACCTCAGATACTCCTAGCTTCAGACCCTCTGAATGATCATAATTCTATGCCCTTCGAAAATCGCTTCTATTTCCTGTGTGGAAGGTTTATTTTTCGAAATCAAAAATTGTAATTTTATCTCCTGTCCCACTTGTAGCCTATAGTAGGAACTTTCGACAGAAACTAAACCATGTCTAAATTTAGTAGAGCCTGCGACTCTACTTTGTCTGTAGCATTATGCGTCTTTTTAGGATATACTCCGTCGTCGCTCCAAGAACGATATTTTAAAAGTTTATAACAGTACGTCTGATCGGACATTCAGTATGTATAGTATAGTAGGTATATATATTATTTGATGTAGGTACCTATACGTAGATTTTATGAGGCTAGTACCTTCTTTAATTTAACTACAACGGTCGCAGTGTCACTAAAGCCGCAAATCAATAATAAAAAAAATAAAAAAAAAATAGGTAGGACTCAGATCTTCACCTCTACTTATTACTTAAAAAAACTATTCATGTTATTAGGATGAAACTAAGGTACCTGCATCTATGCATCTATCTATATATATCTATGCGCACAAGCGTATGCCTTTATTACATACTATGCACCTAAAACCGGTAAAACTAAAGCCCACTTACACCAAATTGTCAAAGTTCCTAAGCAATTACTTCACTCGCTTGAAAGATCTTAACGGCCTAGATTCGAACTATATGAATCTTCCTAGAGTAAAGTAATTGCTTAAGAACTCAGCCAGATAGCTGACTTCTTTCATTCTTTTTAAAGTCTCTATATTCAGCGGTTTGGCCTGTTTTTTCATGTTTGTTACCTCAAAACTTTGCTGTTTCATAAACCGATTCGAAAAAATATTTTTTTATTTAAAAGTATAACTTCCCATAGGAATTAAATCAAAATCGGTTCAATACTTTGGTTTTGAAATCAAAATAACTGAAAAAAGTCGTTGAATTGAACAAAATTGCGTATTTTACTTCCCTGTGACTATTCAGTGGTATTACGATCACTTAAACAGTCCAATTGAAGTTGGTTTCTAGTATGTTTTTGTAAAGCTTTGATTATTATTTATATATTTAATTGTCTTGTTTTATATTTATTAAAAACGCACATTTGTGTCTTTATTACCCTTTACCGCCTCGATTCGCCGCAAACATCGTGACAGAGACTGGAATATGGTCATGGCGGCTTATAAGGCAATCGACAATGTCCTGCGAGCAGCTTTGTCCTTCAATCCAAGTCTATGGTGTAGGCTGACCATGGGATAAGAAAAGGACAAAAAAATATAGATATCAATTATTAGAAAACTAAACTTCAAAATGCTTCAGAACAGTCAACGTGTCAAATAATAATAATCCAAATTATAAATATACTTATTTTATGCGTAGCTTTTTATGTAGGTATACATGGAACGAGACGCACTAAGCGCTCTCCTGATGGAAAGAGAATACGCAACACTCGAAAGCCCAGTAATATCACTCGCTACAGTGCCAACCGGAACACTGTAATGCTTACACATAACTGCTTACACATTTTATAGTTCATTTATTTACCTTTATTGTCTTTTACCTAATAAATTTAATTTCTTTATGATTTTCTACGCCAATAAGTAGGTGCCTACCAGCCTACACTGTCTGCACCACAAATTATAAGTACACAATTTAACATGTAGGTACCTACCTACTCCTGTTATCATACAATAGTAGATTATGCACTAAGGGTATAAAGCAGTGTCTAATGTCGCGGATGGCATATTGAACCCTGAGCTAACGAGGGACAGTTATGTAGAGTCCTGAGTGACGCGAAGGGTTCAAGCTACCCAAGACGAAGACAGGCTTTATCCCAGAGGAGCATACTCTACTTCATACACACCTTCTGCGAGGCAATAAAAATCCAGGGCTCCGAACTCAGCAGCCAACACAGTCTTTTGTTTTACAATCTTTGTAGTCGCGCCTTTTTTCTTTTTTTTTATGTTTGGCCAGTTCGATTTTAGAACCAACCTTTTTACTATGCTATATGGGCGTTCTTTTACTCAGAGTTTTCCACGAGTTTCCACACGAATTTGACATTCCAAATTCAAATCATATTACTACCCTTGGGAGTTTCATACAACATTACCTCCCTTCGTAGGTAATGCTTTGCTTTACCTTGATGATAGCATGATATGTAATTGGATATTGTCGAGCAGGTGGTGTGAAAAATCTAGTATCAATCTTGCAGCCTCTGAAAACAACGTAGCTTATTTTATTACACCTTTATTGCATCGGCAGATTCTTATTACGATACGATTTTCTCATTTCATAAACGGCATAACACCAATAAATTCTATCATTTGATGAAACCTGGCAATCTGCGGATTAGGCTTGCCGATGCTCAGAATAATAATAAGTTTATGAAAGGTACTTTCAAAATATTCTTTTTACATTAATAAATTTATTTACGCGAAAACTTTGCATCCGTATTACGTTCTCGCCTCGCTTTTTTGTATTTTGCGCCAAAGAATATTTTTGGAAGTACCCATTCAGGTTTCTTACATATTTTTACTTAATTCAATTTATGTTCGGCTTATAGCTTTGAAGAGGTCGTTTTTCGTCAATTTTAGTTTGTAGCGAACCTGCGATTCATCTGTATACTTATATGTATGTATATGAACATATCTACATACACACACTTGACACATTTTTTTTTAATTTCCAAAGGGCTTTTCTATGATCTCTGGTTATCCTATGCCTATGAGTATGCATTCACCCAATCACCACACGTGCGTTAGTAAGAACAATCGATCATTTATTTTCCCGTTTGTATCTAGTAAAAACGGAAGGTAGGAACGCTCGAAAGCTGGTTCGAAGGAACTAGTGACACAATAAGAAGAAGAACACAAATATATTTTTCAGGAAAATATTTTTTTTTCGACTTTTCCCACTCGGCTTTGTAAAACAAGCCTTGTCTATTCACTGAAATAGCCTTTAAATTAAACACGCCTAAGACTCAACTTAATCATACTTTTACGAAGAGCTGTGATCTTTCAATGTCAGAGGTTGCGTGCGTCTTTGGCAAAGTCGAATGTCTTCGTGAGATACGCAGTTTAGTTGAATAGGACGACAACCTCATTATATCAATGCAAATGGGCTCAATGATATACTCAGACACTACAGAGGTAATTTGCAAACTAGAATTATAATTTATATTTCGTAATGGCAACAGATTGGTGTCAGCCACATTTAAAATATAAATAATATCATGATAATAACATGCTAAACGTTTTTTTTTATATTATCAAAGTCATAACGTGATCAAATTAACGATAAAATTTCAATATTATAACATCTAACTAAACATTTATTAGTACTATCAAATAATTGCTTAAATTAAAACGGTATGAAGAAACTTGGAATGAAAATAACTATATGTTAACATTACAACTGAATTAAATTAATCAAAAAATTCATTGCTATCTTAAGCACTTTGTTGTAGAAGTATAAAAAAAATAATTGATTATTTGCCAGTGGGTCATGGTTACCCCATAATTCCAGCAGTAATAACGGCTCAAGAAGGAAGTTACAGGTTAATGTTTACGGGGTATTAGGGACCTTACGACGTTTTTGCCGGGTTGAGGCCCTTCCATTGTTCATTGATATGACCTTAGCAGTTTACGATGTAATTTTAGGCAAATTGTCGTTTTATTTTGTCGTGCCCGAGGTAATAAGCAATTCATCCAATAATTTTGGAGTGACCTCGTTCAAATTAAGCTATCTTTAAGCATTTACGAGCGCTAATTTCATTATGTACTTCATTTTTGCCGTAGCGATGAGAACTGCAGCCGTAGAGGGAAATACATTGTGTTTTTTGACTTTTAGAAGAAAGCAAGTTGAAAATTAATAAATTAGTTAGCCTTAGTAAATAAATTGGTTGTATTTCAGCTCATTGTAAAAAGTTTGAAAACATGTGTCAAGTGCACAAAAGAAGCCTCTTCGAGGCCCACTTGAAATCCTTTTACCACACTGGTACGAAATAACTAGTGACACGATAAGAAGAAGAAGGTACATACTGTTGTGATGAACACCGGTTTTTGTCCTGAGTCTGGGTGTTTTCTATGTATTCCATGTATGTATTTACAAAAAAAAGTATTTAAGTAATTTATCAGTTATCTGGTTCCCATAGTACAAGCTCTGCTTATTTTGGGGCTAGATGGCGTTGTGAAGTGTCCAAAATATTTATATTTATAATATTTATACGAAAGTAAATATGAATGAGAACTTTGTGAGTCACTATGACCTGATGATGACAAACTCGTAGGAAGTTTCTGAGTTCAGTAAAGTATTATTATAGATAATTCATAAATACCTACTCGTTATTAAATACTGTATTGTAATTGAGTTCCACTCCTTCAGAGTTTCGAAAACAAAAATCTTCCCTCAAATGTAGACGTTAATGTTTTACGAACTTCCGGTGTGTTGGAAACTTTGGAAATCCAAAGCAGAAGCCACAGTATGTTTAATTAAAGTAGGAAAATATTAAGTTTAAGAACATATTTATTTTTCTAAGTACCTACTACGCTTTTTGGAATATATTCGGTGACTTTAACTAACTTGTACTACTTGTGTAGGAAACGGTATTTTAGTACAACAACTAGCTAGCTAGATACGTACGTAGTACTTGCTACGCAAGTAGTACTTGCTGCGCACGTAGGACCTACTACGCAAGTAGTAATTGCTACGCACGTAGGACCTGCTACGCACGTAGTACTTGCTACGCATGTAGTACTAGCTACGCACGTAGTACTTGCTACGCCTGTAGTAAGTACTTGCTACGCATGTAGTAGGAACTTGCTACATACATAATGCTTGCTACGTCCGTAGCACTCCCTACACAAATAGCAGCAATAGATTTTAACAATTTTTTTTTCAGTTTAATTTAAATGCTTTTTTTTTTCCCACTGTGAAGAAAGAACGCTATTAAAGAACCATTAATTATCCGATTTCCTTAATGACCTTTAAAATAATTAAAAAAAAACACAAAACAGTTTTTTTATGTTTAAACCACATTTAAATCTAAAAAAAAACTGTGTTTTGTTTTTTCTTAATTATTTCATACTAACGAGGTGACTTGTTTGTGAAGTTTTCCTACTGCTCTAGCAGTTTTACTGTAACTAACAATGATGGATGACGTCATCTTATGAACGCTCATCAAAAGTTACACAAATATATGGGACAGAATTCGATTCAAGTATAATTTTGTAAGATACTTTCATGGCTGAACAAATGTTAATCTTTGGGTAGAAACCATTTTAATTTAGAGTTCAATTAATTTGAACGGTGTAATTAATTGAATGTAGGTTTGGTATTGAAGTCGGTAGGTTAAGAAGTGACGACAGGATTGAATCGTCTAGGTCATCCGCGGTCAATGGGTATTTTAGTGTGACTACACACAGAGAGCTTCTTTACAAAATCTGTTTGAAACATACGCTAGAGTTTAAATTCAGCCTCGAGTGCCATTTCATAATACAATAAAAAATAATACCCATCGAAATAAAATGTTTGGAAATTAAATTTCCCGTAAGACTTCCAAATTCGCTGATGCAATTGAAAGTTCTAAATCTAATTACTGCCATCTAGCGGCGTACAAAGGAACGAAATTAACGAGCAATAAAAACGCCATTATTAAATCACTCAGACGGTCCCATTCCCGAACGAGAGATAATTTACGGAGTTAATATCGTAATAGTACAGGAGCTAACTGTAGTTTTTATACGAATAAATTGACCGCAATCTAGAAGTAAATCAAAGTTACAGCGAAGCCTCACTGCTCTGTTGCGTTGCGTCCCGTCGCAGAGCTAAGATTTGGACGCATTATTACAAAATAACGACACAATGCAGTGCAACGGAGCAGTGTGGTTCCGTTCTTAGCCAGTAGCCTCACTGTTCCGTTGCGTTGCGTTGCGTCGCAGCGCTAGATTTAGGCGCATTATTTACAAAATATCAGAACAAAATAACAACGCAACGCAGCGCAACGGAGCAGTGTGGCTTCGCTCTTAGCCAGTAGTCACGATTGACTATGCATCGGCTGCTGTAAGACACAAACAGAGTACGCCGGTCATTATCCTCTGTATCACAATGCTTCAATTTTCAAAATCAATCAAGAAGCTAAGATAACGAATTTAAAGACTATGACTTCAGCCTTTTTTACTATATGTGTTCAAAATTTTACTACTACTGCAGGGTTTGAATCTGCGTCTTGGCTGAAACGCAAATGCTCTAAAGGAACTAAGCTATGCAGTCTGCACTGCAGTTGACAATAAAAGTAGGTAGTAAAAGTATCATATTTTAAAAATAAACACCGTGACGAAATGGGAAAATCACTATCTTGATGGGGAAAATAGTGCCTTTTCATAATCATAATAATGCTAACATGAGGTATATAAGAGTTTTACCAATTATAATAGTATTGCTCTGTAAAACATTATTTACCTTCTTTTTAGGTAATTTAGAAAAACGGTCTCGAACTCTTGGACTCAACAAATCCGAGAACTTTGCAACAATAGAAATTGAGAACTTTTGTTTTCGCTCTGTCAATCTGAAGGAAATTAACATTTTTGTGACAACTGACAAGGATTACCAACGCTTTGTTTTGTTTTGTGTTATTTTGGTTAGTTGTTTTTGTAGTCTTATCTCTTGCTCTGAAACTTTGAACTAAAAATTCATGTTTTTTTTATGAAGAATAGACAAGCGTTTGACCACTACCTCACCTGGTGGTAAGTGACGGTGTGGTCGAAGATGGACCACGCTAGCATGGACTAGTATGAACTTATTCACTCTAGTCTTAAAGACTCCAAGATTGTAGTGGTCCGGAAATACAGACGCCGGTAGCGAGTTCCACTCCTTGCTTGTGCTCAATATAAATGTTGACGCAAAACGCCTGGTTCGAGCAATAGGGATGTTAACTAAGTAAGGGTGGTACCCCCCCGTACGTCTACTAGTCCGATGATAGAATGGGGATGGAGGGATAAGGTCGTGGAGATCCTGCGCGCATTCTCCAAAATGGATCTTATAAAGACCGACAGCCTAGCTATTCAACGCCTGTGCTCAAGGCTCTGCAAGCCCGCTTCAACAAGCGAGTCATCGCCAATGATTCTAACGGCACGTCGTTCAATAGAATCTAAGGCTTCAAGCTGATACTTGGCGGAACCGTCCCAGAGGTGGCAGCAGTACTCCATGCACGATCGGACTTGGGCTTTATATAAACTAAGCAGCTGTCCCGGCGTGAAGTACCGCCTAACCTTAGCGAGGATGCCAAGCTTCATGGCAGCAACTTTGGCCTTAGATTCAATGTGAGATCCGAAGTTTAAATTAGATGTGAGCTCAACACCTAAAAGGTGAAGGCTATCAGTGAGAGGCAGTGAAATGTCGCAGAAGCTTGGAGTCGAAGCAGCTGAAAGGGACTCTTTTTAGCAGAAAACAAACACGCCTGTGTTTTAGTGGCATTGAACTTAACCCGATTTGAATCACCCCAGTCTGAGACAAACTTCAGGTTAAGATTCATGCGGTCCACCAGATCCTTTCGAAGGTTTTCGATTTCGTCTGCATTGGTGAATTAGAGAAATATTTCTTAACAATCGTGCTATCATCGGCATACCCATATATACCAGGTTTAAGCAGATCATTGATATGCAGCAGGAAAAGTGTTGTAATGACCTACGTACAGTACGTAGTAACAGTAACAAATTGAAGGATGTTGACACCACAGTTTAGGTGTCATTCGATTATTTTTGTCATGGTAGTTCGGAAATGAGTGACATCTATGAGTAAGTATACATCTAAATTATCTAATGCCTAGATCACACGTAGGTACCGAGTACTCGGCCGAGACAGTACTCGGTACGTATTAACATAGCGCCGAGTACTCGGCTGAGCGAGTTATGTAAGCTTTCACTGTCTCGGCCGAGTAACATTTTACTAGGCATAACGGCTACAAAAAAGTCCAGAAATCGTCAAATGAAATATTTTAACTGGTATATTTTTCAAATGGTGATATTGATCAAGGGTGTGGTGTGGCACAATAATCACCAAAATTACGAAATTATTAATAGATGAGTTTTTTTTTATAAATTTTAGCTTGTTCTTATTTTCTGCCAACGTAAAAAAGGAGAAAGTTCCCAGTCCGACCGTTTATTTATTCCAATAAAACGTCAACATTTCAAAATGAAGCCTGATCGACACCACATTCAAACATTCCACAGAATTCCATCGCAGCTGTTGCCGATATTCGCCGCATTTCAATATTCACTTCGCAGTTTGTACTTTTTATTCGACGAATACATTCTAAAAACTCGGTGAATAGACCCTTCACAAATGGTTGGATGGTCATGGGGCTCGGTTGAACGAGAGAGCTCTCTTCCGGTCCCCGTGACGTCATCCGGCCCCCAGCCTCCCCCCCTTGCCAACTGTGACGGCCGTTTGTGTGAAATGTAAAATACATGTAAAATAATAAATGTTTTGAATTATATCAACAAATTATATAAATATATTTAGTAATAAATCCGCTTAATTTCTAAATAAAGGTTTTAATTAACTTAACTTTAGTTCAACTAAACCAAAGAGTCAACGAACAGAAACCTTTGTTTAGAAATTAAGCGGATTTATTACTAAATATATTTATATAATTTGTTGATATTTATGGATTTCCGCAAAGTAACGCCTGAATCAATCAATTGTTTTGAATTATTTTACCGTTGGTTGACTTTGCCGGACGGTTAGTTTTGTAACAGTTTTATAGGTAAATATATTTTTTGCTGTGCTATTTCTGATTTATTTGAATATGCAGGAGCTAAAAGACACCCCATTTCGCGTATTTGACTGTGGTGGCTTTTCTCTGAAATATCCAACTAAGACAATTTCAGAGGGATATTCAATGTTATTTTGCTTCCTATAATGCTAAATTAAAAAGATTTTGAATAAAGATAAACAGACACGTCAAGAATCAACATTTTTCATATTTTCAAATTTTAGCGAGTCTATTTCTTCCGAAGATATAAAAGGAAAAAGACGAATTCTACGCGCTTTTAAATAATTTAAGCACAAAATGATTACGAATGTAAAAATATACTAACTAGATACCTTATCAGTTAATTTTAGACCATTTAAAACGGAAGCGAATTTATTTTATAATAATTTCCATCCATTTGCCTGCGTCCTCTTTACCATAATTATTTATCTAATAATGGAATAATTAATGTTTAAATTAATATAATAATCAGCGCGTGTAGGGTATAATTCCCCGGTTATAAATTAATTGTAACGTAGTGAAAGCGTGACGTCACTTCCCTAGGGGCAAAACGAATGGGATCGTAATATGATTTAGCGAGGATTCACAAGATGTATGTTTCAAAATATCTGGAATATTACTCCCTTCGCACATTTTTACGTTGTTTATTAACCTAAACACAACAAGTGAACAAAAAAAAATTGTATAGTAATTTATTATTTTATTTTGCTGCCTTGTAAATTATAAATCCAAATTCTTTATTCTTTAAAATGAACATAAATATGTGACATAATATTCAAATAAGAACGTTTTTGAACTTGCTCATACTCCGAACACAGCTCTCAAAGTATGTAAAATTGTAAAGCCAATTCAGAAGCATTCGGGTGGCTTGAAAACGAAACTAAGCTGAAACGGCAGAGCTAGTCACCAACACCACTCACACGAGACCAAAATGTATACTTTTTTTTTAAATAAAATTAGCTTTCGCCCGCAACTTTGTTTAAATTCCTACTAAGTACGCACCCACACTTCTTGATGAACCATACCCTTTAAACTTCGAATCTCTTTGTCCAGTGGGTTGACTTGTGTATTGTCTGTCAGTCAATCAGCACTGACACCCGTATTCTAATAACCGTATTCTACTCAAACTCACCTTACGTAAGTAGAATAATGGCCACCGCTTTACTAAAGGTTTCGGCTGTCACCTGTCAAATTTCAAATATAAAGTACCTATTTCCTTGAGTGAAAAAATCGTCTTATAATACGGGTGTGAGTCAGTCCTCAAACTCGAACTCACCTTACGTAAGTAGTAAAATGGCCGCCGCTTTACTAAAGGTTTCGGCTGTCACCTGTCAAATTTCAAATATAAAGTACCTATTTCCTTGAATGAAAAAATCGTCTTATAATACGGATGTGAGTCAGTCCTCAAATTTAAGTATTTCCTTGAGTGAAAAAATCGTCTTAAAATAACCCGTATTTATAAGCCTTTATTATATACAGGGCGTCCCACGGCTATGTTATTACTAAGTTATTTAGCAAAAAATAATCCTTGAGATGAAGCCTTTCGATCGGTATGATAAAGCTACAGGTGATATTTTTTCACTTGTAACGGGTTTGATTCCCGGTTCAACCATGTTATTATTTAAATATCTATGAATGCCGTTTAAATTGTTTTTAAAATTTAAATAATGTCTTCTTTCAGTAAAATGTTCCTCCATCTGCAATATTCAAGGTACTTTCCCTCCATGTGGCATAGCCGTGGGATGCCCTGTATATATTTATGTAAAACTTAATTTTGTATGAAAGCAAACAAAATGTTTCCATTATGCAAGTAAGTAAAGGGGTAGCGCCAAGTAATACAACTCATACAACGTTGTTTTCCAAATTAGACAGACGCTTCTCGGTTGGTACTTCATACTGATTGTTTCCATACTCAACCGAACGTAAACAACTCAGTACCCAATTTAAAAGTTTGAAAGTAATTTTCAAGCGTAAACTGAACTCGGAAGTTACTTTGGGAAAATTGCTCGTCTTTATTTTGCAAAAAAGGGGCATTTTATAAAATACCTATCAATATTTTTTTTAATAATTCTTAAAGAAAATGTTTTATGCTCGGTTCACGTTATTCCAGCATTCTTCCATCGGTTCATTAAGCGTCCAAGGTTTTTTTGGATGCAGACCGTCGTAACTGAGCAAAATGAACATATTTTTTTTAAATAAGCAATTAGAGAATCTGGTATGGTTATGGTAAAAAATCAAACCCTTAACAAAAACAAAAATTAAAATAAAAATCTTACTAGAAACTTTAAACATTCTAAACCTCTTCACAGAATTATCTCCAGTGGTTAAGTCCTAACACATAACTATAAAATATAACTACAAGTACCTACAGCCGTTAGTAGGCAAGTACCTCGTAGCAGTAACGTAGTTATTAAGGAAAATTTAATACAGCTCAGTTCCTTTGCGCCACGGATGTGCCGGGGGCAATTAAAGCTTAGTTATGACGCCGCGCGGAAGCTGAGGACACACGGGACCGGAATGCGACCACAATAATAATATTCTTGTTAACAAAATTTAGTAACGATTAAAATATTTTTATTGTTTTTCTGATACCATTTTCAATTATAATTTAATATTTATGACTGGTTATGTGTAATTTTTAATTTTTAATATGTTACTAACCTTAGAATAAGCCTTATGTAGGTACTAACAAAATATGGTGTAATAGTACCGAAATAAACGATTTGAATAGAATTGAATTGAAAATATAATAGTTCTAACTAACGAAATTTATTGAATGGTACAAGAAAATATATTATAGTTTACTACTAAGTCTTGCTATCCATTTTTTTTTTCCGTGCCGTTTCAAAAGCCGAAAAACAGGCTCAATAGCGTACTCTGGGGGAAAATATACATATGTCCAGTGAAATGCCATAATTATGTTATTTGTTTAGGAGTTTCTGTAATTGTAATATACGCCCGTATGTACACAAATAACTGGTGAACCATAACTAGCCACCGGGCGAGTGCAAATTTAGTATACACACACTTTATTAATGGTCTTAAGAGGCTCTTGCACAATCCTGCAGGGCCCCTATTGAATACCTTGTGAACACAGATAAACTAGCAGTTTGGACCTTTGCTTATCTACGAACTCAAAAATTGTTTACAACATACCTACCAAATTTCAGGACGATCAAATAGGCATTTCAAGATATATCGTCGGACAAATAAATGTACATACTTATATATACCTACGTACATACATACATACACACATACAAACACTGATTTGCCCCAGTTTCTATATAGACTCTGTAGAGTTGAGTATAAAATTAGTTATGCATGCTGCGAGTGCGGATGACGTCGAAAAAAAAAAAAAAAATTCATCCTTCTTATATTACAAATGTGAGGATGTATGGATGTTTCTTCCTCAATTACTCCAAAACTATTATACTGATTGAAAATGAATCTGGTATGGGTAACTTTATATCGTAATAGTAGGTGAAGCAGCTCCTAGTTTTAATGTTTTAATGACTCTCCTTCTTCGCTGCCGTGTGAAAACGGGTTTATTCCCGTTGATCCTATATCTTAATAAGTATGTACACACTACATAAATTATGTACCTTACAAGTACCAATATACCAAGTTATTATAATATTGCTTGTATCAGTCTCGAGATGAACGCGCGTCTCCTCGCAGCATCCCCATAATGAATGCGCAGACAGTCAAATGTGCAACTAATTTGCATAAGCCTTATGCTTGATGGTAATAGGTACTTATTACGTAAAAGGTATTCTACGATTTAGATCGGACTCAAAACATAGGACTCTTTTAAACCCGTCATGAAATAGACGTACTCAAAAAGGTAAATAATGCCTATATCACACGTACCGAGTACTCGACCGAGATAGTGCTCTCGGCCGAGTACTCGGTACGTATAAACATAGCGCCGAGTGCTCGGCTGAGCGAGTGATGTAAGCTTTCACTGTCTCGGCCGAGTAACATTTTACTGTCTCGGCTGAGTACTCGGTACGTGTGATCTAGGCATAAGTATAAGTTTTAAGAAGAAGACAGAAGACGTTTAAGACAATCTTTATTTTAAAAAAAAAATATGGTGATTATATAACATTTTGAAAAACAGTTTTTCAGTTAGTACCTACCTACACCAATAAAAGGCTTTGTTATAACTGACTGACAAACCACTTAAAACTATTTATGTTTTTACAAAAAAAAGTTATTAAGTATTCTATCATTTATCTGGTTTCCATAGTAGAAGCCCTGCTTAGTTTTTGGCTAGAGAGCGTTGTGTAAAATGTCCAAAGTATGTAATTATTTTATTTTACCTATAGTAGGTACGCGCCTACACTTCTTGACGTCCAAATTACAAATCTACTTGGTTTGGCATGTGTATTGTCTGTCAGTCAGTCAGGACTAATGGCTACTTGCACCAACCTTAAAAAAATCCTAAACAATCATTTTACTCGCTAGGGAGATCTTAACGATCCAAATTAATTGCACCAACTATAAGTATTCATCTAACGCCTAAAGAATTCCTTAACTTTGGGAGCCTGTTAGTCGACCTCATAGCACTTAGAAATTCCCAATGAGCCGTCATGTCATTTCTGTCAGAATACATATTTGTCTCTTTCACTCTTATTGAGCATACCTACTATATCAGTACTACTCTAAACCAGCAATGCCAGTACGTACAAAAAAGTTAATTTTCGTACCTTTTACTCCTATTATAATTAAATTAAGTATCTTTCAGTCAAATAACGTACCTTTTTGAGCAGTTTTTTGTAGGTACATTTTTATGCATTAGTACTGGCACCACTGTATCTACTTACCTACCCATATGAAATTAAAATATGATTATCTAGAATTCCTAGATGATCTAGCTAGACAACGACGGACCCCAACTCTTCACTTCACCTACATAGCCCTTCATAATAACCGTATAAAACACATTGATAAGCCAAAAATACCTATATTATTTTATAAACAAACACCGGTTACGTAGGTATAGTATTACAAAACCGCTAGAATTAAGATCCTGGCATTATATTCTTCATAGCTTTTTGGTTCTTGAATCTTCAAACGTTTTTTACACAATATTCTTGCGTTTTCTTGTTGTACGAACTCATTATAATTTATTTTCTTCGGAGAAATTCGCCAACCGTTTACGTTGATTCGGTCTCACCGTCTCGTTTCCCAAAATATCTGAGCCCTTTTTGTATGATTGTTTGACTGCTTGTCTTAGTTTATAATGGAGAAATACATTTCACATCGCTAAACACACAAATCCCGGAAAATATCATACATTTTTTTTTTGCTATCCAGTTTTGTTTACTTTTATTGTGACAAAGTTATGTCAAATATTCAAAAAACCAAGACAAAACAAGACAACGTAAAATTCGTTCTCGGTTCATTCACTTATTTAAAAATCAACAGACTTGGGAGTTACATAGCGTGTTCTGTTTGGTGCAATGAAAATTGATCTAAGTAAAGTTTTAGGCAGTACTCATATTAAAAAAATCCTATCAATGTATTAGATTTTTCGACTTTGGTGCAAGTGGCAATAAGTCTGTTATAGATATTGATGATAATTAAGATAAGGTAGGTATATATTTTCAATACTTACGTAATACGTGATACAACGTGCGATCAGTCTCTGAGGGTAATGTAAATGTATGCGCTCCGTTGGATGGTTTAATTATCTGCGAGTAGTTAGACGCATCGCTGTGCTGTTGCTCTGTTGAATGATACCATCATTGTACCATTGAATTAAATCATACTTTTTTTATAAATATAATATTATTAGTAGTAATTTGCCCCAAATTTTGACCTCACGTACCTAAACTCCTGAACCGATTCAGCTCATCTACGAACTCAAAAAAAGTTTTGAACTTACCCACCTACCTGCCAAATTTCATCAAGATCGGTTGAGCAGTTCGACATTTATTACCGGACAGAGTATATGTATATATAATATATATAGATACATATGTACAGTCAGCTGCATAGACATGTATACAGTCCCAAGCTTTCAAATTTATATTATACTCATAGTTTTACAAAGACATTCTTCTTCTGACAAGTAAGATACACATACAACATTAATTTGAAAATGCGTGCACTTTTATTTTTGAAAATGAAGAGCAATATAAATTTGAAAGCTTGGGAGTGTATACAAATCTGTGCAGCTGACTGTACATACATACTTTGACAGATTAAACGCCGAGACTATGTCACCTCTCTTCGTTCATACCCACATACATACATAAATGTACATACCTACATACAAACGCCGATTTTCCCAGTAACTGAGACGTCGCTTCGCTCGGTCAATGATACCTTTCAAGAGACAGGCTCTTGCCCTATTGAATGCTAGCATCATTGTACGGATATTGAATTAGGTGATACCTTCCTACAGTCGGGGTTATTGAGTCGGGAGCATGAAGCATTGTGAAGGATATGATCCGTTTCGCTATATGGAACTCAGAGAGAGTGTTATCGTGAGAAAAGGGCGCGTCAAGTCACATAATTATAGTAATAGCAAAGAATAAGTAATATTATGTTGGTAATAACACAGAGATAAAGATAAGGAATGATAATTTATTTGCCAATACACAAGTACAATAATAGTATGGTCTTAAATAAATTGGTATCCTAAATATGTTCTACCTTTAGTTTAAGGCGTGCAAAGCATTACCTCTCTAGGGAGGTAATGCTTTGCTTTACCTCGATGATAGCATGATATGAAATTAGACAATATCCAATTACATATCATGCTATTATCAAGGTAAAGCAAAGCATTACCTACCTAGGGAGGTAATGTTGTATGAAACTCCCAAGGGTAGTAATGTGATTTGAATTTGGAACGTCAAATTCGTGTGGGAACTCGTGGAAAACTCTAAGTTTGTAAAAAGGTTTGTTCTAAAATCGAACTGACCACTCATAAAAAAAAGAAAAAAGGCGCGACTACAAAGATAGTAAAACAAAAGACGGTGTTGGCGGCTTAGGTCGGAGCCATGGATTTGTATTGCCTCGCAGAAGGTGTGAAAAGTAAAGTATGCTCCTCTGGGATAAAGCCTGTCTTCGTCTTGGGCAGCTTGAACCCCTCGCGTCTGTCAGGACTCTACATAACTCCCTCGCTTCGCTCAGGAGTTAACTGAGTCCCTCGTTAGCTCAGGGTTCAATATGCCACCCGCGACATAAGACACTGCTTTATCCCCTTAGTGCATAATCTACTATTATGTCCCTATATGTTTGTGTCCCTGTCGTTAAACAAATTGTTTACAGATGAAACATTTTTCAATAAGCCATTTTATCAATTTTACAGAAAATAAGGTACCATTCACAGTGTACTAAGATTTACACTATAATATTTATTCAGACATAAAATATTTACAAAAGCTTTTTTCCAAATTAGCAAAATGCTGTATTTCAGGAGCCTGATTTTTTCTAAAGATACAAAGTTTCAAAGTTATTAGCTGAACGCGGCCTTGCTTGTATGTATGTTAAATTACATATATCGTAGGCCTGTTTAGTTGTTCTGGTCAAGAGCAAGCGTGATCTCTTACGATAAGGTGTGCGCCTAGCTCGTCTCGTCACATGTTTACATAAAAATAAAAATAAATCAATATCTATAAAAAGCATAGCCCTGACTGACTGACTGACAGACATACAGGCCAAACCTCTAACCGAAGAGACTTGCAATTCGTCGAGTAGTATAGGCGGGTACTAAGAATTTCGTTAATTTGCAAACGAAGTTACGACCGTCAACAAGTGTTAAATATGTATCCTACGATCCTACTAATATTATAAACGCGAAAATTTGTAAGGATGGATGGATGGATGGATGGATGTTTGTTACTATTTCACGTAAAAACTACTGAATAGATTTTAATGAAACTTTACAATAATATAGCTCATACATCAGAATAACACATAGGCTACAATTTATAAAGATACCTGCGCAGACGAAGTCGCGGGCACCAGCTAGTGACTCATATATTCATCTGGACCACCTTTACCTTCAGACATGACTGTAAAAGATGGTAATTTCCCGTATTGTCGATTATTCTACCTTCGTACATATACACAAAAATGTGATAGGCGTAATATAAACGACTTTGTCGATTAATTGAACCTTACCAAATACAGAAAAATGTTATAGGCGCAATATAAACGACTCTAGTTGATGAAATTGTACTCGTCCCTGAAAGTCCCGGGCAAGTTCCGCCGGTTTCGTGACGCGAGTTTCTTAAAACCCAGTTTATTTGTGTAGCGGCCGCATAAAACCACGCTTCCCGTGGGAATAAGACGGGCGAGTGCTCTGTTCACATGGGATTGTAAATAAACCTTAATTTACAACTTTGAGGACGTGGTAGCCGAGTGGATGATGCCTTGCGATCCGATGGTCGCGGGTTCGAATCGGTGGCAGTCATGCGTGATTGTTTTTTGACAATGAGTTTTTTCGGTCGAAAAAATCTATGTATGCATCCCACGTCCTCGCAACGGTAAAGGAAAACATCGTGAGAAAACCGGCATGCAAAGGACAGAAAAACAAAAATTCTATGTCATGTGACATCCACCAATCCGCATTGGGTCCGCGTGGTGGAATAAGACCCATTCACTCTCAACTCAAGGCGACTCAAGCCTCCTCTCGGCTAGGAAGCCGAGAGTAGGCTTCAGTCTCAGCAGTGGGAATAGTATAGACTGATTATGCTTACAACTTTTGACGACGCTGATAGTCGAGTGACAGGTGTGTTGAACTGGTAGGCCAATGTCGCGAGTTCGTTTTACACTTCCATTTGTGTGATGAATATTGGTGCTTATCCTAAGTCCGAGTATTTTCTATGTTGGTATTCTTTAAGTTTTATAGTTCTATAAGTTTTAAAGTTTTATGAGTAAAATATCCATGTATCAAAACCCTAGACTTCCCCCTCATTTCCTTCTCCCGCAAGTAAGTGACTGACTCTTTTAAGTACTACACTTAAGCTTCCGAGTCGGCTTAATGACTTGTAAAATCACAGCAGTACTCTACAAAATGAATTATTTTGTGTGAATATAAACAAGTCTAGCTAAGCACTCTCTACATAGTAAAACATCACGTATTCCGTTAATTGAATCTTAATGGTTCTTAAATGCATTTTATGCATCATACGCTGGAACTTCTTCCAGTCTTTTTTATTCTAGAATAATGCATTTCTCTCTCTATTCAAGTATATCAACACCTACCGATAGTAAGTAGGTACTAATGTAATTATACTAGTTACTGGCTCAGTGTGAAGAAGCCTTAACTACGGATGCATGCGATTCTGAATCTGTATTTCCGGTCTACATTCAGATAGGTCGGGCTGCATTTTTCTTTACAATGACGCTGTTTTATTGAAGTTTACGGACAAAATGCACTTTCGTGTCTCCGTGTACTAATGGAAACGAACGAAGTCATGCGAGGAGACTACTAGTAAGTAAGTTCTTGTTTAAGTAGAATTTATTTTTTCCTAGCACGTTTCGTGCTAGTTCTAGCATTTACGTTGTTTTTACCCGAATACGAAGAAGGAGGGCTATGTTTTTCGAGTGTTAGGCTGAGGCCAAACGAGCGTAAATATTTGAGTTGAGAGTCGCGTAAATTCTGCCCAGCAGAAAAACTAACTCATTTTGCGTCGCCGTGTGAATCAAATAGTACTTTTCTATGAAAACAAATGTAAGAGAAATTACGTGACTGCCAACTAAAAAATTTACGCTCGTTTGGCCTCAGTCTTATAATGATGTATGTTTGTATGACTCTATGCGCTATCTTTCAGGCTAAACAGCTGAACGGATTTTGATAAATGTGGTGTCTTTTGATTTGTTTGAGTCACGCGAGTGCTAGATACTTGCTACCTTACCAAAAACTATTTTTTTGTTCAGTAATTTAGTTTTTAAATCAAAATAACCTGTATGTTTTTGTAACCTTGGTTATAAAGTAACTGGCCGACTCGCCGAGGGTCAGGACCGCAACGGATGTGTCTGCGCTACCACTGACGATAATATTTCCATGGTGCGGCGGTGGTCGAGCCGCATCCGTCCTTAAAATCGCGGATTGTGAGAACGACCCATTATAATACAAACAAAGCCGCGATCTGCACATAGTAGTACGCTAGGTATAGGCTAAGAACATGGGTTAATTCTAGGCACTGAGTCAATTTAGTGTGTAATGCTAAGCCTAGTCTTGCCGAGTGATCATAGTAATTAATCCGCTTGGTAATGGTTTTCAAGGGATTACCACAGGGTATGTAACTTTAAGATATACAACATAGCTGTTGTCAATTACTAGCCGCTTCTTGTCGCTTTGCATGTGTGGTGTTAGGGACAAAAAGTAGCTTAAGTCGTTCTACTGATCAAAAACTATACCCATACTACATTTCAGCTCAATCGGTTTTAAAGTTTTGCAACCATCTAACCATAAGGACAGGATTAGTGAAATAGTTGGAAGTGGGATAGTAGGAAAGAGGTAGTAGGAAGTGGGATAATTGGAAGTAGAAAAATAGATTTGTGGGGAAGTGAGATATGGAAGGTGGGATTAGTAGTATAGGCAGAAGTGGGAAGTGGGAATAATAAGAAGTAGAAAATGTGATAAGTGGGATAGTGAGGAATGCGAAGTGGGAAGAGGGATTAATAGGATAGTAGGAAATCGGACTTAGAATTAGTGGGATAGTCAGAAGTGGGAAGTGGGATAGTGGGAATTAAAACGTAGAATTATTGCCTTACTAACCAGTAGGGTAGTAGAATGCAGGAAGTGGGATGGCCAAACTAACAACAGATCCGTGTCGCGCGTCGTCTCGCAAATGCAGGCCACGCGGGCAACGCCCTCCGCGCCCAAGACTCTCGTAAACATCTCACAAGCCGGGCTAAGCCTAAAATTATAGCCTTGTGTTGTACTCGTGCGTTCGTACCGACAGCAAATAAATTTATTGTATAGTTAGCAAATAAAATTCATATATTATTATGTTAATTGTACTAGTAGCTCTGTGAGATGTGGAGCTCGTGAGTCTATAGTAGGTAAACTAAAATAATACATCCGTATTGAGAACTTCCTCCTTTATAAAGTCGGTTGAAAACTATGGGTATGAGTCACCAAAAACCAAAGATCATATTCATACTCCGAAAGCTAGTGAAATTCTGTTGTGAATTGATGTGACATAGGAGTATAGTCCTCTCGACGTCTTAAAGTTTATCGGATAAAAAATATTCTGGGGAAAAAAGTCGCGTTGCGTCTTTATTAGGGCAACAAAAACAATTTGTAACATTTTTGAGAACTTTTCGAAATGGCTGAAATATGATTTTTTTATGTTTTGAAATCCCATATCTCCGCTATTTTGAAGAAAAAAAAAACTGAATAGTAATTTTTTTTTTATTGGGTAGTAACCTAAACCTAAACCTGCTCACAAAATTTTACGGAAATCGGTTGAGAAATGCGACCTGTAGAGAACAACAGCCGGACAGACGCCGCCCGGACATTCGAAAGCATGTTTGCGCAAGCTGAAGCAGAGACGTTAGCAAAGAATAAGAATATTATGGTGACCTTAACTCACGCTTTTCTCGCTCGGTCAATTAGAAAATGGTATGTTTTAAACGGATAGCAACTATTAGGAAAGAATCATTTAATTATTTTCGTGCTCAAAATTGTTGACTATAGCGGAGATCCAACCTACAATTTTGAATTTTAAATCTAGACGCAGCCAGGTTAAGATCGAAAACGAACAAGCATGCGTTGCAGATATTATAGCTCACAGCATTTTATATATTATATGAAATATGATTTTGAGGTTTACATAAATCTTAAAGTTAAGTTTTCCACGATATACATACGTCACCACAGAATGCCATCTTTACCAAGTACAGACAGATAGACAGACAGAGCTTCATTATGCAATATCGGAATGCGGTCGCTGACCCCATCATTAGAGCTCGACTTGCTGCAAAAAGTTTATCTTCGCACAATAGAAGGAATGGAGATTTCAAAACGTATGAATTATTTAATAATATCGAATTTTCAACAAAAATAAATATTTTTTTGACGAAACCGAGAATCAAGCAGCAAAAACAACGTAGAGCATGCTACGTATCGTGCAAATTCGTAGAACCTGCTACGTCAACAACGTAGAGCTTGCTACGATATCGTGCAACTTCGTAGAACCGGCTATGTCAACAACGTAGAGCTTGCTACGTCATCATGCAACTTCGTAGAACCTGCTACGTCTACAACTTAGACCTTAACGTGACCGAGTAGCTTCGCAGGGCAGTTTCTGTGACTTCAATAAGATAAAGCGTGGTTTCTATGACTGCCAACTTTAAAAAGTTTAACTTTAAAAGACACATAGGGGATCGGCTCAGAACTTATGCTGAATAAAAAACCTGTTTTTAATATCAACATCAAAATAAAACTACTTTCCAATCGATTTTTTTAATAAGTCAGAAAAACTAATCAGCTCCATGCCTTTTTCTGTGAATGAAACAAACGCTTTCATTTGAGATTTCGCGTCGACTGTCGAAACTTATTTGCATAAGTAAAACCTGGAAATGGGGCGCAAAATGTGGAGACCAACGATTCGAGCTGTAATCCGATTGTAATTCTAGAATCTCATTACAGGCCGATCGGCAATGGAAGACGTGAAATTGACCCTATTTGTGGGATTTTGATGTCAGTAAGCTAATACGACCTTATCCTTAAGCGTACCTACCAAAGTCGTATATATTTTAAATAGAACATTTTTGATGTGAAACATCTTTCCTCTCGCTTTCTGTCAATATGTGGCAGTGATTTCGTGAAATGCAATGGTAGTGTTAACAGGAAGTTAGCCGTCGGATACCAACCTCAGAAAAATTAAGTAAAAAATCTATGCATGCATCCCACGTTCTCGCAACGTGAAGGAAAACATTGTGATGAAACCGGCATGTCGTAGAACCTAAAGTTCGAAAACATATTGTGTCGAGTGCTCGAAAGGAGCCTATTCGAGGCGCACTTGAAATCCTTTCACCACACTGGTTGGAAGGAACTAGTGACACGATAAGAAGAAGAAAAATTAAGTGAATAGAATCCTTCCAAAAAATGAGATGGCATCTGACATCTGTTACACAGATATGCGACTACTGTAAGGATCGCTCTATTTCTTTATAATTGTATATAAGTTTTGATAATACAGCCTTTTTTAACAGATGCGATGTTTTTTATCATTTTGTATAACTTTCTTACATTTTTGTACTAAGTAGTGCCAGTTCACAATGTAGGCTTATTTCGCAACAACGTGGTGTTGGTGGTAGACTTAAAGGATATAACTCTTAACAAAAAAGTAGTCTATAACTACCAATCCTTTCCAATAATGGTTTACACCGAACGATTATTGTCAATAGTCTGGGAGTGGCAATGCACTTTACATCTTAAAATTTTAGTCGCACCTCCTAAGCTTGGAGATACACCTGGAATCCCAATATCCTCGCGATTCGCAGAACCATTTGAATAAAACAGTTGGAACAAAGTGTCCTGACTGTTACTTGAAAGAAGGTACAGAAATACAGGTCTAGTTCGGAGTTATCTTGAACAAGCTGACGCCCGCAACTTCTTTTGCGTTACGAATTTAGAAAATTCCTTTGTTAGTACGCGTCTGTAGGCTGCCTATCCGGCATTCTGTCTGACAGGACCAAGCTATTTATGGATTATTCCCATCTGTCACCCAAGACGGACAGAGCATGGTGACAGATCGTACAAAAAAGTTCTATTTGTCCCCCTTCCAGCAACAGGGTGACAGATGGAACTTTTACATGTACGATGTAAATCAAGTGCTGCCTTTTAACTTCTTGGCAAATTATTGTACATTGCAGATGCATTCAATGCTCAACTTTCAACTGACTTCTGCGTCAAAGCTCACACACTGGCGACATGGTAAACATAAATTAGTAATTAGCTTCATCTCGCTATTACCTAGGTAGTTCATTTCGATCTACTTTGCTCCGACCAATAAATAGGTACCGATGTGGCGCGGTTGATAGATCACCGCTCTTTCTTATTTGAATCTAAGCTAGTGGCTAACTTCAGGCTTTCGCTAGATCTCCCTAGACACTCATTTAAGGCGAATAGTACCCTAGTTTTCATATGTAAAACCTTGCCCAAATATTTTTTTGCTCTGTTATACACATAAAAACTTGTTTAGATTGAATTATACTTTTACTGCACGTTTGTACTGTTAATTTCTAGTACATACTTGCAGGTCTTTTTTTTTGGTAATTTATTTTTGAATCTACAAATGTGTATGTACGCGCGAGCGAGAAGGTGTATTAGGGGTACTATTACCAAAACATACCGCAAAAATAATGCTGATAAAACCCAGTTCCACCAATCATAAACCAAGTCAGTATCAATTGAAGAGTGACGTCTAACGCGCAGACGTTTTTCAATCAGCTCTGCACATGCCGATGTCGACGGAAAGATGCGATTCACTGTTCCCTCTTCAACTAATGGAATTCTGCGACGCTGAGCGATGGTCGACGCGTATTTCTGATAGCTAAAGGTAATTTCAAATTGGCATTTTTTGCAAAACTGGTGAATCACTTTTAAAATTAGATGACACGGATGGTCAAGTAAGAAGTGTGTTGGACTGTCGCGCCGTTGTCTCGGGTTTATTCCCACTTCGAAACCATAATTTGTGTTATGAAAAGCGATGTTTATTCTGAGTTTGTTGTTTGTTTGTTTTTAATGGTATATATGTATTAATAACAAAAAAAATCTCAATTGTATCTGGTTTCCAAAGAACAAACTTTGATTATTTACTACAATCTCTGCTTAGTTTGGGCCTACAATGGCGTTGTGAGAAATGTCCAGACATTAAAAAAAAAAAAAATTGCAATCAATACAAGCATCCATTTCTGCTTATAGTCTGTGTTTTTGTTGTTTGTAAGTGGGATCATCCCATAAAAACTCTGGATGAATGTTTGCTTTGATCGTTTTTTAACAACTACTAAATGAGTTTGTATCAGTTGATGGCAAGGGACGTAGTGGCCGAGTGGATGAGGGCCTTACCTTGCGATCTGATGGTCGCGGGTTCGAATCCCGGTGGCAGTCATGCGTTAAATATGTTTTTTCAGTCGATAAAATCTATGTAGCATCCCACGTTCTCGCAACGGTGAAGGAAAACATCGTGAGGAAACCGGCATATCATAGAACCTAGTTCGAAAACATGTGTCGAGTGCACGAAAGGAGCCTCTTCGAGGCGCACTTGAAATCCTTTCACCACACTGGTTCGAAGGAACTAGTGACACGATAAGAAGAAGTTGATGGTCAAACTTCAGTATAGGTGGCATAAGCATAAGCAGCCGATAATGTTCCCACTGCTGGGACTCAAGCCTACTCTCGGCCAGGAGATTGAATGGGTCTTAATCCACCACGCAGCCCAAATGCGGATTGGTGGATATCACATGCCATAGAATAAGTAGAAAATGAAGGTAGAGTAAGCCGTAAGCCAATAGACAAGCTTGAAAGAACACCAGTCTACATTCAATTTCAGATTTCCAATAACCCGGTATCCTCACGTGCCTCGCAGACCGCAGCCGGTGCAGACCAGACAGGAAATCGAAGGGCATAATTCAAAAAGATCACGTCTCCACGAAGGTCGGATGGAGACATTAAGACAATCTGCGCGCAGACGTGACCGCGGACTAATGAGCGGATAGTTTCAGGCGGGGGCGAAATTACCTGATATTGTAACGCTATGTCTAAGGCTGGAAACGTGTTAAACGAAAATTGGTTGTCATGAGGAAAATGTACAGAAATCTTGACCAAACCTTTTTCTTCACGGGTGTTACATGTAATTTACCACTGTTCTAAAATATCGAATAGATCAAATAATTTGGAGTTTACCAGTCATTCATATCCCATTTCAATGCTTAATCCTGACCTGACTGCACCGTAGAGACTTGAAAACTTGAGGGTTTCTTCGTCGATAAGTGTAAGTGCGTACTAAATGCAAAAGTAAAAAAAATTGTGTGCATTTAAACACGTGCTTATCGGTGAATCCATTGTGAGGAAACCGTAGAACCTAAAAAGTTTGAAAACATGTGTCAAGTGCACAAAAGGAGCCTTTTCGAGGCGCACTTGAAATCCTTTCACCACACTGGTTCGAAAGAACTAGTGACACTATAAGAAGAGGTGCGTACTTTGTTAATTCGCAATGCAACCGAAGTTAAGGATGTCATGGTGACTAACTATTGTGAGTCATCAGATTGATTCAGGCTCACCTTGCACTGCACTTGGTTCCTAATGATTTTAATCTCTATGCGGCCGAAATCGTCACAAATGCACATGTTTTACGAGCAATGGATTTATAAATCAGGCTCACAGTCTGGCAAGGGGAATTTTATATTGTTCAACAAATAACACGGCTTATTGCTTCTATCATAAAACACTTTTTGGCAAGTAAATCTATCAAGAGATTTATTTTTCAAGTACACTAAGTGCCACATCCATCACTCACGATCCATTTGAATCGCATATCGGCTTACAATACATTTAAATGGATTTTTTTACTGAATAAATTTATTGATGGATTTTTAATCAAATACCTTCTCGTATTTTGAATTTTATATAGTAAAATAATATTATTATATACCTACTTTAGTTACATAGCTGAATAACGGTGTTCCTAGAACACCAAGATAGTCAGTATCTAACCAAGATGGATGCGGAATACAAGACAGAAAGTTTTCAGACACCCTGTTAATATAAATGAAATATGTCATTTTTTCAAATCATGTTTGTAACTTTTTACGATGGAGTTTTTTTTACAATGAAAAAGCCTAGTAATTCTTAACTATAATTTTAAACTAGCCCTATTAATTCTCTATTTCGAAAATTAGCATCGGACCAAAATGTACTATAAGTTAGCCAATGTGTCTCCCTTTTTTTGGGCGCCTTCTAATGTAAGTACCACATTGTGATTCTATACTTAATACTTCTATGTTTAGTTATCGTTCAATAAAAACAAAATTTGTATAATGAAACCGTTAAAAAAATACGTAACAGGGTAAATACGCCCCAAAATTACCATTAACATAAATTTAGTTGATCCCGAACTTAAGACCTAACTCAAAACTAGTTCTAAACAATGCATGTGCTATGCCTAAGTTCCCCGACTTTGCCTGCGAGGTGCATGAGACACACATAGCGAAGTTGGTGCCGTATGCGCTTCGGAAAGTTGCACCTTCTCTGTTGTAGTAAGTATTATTACTACTGTTCCTGTACTATTATTGAACAAGAAACGGTTTTATAGTCGAGCAATTAATAAGAAGCTACTTGTAAACGTTAAAGAGTTATTTTGCTACATATACATTTTTACTTTTTATCGTACAGCTACAAGCATTACATTTTTATTTTAAAGCTACAGTAAAGTAGATTTTTCTGAAGTGATGCATTCGTTAGGCGCGTTCAGCACTTAGGTATTGTGGGTAGTTATTGAATGAGACTGAGCCGTCACGCTCGGCTATGTAACGCTTGTTCGAGTAAAGTCGAGTCGCCTTGATGAAGTTTTCACTTCTGTCGTGTGGTCTTTAGCACACGCCGTTTTTTATTACAATATTTAAGAGGTTTTTTGAAAGCTTGAGTACAATGAGATTCCATTTTGACTTTTTTTATGATAACAAGTTATGAGAAGCTCTACTTATGATAAAAGACTACCTGCCCATGACCGTAATAGAGTTGCACAGTTAATTGTATCACATAGGCCGATGCAACACTGCTAGCTAATACCCGAGGTACACAAGGCTTAGTTTTTCAATCCAGGATAGCAAGATAGCGATAGTAAGCTAGATAGTAAGCAGCTCTGGCTTTGTGTAAACAGAAGTAGCTTACTTACTCACTAACTTACTAGCCTTGAAATAAAGCCAGTTTAGTGAACACGATGCGAAGCCAGAGTTATTTTTTTCCAGAGATCTTGCTATCCCGGCATGAAAAACTACCTTAGCGTCGCCCGGGCCTAAACATTCCTGTATTTCAGTTATTTTGATAGCCAGAAAAACCTATTATTTCCACTAAGTTTTAATAAAAAATGTTTTAATGTTTATCATAATCTTCTTTGCTATCTTTGAAACATTATGATAAAACGAGAAAGAATGACTGCGATAGAAGGTAAGCCGCTTCCCCGGGGAAAACTTTTTCAATTAAAATGGTTTTATAGTCTGTGCACTAACTATAAACTCTATCTATGTGGTCGCTACATAGAACGGTTACGGCTTTTGCAGGTGGGAAATAGTTCTACATGCAATTTTCTAGCGATGTTGTTTCAAGTAATCTTGTTAGAGTAAGCATAGAAGTAAATATTACTATGGATAGGTGGTAGAGCAGAGAAGTCGTTAGGTATCTTTTTAATTATTTATTTTAGGTTGTTTGTATCAAATCGCCAGAAGTTTATTTTCGTTAACATCTTTCAACCAACATAAAAAAGAGGAGTTTTTAATTCTGTTTTATGTTTTGATACCTCAGATGTCCGTCATTTATCAAAAAAAAAATATTTTTATTTGAAAGGTAATATTTTCGGATTATCCTGTGTGTATTTTATTCCCATAACTTTGCAGTGGTGTTTACGGTCACTAGAATCCCAAGTCAAGTCAGTTATATAATTTTTTGTTAAAAAAGTCTCGTGTAAGCAAGTGTCAAGACGAGCTCTTGCTCGTTCCCCCACTAAGTTAACTAATTAATTATTTATTAATAATTTATTAATTAAGTTAATTAACAACTCCTCTTTTTTATGTTGGTTGAAAGATGTTAACGAAAATAGACTTCTGGCGATTTGATACAAACAACCTGCTTAATTAAAACAAGTTTCTAAATATTTGCATAAATAATTAAAAAGATACCTAACGACTTCTCTGCTCTACCACCTATCCATAGTAATATTTACTTCTATGCTTACTCTAACAAGATTACTTGAAACAACATCGCTAGAAAATTGCATGGAGAACTATTTCCCACCTGCAAAAGCCGTAACCGTTCCCCACTTCGCCTCCCTGTTACCCCTCTGATAGAGTATACACAAAACTTTGAATTACATGGGCAAAAGCTGCACTGCAAAGACTGTAATAACGCTTGTCTGCTTTGAAACATTTTGTTGTACCTACCTATAATATTAGTGTAGGCGATGGAAAGAGAAACGAAGGATTCTTGAGAAAGGGTTGCAAAATGACGAGAGTCGCGACATACGTCCGAGCGCGGTCATTCATAAGGATCACTGCATTAGAAAAATTAGTTAGGCCGTAGGTCGGCAGGCACACCCCCCGCTACCCCTCTGACCTCATTACTTGTTCGCGCCTCTTGCGCATTTGCAACATTTTATTTATTCTAAACCAAATACAGGACAGTAAGTAGGTACTTAATATATCATATTTCAAAGAAAACGAGACACAAATAAAACCAGTAGGTACCTATCTAAGCAAAATATAAAAATAATCTAATTGTAGTCACGCGTCGTCTACAATTAGTCTGTCACAAAAAAGCAATAGATTAATTTTGTTAGCTTCAGTGCTCTTTCAACCGGAACCCAGTATTACATCACAGTATTTTAAAACATCCTTATTCCATTAACATTTGCATACATTTAGACAAAAAATCACAACTGAGTACCTTCTATATTCTAAAGTGGCAACCTCTACACTTCCGTAGTGCATTTCGGAAATACCAGTACGTAGGTAACGTGTTCGCTATTGCACCTGCCCTCATTAGCAGGCCGACAGTGCGCGAGCCAGCAGCTTGCCTTAATATCTTCATTCACGCCGAATTTATAGCCACTTCGAGAACATCGCCTTAAACCAACTGCTTTCGTGGGATTGAACTTTCTGTTCATCTAAAAAAAAGGTTTCAACTACTGCTAAATGTTTTATTATAGCATCAGGTGACTACTACAATCTGTATTAGGTACAGTTAGCTGCATAGATATGTATACACTCCCAAGCTTTTACATTTATATTATACTTACCATCATTATAGGAAACAATCTGTATCACATAATGGAAACAATTTTAGGCCAACTACAGATCGTTAGGCTAACCACAAAACCACTGATAATATAATAGCTCAACTAGTCCAACTCGTCACCCGATAGCTGCGTGCCGAGGATACTAGCTGCATTGCTTTTTCGTATTGCAAAGCATAATCAGCTAAATTCAGTCTTCTACGGGATTGGAACGGTTACCAATGCAATGCCAGCCTACACTAAGTGGAAGATACAACTTGTGAAGCAGAGCCTACAACAGAAGTTGTATCTTCCACTTAGTGTAGGCTCTGCACACCAATATAATACTTACAAGCCAATGCATAACTGATGTAATAATGTTTTACTATATATTTTTAAGCTTTTTTAATAAATAAAATTGAAATTGAAAATTGAAATTGAAGTTATGCTGCACTAATGTAGTCATTTGTAAGCTATAATTTTCGCAATTAATTATGAATATCTTTAATCTCATGGCCAAGGTTTAAGATTTTGGACCTGTCCCCTCAGAAAACAACACGTGAACTCAATTTATAAACAACCAGGTTAGTTTTATATTGAGGTTTTTTCTGTCTCTACTTATCTAGAGTTTTGAGTCTGTGCGTAACTCAAAGATAAGAATTATCCGTCCGTTTATTGCAAGCTAATTATATAATAATCCCTGTAACAAGTAAAACAATTTTGTCTCAAATAAAATTGTAACAATTCAAACTAGAAAAACTTTGAAATACTTCTTTTATTCACAAACTCGGTTCCTTGAGAAAACTTTGACGTGAAATAAATGCGTAAAGAAATGAGATAAATCAATTGGTTCCTACTTGATTCATTCAAAAAGTTTGAAGACTCGTCTAAACCTGCGACATTGCTTGATTGATTCTCAAACGATCGAAAGAACGTGAATTACATAAGCTGACATGAACCTCCATCAATGTGCACCACTTAGCCCTTTTAACCTAAGCTTATTGAATCTAGATTTTAATAGCAGTTATACTCAAGGGTGGTCTGGAAAATATCGCTTCGTAGGAAGCTTCGTAGCGATAAACCCATCCAATGTGGTATTTTTTTAATAAATTATTATCCTAATATTTATTCGGTATACATTTGTTTAAATGGATTTATTACGGATTAAATGGATTTTATATCCTCAGTCACACCAAAACTACTCAACCAAAAGGTTTTTTTATAAAATTCGGCATAAGCATAATACAATTTATACGCTAGAACAAGATGTCATAGAAGTCATAGAACTCGTCATAGAAGGGTTATCAAAGTCATACATTGAATTAATTTATTTTTTTAAATTTATATAATACATCTGGAAAGTGTCAAAGTATGATACTGTGCTACATTTTGTTAACTGTATGCTTTTCCAAAACTTTGGTGATGGGGCTACAGACCGCAACTATGACATTACGGTGTGTATAATTGGTTGTCGGATTGTTTTTGGTGATGAACCGCTTGTTAATATGTTAATTATCTGAAACTGCTTGGTGAAACCACCGTAATTATGCCATAGTAATCAACAGGGCACAAATTGAGCTTGCTTCAATCGCAACGCAATTTCTACCTTGTTCACTTACTAATAAGGACTAGATTTGATTTATTCAATATAATTATCGTTTCGAAGTATATGGTAACTAAATATTTTAAAAGCCTTTCTACGTATAAGCTAATGACATGGTAATAAAAAAAATAGTTTATCTTGTTCGGTCATACTTCGATATTACATTGGGTTGTTCTCAATTGTATCTGAAACTATAGTTCTGTATTGTACTCAAAAAAAAATTATACATTGATCAGCATGGGCTACTAAATTTTTCATACCAAAGAAGATCCATATTTTACGAAACCAATTTATAAGTTTTTTTTTATTTATTAATAAAATTTGTTAATTTATAGGCCATAGTATGCTATAATAATTTTATTAATTAATATGTAATACATATTAATACTTCATAAAAGGCAATTAAAATATCACACTTCTCAACAACAGTCTGGCAAATCTGGCAATTTTAATAAACAGACAAACGCACTCTTTTTATAGAAAGCGGATTTAAAAATGGCTTCTGCGAGGACAATATACCCGAATTGAACAGCAAAGAAACTCGATAAGGATAAAGGCTTTCAGTACTTTCAAAAGGACTTTCGGTACTTTCAAAACAATAGCAGAGCACAGAATTGTGAAGTAATCCTTTCTTGAAAACCTCGTTGTTTCAAAATGGTTTTATTTGGGAGATTATATTGGTTCAGACAATTAATAAAAAATCCACAAATGTTATTCATTTATTTTATTACTTTGTCTATCGGAACGAGCAAATTTCCTCGGTATGGGAGTACATAAATCAAACTCGGTGGCAACCAGTCGTTTGGTGTACGAGTAATAGATTATAATTAACCACTACCATGATAAATTGTTGTTACTAAGGTATCATTATGAGGGAACTATATTGTTATTTGAGAGGGAATAGCGCTTTGACAATATATATGCACTTTTATGCTCAAGTATCAATATGGCCGACTGACAGAAACACGAGTTAAACCACTGGACGTAGAGACTTGAAATTTAGGAGCATAAGTTTGTCAAGAGCTGAGAGTAAATATTTAGAAAAAAAAATATGCAACGCACACGAAATTGCGGATATCAGCTTGTACCTATAACTACTATGTAGGTACCTACTTCATGTTATTTGCCATTATGTGATTTCTAATGTTATTTAATAATTAGCTATAATGGATAGTGATTTTCTAAGTATTCTACAGTAGCGTTCGTTCGTGACTATAACAAATTATTTTTTTAGATATAATGTGTAATGTTTGAAGTAGTACTTAATTAAATAGTACTTTAGTCCACTGCTGAACGAAAACCTCTTCCATTCCGAGTCACTTTTATCAACTACCATAAGTTTTTCTGGTGTCGATCCGAAGTATCTACATTCATAGTAAGAAGGTAACGTTTCGTTTTACTTACAATGTTTGTATTCAAATAAAATGTGTACCTAGTAGTTGTAAGGCTAATGAGATCCTGTCTGATTTTTAATTCCATTCAATCACATTTTTTCTTATTGTGTCACTGTGTGTGTTTCCAACCAGTGTGGTGAAAGGATTGCGAGTGCGATTCGAAGAGGCTCCTTTTGTGCACTTGACACATGTTTTTCGAACTTTTTAGGTTCTATGACATGCCGGTTTCCTCACGATATTTTCCTTTACCATCAAGCAAGTGTTTTAATGCACACATAGATTTTTTGGACAGAAAAATCCATTGGTGTACGACCGGGTTTGAACCCACGACCTTCGGATCAAAAGTCGAGTTACCACCCACTCGGCCAACACGGCTTTTCACTTTTAAATCACATTAAAAACATTCAAATAAATCGCAAAAATCTGTGGATCTGTGTACATTTCGCGTGAAGTCGAGCGACGCGAACGCCAAGTTTCGAGCCCAGTAAATATTGTTTGACTTGCCGCAATCTGTTTATTATCCAAAGACTTATGGAACGAAATTGGTTTTTCGATTTACTTTATGAACGACATTGTAGGCGCTTTATGTTGATTGATTTCAGTCGCCTAGGTCCCCTGTTAATCGAATTTGGATTTAGTAGAGTTTGAAGTAGAGCTAGTAAAAAGAATATTGTTCATAAACATACAATCTTGTCCTGATTGATGGATGGATGGACTTTGCTCCTCAATAACGCTAAAACTAAGGAACTATTGATATTTTTCATGAGTCTCTGAATGAATTCGCAAAGGCCACATTGTGTATTTAATTGATTATTAGATTAAAGTAATATGTTTTTTAAAAATGTCGTCTTCACCTATAATTGCAGTGGCACTTGGCTTGTTATGTATCATGTTCATGAAAAATGTATTAGTGTACTCTGCGTTAGTGACCAATAAATAAAAAAAAATATATTTGTAATATTTGTAAAATACTAATTTTGATATTCAATACGGCTATAATTGATCGGGCGAAGCGAGGTCTCATGCCTAGATCACACGTACCGTACTAGAACAAAGCGACATGGCGAGTGATGTAAGCTTTCACTTTATCGGCCGAGTAACATTTTACTGTCTTGGCCGAGCACTCGGTACGTGTGATCTAGGCATATGAGTCTCGATACTGGGAAAATCGTATGTATAGTATTGTAATTTTCCGATGATAAGTATTGAAACGCTCATCCATTCGATTTTGATGAAATTTAGCAGATGGGTAGGAAAATTCAAAACAATTGTCGAGTACGTAAATTAACGAGATCAGTCCAGGGATTGTTGAGAAACGAGGGTCTGGAAAAACTGGTAATCAAACCCTTTTTTTTAAGAGTGAGAGAGAGAGTTACGTTTACATAAAAAGGTAAGGCCTTACTCTTTGAAAAAAAGGGTTTGATGAAAATATTTTCTTTTTGAGGTCATGGCATGGTAAAGCCGTGTTGGCCGAGTGGGAGGTGTCTCGACTTTCGATCCGAAGGTCGTGGGTTCGAACCCGGCCGTACACCAATGGATTGTACTGTTCAAAAATCTATGTGTATTACATCAAAACACGTGTTTAACGGTGAAGGAAGTTTTTTTTCAAGGCCCATTACCTTTTTTCTTGTATCGAGCGGAATGCGGCATTTTAATGAAGTAGGTATTCGACAAACAAATAGAAGATAATGGTTGTTATGTTGATATTTGATTCGTAATAATTACGCTGCATAAAAAACTGAGTCTCACGATGATTTTACAAAAATTAAATAACTTATTTTAATTTCATCGATAGGTTATTTTCCTCCCCTTAACTATACATACATACATATTTGTATTGTAATGATGCAATTTTGAAGTAATTATCCACTTATTCTTGTCTTTGAATAGAAACATTTATAAATAATAATATCTATTTATTAGCCTGTTCATTGTCGTGAGTAAAAAAAGAAGAGAAAAATCAGGATGTTTCTGTTCAAAAAAAATCTATATGTGCATTTAAAACACGTGCTAACGGTTAAGAAAAACATCGTGAGGAAACCGGCATGTCGATGAACAAATCTAAAACATGTGTCAAGTGCACGAAAGGAGTCTTATTTGAGGCGCACTTGAAATTCTTTCACCTGGTTCGAATGAATTGGTGACACGATAAGAAGAAGAAGCCTGTTCATTGATATAAGTAGTTATGAGAATAGAAAATAAAGCATTTATTTCTTTAAACCAAAAAAGTTCTCTAGGTACTTACAATTTTCTCTAACGAGACTTTATTATTTAGGTTAGTCTATTTCAATATTTATCCATATTCTTTATTCTTTATTTATTCATTTTACACAAACAGTAACGTACGTAACAACAGTAAGTATCTTTTATTTGTGGTTGGGTGTAGGTACCCTATCTTTCCATATGTAAGAGTAAGTTGGAATGTACAATGTTCTTAAGCACACCGTGTATACTTCCCCTTATTGCTACAATTGATTGTTGCATTATGTGGGTGAATAGCTATTTTGTAACATTGTCTGTCTGTTTGTTGTTCACGTTGTGATTGTAGGAAACCGGGCGTTTCCCACATTTGACAGGCGCTTGTTGCTTTGGAGTCAGTTCGGACTTAGTTCTCTTTTAAAAATGAAATCTGTGAAATTTCTTACGTTGGTTCTACATATAAGCTGTGAGTATCATTCATTTGAAATAAGAGCTTATTACTTGTTTTTTAAAAGGCATTAAGAACTAGTGCATAAATGAATGTTTGCTACATAATCACGCTAACACTAACAAACGGATTCAGTTAAAATTTGGTAGTATGTAAGTTATTCAATCCTAACTAAAATGCTGTTGGGGTTTCCACGATATTGTAGCGCTTCAGGGATGTTCGCAGACGCGCGCACTAACGACTTTCATGCAATAATGCGAAATAAAACTACATCCCTGGTAAGCCGCATCCGAGGAAGCACCAACAGCCTTCTGAAGGATGTTGCCACCAACTTACAGTCTACCATCATGAGGCACTGGATGGCTATTATTAAACCTATTAATAAACTTGTAACACAATAAATAGATTTCAATAGAAATTATAATTAAATAAATTTATTGCCCACATACCTAAAGTACCTAAATACCTAAAGTGTAAAATTTGTTGTTTTTTGTTTTCATTCTTTTTGTCAATACTTTTCTTTGTTTTTATTTAAATTGTTTTGTGCTAATTTTTGTGTATATAAATTATCTGTGTGACATTTTTAATATTAATTGTATTGTATTGTATTTTATGAATCTCGGCCTGAAATAAAATTTCATTTCATTTATTTCATTTTAAAATATTCCAATTGCAAACAAACAGCAGAGATGCATGTCTCTGGCAAGACAAATAGCGCCTCCCCTCTACCCCGTTAACAGATCACCTACGGAACCCGAGCGAATATATAGTTCAAGACATCTGAGGAAGTCTGTGGACCGCTATGCATAAGCGCAGTATTTATCTGGGAAAACATAATAATAAGCCCTGATGAATTAGTTGAGCTTTTGCACAAAACTCCTGATGCAGTTCATCACAGCGGCAGAGTTTAGTGAGGAACTCTAACCGCATTGGTCCAAGTGGCGAGTACAATATACCGACAACGGTCGCAGTATCATCAAAACGGCAAATCAATATTAAAAAAAAATAAAAAAATAGTTTAAGACATGGAAAAGACGGAGGCTATTTCTTCTTCTTCTTAAGGCTACTTAGTTTCCCGATATTATGCACGCCCACTAGCAGCAACTAGTTCTAAAGTAACTCTTGATTACAGACACTTCAAGCCAATACGTGACTTTAAACCACAAGCAAGTGAAGACGCCATGTGACAGCTCCACGAAGAACTCCCTCATCGAGCATTTCTTCAACATCATCTTCTCGGAGTTCCACACAACGCCACCGGTGTGTGTCTGTGTCCAGATGTGTGCCGGCCAGTCCACCTACTGCTACCCCAACGGGTGTCTCAAGAGAGATAACTTGATGAGTGTGGACAGTCCACAAGCGACACCACAAGCCAGGCCCGACAAAAAGCAGTACATGTTTATCGTCGACGAAAAACCTGATTTCATGAAGGATTTCTTCGAAAAAAACTTTGTTGATGAATCCAAGACCGGTGAGTATTATAATGTTTCAGCTTCATACTACGTAATATTGTTTTGCTGATTCTAATGATGTTTTATTGTTGTAGCAGTGCCTGCACCAGTAACTGTACAAGACATGCGCCCGGACCTGTTCAAAGATAAATACAACGCGCTCTTGAAATACAAGAAATCACCCAATATCGAGCTTGGATATAACCTCCGAGAGCAAGTAAAAAATATGAAGTCAGATTTACTTAAAATTGAAACAGTAGACTTATCCAAAACGAGATGGCCAACGAACAAACGCAATTTAATAAGCGGTCACAAAGTTACAAACACGGAGAAAAAGGCTCCTTTAGTTGGCAAGGCTAATGTGTTCATGTCTATGGTACCAAATCATGACTATGCCGATTACCCACCAAAATATTTTAAGAGAGATGTAACGAAATCTCAAGATAGCGAAAATCCAAGCGCAAAAGCATTTTACTTACTGGAAAATTCGGAAAATACTACTTACAATGCAATATCCATTGAAACGCTAATTGATAATATAATAAAAAATAGTTTTAGGACAAAAGCTGATGCAAAAAATAACGATATTGAGAGTAAAACCAAAACCACGGAGAAGACAATCAATGTTCCAAACGAAAGAAGCATAGACAAAGGGACTGAAAACGTTTTATCAATGCAAATCTCCAATAAAACAGTAGATAATAATAAAAATACAGAGAATTCTGTAAGTTTCACCTCTAATACAATTACACCCCTAGCAGATACAATTTCCACCCCCAACTATGAAGAATACAAAGATGTGGGAATTTCTAGACCAAATGAGTTGCACAAAATGATAATAAATTTGTCAAAGCGTATTGAGAAACAGAACAACACAAGCATGGAAATAGCAAAACAACATGTTGGAGAATTTGATGCAAATATTTCAGAGATTAATACTGAGCCATTAAAAATAGAATCTTACTCTAGTTCTGCAGATAATGTAATAGTTGAAGAAAATGAACTAGAAATAGCTGACCCAGAAAATACATCAACAACAACTACGAACTACAAACCTACAATAGTGACGAAGAAAAACCTACAGCGAAAAATGAGGAAGTTACAAAATAGTAAGAGCAATTGACGTTAAAATAGCTGATAATTTCATTTACGATTACTCATTATATTATAATAAGCGACAATAAAGTAAAGAATAAGAAGATAAATAAAATGGTTAAAGAACATAAAGAAGCAACCGAAATTATAGGTAAATACAATAAAGACAAGTAAATGTCATTTTTGTTTCAATCAATGTGCAATTCCACTTCTTCTTACCGTGTCACTAGTTCATTCGAACCACTGTGGTGAAAGGATTTCAAGTGCGCCTAGAAGAGGCTCCTTTCGTGCACTAATAGCACTTCAAAGTAGGTAATATAATCGATTTTGTGAGAATACAAAATGGACCCCTAGTTCCAGAGTTGAGAATACAAAATCGAAATGCAAGTATGAAAGAGACAGACTGGACTGAACGTATTTCAAAAGAAGTAACGACTTGCCACGAGTCAGCCAAATAACATGTTTTTGCGAAAGAAAATCACTACTATTCACCAAGTGCCACGAAGCCTTAATTCATTAAAAATAACATAAAGCAGATCAAGGAGATTTTTCCTATTGAGCGTAAGCGGGAAACTTTTTCCCATTGTATTTTCTATTTGCATCATTAAGTAGTCGTGCGGTGCTCTACCTTCTCATAAAGTGATTTAGAAGATTGTTTTATTAGCAATTTATTGTTTTTTCGTTTAAACGGTTGAATAAGCTTGCTAATGAGAAATGCGGAATTGAAATAAAAGGAGCTTAGCGCTTTAATTCAACCGGATTCTACGAAATGAAATAGGCTACCCACCAGACTTTAAAATGTTTATTAAAAAGGACCAGCTATGATAATAGAAATTTATTTATTATATAAATCCAGTAGTAGAAAGCTATTTATTTTAACAAGTAGGTACCTAGTACTCGTAATGTAGGTGTAGGTAGTATATAAGCACAACGTGATAATCTTTGGAAGTTCTGAAAGTAGAAGCTTTCGGATACTTCCGGCTTCGCTCCCAGTCGAACAAACTACCTCATCAAAAATAGCTCTAGATACTTTTTCTAAGTTTGAGCTTCAACTTTTTCATAGTGCCATCAGTGAGAAAACTTTTTGCGAAAAACCGACCAAATTCTCACAATATCTTGATAACTCGTTTTGTCTCGCGAATTCATGATTTAGAATTGTCGAGATCGAGATTTTTTTTCGGTGATAGAGCTCGTATCTCGAAGGACATTTGTTCTTAATGTCCCCAATTTTTTCTTTTATCACAAACTGTCCACTGGATGAACTTATTAACTGCGGTTCTTTAAATTTTATCTCGTTTCGCGCGGTCATGATAAACAGTCTTTAGGATTACCCTGTGCTAGTTTCTGTCGCATATAGAAAAATAAAGATTATTATAAAAAATTGCCAAATTTACTTGTTATTATCCTAAGAAAAACTCGCCTAAAAATAAATTATTATTACCATGATCACAATCTTATATAACCCGGCACCGGAACCATGGTCGCATGAGTCTAAAACTAGTTGAAAAAGGTCAACATTATTTTATCTTACAAACGATTACACGTGACTAAGTTTTATTATATATATCTTGGTGAGTATACGTTTTTATTCAGTAGCCAGCTACTCGAGTTCAAGTATAAACGCATCAGATATAAACCATGATACTTACCCTGGTGTTTGTGTCCGTGATCCTTGTACTTTCGTTAGTGTACCTCAACGGGAAATACAATGAACACTACTGGAAAAAACGTGGCGTGGCCTTTTACAATAAGAACAAAGTAACTGGGCTTTTTTGGGACTACCTCGTACAAGATCGACCTTTCTTTCAACTTTTCAATGACATGTACAAAGAATATTCCAAAGAACCTGCAGTGGGTGTTGGCGCCTTTTTGACACCTTCTCTATACGTAAAAGATCCTATCAATCTGAACCACGTTCTGCAAACTGACTTTCACAGCTTCTGTGATAGAGGAATAGCTTTCATTGAAGAAGACGTGCTAGCCAACAACGTACTTATGCTGACCGGACCGAAATGGAAATTAGTGAAACAGAAATTGTCTCCCCTCTTCACAACAGCAAAACTGAAGAACATGTACTACATCATGGACAAAAGTGCGCAAGATTTTGTGCATTTTCTCAAGAGCAACCCTAAAGACATCAAAGGCAACGGCTTCGATATATGCAACACGTACTGCTGTGCTGCAATCACGGCTTCAGTTTTCGGAATGGGACGCAATTCCACCTTCGATTCGCCGTTTATACCTTTTGTGGAAGACTCGTTACATCCCACACTTTGGAAAAATATTAAATTTAGTCTCGCTAGCCTCAGCGCATCGGTGTTCAAGGCTTTTCGACTATCGCTATTCTCCGTTCATCAAGACTGGTTTATCGGGGCTATTAAGCAAGTGATCAGGCAGCGTGAAAAAGATAATGTGAAGAAGAATGACTTTGTCGATCTATGCGTGAGTTTGCAGAAGCAAGGCACTATGAAAGATCATGACACCGGCTGTGAGCTTGAACCAACAGATGAACTGCTTGCCGCTCAAGCTTTCTTTTTCTTTCTCGCGGGGCTTGAACCGACCGCTTCTGCTATGTTCAGTGCAGTGATGGAACTAGGAAGGAACCCTGACATGCTGAAAAGGGTTCAAAAAGAAATCGATGAGGCTTTTGAGAAATATAACAACCAGTTGACGTATGAAGCAATCATGGAGTTGGACTATTTAGATAAGGTAATAAATGAGGCTCTGAGGATGTATCCTCCGATTGGATTCTTAACCAGAGAATGCGTAAAGGATACTTTGCTTCCAATCGGTGACATCAAGGTGGACAAAGGAACGAAAATTTTCACACCTATATACGAAGTGCATCACGATCCGGAGAATTATGAGAACCCGGATGTTTTCGATCCAGAGAGGTTTAGCGGTGAACACGCGATGATGGATTCTACATACATGCCGTTTGGAAGAGGGAAAAGATACTGCCTAGGCATGAGGTATGCTAAGCTGCAGATAAAGGCTGGTATGGTCCACGCTCTTCGTCACTTCACCGTAAATACTCACGTGCAGAAAGGAGGCATCAAATATAAAAAGGAGCAAGTGCAAGTGCGCCTAACCAATGTCGATTTCGAATTTATAGCGAGACAAATCAACTGAACTGAACATTGCTTCATAACACAACAGGACATGGTATACCAAGCGTTAAACAAGTTGTCCTCTAGCGAACCACGTGACAAATTGCGCATCTTTGTCACGTGGTTCGCCAGAGGATAACTTTTTTGACGCTTACTTAACGCATGTTCGGACTACAGCAAAAGTAGATTGTACAGTTAGGAGAACTACCAAGCTGAATCCAGACCAGAAAATGGGAATAGTTTAAGTTTAATGAAAAATTTATATTTTTTTATAAGAAAGGTTATTACATCACAGTGATAAAAGTGGTTATAGTTTCTAGATCTTGCTTGGAAAAGAGATAAGTGTAAAATGGTCAAACGAACGAATTTATATTTGCTGTTGTCTGTACAGTATAAAATTAAAGTAGGTGTGTATGCTGTTACTTGTTTTATACATTTCTACTTACTCTGTTTATGAGGGTCCTTCTCATACGCTGCAAAAAAGTTTCCCAATTGCATTAGAATCTAATTTAAATAAATTTGCATAAATTATACAATTATAATCACGATATCGAGGCCTACCAGGCAGATTGGTGGGAGGCGGCTAGCGACCGCAAAAAGTGGAAGGGGATGGAAGACTTTTGCCCAAAAGTGGGACACAATAACAGGTTAATAAAATAATAATTATACAAACAATTTTTATTCTCAACCGCTGCAGTAAGTTAGTGCAAAGTACAGTCAACAGCGGAACGGCAACAACATCTGAGAGAGCGAGTAGAATGACGTCACATAATTAAATTAATAAATAATAATTTAATTAATAAATGAAGTAAATAAACATGTTAATATGATGAATGCGGAACCAATATTATATAAACATACTTACATTGCAATATCTACTTACCTTCAAGTAGGTATAATCTAAGTAGATGGACTTTAGTTTTTTTAGGTAATCTTTTTTTTGTTTAATAAACATTATTATATAAAGGTCATTGGTTAAACCTTCAAGTTATAAAAACATAAAGATAGACTGTATTTTTCAGCTTATCTCTTTTTTGTTTATTTAACAAAATATGTTTCTAAATGACGATATTCTGGAGTGACTGATAAAACTTATTTCATGTTAAAGAAAATGTACTTGTTATTTTATTTTTTATTATTTTCTTGGCTAAATCCCTGAAAATCTTTGCGTTAATAAATGTTTGACTAATAAATATTTAGATAGATAGATAGATAGAAAATGCTTTATTGCACAAAGTAAAAAAACAAGTACATAGGCGAACTTAATGCTAGTTAGCATTCTCTTCCAACTAACCTCTGCGTATTATGGAGAATATTTGATGAGTAAATTAATTTAAGAAACGAACCCATTGTATAAATAGTAGTTTAATTCAAAATAGTAAGTAAAGCTATGTATAAAGTTCTATGAGTAAACATCATGGGCACAAATAATCAGCTAGCAGAGCTATATTTTAATTGAAAGAGATCTAGATAATTTTACTTCCTAGGATTTATTTCGAAGCTCACGTTCTTCAATCTCACAATGAACTGCTCCTTCTTATACACTAGCCCCTCTTTATTCGTCACGCTTACGATGTCGAAGTTCCGTAGAAGATGAACCATTGCGGCCTTCATTTGTATTTGAGCGTACCTCATCCCAATACAGTACCGTTTACCGAACCCAAAAGGTGTAAAAACTCCATCTGTTGCAATCTTATCCTTATCCCGAACGAACCTTTCAGGATCAAACACTTCAGGATTAGGGAAGTACTGAGGATCATGATGCAGATCGAATATCGGTATGAAGAGCTTGGTGCCTCTCTCAACTTTGATGTTACCAACGGGCAGGACCGTGTCTCCGCTGCATTCTCTGGTTATAAACGCTACTGGAGGATATATCCTCAGGGATTCATTCAAAACGTCGTCTAAATATGCCATCTCTGATACGGCGTTATATGTCAATTGTCCGTCGCATTTATCAAAAGTTTCATCTATTTCTTTCTGCAAGCGTTTGAGCACGTCGGGGTTTCTGCCCAGTTCAAACAGCGGCCCGTATAAGCCAGCAGAACACGGGTCCAATCCGGCCACATAGAAGAAGAATGCTTGAGCTGCCATTACTTCAACCGTCGGTTCTAACTCAAATCCTGTGTCCACATCTTTCATCGTACCATTATTTTGCAAGCTTAGACATAAATCTACAAAATCATGTTTTGTTTTGCCTTCTTCATCCCTCTTTTTTGTCACTTGTGCGATGGCATCAATAAAGAACTCTTCTTTCACTGAAAATAGTGATAACCGCAATAGTTTAAAGAGAGCTGGAGAGAAAACTGATATGGCGTATCTCAGGTTGCTCCAGTTGGTTGGCAGTAGAACCCGTCTGACGATGGCCAAGAAGGGAGATTCGAAAGTTGATTGTGTTCCGATTCCGAATACCGCTGCAGAAATGGCGGCGCAAGAATAAGCGTTCATGGATTGATACAAGTCACCTTTCATTCGCTCCGGCTTACTTTTGAGGAAATACACGAAGTCTTGCGCGCTTTTGTCGAGTATGTAATACATTTTTTTCAGTTTGGCCGGCGTGAAGAGCGGCGTCATCTTCTGCCTCAACAGCTTCCATTTCGGTCCGTGTAGCATCATGACGTTATTAGCCAGTTTGTCGTTTTCATTGAATGAAAACCCTCTCATGCTGAATGATTCAAAGTCTGTATGCAACAGATGGAAGATGTTGCGGGGATCCTTGACGTATAGCGACGGAGTCAGCATGGTGCCGAAGGCCACGGCTGGAGCCTCGGGGTATTTCAGGTAGAACTCGCGAAACCATTCGAAAAGCGACCGATCTCGGAGTAAAAAGTCCCAAAACACACCAAAAACTTTATGTTTCTCATAAAAAACTGCACCGCGTTTTTTCCAATACGTCTCATTATAAATGCCAATGAGATATTTAAGTATTATTAAAATAGCTATCAAAATCACAAGCGCAAAAAATACCATTTTAAGTGAGGAGTGAACTTAAATTACTGATTATATTGTTGAGAGTGAGGTATTTATATGCATAAATTACTTTAACTAAGTACCTACAGGTATTCTTTTAGTAACCTAGGTCAATAACTGAGCTGATTGATTAAAGTGGTATCAAATGTTTTTGTTTTGTCCAGCAATCCTAAAGGTAGGTAGATAGGCACTTGACTTTTAAGAAATTTATCATTTTGTGTACACACTAGGTACATAAAATATGCATTGCGTACATGGAATAGTAGATTATGCACTAAGGGGATAAAGCAATGTCTTATGTCGCGGGTGGCATATTGAACCCTGAGCTAACGAGGGACTCAGTTAACTCCTGAGCGAAGCGAGAGAGTTATGTAGTCATGAGTGACGCGAGGGGTTCAAGCTACCCAAGACGAAGACAGGCTTTATCCCAGAGGAGCATACTCTACTTTTCACACCATCTGCGAGGCAATAAAACGCGAGACGCGTGGGCTCCAGCAGCGAACACCGTCTTTTGTTTCACAAACTTTGAAGTCGCGCCTTTTTTCTTTTTTTTTATGAGTGGCCAGTTCGATTTTCGAACAAACCTTTTTACAATGCCATATGGGCGTTCTTTTACTTAGAGTTTTCCACGAGTTTCCACACGAATTTGACGTTCCAAATTCAAATCACATTACAACCCTTGGGAGTTTCATACAACATTACCTCCCTTGGTAGGTAATGCTTTGCTTTACCTTGATGATAGCATGATATGTAATTGGACATTGTAGAGCAGGTGGTGTGAAAAGTGAACTAAAAACGTTTGATTTAGTTAGCTCCCATAATTTAGGCCACTACAGGCCACTATCACCTGCTCTGTTGATATCCTCTTTCACACATCTATCTTTTCTCTGGCCTTCCTCTACTCGTATATCCATCTACTTTCATAAATTCAACTCTTCCAGTGACATGGAGTGGACAAACGCTATAGCAGTGTTGCACGGGCCTAAGGGAATCAAAGCCCTGTGTAGCAGTGTTCTTATTATGGACAGGCGTGATCTCTTACTATCAGGAGAGCGCCGATCTGATCTCGCCACTTGTTAAACTAATAATATTAGGTACCATTAGATAATTTATGGTTAGACCAGGTTAGTTATACTTTGTCTAGTTATGTAAATTTTTCTATACATTGATGGTAAACTAGCTAACCTTGTTGTTTCTAATTTTAGGACAATTTATCACAGTGTTGTATATGTCGCAGTCAAAACTCATTGCCGGTCAAAACCAATATTGACCGCCTAAAACAGTCAAAATCAATATTTACTAGTTTTTTCAGTCAATAATCGTTTTGACCAACGTCCTTAGTCAATAACAATTTTGACTGATTAACTATCGGTTAAAACTCATAAAAAATTAGGGGTTTAAATATTAATACTATTTTATTGCCTTTGATGATTTTCTGTCATTAAGCACGCTCGCTTCATATAAACATTGACTTTTTCGCGGTCAATATTGGTTTTGACCGGCAATGAGTTTTGACTGTAACATACACGACTTTAAACTGAGAACACAGATAAGATAGGTACTTTATGGAAATGATATTAGTAGTACGGCGACCGTTATCCAGGCGAGACGTTCGAGCCAATAATCAGTGAAATAGGAGAAAACTCCTTACATACATAACTAGGTAGGTAAGTTTACTGCACTTACATTTCAATTCATTACATCAAATCTACTTACAAGGTTTTACAAGAACATACTACTACCGACTTCAATCGGACTGTTTTAGTGACCGTAATCACCGTCACAGAAAAGCAACAAAATGCAATTTCGTTTACTTGAATGATGTAATTTTTTCAGTTATTTTGATTTCAGAACCAAAGTACCTACTGAACCGATTTTCAAGACTGTAATTTCTATGAGACCAATCTGAAAGTAGGTATAACCTTTCAAATAAAAAAAAACAAATCGGTTTAGAAACAACAAAGTTCTGACGTAACAAACATAAAAAAAAACAATCAACCGAATTGAGAACCTCCTCTTTTTTTGAAGTCGGTTTAAAATATCAAATACTTACCTAATTTCTTACCAACTGCGCACTTACGCAGTACAAGATAGACAACATAAATGTAACTCTATTGACGCAGGGTCAAATCAATTGAAATCTACGGCTGTTGAGCTGATCTCCGAGTTACACTGGACACTTAAGTATAGAAACAGTATGGACTACCAAAGAGTCCCGGTTCCTTCATACCCCTGCGTGTACAGCAGTTGGGAGAGCGAGGGTAAGACGTGGGTGGTGCAGGACCTCCGGCCAGAAGACGATGACACGGCCATGGAGATCCTCATGTACGACATGCTCAATGATGAAGTGCTATGCGGAATTCAAAGTAAGTGTATTATCGTTTAACGTATGAATGAATAAGAACTCCCTAATGACCCAAATCTTAATTTTAATGATCCGATGGTCGTGAGTTTGAGCACGGTCGGATTTTTCTGTTAAAAAATATCTATGTGTGCATTTAAAACATCGTGAGGAAACTGGTACCTATGTCATAGAAAGTAAAGTTCGAAAACATGTGTCAAGTGCACGATAGGAGCCTCTTTGGTGAAACTGGAATCCATTCACCACAATGGTTTGAAAGAACCAGTGACACGATAAGAAGAATGACCCAAAGAACTTAGGGTTACACGTTTTGGAGAATATACAAATTGTTACTGCATGTTATCAAAGTGCAAACAGGCCTTAAAATAGTACAAAAATAATAGCAGGCAGACAAAGGCAGCCAACTTGTGTGAATTGATCTTACATAACACGTACCTACCATAAATGGTAAAACATAAGACACAAATACTATTTTTTTAACAATATACTATTATGTACTATGTGCTGGCAAATAAAACATCTTTAATCTTGAATCTTGAATCTTTTTAGAGATTGCAGAAGACCCAGTAAGTGTGAAAGAGGTAAACGATTTCTGGAGAGAATGCTTGAGGCAGCGCATGAGCCTGGGTTGCTATGTAGAGCAGAATGGAGAGACGACCTTGGTATCTTTGAACGTGTGTGTTCCCGGGAGCGAGGGAGAAAAAAACGATTACAATGTACGTATAACAGTACTCGGTGACAAAGACTTCACAAGTCTCAAAGTACGTTCTACCTTCCTTCGTATACTAGCCAGTGGCCGGCTTCATTGTTTTTAAGTACCTCTATGTGTCTGCTGCAGTTCTTGGTTCAATATAATGTAGTAAAGGTCAGAGTTAAATTCCATTTAAAAACGCCCAGGGCACAGACGGCCTCAGCATTATTTATTTTGGTTGATTTTAATCCTATTTCGTTGGTTGGTTTCGTTGTTTGGTTGGTCATATGTACACGATAGATATCAAATAAGCACTATTTGCTACTATATACCTAGTTATTTCGAACCAGTGTGGTGAAAGGATTTCAAGTGCTCCTCGAAGAGGCTCCTTTTGTGCACACTTGGTTTGAAAGAACTAGGTATATAGTAGCAAATAGTGCATATTTGATATTTATCGTGTACATATGACCAACCAAACAACGAAACCAACCAACGAAATAGGATTAACACGACAAGATAGAAGAAACAGACTAGCCTAGCACCAGTTGTGCTAGTACTCTCCCGCACACAAATACTACATCTGGCTCCTGTACAGTCAACTACATCTGGCTCTATAATTGTCTTTACATCCAGCTTACGCCGATGTTCTTTTGTGATTAAACTACTTGTGGTTTATATTAGAGGTATATCTTAAGTGGTTTAATCACATCAGTACTTTATTCACACACAATCATGGTGTGTTTGTGTGAGTGCTTTAACAACAGGAGAAAACCGGCGTAAGCCAGGTGTAAAGACAATTACAGAGCCGACTGTACATAATAAGTACTAATGATTCGTGTAAAATACTAATATCGTGTGTTTTCAGGAAAAGAAAGGTGAGAAATGGAAAAACGTGTACGGCGCTTTCCAGCATGCCGAGTCGCTGATAAACGCTTATGAGAACTTGGGCCTGAAGACGATCCTCCACGGCTATGGACTCATCACGAAGAGGGAGTTCAGGGGCCGACGCCTCGGGGAGAAGATATTGGCTGCAAGGTAACACTTACGACATAGACGTCGCGTGGCAAGTGCGTAGGACTGCTACCCGAGTGTCGCGGGTTCGATTCCCACTTCAGGATAAACATTTGAGCGATGAACATCGGTGTTTGTGCTGAGTCCGAGTGTATTCTATGTATCTTCTGTATGTATTTACAAAAAGTAAATAAGTATTTTATCAGTTATCCATTTCCGATAGTGCAAGCTTGCTTAGTTCGGGGCTAGATGCTGAGTGAAATTATTATTATTAATACTGCAAGCTGAATAAGTACCTACATTTGGTTTGGCCAATACATTGTATACCTACCTAGTATGAGCATAATATTAAGAGCACTCTGGAAAGTGTAGTCGAATAGATAAGATTAGGTGCAGCGAGATAAGTAGGTACAAATATAATAAGACTTATGACATTTACATAATAATTACTACTTGCTATATTATGTTTACACAAATTGATAGCACAACACATTCTACTTCCTTACCAAAAGCAAAAACAGGATTAAGATATAAAAAAAATATTACAAGCTATCAAAATTACATGATGCTTGGGTATTTTACCATAATGTTTTTTTTAAGAAGTGGCGATATTAGCTAGGAGCTCTCCCGTTGATAAGAGATCACGCCTGTCCGTAACCATAACAGTACTACAAAAGCATAAGCATAGTCAGCCTATAATGTTCCCACTGCTGGGACTCAGGCCTGCTCTCGGCAGGAGAACGAATAGGACCCAATGCGGATTGGTGGATGTCACATCACATGCCATAGAACATTTTTTTTCTGTCCTTTGTCATGCCGGTTTCCTCACGATGTTTTCCTTCACCTTTGCGAGAACGTGGGATGCATACATAGATCTAGGTAGAAACCCATTTAGGTACCTACGCATGACTGCCACCGGGATTCGAACCCGCGACCGTCGGATCGCAAGGCATGTGCCTCATCCACTCGGCCACCACGTCCTCACAGTACTAGGTACATATGGCATAGATTCCCTTAGGCCCGTGCAACACGGCTAGGTATTGCGCTCTTCCACCTTGAGACATTTTGATGGTCAGTCTCAAAAGCCCAGTAATTTCACTAGCTAAATTACCCTTCCAACCGGAACACATAGATAGATAAGTAGTTAGTACCTACTAGTAAGCAAATTTTCGTAAAGCGTCGATGACACTCAAGCTTTTTTACAAGCTGATTGTTAGCGTTTTTGAACGCTAGCGTGTGAGCGTGTTAGCTTTTGGGAAGGATTGTCAACAAGCAGATTGTAAAAACGCCGATGACACTGGGCGACTTTACACGCTACAAGCGAAGTCGCTGGCGTGTAGCGTTTAAAGAAGCCGTGTGTCATCGTACTATAAGATTCTGAATCTGAAATGCAAATATGTTTTGGGACTTATTGGAGACGCCAATGACCTTCGATTTACCAGAGGTTGATCTCCATTGGGGGGCGGTAAGCGAAAATAGGCGGGTTTGACCACGAAAGGTATACAGCAGACAAATCTACTGGTCCAGGCTTCTAGAAGGCTGGAGCGGTGATTTTAAAGTAAAAATACTAGGAAACTCCGCGGGTTGGACTGTATTTTGAAGGAATGACGAGAAGACCCTGATGTGGCAGTAGAAATACGGTTGTAAGTTATTATGACAAGGCACAGGAAACGGCAGGAAATAAGGAACAACGCGTTACCTTTAGATCGGCTCTGCTCTCGTGAAGGCATCCATTCGTGAGCTGGGCTCACGATGTCCAGGGTTTGCAGTGATTGTGATCCGATCTTCAAAGTGTCCATGCGCGCGCGCGCTTATCAATAAATAACACTGACAAAACTCCACCACAACACTGAAAATCACTCCCGTCGTAATATTTGGCCAAAGTCTTGAATTATCGACCGATATTGATAATTATCCAAAATTTGCATGTATTCGCGAAGGCGGCTCAAACGAAACTCTCGAGGTTCAGAAAGATGGCGAATTTCGTTCCATCTCTCAGTTGCGGGTCTTCCATCCTTTTCTTCTATAGGGCGCGTTGCGGGTAGGAAAAGCATAGGAGAAAAAATATGCTTGGGTTAAGGAAATGAATTCAATTCTACTGCGACAGATAGACATCTAATTATTTGAGAGTCGTCACAGACAATAGAAGCGCGGTTTATTTGAATAATAAAATAGCTTATGATTATGGCGGTAACACTTATATTACGAGTATTTTCAAACTCAGTGAGCTGTTACAAAAGCCAGTAAAGATTCGGAAATAAACATGTTCACAAGATTTAAGACTGGGATCGCTAAGGCCCAACAAAGCCTCGAGGCCTGGCATGCTATCCACCCACATTAACTAGGGAGGGGACAATGTTACTGTTTTTCGGAGTAAAAATTTTCAAGTTTCGTGCGCCTATTGTCGAGTGCCGGAACCTCTTTCAATAAAGCATGAAAACTTGATCGGTTCATTCATGGTGTAGGTACTTGAGGCTTGTCATCATTACAAAAAGCAGTGAAAGACTTATTATAGGAAAATTTCTTTCGTGAGATGAGCTTGCTTAGAAAAATAATGTTTAAATGTTCTTAATTTATTGTTTTTGCCGATCCTTATAAAAAATCTGTCTGAATCAGCAAGGAGCGCAGTTAAATTGATTAAAATAATAATAGTTAAAACGTAAAACATAATATTAAAATAAAATAAAATTTGTAAGTTCGGACTCCAAATTCAGCACTACAAAAACTATCATGGTGGCATGCCTAAGGCTCAGACTCCACCAAAGCACAGACAAGAAGAGTTGATATTTTTCAGCTACGGTTTATCTAGTGACCGTAAAAACCACTGAAAAGTCACAGCAAAATACGCAATTTTGTTTAGGTAACTACTTCGACGATTACCTATTAATTTTTTTTTTCAGTCAGGGATTTAAAAACTAAACAACTGGATCGATTTTATAAGACTTGTATGGAACCAAAAAAAAGTATTTTCTTTCAAACAAAATAATTTTCCAAATCGGTTGATATGTAGGTATACCTAACTAATGACGAAGTTCTGCGAAAAAATTCTGAAAAAAATTCTGAACAAACTAAAAAAAAAACAACGGAATTGAGAACCTCCTCTTTTGATAATCAGTTGAAAATGCATTTATATTAGTTGTTTAATATACATACCTACCTACTTCTCTCATTCGCTTTGGTGGAGGCTGAGCGTAAACAAACATAGCTTGCGGAGGCGGTGGCGGTCTGTAGAAGTGCTTTTGTTAGTTACCTGTGATGCTCGGAATTAGGACAACGGCCCAGAAAATACGTTAAATACCTCTTCGTAATGAATTTCACGGCTTTGTTACGAACAAAATTGTAGTACTTAGGTAGGTACTTACCTAAATATAATGGGATAATAGTGGCAGAGGGCACGCTAGAATGGATTCAGCGGATATTTCAGAGACTCAGATGACGACAAGATTAAACAACTTAGCATGATTTGTAAAAACGGATTAACCAATAATATTAAGTAGGTAGGTAGGTAATTAAAGAAAGATAATAACATGAAGTACTCACTTATTCCCATAAAAATTATACACATACTCAGGTATTTTATCATCATAAAAAAATTTAAGTGTAAGTATCTACTTATGAGTTAAATAAATAAATAAATTATGGTTGGACATTCCACACAGCGCCATGTAGCCCTAAACTAAGTAAGCTTGTTAATTGATTGATTCAGGCGTTACTTTGCGGAAATCCATAAATATCAAAATACCAAAGTTTAAAGATACGACACGTGTTTCGCCTCTACACGAGGCATCATCAGGAGGTGTGGACTCGCCGAAGTTTGAAACGAGTGTTACTCTCGTTTCAAACGAGAGTTACTCTCGTATCTTTAAACTTTGGTTTTCTATTCTTAGACTCTTTGGTTTAGTTGAACTAAAGTTAAGTTAATTAAAACCTTTGTTTAGAAATTAAGCGGATTTATTACTAAATATATTTATATAATTTATTGATAAGTAAGCTTGTAATCAGAAAATAAAGAAATAGTGATCAGGTTGAGCCATAAAAAATGGTAGGTAGGTAGGTACTCAAGGAAAGTAGTGTTGCACGGGCCTATGGAAATCAAACACCTGTGTAGCAATGTTATGGTTATGGACAGGCGTGATCTCTTACCATCAGGAGAGCGCATAGCATTGCCGCTTGTTATTTATTATATTAATTATTATTATTATATAACCTGGGACAGCAACGTGCGTGAGGGACACCGGTACGTGTTGTTCGGATATCCTGGGGCCCCTCTAATTCGCAGAGGTCGGCCAGCATGGGGTTTTAGTCGGTTAAAGTGCGACATACCCCTCCGCCCTCCCCCAAGGGCAGTGGGCATCCATGAGGATTTCCCCATGTAAAAAGACAGGGCACCATTCGGTGGTAACCCTACGTTCGACTTGTTAATATTAAAAACAAAACTATTTTGTTTCAGGGAGCCCCTTTGCCTCTCCCAAGGCATCAAGGGCACAGTGACGCTGTTCACGGGGCTCGGGTCTCAGATCCCGGCGACGCGCTGTGGCTTCGAAACCATCGCCGAGTTTTCTATTCGTGACTTAGCATTGGCCGGCTGGCCTTACCCGACCGATGATGAACGCACCCTCAAGTACATGGTTAAGAAATATGCGTGAAGGTCACCTTCGAGGCGATACCGATATTATTTGGTTGACTAATTTTAAGCATGTCTTATGTAAGCAGAGTTTGTTTAACAGTACAGTCGGCTCTATAATGGTCTTTACACCCAGCTTACGCTGGTGTTCTCCTGTGATTAAACCACTCACACAAACACATCATGTGTGTGCTGGAGGTAACTTCTGATGTGATTAAACCACCCCTAATATAAACTACAAGTGGTTTAATCACAGGAGAATACTGGCGTAAGCTGGGTGTAACGACAAATTACAGAGCCGACTGTACCTACCTACCTACCAAATAATAGATACCTAAATTTAAAATACTGTTTTGTGTAAATACCTAGATCATCATCAAATCAAATAGATAGATAGACATTAATCATTACATTCCTATTCCATCATTACTCCTCCCCATCCAAAGGTTGCCTGGAAGAAATCGATTTTAGCGGTAAGGCCGCCCATTGTAGCCTCTATTATTTTTGTTATTTTATTTTTAAGCTTCCTTTTACAATGTTTGTTTCCTTGGGTGTACAATAAACCTACTAACCTCTATCTTAAATTCAAAATCCAAATCCATTTTTTTTTTGTAAATAGATACAGCATCATCATCATCATCATAAGGCAGTCCGCTGCTGCACGTAGGTCTCTCCCAAGATGCGCCACTGAGCCCGATGTTCGGCTCTTCTCATCCACCTTGTGCCAGCAAATCATCGCTCCATCTCCATGTAAACAGAGGTCCTACACTACGCTTGCCATAGATAAATACTTACATATAATACATAGGTTACTAACATACTTACAATAAATAAATAGAGATGTTAGCGCATCTTACTCAAGTTGTTTTTTTAATTTCCCCCCACTTACAGTCAGCACACTACACACTGACTGACTGTTATTGTTTTTTTTTTTTTTTTTTTTTCTGTCGAAGAACTTAAGTTCTTCGGTTTTGGCTTCACATCAAAGGTATATATATAGCCAGTGTCAAGTAATTGGAGAGATTATTTTGTCATAAGTCAGAGTCGATTAGTCAAGTCATGCCCCTGTAAAGTAGTGGTGGTTGCGACTTTACTAGAGGCTTCTAGAGTTTTGGAGGCAACACGAAAAGTCACGTTTTACAGCATTACACCATTCACCAACACTCATACACGTTCACGAGCACTTAATGGATAAAAAACCACCGTTTTTACACTTAAACACTCAAAGTTATACAAGTTTTGTCAATTAATTTAATGCCGCCAATGCGCCATTTTTCATGTTCCCGCCAAAACTCACTGTTATTGTTATTCACGATACGAACTAAGTTGTAAATCACAGCGTCCGCCGGCGTACAAAATCGCATGCCGGAGCGCACCGATCGGATATTACCGGTGATTTTGTAACAGACATACATGGTGTCAGAATGTAACAAGTGTTATGTGTGATGAGTTATAAACCATTAATAAATAACATGTTACTCCGTATACTTTCCATGCCTATATGCATACATTATAGGTTGATTATGCTTAGTTCCTTACCCAATAGAACAGCAGATTAAAAAACAGTTAAGTCTTTGTCCTTCAGCTATGAATAACCGTAGATGAATAAAACCACTCATTTGCATAATAATAACATGTTTATTACAAACTAAATCCGGATATATTTTTTTAACATATGTAGATAAGAAGCTATTTTTTTGTTTTTTTACAATACCTCAACTTCAAGGTAAATCTTGTAGACGCAAAAGAAGTATCACAAAAAATATAACGAGCTACTACGTCTAATTCTATTCTAATATTTCGCTGTGTAATACAATGTTTTATTTACATTAATGTATAGATTAATAATGGTGTTCCAGTAGAACATCAAGAGTGACAGTATTAAAGAAAGATGGAGGAGAAAACATGACAAAAAATTTCAGACACCCACGTCAATAAAAATTATATACTCGTACCTATGTATCTCCATTTGATATTTTTTTTGGTAAGTTTTTACGATAATAGTAGATTATGCACTAAGGGGATAAAGCAGTGTCTTATGTCGCGGGTGGCATATTGAACCCTGAGCTAACGAGGGACTCAGTTAACTCCTGAGCGAAGCGAGGGAGTTATGTAAAGTCCTGAGTGACGCGAGGGGTTCAAGCTACCCAAGACGAAGACAGGCTTTATCTCAGAGGAGCATAATCTACTTTTCACACCTTCTGCGAGGCAATAAAAAGCCAGGGCTCCGAACTCAGCAGCCAACACCGTCTTTTGTTTTACAATCTTTGAAGTCGCGCCTTTTTTCTTTTTTTTCATGAGTGGCCAGTTCGATTTTAGAACAAACCTTTTTACAATGCCATATGGGCGTTTTTTTTACTTAGAGTTTTCCACGAGTTTCCACACGAATTTGACGTTCCAATTTCAAATCACATTACAACCCTTGGGAGTTTCATACAACATTACCTCCCTTGGTAGGTAATGCTTTGCTTTACCTTGATGATAGCATGATATGTAATTGGACATTGTCGAGCAGGTGGTGTGAAAAATTATATTAACACTAAAAAAGCCCAGTCATTATTAACTTGAATATTTCACTAGCGCTTTTACATCTCGGTTTCAAAATTCAATTTCGAATCAAAATGTGCGAGAAGGTATCTAAATTGCCCAACTTTTTTCGGCGTGTTTTCATCGTCACAACGTTACAGTATGATTCGATACTTTTTTATACATCTAAGCATTTTCGATAATTGGACTAATTTTGGCTCTGTGAGTACCATTTTTTATACGCTCATTTCCCCCGTATACACCAAAAAAATTTAATCACCAGAAAAAAAATACGCATAATCAGCTGTCTGCCAGCTGTTACTTAACACAATTATGCCAGAAAAAAAATTCAAAAATTAAGTCGAATTTTTGACAAAATAAAATATGTTAATGCTAAATTATTTTTTTCCTATCTACTTAATGCTAGGGATATTTTCCTAATCTATTGTGATTAAATAAGTCAGCCAGTTCAAATCTTCTCCGGAATAACTCATACTCATATTCAGGTAAGATACGCATTCCTGAACTCTGGTAGAATGCTACGTGTTTCTAAACTCTAGTAGGTCACGTGTTCCTGAACTCTGGTAGGACTACCTGTTCATTCAGATGAGCTACAAGTCCTGAACTTTGACTAGTGACGTTTATTATCTCTGGTACTACTCGGGCGAATGAACATGACACGTGGCTCGTAACTTGATGCTTCCTCCGCTGCCCCGCGCGGCGCCCCCCGTGTTTTTTCTTCCTCTAATTGCGATGCCTTATCATTACTTATTATTACAAAGTATTACGGGCATTACTTCTTTATCAATATTATCCAATTCCACGCTGTACTTTGCACAAACGTCATTCGAGCCAGGTGTCATGTTCATTCGCCCGAGTAGTAGGTAATGTTCATTCAGGTAGGCTACGTGTTCTTGAATTCCGGCGAGCTACGCAGGTTATGCATTCCTGAACTTTGGTAGGGGGACACGTGTTACCAAACTCTGGTAGAAAACATTCATTCAAGTTGGCTACGTGTTCCTGGACTCCGATAGGCTGGCTACGCATTCCTGAACTCTGGTAGAGGGCTATGTGCTCCTGAACTCTTATAAGCCAGATTTATTTAGGTAGGCTACGTGTTCTTGAACTCAGGTAGCCAAGCTACGACGCATTCCTGGACTCTGGTAGATGGCTACTTGTTCCCGAACTCCGGTAGGCAGGCTGCATGTTCCTGAACTCTGGTAGGCAAAATTCATACCCGTAGGCTACGTCGTGTTCCTGAACTCTGGTAGGGGCCTACGTGTTCCGGAACTCAGGTAGGCAGTGTTCCCTGGGGTCGGGCGGCGGGTCGTCGGTGAGGAAGGCGCTGAGCAGCACGGGCGCGCAAACCGGAACGCAGCGAGCGCGCAGCCACGCCGCGTCGCGCGCCGACAGCGGGAGGCGCTTCACGTCCGCGAAGCACACCGTGATCGACTCGTCCTCGTATGGTGGTCTGCAATTATAATTTTATGCTGTACTTGCTAGATAGGGGCTTTAAACGACACGAGGCACGGGTTCGTGTCACGAGGCATCGCGTCAAAACCATAACCATCATCAGCCTATCGCTGTCCACTGCTGGACATTATGCCTCTCACAATGATTGGCATCGGCGCCCTGTCTTCGGCTTCCCGCATCCATATTCTGCCTGCAGATACCCTTTCGCAGATCGTCAATATTAGTTACCCCAGTTAGTCAAAAGATATATAGTCATATATCGTACTTCTTCTTATCGTGTCACTAGTTGCTTCGAACCAGTGTGGTGAAAGGATTTCAAGTGCGCCTCGAAGAGGCTCTTTTCGTGCACTCACACACACATGTTTTCGAACTTTAGGTTATACGACATGCCGGTTTCCTCGCGATGTTTTCCTTCACCGTTGCGAGAACGTGGGATGCATACATAGATTTTTTAGACCGAAAAAACTCATTTACGCATGACTGCCACCTGGATTCGAACCCGCGACCATCAGATCGCAGGGTAAGGGCTTCATCCACTCGGCCACCACGTCCTCTATATCGTACTGTGTGTGTACTCACTGGTGGTCGGGCGCGGCGCCCCCGCCCCCCTGCACGAGGCGCGCGAGCAGGCGGCGGCGCGCGTCCGGCACGTGCAGCAGCGCTACCAGCCCGTGGAAGGGCCCCGCGCGCCCCTCCGCCCGCGCGCCCCGCCAGCGGCACGCCGCGCGCGCCAGCACCGCCTCGCCGCCCGACACCGGCGGCAGGCAGGTGGCGGCCGGGTTGCCCCACTCGAACTGCTCCTCCTGTCCGTCAATGTGAGACAATCAACAACAACTTCAAGCAACAAACTTCCTCACAAATTTTCGCATTAATAATATGGGTACTGAACTGAACGCTTCACCAATTAATCTGCAAGGAAGAAGCTACCACGCTACGAGCGCTTAGTGCTATTTTATATTAGCGGATTCGCATAGTTTTTTTCAGCGCGTGTTTGAGCGACTATGCTCTTAGTTGCGTGCATGCGCACGATAAGCCGCGAGAGAAGCCTTATGCTACTGAAACTTACTAGTAAAAACCGAGCGTAAACGCCGGTATACGCGCATTCGGCTTATGATGTTTCGCGAATACCAGCCTACCCGTATATGCGCATCACTCACAGGTAGGAAGCGGCCCGCCGCGCGGCTCCTGGCCACGTAGGCGGGGTGCAGCACCCAGCGCCCCGCCGCCACGGAGCCCAGCATCTGCTGCGGCCGGCAGATGACACACTCACGGGTAGGAAGCGGCCCGCTGCGCGGCTGCTGGCCACGTAGGCGGGGTGCAGCACCCAGCGCCTCGCCGCCACGGAGCCCAGCATCTGCTGCGGCCGGCAGATGACACACTCACGGGTAGGAAGCGGCCCGCTGCGCGGCTGCTGGCCACGTAGGCGGGGTGCAGCACCCAGCGCCTCGCCGCCACGGAGCCCAGCATCTGCTGCGGCCGGCAGATGACACACTCACGGGTAGGAAGCGGCCCGCTGCGCGGCTGCTGGCCACGTAGGCGGGGTGCAGCACCCAGCGCCTCGCCGCCACGGAGCCCAGCATCTGCTGCGGCCGGCAGATGACACACTCACGGGTAGGAAGCGGCCCGCCGCGCGGCTCCTGGCCACGTAGGCGGGGTGCAGCACCCAGCGCCCCGCCGCCACGGAGCCCAACATCTTCTCGCTGCGGCCCGGCGCGGCGCACAGCAGATGCGTCGCCGTGGGGTCCACCTCCGCCGTCTCCGAGACGGTGCCGCCTAGGTACAGGATCATCTCGACGATCTCCTCGCGATTCTACGGACAACGTATATATTTATATTTCGCCTTTATTATGAGCACAAACAAGGAGTGGAATTCGCTACCGGCGTCTGTATTTGCGGACCACTATAATCTTGGAGTCTTTAAGACTAGAGTGAATAAATTCATACTAGCCAAGCGTGCTTCAACAACGTTTACAATGATTCAAGTTTTTAAACTAATTCATAGTCACATTTAGGGCGGTTATACACGGACTGCTCGAGCAGTTAGCCTTTGATCAACATACACGTCCCGCTCTTGCAGACATAGTCAACAGCTTAAAGCTACCATTGATAACTGCTCGAAGCAGTTGCAACTGCTCCAGCGGTTTCGTGTATGTGTGTACGTAGAAGACTGTAGTTCACTATGCAGTCGCAGCTTGAAGCAGTTCGTGTATATCGGTCCTTACTCACACAATGCATCAAAATCACAGTCTTTTAGCCCCCAAATTTACGGTTTTCAAAGCATTTGATAACTATATCAGAAGCAAATCTATATGGTGCAAGAAAATAGTGTTTTAGGATGCAGAAAAAATGCAAGTAGCCAATTTTCCCATACACCCCCATACATAACCAGTGCAAAATCGAGCCAGATTGGTGAGATACCCACAGTTTTACTGATCCGTACATCGGTGCTCCAAGTCTTCATAATCCAGGCGTGCTAAGATTAATATTCATGTGAATTTATGAACAAAACTTTTATGTAACGAGCTAAGCTATGACAATCTTATAATCAAATATACTATATTTTGCTATATTTATTGACGCAAACCGTTTTGTTACTAACATTTTTTTTATAATTTTTGTCAAACACAATCACAAAATACACAAAATCAGATTTTAAAAAAAAACCTGTGAATTACTCAACAATTGTATAACTTATCAGGGCGGCATTCGCATTAGCGACAAAGCCCTTTTTGTTGATGACAAAAAAAAATTGGTTGTCTGTAAAGTTGGTTCACGGACGATAGTTTAACGTGCCTACCAGCGTAACGGGACAATAAGCGTTACCGGACAAAGACGTCGATAGTCACGTCAAAAAAACGCTGTATCGTCCATTGGGAATCGAACCTATATCCGTTCTTATCTTAACCAGTCACACGTATCATCAAGACACTCACGTCAACATTAGAAGACAGCATGAATCGCTTGGCTGGTGGCGGCGGCGGCGGTTCGAGCTGCGCGGGCGCCGGCGTGGTATCATCCCACCCCACTGTATTAGGTTGCGACGCCGGCCCCGCCTCCGATTCTGGCGCTAGAATAAACTTAACACTTACCACAGAGTGGTAGGACGTGGTGGCCGAGTGGATGAGGCCCTTGCCTTGCGATCTAATGATCGCGGGTTCGAATCCTGGTGGCAATCATGCGTAAATGGGTATTTTCGGTCGCAAAAAACCTATGTATGCATCCCACGTTCTCGCAACGGTGAAGGAAAACATCGTGAGGAAACCGGCATGTCAAAGGACAGAAAAATAAAAGTTCTATGGCATGTGACATCCATCTATCCGCATTGGGTCCGCGTGGCGGATAAAAACCCATTCGCTCTCCTGCCGAGAGTAAGCCTGAGTCCTAGCAGTGGGAACATTATAGGCTGATTATGATGATTATGATAACCTCAGAGTAATAAGCCATTTTCCTCTGAAGATCCCAATAAAATCCACCAAAGGCAGCACCAGTAGTGGGTGGTACATAATTTTTGATTTCCCTATTCACAGCAACGTTAAACGTACATTTTAAATCGCTCTCTTTACCCTCTAAAACATTGAATTTAGTAGAAAACTGAAATACATGGTAGTGCTTTTTTTCGGAGATTATCAAAATATGACTTTCATTTAGATCTTGTTTAATTTCAGGAGGCAGGTGCATTTAACTTTTAGTCTAATAGCACCTTCGATTGAAAATGGCTAATTGAAAGACAATACCCAAATATTTTTTTTAGACCGTGGCGTGATGGGGGCCTGGTCAGCAATTTTACTACCATATTCATAAGGCAAATTATTCACAAAAAGACAAAATATGCCTTAATTACCTTTATTTGTAAATGAAATGAAATTACATATTGCGATTTTAAATCTGATGTTCATAGTACAGTCGGCTCTATAATTGTCTTTACACTCAGCTTACGCCGGTTTTCTCCTGTGATGAAAAAACTACTGATGTGATTAAACCACTTAAGATATACCCCCAATATAAACCACAAGTAGGTTAATCACAAAAGAACATCGGTGTAAGCTGGGTGTAAAGACAATTACAGAGCCATTGAACATTCAAAAATATATTTTGCAGTGAGAGATTTGCGATATTTATTTATAATGTACTAACTAAAGAGTTGAAAACGGTGTTTTAACGAAACCAACGTTCTAGCCAGCCGGTCGACCTGCAGGTCGAGTGCTGGAGGGCAAATTGGAAAGCCATGGTGGGCCAAATCGTGATCCTTGGGCCTGGGTTTGGCCAGCCTTGATCTAGACTATGAGACATCTCTTCGTTCAGTCAATTAAATACGACAAATGAACGAGACATAAATTACAATACACAACCATTTCACCATCGCTGAGAAGATAAGACATACCTGGCGGAGGAACATTCAGCGAATCCCTAATGCGCTTGACGCGCTGCGAGCTGCGGTTGGAAAGCGCTGCGTTCAATCGCTGCAGCTGTAAGTCCACCGCTGGAGGCAGCGCGCTTGAAGCGCTTGTAACGCTGTTCACACTCTTTGCACTCTCATCGTTGCATTCTGGGTCGGTCTCAGTTCTGGAGGCAGTCTTCATTGCTGAGCCAGGACTCTAAAAATGTGATATGGACACTTAAATAGAATTTATATTTTATTTTATTTTTACAATTTTTGGAAAACTTACAGCTAGTTAAGAACTATATAGTAAAGAAAGTAGGTGCTTAGGGCCAATTAAAAGTTTCCACCTATTACTAAAAATTTTAAGTAATGCATTAAACAAAGAAACGTAGACGATAACACACGTCTAACACCCATATTCTAAGTCGATTTTTTCACTCAAGGGAACACTTACGTGAGTGGTAAAATGGCCGCCGCTTACTAAAGGTCCGGCTGTCACCTGTCACATTTCAAATGTAAGTATTCACTTGAGTGAAAAAATCGACTTAGAATATGGGTGTAAGCCTATGCGTCATTTAACATTGATATAGATAGATAGATAGATAGATAGATAGATAGATAGATAGATATAGATAGATAGATAGATAGATAGATATAGATAGAAGGTAGAAGAATACTTATGCCTATTTTCAATCGACTTCAAAAAGGGAGGAGGTTATCAATTCGGTTGAATGTTCCCTTTTTTTTCTTAATGTATTGTTACTTTAGACCTTTGTTGTTAATAAAACGTTTTTAAAAATTCTTTAGATCCTCTTCAGGATATACTTTCATATTGGTCCCACAGAAATTTAATCAAAATCGGTTCAGTAGTATTGTTTTTAAAACAAAATAACTGGCAAAAAATATGGCGTCGAATTAAACAAAATTGCGTATTTTGCTTCCCTGACTTGACAGTGGTGCCTACGGTCACATGAACCGTCCAATTGAAGTCGGTTGTTCTATGTTTCTGTAAAACCTTGATTATACTCTTTGGAAGGACCTTGGACTCATAGGAGTCCAAGTGAGGAAAAGGGAATCCATTTACATTTACTCTGTGGTTAGAATAGAAAACTATGGAGCACAGGTAATGTTAAATTGATCAATTTTATTACCTGATCAAGTGATATCTTGGCCATTTTGGCAGGGGGGGTTTCTTCTTGATCCTGAAAAAACAATTAAAAAAAAAACATCCAGAAAAGAAGTTGTTTTATCATAAGAAAATAATATAAATAATCACAATTGTTCAGTTTGTCAATTTAAAATGAGCTTTATATGCTTACTTGTAAGTTCAATTTCCTTGGAGCGCTGTGATAGTCGGAGGGCGGAGTCGCCGCGCCGTCGTTGAACTGCGCCAGGAATCTGTTGCGGATTGCTGATAGAGGCTGCAACAAGTTATGATACTTCAGAATATGTTTTCGTCGCTCTTTAGAGTAAAAGTGGAGTGGAAGTGGAATTTACAGAATTTAATTTGCAGCAATTAACGGTCCGCGTGCGCGCTATTGATGTACGCGACCGACGTCTGCTTAGAAGGAAGGCAGGGCTTAGCGTAGTGTAAAGTAGCATAGTATAGTGTAGCGTAACGTAGTATAGTGAAGTGCAGAGCAATATATTGTAGTGTAGAATAGTGTTGTTTAGCGTATTAATTAGGGCGTCTTCAAATTAGAGGTGTGAGGAAGCGCCACTGTGAAGCTTCTACTAGTTTTCATACAATATCTAGACGCGCAGGTGCAGCGCCACTATCGTATCATATTGGCACATCTAATATTGTTTGAAAACTAGTAGAAGCGCCACAGTTGCGCTTCCTCACGCCTCTAATTTGAAGGCGACCTTAGTGTAGCTGACTATAACGTAGTGAAGCGTTATCTAGTGTAGTGTAGTGTGGGTGGTAGGTAAGGTGCGGTACTCACGGTGTGCGGCTTGTCGCGCGGCGGGGCGGGCTGCCGGCCGGGCAGCTCGTGCACCACGCGCCACAGCCGCTTGCGCGCCTCGGGCGACAGCCGACCCGAGCCCGGCCGCAGCGCCTGCCCGAACGCACTATCCGGCGTGTCCGGGTTCTTATCAACTGACAAAAAACATCAAAGATTTATCATGGTAGAGACTAGAGACAGACCAAACAATGTAGTCGCTACATTACAGAAGTGCTCACAAGGGTCAAAGGGTGGGCGGACGGCGTCGGACGGGGTCGGACGTGATCTTCCCGCGGCGCACCGCATGCAGGCGGCGCCGCGTCGTGGGGCTGAGCGCGGCCAGGTTGGGGGACGACAGCGCGTCTTCTAAATATATTGATAGACCCACACGTATGTAGTCCCTACGTTACACAAGTAGTATTCGCTATTGACGTTAACAACAAAAAAGAAAAAGAAAAAAAGTAATATGTTCCAAGTTCGAAGTTTCGGTAAGCAACAACTGGTTTGGTTTGTACTTTGTATTTCACTATTTTGTTTGATGTTTTTTATTGACTTGTCGACAAATTGTGGGTAGTTTTTGTAACTCGTAAATTTTGAAATCGCAAATATTTGGCACAAAGTTTATTCATGAGTGTACTGGAACCAGCTCTCCACAAACACCAATGTTACAATTTATTCAAACCCAGGAAGGAACTAATGACTATAACACAGGCTCGGCCTAGTATAGGAATTAGAGAATTTTGTAAGCAATAACTTAAGTTTGTATCATTATAACAACTTTAACTCCTAACCTTTATTTTTCCCTACTTTTGTTGTATACTTTGAAAACTTTTGTCTTTTAATAAATAAATTTGAATTTGAGTAATGCTCACAAGGGTCGACGGGCGTGCGCACGGGGTCGGACGGCATCTCCCCGCGGCGCACCGCCTGCAGGCGGCGGCGCGTCGTGGGGCTGAGCGCGGCCAGGTTGGGGGACGACAGCGCGTCTTCCAGTTGCGGCGTTCTTACTGCATCACCGCCTCCTGAAAGTAACGAATCTTGGAGTTTACTTTCAAGCGGCGAGGTAAGAGACCTGGATTTTGATAAATAAGGTTTCAGTTTAAGTTTATTCAATACAAATTTCGCGTTGGTTTTTCAATCGTGTTGATATCTCAACAATCATAATCAATATCTATGAAAGGCTTATGCCTCGATCACACGTACCGAGTACTCAGCCGAGACAGTAATATGTTCTCGGTCAAGACAGTGAAAGCTTACGTCACTCGCTCAGCCGAGCACTCGGCGTCTGTGTTTTTACGTACCGAGTAGTCGGCCGAGAGCAATGTCTCGGCCGAGTATTTGGTACGTGTGATTTAGGCATTAGTCCTGACTGACAGACAACTTAGGCCTAGGCACACGCACAGGCGAGACTTGAAACTTGGAGGATACGTTCGTCACGTTTAAGGATACACCCCTACCAATGTTTAAACGAAGGCTGGTAAAATGGCTAGCTGAAAACTATTTCTATAACTTTAAGGAATTTATGAATCATACTGAAAAATAAAATATACTATTTACAAAAGTTAGCAAAAAAGTAGGCAGAGTTATATGCTAGTGTATTGTGCTGTTTAATATTGTTATAGTTAAGTAGTAGGTATTGTTAAAAATTTAAATTAACTTTGACATTTAAATACCATTTGATAGTATTGTATTATATTCATTCACTGTAACTCGCACACCATAAATGGTAGAACATAAGGGACTAATAATATTCTTTAACAACATACTATGTATACTATGTTCTGGCGAATAAAAATCTTGAATCTTGAATCTTGAATCTTGAATGAGCTAAAAGTGCGTACTAAGAAATTAATCTTTAAAGGGCTATCCACATATTTCCGGGAACCCGGCCCTGACTGACCTAACTTGTATGAACTCGTTCACATAGCTCTGTGTCAGAGGCATCCGGGTTGTCAGTGTCCGGAAACACTGACAAGGACGACTCTGTACACGGATAGCTCTGACCCGGATATGCGTGGATAGCCTCTTAAAGTCACAACGCAGACGAAGTGATAACAAAGACAGTTAGTGATGAAAGGTTACCTTTAGCGTCTTCGTTGGTCTCGGCGGCACGTTTGGGCGTCTCCTGCGAGTCGCCGCCGAGTAGCCCCTGGCGTGCCATCGCTATGTACCGCGACGCTGGCGACATGTCTTCCGCACCTGATAAACAACATATAAGTGCGGTTTCATACCCATACACTATCAGACGATTCACTCGAAAGAATGTTCACTCCAGTGAATGCTTCATTTTCAACAGACTTCAAAAAAGGTTATCAATTCGGTTGAATGTTCTTTTTTTATGTTTGTTACTTCAGAACTTTGTTTTTTATAAACCGATTTGAAGAAAAAATCAATATTTTTTTTAGAAATTTAAAATCGGTTCAGTAATTTAGTTTAATATCAAAATAACTGAAAAAATACTGTCGTCGAAGTAAACAAAATTGCGTATTTTGCTTCCCTGTGACTTTCAGCGGTGTTATTTACGGTCACTAAAACAGGACAATTGAAGGACAGTTGTAGTAAGTTTTTGTAAAACCTTGATTATTATACTGATACCACGGATGCGAAACCGCAGGCAGCTGTAAATAAATCCATACCATTGTTTGGTTTAGGCGTGTCTTCCCTGTTCGCCACAGACGGGCGTCGCGGCGCGTCCGGCATAGCCGGCGGTTGCATTGCGTTCTCTTTGTCTGTGGAATTGTTGGTTTCCGTTGTCTGTGGTTCAGCAGTCTTTGGTTCGTCTATGCTCGTTTTTTGGGGTGAAGGTGGCGCTGGAAAGAGTATTAGAATCTTTAAGATCAAATTACATAAATGGCAACTAGGAAAAGTTGATGTGAAGGTCATATAATTGCTGGATTTCATCAAATATATTATGGTATAGAACGGTATAAGGTAAGAACCATTTCTGTTTTCAACCGACTTAAAAATAAAAGGAGGAGGTTGTCCTTTCCATTGTTTTTTTTAATGTTTTTTACCTCAGATCTTTGTATAAAAGCCAATTTAGCGTAGTAGATTCTGTATAACAGTTGTCACAAATAAAATATTTTTTACTTTGACTTTTTACTATTTAAAAAAATCCGCGGTTTCGTGTTTGTGTGTAAGTAGAAGACTGTAGTTCAATATACAGTCGCAGCTTGAAGCATTTCATCTTGACTGCTTCAAGCAGTCTGTGTACATCGGCCCTAAGTTATAAACTTATAACGTTACTTTTGTAAAAAGTTTTATTTCGCTTCACTACCTAATGTAACAAGTTACCTTGTGTTTCCCCCACTAGATGTGTCCTCTCGCTCACTCACCTGCCCTCTTTCGCGCATTCGAGCAGCCAGGAGGCGCTCACGGCCGGGAGGTTCTTTTTGACCGCACCTTTGTGTTTATCAATAAAGCGTCGATGACACAGGGCTAGTTTACAAGCTACAAGCCAGAGCGAGTTTGCTACAAGCTTGTTAACTCGCTCCGTATCATCAGCTTTTTTACAATTTGCTAGTTGACTTTTCTTCCTAACTCGCTCACTCGCTAGCTTTTAAACTCGCTGGCTTTTAGCTTGTAACCTAGCCCTGTGTCATCAAGGCTTTATAGTTGCAAGGTACCTTGTGTTCCTCCCAGCACTGTCTCGGCCGAGTACTAGGTACGTGTGATCAAGGCATAATAGTTGCAAGTTACCTAGTGTTTCCCCCACTAGATGTGACCTCTCGCTCACTCTCCTGCCCTCTTTCGCGCATTCGAGCAGCCAGGAGGCGCTCACGGCGGGGACACGACGGGATGGAACTTCTTTTTGTCGGCGCCCTTGTATTTGTCCCCTTCCGGCGTCGGGCAGGTGAGATGCGTGGAGGCTAATCCGTTGGCGGTATTGCGACGGGAGGTTCCATTTGACAGCACCTTCGTATTTATCACTAATAGTTGAGGTACTGGAGGAACCAGTACCTCAACCCACTCCCACCTAGAAGAGCCAGCCCCATGCAACGAACGCTTCGCCAATAGAAAACCGTACGCAAGGGAACTCACCACTCAAACTCAACCATCCATAAGCCAGGAACAATCCGATGGCTCCACGGAACTGCTCTCCCCACACAAACCCCTGCGTGAGAGAAGACTGGAACGCCGTCACTAATGCCTAGATCACACGTACCGAGCAAACGGGCGAGACAGTAAAACGTAATTCGGCCGAGACAGTGAAAGCTGCCATCACTCGCTCAGTCGAGCACTCGGCGCTATGTTTATACGACATTATAGTCTCGAACGAAGTACTCTGTAGGTGTGATCAAGGCTTCATCGTCAGATTATCGCAGTCCACTGCTGGACATAAGCCTTTCCCAATACCTCACTTATTTAGTTTTAAGCTAATTCTCAACTAGCCCTAATAGTTTACAGTTTTTTTTTTTTCTTTCGAAGAACCTAAGTTCTTCGGTTTTGGCTTCACATCAAAGGTATATAGCCAGTGTCAAGTAATTGGAGAGATTATTTTGTCATAAGTCAGAGTCAATAAGTCAAGTCATGCCCCTGTAAAGTAGTGGTGGTTGCGACTTTACTAGAGTCTTCTATGAAGTTTTGGAGGCAACACGTTACACGTTCACGAGCACTTAATGGATAAAAAACCACCGTTTTTACACTTAAACACTCAAAGTTATACAAGTTTTGTCAATTAATTTAATGCCGCCAATGCGCCATTTTTCATGTTCCCGCCAAAAATCCAAGTTTACAGTTAACTTACGAGTATATTATTATAGGTAAACTAAGCTTTTTGATACTATTATTTGTGTATATCTTAATACTCGGTGCTTTTATGTTGTTGTAGTCCTACATAAGTTTGTGTTGTAATAATTGCGTCACGTGCCAACTTACCCTTTACAAAAAGAGGTCCAGCTGAAAATCAGCGTTGGGTGGCCATTTAGGTCGTCCAACAATCTGCTGAGCTGAGCGCCTTTTTGACATAAGCCTTGATTTTTTACCTTGTTAGATTCATGCTATTTTGTGAATATTTATTTATGTCAAATAAATACTTTATCTATCTATCTATCTATCAATGAGCGACATCGCTGTCTTCGGCTTGCCGCATCCATCTTCTGCTTGCAAGATTTCGTAGATCGTCACCCCACCTGGCCGGAGGGTCCTACACAACGTCTGCCGGTTCGCGGTCTCCACTCAAGAACTCGTTTACCCCAGCGGTCACCGGTTCTTCGGCAGATATGGCCAGCCCACTGCCACTTCAGCTTGCTAATTTTATTATCTGAGCTATTTCGGGAGTGTAAGGGCTGATCAAGGCATTATAGTTGCAAGTTACCTTGTGTTTCTCCCACTAGATGTGTCCTCTCGCTCACTCTCCTGCCCTCTTTCGCGCATTCGAGCAGCCAGGAGGCGCTCACGGCGGGGAGGTTCCATTTGACCGCGCCCTTATATTTGTCCCCTTCCGGCGTCGGGCAGATGAGATGCGTGGAGGCTAATGCGTTGGCGGTATTACGGCGGCAGAAGCGTAGTTGGGTGCTGTGGAACAAACGTATTACTGTATAATAAATAAATACATATTTTTAGACATTTCACACATCGCCATCTAGCCCTTTTTTTTTTTTTTAACGATGGGAAAATGCATTTATGCATCCCTCAGGCTGGGACAGGCCAGAGGGTTATGTCGGACTCGCCACCAAAAGGCAGAATACCGACTAAAAACCCATCGAGTTCCCGACAGTCGCCTTAGTAACAGGTCGCGGGCACCCTTTCGGAATCTTCCGCGGCCTGTCGGCGAGTTTCCGCTGTGGCGGACCTCCTCTGTTTCTCCAAAGAGAAAAGGACCTCCTGGAACCAAGGATATCCTTCGTCTAATTATTAATTATTAATTCATTTATTTCAGACAAAACATCCATAGTACACGTAAAATATGTCAAAAGATAACTTAAAAAACTACAAATAAATGTCAAAATTGAATAAATTATGAATAAAATTATGAATAACAGTCTTAAAAAATCTAATCTAAATAAAAATGAATTTAAAAATATTAATTTAATTAATTAAATAATTTATTCAATATTGGACTGCACCCAGCAATACTTGCATCCATCTGTTTTGGATGGGGCAGTCTGGACTCGACACAATCATCTGTAGGATGCTGTTGCAGCTGGCTCGCGCACGCTGGAGTAGGGATGCGACTTTCTTGCGCATAAGCGCTTGAAAGCCGTCCGTGCGCGCCTCCGCGAACATTCCTGACGCGCTGCAAAAGCGAGGCAGCCGCATCAGCATCCTAAAGATGTTGTTATACTGGACGCGCAGTGCGCTGGCCGCCCGGCGGGTGTGGTTGAGCCAAAGGCTACTCGAGTAGAAGGACTGGCAGTAAGCCCTAAACAGAGTGATTTTCACTTCTCTCGAGCAGCGAGCGAACCTTCGACAGATCATATTTCCTCGGACCGCCAGCGCCCTGCGCTCCCTCTCAATATCCTCATCATCATTTAAACTTTCATTAACAATATGTCCCAAGTACTTAAAACTATTAACCAACTGTAGAGTCTAAGATGGCCTGTGCAATGCAGGGATGGGCTATCGCCATCTAGCCCTAAGCTAAGCAAATCTTATACTATGGGAACCAGATGGCTGATAGAATACTTTTTTTTTGTGAATACATACATAGAATACATAGAAAACAGACAGACTAAGGACAAAGCGGGAATCGAACCCGTGACACCGGGCGTCGCAGTCCAATATACTTGCCATTCGACCATCCGTGTCGTCCAATCGTGTCGTATCAATTTCATCATGATAAAAGAACTGAAAATGTATGAAGTCTGCTTCCACAATGCCACCTTTTGCCACCAAAAAAGACAGGCCGAGTAAGGCCCTCGAGTTAAATGTTTGTCCAGTATATTTTTGAAAGAGTGCACTGAGGGGGCACTTATCACTGTCTGTGGCAACTTGTTCCAGTCTATGGCAATGCGGTTGGGCAGTGTTCTTCCTAAGTTTTCTAGTACCTGGCATGTTTTGGAGCTTTAGTGAGTGTCCTGTCAAATTTGTGTAAGTTTTTATAATGAACATGTCTTGAAGGTCTGGTAAGTTGTAGTGGTTGCTCAGTACAGTAATGAGGTCCCCGCGCTTCCTGCGTTGTTCTAGAGTGGTTAGTCCTAATCGACGACACGGATGGTCGAGTGGCAAGTGTGTTGGACTGCCACGCCGGTGTCGCAGGTTCGATCCCCGCTTCAGAACAAACATTTGTGTAATGATCATCGGTGTTTGTCCTGAGTCTGGGTGTTTTTGTATGTATTTAAGTATTGTATCAGTTATCTGTTTCCCATAGTACAAACTCTGCTTAGTTTGGGGCTAGATGGCGTTGTATGAAATGTCCAAAACATGAAAAATTTGAGACAATCTTCGTACGAATGGTTTTTTAGACCAGGGACCATTTTTGTTGCTCTCCGCTGTACTCTTTCTAGGAGTTGTATCAATGTAATGGCAAAATAAATGTGCCTATATGTATTATTATATTATATGATATTATATTGTATCAGTTATCTGTTTCCCATAGTACAAACTCTGCTTAGTTTGGGGCTAGATGGCGTTGTATGAAATGTCCAAAACATGAAAAATTTGAGACAATCTTCGTACGAATGGTTTTTTAGACCAGGGACCATTTTTGTTGCTCTCCGCTGTACTCTTTCTAGGAGTTGTATCAATGTAATGGCAAAATAAATGTGCCTATATGACTACTCACGTGGCGCCCAGCAGCTTGGCCAGCTCGTCGAGGAAGGCGCGCTCCACGCCGCTGTAGGTGCTGAGGCTGGCCACCACGCCGCGCAGCGGGGCCGCACCCGCGCGCAGCTTCACCGGCCGGTGGTAGTACTGGATGGGCAGCAGCTCTTGTTGCGACAGACAATCTTTCTGTCAACAGAATAACTTGTTTTTTCAACCGACTTCAAAACAGGTGGAGGTTCTTTTTTATGTTTTTTACCCCAAGTCATTGTTTTTTTTATACCGATTTATTTGTTTGAGAGATTATACAGATTGGTACCATAGAAATTTTATCAAAATTGGTTCAGAAGTTTAGTTTGGTAAATCAAAATAACTGAAAAGTCGTTGAAGTGAACAACATTGCGTCTTTGCTTCCCTCTGTTTTTTCAGTGGTGCCTACGGTCACTACAACAGTCCGATTGAAGTCGGTTTTTATATGTTTTTGTAAGTTGCCCCCAGCAGTGACGTCACTCACCAGGTAGAACACAGTGACGGGCTCGGCAGAGCGCGTGCGTCGCTCGTCGGGGTCGAAGTCCAGCGGCACTAGCGCGTGGCTCCCCCCCGCGCCGCACGCCGACAACACTCCCCCCGCGGCTGCCACTTCCGCCCCCAACTCGCAAACTGCTTCCTCATCTAAACCTTGCACTTCGATCTTCATGCCTGAGAATATGAGACAAAACAAAAATGTCATTGGTATTTAGGGTCCTATAAACCGCTCAAAGGCCTCGTAGAAGAACAAAGGTCATTGACATAGCTTTCGGAATCAGTAGGTACGCTAATGTGGCAATGAGCAGGTCATATTACTCTTCGAACAGATTTCCGTTAGGGAATAAGGCGTTTCCACACGCGGAGCTGGGCGGAGTGGAGAGGAACGGACTGTATATTGGCCAATTACAGTGCTCGAGTTTTTCGTAGACGATTATCACACATAGTTATTAGATTGTAACGGGTATTCATCGGGCTCACCTTATCTATTTTTATTGCAACATGTTGCAATACAGTCGAAACGTCGATAATCGCGAAATTCATTACAAAAACATAACCAACCTCTAAATATCTGTTCGACCTCCTCTGTGGGTTCGTCAGTGAGATCGTCAGTGACGTCGGGTTGCTCTGTGACGGTCGGCTGCCGCCGCATCGTCACATTAGCATTAGCCTCTGGCTCGGGGCTCGGCGCTTTTGGAGGTTCTTCCGGCATTTGTTCTACAAAATCAATACAATACAATCTCTTTATAACATTTTGGTACACGTCAAATGATAGCAGTCAGTGTGATAGCACAGTACTCACGGCTCAGGTAATGGTGTACTAGCTCGTCCCGCGGCTCGTCTCGCGGCTCCTCGCACGGCGCTGGCGGCGGCAGGTCGAGCGGCCCGCGGCGTAGCAGTTGCAGGTTCCGCTTGCTCATGGGGGAGGCGGGTTCGATACGTAGCTTGCGGGCACTCTTAGCGGGGGTGGACGGCTTCGTGTCTAGCAGGTACTGAATATATGGATTCAGTTTAGGAAAAAAAATTTCATTGACCATATGCCAATAATGGCCAATTGCTAGTCAGTTCATTCAGTAAAGCAATACTGAATACATAATACATATATGAGCAAGAGCGTTCAGATCTCAAGTTAGTTTTTTTTTAATTTAGCCTGTTTTTTCCCATTGTTGGGCAAAAAGGTCATAGCACACATATCAGCGAGCCGTAACCGCGGGAACTGCAAGTTGACCACGCACCGCACTTGAGCTTGTCCCGAGGCGAGGCGATTACATTACGATGCCATAGTGTGCGTTTGCAGTAGGGAGTTTAATACAAATAATACTGAACGTGTTTGCAAATAGGTTTGACTCCGATTATCTTAACCACTGCTGCCTGGTTCATTTTAGAAATGTAAACTTGGTCAAATAACCAATCTCATTAAAATTCTGTTGACCTGTGTATAAATTTAATTTGATATTTAACAACATTTAAAATTAATTTAGCTAGTTTGTAAGATTGGATCTAAGTTAGGTATCTGAAAATAAATTAATTTGATTTTAACGGCTCGATTTGATACGGTGACGATCCCTTTCAAGTTGACATGTGTGCTACGACCTTGATAGTCTCCTGACCTCGGCTTCGTTGAGCGCCTTGCCAGCCTGCACGCTCCTCACGAGCCACAGCGCGCTAAGCACGGGCACGTTGGGTAGCGCCCGGCCCGCTGCGCCCGCGCCCGCGCCCGCTACCACGTGAGTGACCCGCTCGTGCGCGCAGTCGTACCGCACCCCACCGCACCGGGATACTATGGCTTGGGCACGCTCGCGGCATATGCCTTCTAACCCGGTCACCCACACCTGGGAAGAAAAGTAGTCAGTTTAATTGGTAGTAAAGGCGTAAGCAGGATTGGCCGAGTAGATGCCTCGACTTTCGATCCGAAGGTCGTGGGATCCAACCCGAACATACACCAGTACATTTTTCTGTTCAAATAATCTGTGTGCATTTAAACACGGTAACGGTGAAGGAAGACATCGTGAGGAAGACGGAATGTCATAGAACCTAACAAGTTCGAAAACATGTGTCAAATGCACGAAAGCCTCTTCGAGGCGCACTTGAAATCCTTTCACCACACTCGGGTTCGAAAGAACTAGTGACAAGATAAGAAGAAGAAGAGGTAAAGGCGTGTCCAAACAGGCCAGAACGTTGCTTCCCATCAAGCAATATGTAGTCAAACGCAAGCGTGCCGACTTATTTAACAACTACCAGTATTCTAGTACAGGTCGGTCAACGAAAGCTGGCGCTGTCAAAATACTCACACTAATGCAATTTCATTATTATTACACAATTTATAAATAGTAGCAAATATCAACAAATTATATATATATATTTATTAATAAATCCGCTTGATTTCTAAACAAAGGTTTTAATTAACTTAACTTTAGTTTAGAACTATAGTACATATTACTATATTATAAACCAAAGAGTCAACGAATAGAAATCAAGCGGATTTATTACTAAATATATTTATATAATTTGTTGATATTTATGGATTTCCGCAAAGTAACGCCTGAATCAATCAATTATCTTATAGTAGTAAAGCAAAACAATAACAGTCTCCTTCATACTCATAAGCTTGAGCGCTCGCGAGTGAGACAGACAGACTTCAAGATACGTATGCAATGCTCTTATTCACCGACACTACACAAGCGCACATGTGAATGTATAGTACAGACAGCGTCATAGATAAGTATCCCCCTTGCATTATAATACCCAGCTTCAAATCCCTTTGAATCACCGTCGCGGCGAATGGAGAAGTTTTGCCTTTAAAAAATAGATTATATTTGTATAACCGTATGTAAGCCTAAAATTAATTTTAAGTATTACAATCTTTTGAAAGGATTTATAGCTGGGTGTCTTATGCAAGGGGGATACTTATCTCTGACGCTGTCTGTACATGCCAGCTTTCGGTAACAGAACTGTAATACTACACGGGCAATTTGTGTAAATGGATGGAAGAAATATAAGATATTAATGAAACTTTAAAACTTACGCAAAATCCATCAAAAATAGGTCCAGCCCTTTTAATGATAGTCATGTCGAAGTTTTCAAACACAGTTACTAATTCCTTGTCCATTGACGAATCGCTCGTCCTTTTTGATTCTTGTGAAAGCTGCAATGATAAATTCATCAAGTACTTATTTTTATCGGAAAATTTTATGAGCAAGGTAAAGAATCTTCTGTAATTTTTATTTGTGATTGTACTAAACTAAACGGATTATGACAAATTGTAAATTTATTGTACCGAATGTAGGTACCTACTATACATTTTATTCTCATTATGTGTCGTGTAAATATTTTATTTACTAAATTAATGATTATTGAGACTATCAATTGTATAATTGGACAAATGATGAATAAAATGTTAATACTGTTTACACAAGTAAGTTGAACAAGTAATAGAACTGTACCTTCATTTTATTAGACATGGTGGAGACGTCTGTGGCTCGAGATTCGTCCACGAAATTGTTCGGCGGCTTCAGGTTTGTGATACGAGAGAAATTCAGGCCTGCAACAAAACAATCCATCAATCTCTTACAATTTTGTATTTAAGAGAAATTCAGGCCTGCAACACCGTTCATATCGTGTTTTGGCTTCACACGGCCTACGCTAACGCGCGCCGCGCCGCGCCGCGTAGTCTTGCGTAGTCTATCTCTACCTTACTGTACTCACTCATGTCGGGCAGGCGGTTCCCACTCAGCGGTGAAGAGGTGGAGGCGCCGGCGATGCGGTACCGCTCCATGGGCAGCGCGGCGCCCTTCGCGGCAGTCTCCTTCACCCAGGCACCGTGTACCACGCTTGCGTAGTCTATCTCTACCTTACTGTACCCTTAGTACGAGTTTTGATAGTTTTCGAAAACTATATGTAGTTTCGTTTCCTTCCATACATTTGCTTACAGCGCCCCTAGCGAAAACTTTCATGAACTAAAATCGGCAGTATGAGTTTGATCGAAACATAGTATTCGAAAACCAAAAAAGTTTTCGAGCTGTTTATGGCACTTTGGCAGTACGAGTTCTAACTTTGACAAGTCAGCGGTAGTAAACTAGGACGTTTACGAAAACTTTTGTAGTATTCGCACTTACTAGATAAAATTCGGTGAGAGCTACGCGAACAAGCTAGTATTTGTAAATATTTGTAAATCCTGCCACATTTTATTGCTCTCAGCCTGACATGAGGGCCTTCGGCCGGTTTATTTAAGTCACTATTTCTAAAATTATGGATATTGGTAGGGTTATTATACAAATTTCGAGACACATCTTGTAGACTTTTTTCCAGAGAGAGAAATAATTACCACTCTATGAAATCTATCCATAATTTTAAATTGTGATGGACTCATTTTTCCTTTAAAAAACGATGCCTCCATAAAAAATAATAATAAACGTATGACAAGGCAGTATGGTCATATGACTTTAACCAACTCTATGCGCAAATTAAAAAAAAAACAAAACGTGGTACAAAGCGCCAAACGTAAAGGATATGTTCGTCTCTTTCTTTTGCCGACGTGTAAAAGAGTTAGAAGTATATACCATGAAGTTCGTTCAATCGAGCTAGTCGATGGTTGATATCGTGTAAACTTAATACGAAAAATTTAGCCCGTACTGCCGATTACAACGTAAACTATTCGTTTGAGCGAGCTCACCAAAACTATTGAGTTTTGGAAACTATCAAACTCGTACTAAGGGTACTGTACTCACTCATGTCGGGCAGGCGGTTCCCACTCAGCGGTGAAGAGGTGGAGGCGCCGGCGATACGGTACCGCGCCATGGGCAGCGCGGCGCCCCTCGCGGCAGAATCCTTTACCCAGGTGGGTAGCACGCACGCCTTGCCGTACTCTAATGCCGCTTTGTACTTTTCACTACCAACTCCTTCCCTGGTTGACAAAAACTTTGGTTTAGGAAAATTGATTGAAACCAACGACAATGTTTATGCCCTAGGTAAACATTGATGGGTCCTATGGGTTTCCTAACACTAGTTGTTCGCTCATAATCCCCACAAAGAAAATCTTTGTTTCCCATAGCAGTCAATGCTATAATTTGAAAACTCAACTATCTATGTTGTGTGTAGTAACTATTGCAATCAGACTAGCTAATAAAATTTAAAGTCAGGCAGCGATTATTTCGCTATGCGTATTGATTAATAACTCTATTTTTACTGAACGCATTGTTGGTCCAACATTGTTATGTCACTGTAACTCTATTTTTACTGAACGCATTGTGGGTCCAACATTGTTATGTCACTGTAACTCTATTTTTACTGAACGCATTGTTGGTCCAATATTGGTATGTAACACGGTAAGGAATTTATAAATACTAACTCATATAGGTTTAACTATCAATTTCAATTTCAATAATATATAACACAAAACTCACTTATTCAACACAACAACATCTGTAGTTTCACTCTGAAACGCCCCAGAGAACACGCCTCCATGTTCGCTGACCAGTTTCATGATCATCTGCTTGTCCCTCTTGGAGATGCCCGAGGTGGTCACTTGCAGGTTGAAGAATACGGGCAGCTTGTGAGCATCGAACTGGGTTGATGAGCCGGTGATGTTGAGACGTAATGATGCCTCCCACACCGCTTCAATCCAGGTTTCACACATCACTGGGACGTTTGTTTCTACAGCTGTCTGAGAAGGTATAAATGAAATGAAATGAAATGAAACGAAATATTGTTTATATGCTAGAACATATGTGTTTACAAATAAGGTCTTAAATAGATTGAGTCCATTTTATGTCCTGCCGTAATAGGCATGCAAATATTAAGTCTTAACTAGTATATACTTAACTAAGTAAGTATATACTAAAACAAAAGAAAAATCTAATCTACTATAAGTTACAAGTACAAGTACAAGTATTCACCTATCGTATAGAAACATTTGTCCAAGAGCCATTTTTTTAGTTTTATAAAAAATAGATTCCCTGTTAGGTTTTTTATATCCTTAGGCAACTTATTATATATAGTGATACACATGTAGTATGCTTGCCGTTGAGTGAGAGTCAGTTTGTAAAGCGGATTGTAGAGCATGTTGTTAGTTGTATCCCTGAGTTGTCTAGTGCGGAAGTGTTGGTTTGTTTTGAATAGCTCTGGATGTTGCCTGACAAACTCTGCTGCTTATAGATAGATATAATAAATTATTAATAAAATGGGCTTCAAGACCGAGGTATACACAAGATTTTTCACATCAATTGTGGTCCCCCATAATACCTAGATCTATGGGTATTATAAAGGACTCATCTCCAGCATGAAACCTTTTACAAACTGAACCTCTTTATACAGATTTTATAAGCAAGTCTCAATTTTTTCTCTAGGGCCTAAAATGCAGTTTTACTCCCGCTAAAGCATGCACGAAGTTTACAAACATGAGAAGTGACGTGGTTATCTGAACACCAAGGGACTGAAGCAAGACATTTTAAACGAGACTTTTATCAGCCCGACCAGAAGGCGAGGGTGGATATTCAAGTTGAGTATTAAATGGGCTTCAGGACCGAGGTCTACACAAGATTTTTCACTTCAATTGCGAGGAACAAACTGAAACTGATATGAGCGCCCTTTTCATAATTCAAAATCAGAGACAGCCATTCAATGTATCCACGATATTCGAAATTAGTTATATCAAGGTCCCAAGTACGAAATACAAATTAAATTTTCTTAACTTCCAGCATAAACCTATTACAAACTGAACCTCTTTGAACAGATTTAATAATAGTATTTTTTTCCTAGGGCCTAATATGCAGTATTACTACCCCTAAAGTATGCACGAAGTTGAAATTTACAAGCATGAGAAGTGAAATAGTTTTTTGCTCATGCTCGTAAAGTTGTAAAAAAAAAAAGTGTTGTAAAACTGGAAATCATAAACTAGTGTATACTTACAGTATACTTATGAGAAAGAACCGTGTTGGACACCAAATGGGTTGTAGCTTCAGTCAGCGCTGTATTGTAAATGCCGCCCATCCAATGGACTTTCAGTTTAATGTTATCCTGAAAATAGAAACTATTTAATATATAAAAAAAACGTAAGGACGACACAATTGATGGTCGAGTGGCAAGCGCGTTGGACTGCTACGCCAAGTGTCGCGGGTTCGATTCCCGCTTCAGGACAAACATTTGGGTGAAGAACATTATTGTTTGCCCTGAGTCTGGGTGTTTCCTATATATTTTATGTATGTAATTACAAAAACAAGAGTGTTCTATCAGTTACCTATCTAGTTCCCATAATACATGCTTGCTTAATTTGGGGCTCGATGGCGTAATTGAATTGAATTGGATAAACATAATGACACATTTTTTTGATAACTCCTACCACGTAAATCATCTTGGTTTCCAAGATACTGGCTTAAAACCTAGTGTGGGCTACTGATAACTGAGCTTTGTCAAGATGTTACGTGTGTAAAGTAAATAAATCAAACTACATTAAAATGAAAAAAAAATCTGATTTAGTGTAATGTTCTCAACTTACCTTCAGTTGCTTATGAAGGCCACTGGCAGTGACCACAAGGCCTCTCATAGCAACCGTGAACACAGGTTCAGGGCCTGAGGGTATGGGCTCGCCTTCAGTAAGGCAGCATGATAAACATCTCGGGCCTACCAACCTGACAAACATAATTATGATTTAGGCCCAAAAAGACACCTACCATCTCTTAGTTAGTTATGTATGAAGTATGGTGGTTCTTAGTGTTTTCTGGGGGTCTTGTATAATGAAACATATTCAGGTATTGACACGAGTGTATTGTTCAATGCTCAGATGGATAATAACTACTTACGCTATTGACAGGGTTACATGGTAATCTGTGACACCTTTAGTGCAAAGGCTATGTGCTATGTGCACACTACAGTTAGTTTGGTGGAATTCTATGTATTCTATTTCTATGTGCATGATTTTGCCCTGTATTATTTCTGCAATTCTTTATTGACCTTGGCTTGACACACTGTTGTGTATAAAACATATAATGAAAGACAGGTACTGAAGCATTATTTCTAGTTAGTTATTATCACACAGCTTTAATTAAGTGATACCAAGGTAAAAAATTATGCATTATGCCCTTTTTCAACTTCAAAGCCTACCCATACAAGTTATCAGTTCAGTAATTTTGGACTGATTGAGTCTCAAATATCCAGACATCATCACAAACTTTCACATTTCTGTGGAATGGAATGGGATAAACTATCTTTGCTTATTCATCAAGTAATACTCACAAACACTTCATAGTACGTAGTTTCTCGAACAAGTTCCCTTCAAATTGTGAAAACACAAATACATCTTTTTTGGTGAGGCCTTCAAATTGGTCCCATTGGGCTTCGTGCACCCAAGTAGCATGTAAGCCTCCTCCGCTGTGTTGCTCACAGGCCTAGCAAAAAATAAATTAATTCCTGAATTAGATCTGGCCAAATTACCACTTTACGAGAGGGAAGTGGGTAGCTCCAGGGCCACTCTTAGCTGTTTTGTTAGCACCATTAGGGAACGTAGCCAAACTACGTGAACCATTATTGAGTATTTTTTACCCCTCTTTCCCTTGGTTTTTTTTTTATTTTGAAGACCTCCATACCATCCCTTCCCTGAATGGGTCACGTAGTTTGGGTAAGTATGTTCCCTTAGGTATCCACAGCTAGCCACAAGTGTGGACGTACACAGATCAGCCAATAGAACATTTGGCATGCCAACAGTTGGTTATAGACAGTGATCCAGATTACTTGGAAGAAACTCAAAATTACTCTTGTGATCTTATTAGTGTAAATTATCAGAACATGAAGAATCTGAAAATATCTCACCAAGAAAGCCAACTGCATCTCCTCGGAGCATTCATTTTCACTCCGACAATCGTTGGGTATGATAAATGTAACTTTTATGTCTACAGCCATATCTTGGTTTGCTTGCTTTCATAAATTACACATAGGAATCCACCCATTGAAGTATTTCTCTACTTATTTTAATTAATTTACGATCCCGATGGATGGAGGTGCAACAAATTACAAAACAAAACATTCTTGGGTTGGGAGGGAAAAAACATATGGCGTCGAGGTAGCTTGTCAATGTCAAGTCAATTTCGAATTCAATGTCAACGGCCGTCATTGACTCAAGATAACTGACATTGATTGTTTGAAATGAAAATCAAAACTGTCGCACCGAAACATCGATTTTATTGCTATCAAGAATTTTTGAGGTTATAAAAATGTGTGAAAAGATACATTCTAACATAAAACAAGCGACTCAGTGATTATATGTTTATTGTATAAAGAACTCAGATTTATGGTCAGAATGTTGTACGACGATTTCAAGCCCGTTGTCGATTTAGTGTTAAATAACTGGACCGCTCTTCAACTCGCTGTTGAACATGGAATGGGTGCTCCTGGCGGCGAGAAGGTTTCTGTTTAATTCGTTGCCTTCACTCTCATCACTTTGTACTTGAATTTACCAAAGCTTTGATTAGAGTAAGGCCTAAGACATGTCTGAAGTTGATCCATGTTTCAGACGGCTCAGCTGATGTCGGTGTATGTAGCGAGGTACTGCGTAGAGAATGTCGTGTGTATCGATGACCTAACTGAGGTGTTGGAAGACTTAATGGATGAAGAGTTTGATACAGTTTGCCATGACAACTCACCTAAAGGTAAAATAAAACATCTTAACCATAATGTAACATGTTTGGTGACTCCACTCTCCTATTAGGTCTTGTATGTTGGTATTTTACGCATTAGCCCTACATGCGTAAAGTACTAACATACTTAGATAAGTATGTAAATGTAGCCTTATAGCTCTGTCTATGATCTACAATCGTACATAAAAGGCAAGTAAAGAATGGTTGAGGCCTTAGTGTTATCTAGCACATTTGCTGCTGCTATGTAGGAAACAATTAAGTGTATCATTTGCCAATTGCAGAGATTGAATGGTGGATGACAACAATTATTTTCTTTTCAGAAATAGCCACATGTTTAACGAATTTCCTCACAATGCTGAAGGAAGGGAGGCATGATGAGCTCAGAGCGCAGATTGAAGCCATGCCTAAGTGCCAAAAGTGGCTAAGTCAGCCCATACTTCAAACAATGCCCCCTCAAGTAAGTCATCACAGAATTATACATTTGAATAACATCATATTTGGTTATAAAATGCAAAAAAAATATAAGCATCCAAATCTGTGCAAAAAATAATTTTCGGGCTCCAAAGTTTTAAAACTAATAATTTTGCGCCTTGTATTTTTATTGCAGTTTTGATACATTTTCATACAGTTGGTTAATGTCAATTAAGGTTAATTAAGTCAATGGTTGCAAGTTAAGAAAGTCATATTAATTGATACTAAAGTAATATTCTTGAGTGGAGACCGCGTCTAAGCAAGCGCAGTGTAGGACAACCTCTGGCTAGATGGAGCGATGATCTGCATCCTATAGTTGTCAGAAAGTGGACGAGAAGAGCCGAAGATCGTACTCAGTGCCGCATCTTGGGAGGGACCTACATCCAGCAGTGGACTGCTATAGATCTATGATGATTGTACTAAATTTATCCAGAATTGGTTTATCAGAAGCATAGAAAGATGAGAGTGTTTTAATTTCAGTACCATGGAAACCCTGATGATGACACAACCAGCAGCAGTAGTGAAGGTGAAGCAGACATGAATGGCCACTTTCAAAATGTTCCGAATGGTCACAGTCAACCATCAACGAGTCACGGTCATGAACCAATGGACGAGGGGAGTGATGAGCAGGCGGAACCGGGCTGGACAGTAGTGCGGACTCGAAGAAAGAAATAAACTTGTAGCTGTAACTGCTCTAGCTGAAAGAATTTGAGATGATGCTCGAAAATCGGGCCAATATTAGTGTTAATATTACCAATAATGCTAACCAATATCTTGTATTAAGCTTTAGGAGTAAGAGCCTAGAAAAATGCAGAATCCCACTAGAAATGTGAAAGTTTGTAAGGATGGATTAGATAAATGTTTTCGTTCAACTATGCCGAAACTACTTAATTGATTGGGATATTCTGTTTGGAGGGAATGAGCCTGAAAAAAGCATTGTCAGCTCTTTATCCTGATACCAAATACAGGTGAAGCAGCGTGCAATAGCTAGTATGTAATTTATAACTGAATGTTATTGCTTGTTTTAAGTTTGACTATTTTTAATGAGTTTAGAGTTTTTAAAAGATCTACTATTATAAATATTGATTATTTTGTGTAACTAGTTAGAAAATCTCTGTTCAGTACTTGCATATCTACTTTTCCTTAACTAAAACTAAAGTTATCAAGCACTGTTAAGATTTGAATATAGGTCATGTATTTAATTAGCACTGATGTAACATTAATATTAATATAGGTACTATTAAATTTTTTTATTATACCTTTAAAATGATACATGTTGCAAGGCACATCTAAAGATAGTTACAGACAGCGTCATAGATAAGTATCCCCTATGCAAAAGACACCCAGTTTCAAACCCCTTAAAAAAATAGTATAAAATTATTATTCGGCTTGCATGGTTATAAAAATATAATTTATATATGAATGCAGAACTTATCCGTAAGTCGTGCCCCGCAGAGGCGGCGTTTTGAAGGGATTTGTCTTGTGCAATGGTGATACTTATCTGTGACGCTGTCTGTACAAGTAATAGCATAGCAGCAGATAGCAGCTACCTATATAGTCAGTGTTGCAATTATTGTATTAAAAAGGTTTTAAAGGTAACTCGTAAATAAAAAGAAAACTCTTTAGTAGTCGCGCATTTTAATATTCATTATGGTACTAAATGTATTTATTTTCTATATTTGGTTTAATAAAGATATAAATGTTAACAATATATTTAATTGACAATAACCCATTCGTACATATAAATCTTACAGGTAGGTAGGTAGATTAGATACTTAAAAAGTTCCATCGTCAACCTGAGCGAAGCGAAGGTCGCTCGCTACCTACCTGGTGGTCGCACGTCCACCAGGTAGGTAGCGATCGTCAATGTTTAATATGTAACCATAAATTATTAGGAAAGCACTAGAATAGCTTGTGCATTAAATTAGCTATATAGTACCTAGGTATTAAGAAATTGTTAAATTTGTTGTGCCCTTACAGGGTTTATGTTTGAGACATATAAAGATTGAAATTCAAATTGAAATAGAGTTACTATAGGCGCACACACAAGGCCATCACTTCACAACTTGAAAGTTTGGAGTTAGGGCCTTACGCTGTGGTTATTTGCCATAGTTTCAGGTTTTAACTCTATCGGTAGGTATTTATCCGTCATCAAATAAGCAATGCAAATGTAAGTGTCAACAGCCAGTAAGTAATGTTGCCAGTTCAAAGTTTTTAAGCTAGATGTAGCTATAGATTCACAACTTCAAGTCTCCCTTGACGTTTGGATAATTTGCTTGAATATTATATCAATAAGGATTGCATAATTAGCTATTTTTCTTAACCACTAGCAGTTTTGCAAAACAGCAATGCTATTATTAAGATAAACATAAAATAAAACTCATCGCTTCCAAATTCAACTAAAATGTGATTTGACACAACCACACAACTGAAATTCGACCTAACAGCACTATGTGTAATATGTATATCACAGATTAGCAGCGTTGCCAGTACGTACTAAAAAGTCAGATTTACGTACCTTTTGCCCCCTGTACGTACTTTTTACGTACCTTGGTCTATTACGTACTTTTTAGTACTTAAATCGAATTTGACAGCGAAGAAAAAAAAAATAGCTTGGTTTTACAATAACGAAACGCTTTTCATGTTCTGCGTTTCGTTTTACGGTTACTCATAAAAAATAGTCAAACATAAAACAAGCAATAACATTCAGTTATAAATTACATACTAGCTATTGCACGCTGTTAGAAACCTCACATTTTCGTCGGAGCGCGAGGAGCCTGTGCCCGAGTCGATCCCAGGCGAGCCGCGATCGACAGATAAGGCTCGCACTTGAGGCTAGGCTTGCGTATGAGCTTGGCGCCGAGTGCATACTTCGACAGACCATTGTACTCCTGCTGCTTCCACAGCCAGTCCAGGGCCACGTCTAAACGTCTCTTCGCACATTTCAACGCACGCGGTGCTGTATCCTGCAATTTACAATAAATAAATTGGACTGTTAGCCTTAAAATTCTAGCAATAATAAAATCAAATTGTGCTAACTACAACTTTCTTGTAAGACTTGGATCCCTATAAACAGTTATGTTGTGTAACAATTATGTAGCTTACACCTGCATTGAAACAAATATTATTTTATCGATATCGATAAATTATTTTCCAACCAAAATAAACATGCCACGAATAAAATGTAGGTAAATAATATGATGTGGCATAAACACTGTTTACCATTGTATCATTTTACTTGTGTTTTACTTACCGAGCTTCATCATTTCTGGGAATCTTGCCATGAAATACCTTCTTTCACCATCTTTTCTTTCCGATTTAAAACCACATATCTCACACTTTCGGTACTTCATTGTTACATTCCACAGTCATTACAATCAATAATGTCATAAAATTATGTAAAACTGAAAGTATTTTGTGAGAAAACCACCAATAGTAAATAATAAATCACATTAGAAAATTTTGAAACAAACAAAGCGAAGTGATCGGCATGGCGCGAATGAATGACGTGAGACAGAAGAGCGAGAGGTTGGAGATGTGAGTGAAACGTATATATAGCCACCATTAAAATTCTGCCTCGGTCCATACAAAGTTTTTCTTGTTCGTAGTTGCGACAGCCTGTTTCAAGTATGCTTACTGGCAACACTGCAGATTAGTCAGAGTTAGTAATGTATATTTATTTTGGAAAAGCCGAAAAATTGAAAATAATTTCGCTTTTCTCTGAGAAAAGATAACTTGGTTCAGGCATTTTCCATATTTTGTGTTGTTTTGTATGTGAATAATTTACCAAATATGGCTTTAACGTCGCGGCAGCGGAGTATACATAATAAAAACAACTCAAAACGTGCCAGTTTCAATAAAGGAAAGCGGAAAGCAAGCGAAGGGTAAATTATTTACATATCCATTATAATATAATAACGCGAAAATGTTAAAATTAGTGGCCGGAAACCTTTAAGGATTTTATCTTCGTTTTTATGTTGCGCGCTATTACGCTTTGCTTTGCTTCAGCTTGGCTATGCTCCAGGAACGGCACTCATTCCGAGGTAAAAAAGAGGTTTACGCTGCTTTTGTTGAATAAAAATAACCAAAGTTTCCTTGTTTTTATTACTAACACAGTAACACACCTAAAGATCATTTTATTAATGTCTCCTGAAACTTAAGTTAGCCAATAATTCACTATCTTTTTGGACTACCAGCTGTGCTTATTATGTGCTTGATGACGTCTATTTTGAACTGTTATTTTCTCCTTCTCCAAAAATAGTTCTATCAGTTTTATTATATTAAGTTTATAAATAGAACTTAATGCCTTTAAAAAGTTATAAGTTATGTTTGTGGTATATGCATGCTTCTCTTATTTCACCCTCTGTTTTTAAGTTAAAGCTATTCTGATGTTTTCAGAGATGTAATAGTAACAAGTGCCCCATCAGACCTTCGTAAGATAGCATACCCTGGTGGTGCGGTCGCACTCAGCATGCTGCTGTCTGTCCGACTGGCTGCGGCCCTCTGGGGACAGATCTCAGACTGCGACGAGACTTACAACTACTGGGAACCCTTGCACTACTTAGGCAAGCTACCAAATTGATCTAAACCTATCCAAGATATAAAATTTTATTTTTTTCAATCACACCAAAACCGTTATATGACTAAAATCTGTTTTTTTTTTGTTAACCTTTTTCATCCCACTGCTGAGCAAAGGTTTCCCCTAACTTATTCCACACCTTTCGGTCTTTGCCACTCTCCTTGAAAGGAGTCAAGATTTTATGATCATGCGCGTTTGCTTAGGTATCTTACCTACCTACATATCAATATTATATTCTATTTCAGTGTATGGCAGTGGTCTTCAAACCTGGGAATACAGTCCCGTCTATGCCATAAGATCGTACGCCTCTCTCTGGGTGTTTGCATTGCCAGCCAAACTACTGTCTTACTTTATGGAACCTGTCTCAGTATTTTATGCACTGCGGGCAATATTGGCTGTCCTGATGGCTTGGGCTGAGCTTATGTTTTACAAGTAAGTCTGAAAGGAACTTAGAACATCAAACCATTAATGTTTGTTACCTCAGAACTTTGTTGTTTATAAACCGATTTGAAAAAATATTTTTTTGTGTGAGGATATACCTTCAGATTGGCCCCATAGAAATTTTGTCAAAATCGGTTTAGCCGTTTAATTTTTCAATTCTCAATACTCGATACTCAATTTTTTTATTCGCACGAATATGGGTTATACATTAAAAAAAATACAGTTGTTTGTATTATAGGATAGCACCATCCATATTCTGCTTTGTCAGCATACGAATTTATGTAGGTACAAACAGTGAAAATAATAAGAAAAAATCAAAACGATACAAACAATACAATATGTTATGTATCAAACATGGCTACTTGTCAAACCTTGTTGAATAAGGTTGATCAAGTAGAGGCACTGAGGGTAGATTAGAAAAACGCTCTCGCGATTTTAGTGTTGATTTTCTACCTAGCACAATACATCAATTTACATAAATTATGGTGTTTTATTGGACATAACACAATACCAACCTAATCTAATCTTTTAAATCAAAATAACTGAAAAAAATATGGCGTCGAAATAATTAAAATTGCGTATTTTGCTTCCCTGTGACTTTTCAGTAATGTTTACGGTCTCTTAAACAGTACAATTGAAGTTGGTTGTCTATGTTTTTGTAAAACCTTAATAATTTTTTTAGTTATTTGGATTTCAAAACCAAGTACTGAACTGATTTTTACGAAATTATGGGACCTATCTGGTAAACAACCAAATTGATCTCTTTTTTTTAAGTTGGTTGATTAATGCTGACTTGCACCAAACTTTCAAAGTTCCTAAGTAATTACTTTACTCTCTTGACAGTTCCTAAGGGTCCAGATTCAGACCGTTAAGATATATCAAACTAGTAAAGTAAGTGCGCAGGAACTTTGTTAGTTTGGTGCAAGTCAGCATAAGGGCTCTTTCAATTTAGACATTTCGTGTCGGACCGCTGCAGTGCCGAAGCGGTGCGATTGTCGTGAGGCGCACGGACGGTCATTTATTTTCATACAAAGCGCACCGTGCGGCAACAGTGCGGCGTCCGTCGGTACGAACGATTGAACGACGACGCCGCACTGTGCGCTTTGTATGACAATAAATTACTGTCCGTGCGCACTGCAGCGGTCCGACACGAAACGTCTAAATTGAAAGAGCCCTAAGAGTTATTATTCATTAAATTAACAAGTAGATCGAGGACGTGATGGCCGAGTGGATAAGGTGCATTGCGATCTGATGGTCGCGGGTACGAATCCCAGTGGCAGTCATGGGCATAAATGGGTTTTTACGGTCGAAAAAATCTATGTATGCATCCCACGTTCTCGCAACGTTGTTAAAGGAAAACATCGTGAGAAAACCGGCATGTCTAAGTACAGAATAAAAAAATGTTCTATGGCATGTGACATCCACCAATCCGCATTGGGTCCGCGTGGCGGATTCACTCTACTGCCGAGAGAAGGCCTGAGTCCCAGGAGTGGGAACATAGGCTGATTATGCTATGCTTATGCTAACAAGTAGATTCAGTTGTGGTGTTTGTTCGCAGGGCGGTGTGCCACGAGTTCGGCGTGCACGCGGGGCGCGCGTGGCTGGCGCTGGCGCTGCCGGCGGCGGGCATGTGGAGCGCGGCGGGCGCCATGCTGCCCGCGGCGTGGAGCGGCGCGCTGGCGGCCGCCGCGCTTGCGTGCTGGTGGCGCCGCCGGTACTGGCCCGCCGTCGCGCTCACCGCTGCCAACGCTATATTCAGTTAGTGTAAATGTCATCAATATCTATGAAAGACTCCAAATCATGCCAGGGATCAGCAAACACAGACATCTTTAAAAATAGACTGTACATACATTTAAAGTGCACTGACAAAAAAATAATCAAAATATACACACATCAGCTTTGAGCTAAAAAAGCCGTGTTGGCCGAGTAGGATTTGTCTCGATTTTCAATCCGAAGGTCGTGGATTCGAACCTGGTCGTACACCAATGGATTTTTCTGTTCAAAAAATCTATTTATGCATTAAAAAAACGTGCTTAACGGTGAAGGAAAACATAGTGAGGAAACCAGATGTCATAGAACCTAAAAAAAAAGTTCGGAAACATGTGTCAAGTGCACGAGAGCCTCTTCGAGGCGCACTTGAAATCCTTTCACCAAACTGGTTCGAAAAAAGTAGTGACACGATAAAAAGAAGAAGGGGTACTATTCGCCTTAACAGATGTGGTTGCAAATTTGCATTCCAACAAATTTCTACATTGTAATTTAATGTGTACCCAAACCCAATGGATCTTGTGTCTAATAAATATTATTATTTATCATTTGCGACACGGTTGGTCGAATGGCAAGTGCATTGGACTGCCATGCCTGGTTCGATTCCCGCTTCAGGACAAACATTTGTGTGATTAACACCGGTGTTTGTCCTGAGTTTGGGTGTTTTCTATGTATTCTATGTATGTATAGGTAGGTATATAAAAAATCAGCCATCTGGTTACCATAGTACAAGCTCTGCTTAGTTTGGGGCTAGATCATCATCATCATCATCAACCTATAGCAGTCCACTGCTGGACGTAGGTCTCTCCCAAGGCGCGCCACTGAGCCCGATCTTCGGCTCTTCTCATCCACTTACTGCCAGCTATAGCGCGCAGATCATCGCTCCATCTGGCCAAAGGTCGTCCTACACTGCGTTTGCCTAGACGTGGTCTCCACTCAAGAACACGTTTACCCCAACGGTTGTCAGTTCTTCGGCAGACATGGCCGGCCCACTGCCACTTCAGCTTGCTGATCCTCTGAGCTATGTCGACCACCTTAGTTCTCTGTCGGATGACCTCATTTCGGATTCTATCCTTAAGAGAAACCCCTAGATGGGGCTAGATGGCGTTGTGAAATGTCCAAAATATTTATTATTTATTTATTCTTTACTATTAACTTAAAGGCACTTTCCTTCCAGGTTGGCCATTCACAGCGCTCCTCGGCATTCCCATAGCAATAGACATGACAGTCATTCAACGCCGGTACCTCGACTTCATCAAGTACTCGGCTACAAGTCTGGTCACCATGCTCCTACCACTTGTCGTCATAGACTCGTGGTATTACGGTCGGCTGGTGGTAGCTCCCTTGAACATCGTCACATACAACATCTTTACCGAGCACGGACCTGACTTGTATGGAGTTGAGCCATGGAGTTATTATTTCGTGAACGGATTTTTGAACTTCAATTTTGTTTGGGTGAGTTAATTTTTTCATAGTGCTGAAAAGTAGTTTTAAAGTGATCTGCAAAAAAGGAGGAGCTTCTTAATTCGATTGTATTTTATGTATTTTGTATCTTTGTTGTTTATAAACCGATTTAAAAAATCTTTTTCTGATTGAGTGTATATACTCTCAGATTGGTCCCATATAAATTTCATCAAAATCGGTTCAGTAGTTTGGTTATTATGTCAAAATAACTTTTAGTTTGTATAAATGACAAAAATATGTCGTCGCAGTAAACAAAATTGCGTATTTTGCTTCTCTGTGACTTTTCAGTGGTGTTAACGGTCACTAGAATAGTCCAATTGAAAAAATATATCTTTTTGTTTAGCTATTATCTAGTTTGTACCTACGTTACAATTTACATAAAGTTCATTATGCTATGTACGAATCCGGCTTCCATTCCGTTCTGCAGCAATGTAAATTGACTCTGACGACAAGCGAATGAAGATGAATGGAATGAAGACGACACGTAAGGTCAAATGAGAAGTGTGTTGGACTGCTACGCCGTTGTCGTGGATTCGATTCCCGCTTCAGGACAAACATTTGTGTGATGAACAATATGAACATCGGTGTTTGTCCTGAGTGGGTGTAGTATTCTATCAGTTAACTGGTTGTCATAGTAGGTACAAGCTCCGCTTAGTTTGGGGCTAGACGGCGCTGTGTGAAATGTCCAACCATTAAATAAAATCGTTGGTTCTCCTGCTCTTACTCTAAGAGCGCTCTTACTCTTTATTCCTTGCAAAACACTTAGTACAGGTATTAATAGCGCTGACCTTGAATGCGCAGAAGTCGATTTTTCCATATGTTTGGCGGGAGGGGTGCGACGGGGAAGTCGCCCGGCGCCGGCGTCTATTGGTCGTCGTAGCCACTTTCCCGCCGCGGCGGAACCAATAGGCGCCGTCTCGCCTCACCTCACTTGGGCAGAGCTACTCCCCTCTTTCGCTGAGGCTATCAAACTGTGAAGACACCTATAATACGAGTGTAGAGTCCGGTGACACAGTAACAGCCATCTGCGGCTAACTGCATTAAACGTCCATCCGAAAAAAAAAATACGAGTGTTGTTTGCAGATGCTAGCCCTGTGCTGTCCCCTGGCGCTGTACATGTGCTACCGCGCGGCGCCGCGGTCCACGGCCCGCGCGGCGTTCTGCTCGCCGTACTGGTTCGACCTGCTGCCGCTGCTGCTGTGGCTCGCGGTGTTCATAGCGCAGCCGCATAAGGAGGAGAGGTTATATACACTTTGCTATACTACTCACTAGCGCTGTACTTGCTTCAATATTACCCACTGGCGCTATACAGTTCCACTGGCGCTGTGGGTCGCAATACTACCCACTGGCGCTGTACACTGTAGAGTCTGTTATATTACCCACTGGTGTTGTATAGTCTGCAATATTACCCACTGGCGCTATACAGTCCCAATGGCGCTGTACACTGTAGAGCAGGGGTGGCGAACCTTTTTGTACCCACGTGCCATTTTTGAAAATAAAAAAATGAATGTGAAACAGACCATAGACGTGCCGACAAAAAAATGTTGGCTTCGTGAAACTTTATATTTACTACCAAATACTTTTTTTCTTACTACAAACTACTACTTAGTACTATTTCCTTAGAATTTTTTTCTTAGTAGATAATCTACATTTCATCTCATAGAGAACTTTGTGATCAGTGGCGTGCCCAACATATTGTGTCGCGTGCCATCACTGGCACGCGTGCTATTGGTTCACCATCCCTGCTTTAGAGTGTCTGTAATACTACCCACTAGCGCTGTACAGTTCGCAATACTATCGACTGGTGGTGCTGTACAGTCCCACTGGCGCTGTACAGTCCCACTGGCACTGTACAGTCTACCTTATATTATACTTAACACAATGTTTCCTTCCAGATTCCTGTACCCAGTGTACAGTCTGATAATCCTGGCAGGAGCCATCGCCCTCGACTGCATACAAAAGATGGTGTACACGTTTGGTTCGGAGATTCTGAAAGTGCGCTTCGAAGGGGTCAAAAATCACTATTTGTCCTACACCATGCCTTTGATGGTGCTCTTCACACTGGTCGCCGGGATGCTTGGTAAGTGACCTTTTATGACAGTGACCTTTGACCTTTACTGACCTTTGAAATTTAATATTTATGCTAACACTGTGGCTGATTGATAGAAATTAATATTTTCATTATTGTTAGGATTTTTAAGATTAGATGACGTGAGATGCGAGTAGATGAGGCTCTAGCCTTGCGTTCTGATGGTCGCGCGTTCGAATCCTGGGGGTTTTTTCAATCGAAAAAAGTCTATGTGTGCACACCACATTCTCAAAACGGTCAGTGAAGGAAAATATCGTGAGGAAACCAATACAATATGTCCGGTCTTAAGTTATCGAGTTACCGATATTTAAGGGGGTTGCGGTAAATCCGCCCTGACCTTTTGTTTTTCAAATAACATCAATATAATTTTCCTAGGACTTATTATTATAATAAGTATTTAGATATAGTCATTTTTTTACATGAACTGGCGTAATTTCGATTGAAAAACTGAATGGTTGGCATTTTAAGGGGAGTAGGATAGGACGTGGTGGGAGGGCGGATTTACCGACAAAAACTTGAAAAACAACCGCTTACATATTGGTTACTCAAGACTGGACATATTGTATACATACAATCATACATAAATGGTGGATAAAGTCCCATTCCCCTAGCCTAGAGTAGGCCTGAGTCCCAATGAGATGAACAATACAAGCTGGTTATGCTATACTTATCGTTATAAAATACATATTTGGTATTCTTTCAGGTATATCCCGGATCGCATCCCTATATACAAACTACCACTCACCAATGACCATTCTCAGTCACCTCCCGCCCTCTGGTGGGAACCATCTCACAGTGTGCTTCGGCAAGGAATGGTACAGATCTCCGTCCAGCTTTCACCTGCCCGAGGGGTATCGGATACGATTCATTCAGAGCGAGTTCGACGGAATGATGCCGGCGCCGTATGCCGATACTCACAATGGTGAGTGTTGTGATCAATGAAACGACTCGAGTGCCAGACAACAACTGAATATATTTATAAGTACCCACAACATCTCCCCCACAAAATATTTAACTTATAAGATCAACATATACACTATAGTTGTAAGAGCTTAATCACTAGGTATTAATCTACTTTATAAATTTACAACTTAGCAGGATGAACATGGTAAGGCTCAGAGTTTATTATATTTATAAATAGGCATAAGATAGTGCACAATTGTATTATAGGTAGCTTAAACTTTAAACCTTATCCACCCCTCCATAAAAACAAAAGAAACACATAAATGAATACAATGAACTACTATTTACACTAATGCTCTCAGTAGGTTAGGCATTAGGTAGGTACCTACCTATCCTGTGTACTTGAAGTCACTTAGCTAGGCGCTTTTTAGCGACATTTTTGGCCAAGCGCGCGAGGGGTGGCGGGGGCGAAGATTCATGAGGACTATTATCAAGTGAAATACTGATATTTGATTTCAAAGAAATATCTGAAGCTGCATCTTTGAAGTCGTCGTTGAACTCGTCTACGCCATCCTCGGCTACCATCTCTTGCCAGCTTGTGTCCGTTTTACATGTTTTGATAAGATGACGCCGGTTACGCCGGTACCTACTGCCCGTCTGGGTCTGCACAATGTAGGATCGAGGAGTATCTGCCTGCCCAACTACGACCCCTCTACTCCTAGTTTTACCTTCTAAACATATTACTGAGTCACCCTCTTTTAAACCAGGCAACTTTCTACAATGCTGATCATAATATATTTTGGCATTATTCTGTTTGTCTATCATAGCCTGGTGTTCTGATGGGTCGATCGGTTGTGGTTTTAAAATGTTTTGATTTACAGGAAGTTGACAACGCAACCTTCGACCCATCAAGAGCTGTGCCGGAGAACTCAACCCGTCCCTGGGAGTATTTCTATAATTAAGAAGCGCTAAATTGAAATCACTGTTACTTTGAATTGATTTTTTCAACAAAGCCTTGATCGTTTGCACCGTGCGTTCGCTTTTGCCATTAGACTGTGCATAGTTCGGTGACGATGTCACGTGATCAAATCCCCACACACAGGCAAACTTTTTAAACTCTCGACTGGAGTACTGGGTAGCGTTATCGCTTATCAGTACGCTCGGAATGCCGTGAACCGAGAATACTTCTTTCATGTTTTGAATAACTGCGTTTGACGTTAAATTATTTAGTTTGCACACTTCTACAAAGTTAGAATAATAGTCAACAATTATCAGATAATATTTCTTTCGATATTCAAATATGTCTGATCCTATCTTATGCCAAGGTAGTGAAGGGATTTCAATCGGTAGCATGGGTTCTTTGGAGGGTGCGTTTGAGTGCTCCTGACACGTATGACACCTCTTTACATAATACTCTATGTCACGTGACATATTCGGCCAAAACATCACTTGTCTCGCGCGCCGCTTGCACCGATCAATACCTAAATGACCTTCGTGAACGATTTTTAGCATTTCCTCTCGTATATTTTTTGGAACTAGTACCAAATTATCTTTAAATATTACACCATCTACGACAAATAACTCATCTTTAATAGACCAATATGATTTTACTTCATTAGATACGTTATATTTGTGATCCGGCCACCCATTATTTATGTATTCCATTATTTTTTTAAATTCTTGATCAGATTTCGTTTCCCTTTTAATTACTGTTAGTTTATCATTGGATATAGGTATATTTTTTACTATCATCTGCACCTGGTACAAAACGTTATTATGAACTTCATCACTGTATAAATCGGGAAGCGCCGCTCGAGACAACATGTCTGCAATATACATGTATTTTCCGGGTACGTAAGTAACAATCAGATCGTAACCCTGAATCCTCAACATCATGCGTTGTAAGCGTGCCGGGACGGACATCAGAGGTTTTTTAAACATACTCTCTAATGGTTTATGGTCTGATTCTACGACTACCCCTTTTTGGCCAAAGACATATTGGTGAAACCGCTCACATCCAAACACGATGGCTAGCATCTCTTTTTCAACTTGCGCGTAACGTCGCTGTGTGTCCGTGAGCGTGCGCGAGGCGTACTCCACAGGGCGGCCGCCCTGCAGCAGCACCGCGCCCAGCGCGTCGCGTGACGCGTCCACGGACATCACTACGGGCTGCGCGGGGTCGTACAGCGCCAGCACGCCCGCGCCCGTCACCGCCTCCTTCAGCCGCGAGAACGCGGTCCGCTCGCTATCCTCCCAGCGCCACTCGTTATCTTTCCTCAATAGACTCGTCAGAGGAATAGCTATTTCCGAATAGTGAGGAATGAATTTTGATAAGTAGTTAACCGCTCCTAAAAATCTTTCCAAATCTTTTTTATCCTTCGGCGTCTGCATTTCTTTTATAGCTTTTACTTTGCCTTCGTCCGGTCTCATTCCCTTTGAATCAAAAATATGCCCCAGGTAAGTCACTTCCTCTACCCCGATTTTACATTTTTCTTTATTAAATTTCAAATTTATTTCCCTTGCCCTATCCAGTAGCGCCTTTAAACGCCTATCATGTATCTGCTTAGTCTCTCCCCACACCACCACGTCATCGATATAACTGTCTACCCCTTCCAGGTCTTCCAGCAGTTGACGCAACTTCCCATGAAATACTTCCGATGCGCAGTTAATGCCGAACGGAAGCCTTAAAAATTGATACCTCCCAAAATTTGTCGAGAATGTGCAGAGGTCTGCACTTTCTTCGTCTAGCGCCACGGTCCAGAAGCCTGCGTTGGCGTCCAGAACCGAGAAAAATCTAGCCCCATGCAAACGTGCGGCTAGCTCCGATACCGTGGGAAGCTGGAAATGCGCGCGCTGTACCGCCCGGTTCAGTTCGCGCGGGTCGAGGCATATACGAATACCGTTATTCTTTTTCGCAACTAACACTAATGGATGCACCCACTGTGTAGGATGAGAGACTTTTCTAATTACTCCTAACTGTTCCATTTTTTTCAATTCATCTCCCAGGCGGTCTCTTAACCCGTGAGGAATTTTTCTGGAAGCACAAACTACAGGCGCTACGGACTTGTCAACAACAATGTGATATTTACCCGGTAAACATCCTAGTCCCCTGAATAAATCATCATAGCTTGACATCTCGACTGACCTAATGCGCTTGACAAGACCTAATAACTCGCACGATTTCCGTCCCAGCACACTACTGCATTCCATATCGGCAATCGCAAACTTTAATTGGTATGTTACATTTTTGTATGACCATGGTATAATGCATATACCCTTTATTGGAATAACATCATGCGTATACGATAACAGAGGTATTTTTTTGTTAATAATTAGAGTGTCACTGAACCCTAATTCATTAAATCTGCGATAAGACATTATGTTGTAATCCGCACCTGTATCTAACTTAAAGTTTTCTACACCAGGTCCACACGTCAATTCCTGAAACCAGTTCTCGGACCCGCCTTTTTTATTCTCGATCACCGAAATGTAAAACACATCATCTTCCGATTCACTATACTGATCATCATCACCACATTCCACTTCATACACACGATTTACTCGATTACGGCTGACGTTATTAAAGAAATGATTTGACTTACACATGCGCGCGAAGTGTCCTTTATTACCACACACGAAGCAGCTAGCCCGGTGCGCCGGACACTCGTCGTGGGCGCCCGCGCAGCGCATGGAGCCGCAGCCCGCGCAGGGAGCCGGCGGCGCGGCCGGCGCCCGGAACCCGGGAGCGCGGCCCGCACCGCCGCCGCCGACACGCCCGCGCCCGCGCCCCGCGGACGCGGCGCTCACTGCTGCACTTCCCGGCACCTGCACTGCCCAGCCGCGCGGCGCCCCTCGGCCGCGTCCTCTAAAGCCAACACTATCAACGTGCGCCGCGGCGCCCCCGACGCCACTCGTGCTCGCCATTTGGCGTTCACTCTCCTGTGACGCCTCTTCAGCTTGACATATCTTGATCGCTTTGTCCAGATTGAGATCGTCACACCTGAGCAGACGGTCCCTGACCGTGGTCTGACGGATCCCGCATACGATTCTATCCTTAATCAGATCGTCTTGTAGATTAGAAAATTCACATCCTTTACTGAGAAGACGTAACGCCGTCACATACTGTTGAATAGGTTCTCCCTCTTCTTGGTTTCTAGTAAAAAACTTGTATCTCAATAACGTAATGTTGGACTTTGTACCAAAATAGCTGTCGAACTTTTTCAATAACACGTTGACATCGTCGCGTTCCTCTTCTTTCTCGAAGGTGAATGTTTGATACACATCAAAGCCATCCGGACCGATTAGGTTCACTAATAAACTCGCTTGGACACTCGAGGGCTCCGTATGCACTCCTGAAGCCTTCACAAATAGTTGGAATTGTTGCCTCCATTTTTTCCAAGCGTCGGCCCGGCCGACGGGGCCCCCGGCGCCGTCCATATTCAACTCTAATGGCGGTCGTGCGTGTTCCATCGTAAACACCTTAAATATGCGTTATTTCGTTGCGAAAACAATGTTTATTTATCACCCGATACCTAATAAACACTTTTCACGATAGATCCTGCACCAATATTTACGCAAAACCGCAAAATAACTATAAAACCGCTGCCACCATGTTGTGATCAATGAAACGACTCGAGTGCCAGACAACAACTGAATATATTTATAAGTACCCACAACAGTGAGTGACCTTTGTCCTTTAACCTTGAGAGGAGTTAGTGATCTACCGCCCTCTAGGAGGAATCACTCACGTGCTACGGCCCTGCACTGAGTGATATGGCAAGAAGTGGTAATTGAACATTGACCTTTGTCCTTTGACCTTTAACCTCAAGAGAGTGGTCTACCGCCCTCTAGTGGAAACCATCACACTGTGTGCGAGCCTCGTCGCATATGGTGTAGTGTAACATCGGACATCTCATTTAAATTTCAAAGAATTCTATTTACTTAATATTTATAAGGTTGGTGGTACCATCTGACGGCTAACTTCCTGTTACACACTTCCGTTGCTTTTCACGAATCACTGCCACAAATTGACAGTAAACGGGAGGATGATACACATCATAAAACACTGCTATATCGTTAAAATAACCGTTCTCTCCACAGCCACTCGCCTCATCCCGCCGCATTTCAACGACAAAAACAAAGGCGACGACCGCACGTACCTGAAGCCTTCTCAGTGCCACTACCTCGTGGACTCGGACATCGGCCACCCATCCACGCTAGAGCCGCCCTACTACCGCGACGCGTCCGTGTGGGACACCGTGGCAGCCCTACCGCTCATTGACCCACAGAAATCACACAACGTATTCAGGGCGTTCTATGTACCCGTGTTCTCGGAAAAGCATACCATGTTTGGGAAATTGTATCTGTTGAGGAATAGGTTTATTGTTTAGTATCTGAATGGAATGCAACAAGTCTGGCTTACGTTTTTTGAATTGACTACGTCTAATAAATCGATGAACGCCGGCTGCATTCACGAAAACGTCGAGGTAATTGTCCGGTAACGCTGTCATTGTCCGGTAACGCTCATTGTCCCGTTACGCTGGTAGGCAAGTTCAACTATCGTCCGTAAACCAACTTTACAGACAACCAATTTTTTTTAAATGTTTTTTTTTTACACAACGCCATCTAGCCAAACTAAGCTTTTATTATGGTTACCTGATAACTGATATAATACATTTATACCGGTATCATAGTTACTTGACTATTGTAAACCGGGCTTAAAACTAGCAAAAACCAAAGGAATTAAATTAAAATAGCCAGTGGTCCGATTCCCAGCCGAACCTTAGGCTGCAACCGCAAGCCGCACTGCCAAATACCAAAACTGCGACGCAACGCAACGGAACAGTGTGGCTTCGACCTACAACGTAACATAACATAGTTCAATCAATCGTTCCTAAATTTCTGAGACTTTATACGTAAGTAAATAAATTTGTTTGAAATATGTAAATTTAGCATAATATTATTGCAAATTAATATCTAATCGACACTCCCATATATGTACAGTCAGCTGCACAGACATGTATACACTCCCGAGCTTTTAAATTTATATTAGTATGTATACTATTAATATTTTGCAAAGACATTCTTCTTCTGAAAAGATTTCTATCAAGTAAGATGACTACAATAATTTGAAAATACTTGCGTGCACTTTTCTTTGCAAAATTAAGAGTAATATAAATGTGAGCTTGGAGTATATACTATACATGTCATATGTACATAGATTGTTGTAACCATTTTCCAGTTTTCTCACTATAAAGTTGTATATCTGCTAAATTTTGTTGTGTCATATCTATACTTTGTCCGCTCTATGTTTTGACAGATGTTTTATTCAAATTTCAACCGTATCAATATGTTATAAGGACTAAAATAACTTGATTATTTTCTGTTAATTTCTTAACAAATCAAAGGTATTCGTACATTTTCTTTCAATAATCTGCTATACTCTGCTTCTACCTGTGTCAATTTATAACTTTAAAAACCCATATAATAATGTGGGATTATCAATTCGGTGTTGTCAATTAGGTCATAAAGCATAGTGATATTAATAAATTATGGATCTTTATTCACATTTAGCGGATTTTGCATACGATCGAAGAGATGTTATAAAAAATTACCTTTATTAAAAGTAGCCCTTTTTTTGATAACGGAGCGGCTTTTTTCACGTTGTCCGCTAAATGTGCATAAGCGAAAATAACTTATATCGAAGCTAGTCATATTGCTTCAAAGATTTTAATTTTAAGATTTTTTATGTCTAAAATTGCAATAATATCTAACAATTTTGTTGCATTTTTACAGTTATTAACGCATTTGGTTTTATTTATAAGGTGTTTGATTTATAACTAGATTATTTTAACATAATATTTATATTGCATGTCTTCTGTGTTATAAAGTTATAATATAAAAGGGTACTTTTCTATAAATAATTAGTATCTTATAATAATAAGAACGTCTATGTTTGTGTACTTATATTCTGTACTAAATCGTGACCTACACGATGAAATCAATAAATTCAATGAAGCCATGAAACAAAATTTATTTTATTTAGTAGATTTAGCAAAGTAGATGTAAGACGTATTTATTTTTGTGTTAATTTATTTTGTGTGTTTTCATTGATTTGTTTCGTTCAAATTATCCGTGAGAATGCGAGAAATTGTCCACGTTCAAGTTGGGAGATGCGGCAACCAAATTGGATCTAAGGTTTGTTCTGCTTACAATATGAACTTTATTGTTACCTTGCTAATACTCAAATTGCAGCCAAACTAGTCAACCCATAAATCATGCACATATTCACCCTATATTAGAACTCATGAGGACCAAATTCCTTTACAGTTCTGGGAGGTGATATCAGACGAGCACGGAATAGACCCAAACGGTTGCTATCACGGAGACTCGGATCTCCAACTCGAGCGCATCAACGTTTACTACAACGAGGCGTCTTGTCTCAAGTTCGTCCCTCGCGCTGTCCTCGTTGACCTCGAACCCGGGACTCTCGACACCATCCGAGGCGGCCCTTACGGCTCCATATTCCGACCCGATAACATGGTCTACGCGTCCTCCGGGGCAGGCAACAACTGGGCCAAAGGATACTACACAGAAGGAGCAGATCTGCTCGAGTCCATCCTGGACGTAGTAAGGAAAGAAGCCGAGGGATGCGACTGTCTCCAAGGATTCCAGCTCGTTCACTCCATCGGCGGCGGCACGGGCTCCGGGTTAGGAACGCTGCTGCTAGCTAACTTGAGCGAAGAGTACCCCGATAGAATCACCGTCACATACTCCGTAGTCCCAAGTCCTAAAGTCTCGGACACGGTGGTCGAACCATACAACGCGACGCTATCCGTGAACCAGCTTATTGAAAACTCTACACAATCGTACTGCATCGACAACGAGGCGCTTTACGATATCTGTTTTCGAACGTTGAAGCTGAAAACGCCGACGTACGGAGATCTGAACCATCTGGTTTCGTCCACAATGTCCGGTGTGACAACCTGCCTTAGGTTCCCCGGGCAGTTGAATGCTGATTTGAGAAAGCTAGCGGTCAATATGGTACCGTTCCCGAGGCTGCATTTCTTCATGCCCGGTTTTGCGCCGCTGACAGCACGAGGATGCATAAAGTATCGAGCTCTGACGGTACCGGAGCTGACGCAGCAGATGTTCGACGCGAAGAACATGATGGCTGCGTGCGATCCGAGACACGGGCGATACCTCACCGTCGCCGCCGTCTTCCGCGGACGTATGTCCATGAAAGAAGTGGACGAACAGATGTTAAACATCCAAAAAAAGAACAAAGATTACTTCGTAGAATGGATTCCTAGTAACGTGAAAACTGCAGTATGTGATATACCTCCTCGAGGCTTGAAAATGTCTGCCACCTTTATAGGAAACACGACAGCTATACAGGAACTTTTTAAAAGAATCTCTGAGCAGTTCTCATCGATGTTCAGGCGGAGAGCGTTTCTGCACTGGTACACAGGCGAAGGCATGGATGAAAGTGATTTCACTGAATCGGATAACAACATGAGCGACCTGATATCGGAGTACCAGCAGTACCAGGATGCGACCACGAATGACCAGGAGTTCGAAGAGGAGGAGGGTCAGGCTCAGGCGCCTAATGACAGTGATGAATAGGAACAAATAATAAATTATACCCAGCAGGTTATTGCGATTTTATTTAGATAGCGGCGATTATGATGAATGGCTTTGATGACGGATTAGGGATTACCGTCAGAATGATGAGTCACTTATGGACGGGGCAGAAGTTAACCAGATGGTTGCTATAAATATAGTAAACTACAAGCAAGTTGTCCTCTGGCAAACCACGTGACAAAGATGCGCAGAACGCAATCCTTAGGTCAAATTGGTTCTGTGCATCTTTCTCACGTGGTTCGCCGGAGGACAACTTGTTTGTCGCTTAGTACCTATACCTACTTAAAACGCTAAGATGACTTATGTCTGGCCCTAGCATTGATAATCAAAAGCTTCAGTTAAAATATTTATTGGTTACATAAATAAAACATCAAAAACAAAGGTTACGCCTAAACACTAACAACACAAAACGGACAAACATTGGACAGGACAAACATTCACTCTTCTTCCACTTCCTCATCAAATTCCCCTTCATCGTCAGCCGTGGCGTCCTGGTACTGCTGGTATTCAGACACCAGGTCATTCATGTTGCTCTCCGCTTCAGTGAACTCCATCTCGTCCATGCCTTCACCGGTATACCAATGGAGGAACGCTTTCCTTCTGAACATGGCTGTAAACTGCTCGGAAATACGCTTGAATAGCTCTTGGATAGCCGTGGTATTACCGATGAAGGTGGCGGACATCTTAAGCCCTCGCGGAGGTATGTCGCACACGGCTGTCTTTACGTTATTCGGGATCCATTCAACGAAGTAGCTGCTATTCTTGTTCTGTATATTGAGCATCTGTTCGTCCACTTCCTTCATGGACATGCGTCCGCGGAAGACAGCTGCTACAGTGAGGTAGCGCCCGTGTCTCGGGTCGCACGCAGCCATCATGTTCTTCGCGTCAAACATCTGCTGCGTCAGCTCCGGAACAGTTAATGCTCTGTACTGCTGACTGCCTCGGGCAGTCAGTGGCGCGAAGCCAGGCATGAAAAAGTGCAGCCTCGGGAACGGTACCATGTTGACGGCCAGTTTCCTCAAATCAGCGTTCAGCTGCCCCGGGAATCGCAGACACGTGGTCACTCCAGACATCGTCGCCGATACTAAATGGTTCAAGTCTCCGTATGTCGGCGTAGTCAGTTTTAGCGTCCTGAAACAGATATCGTACAGCGCTTCGTTGTCAATGCAGAAAGTCTCATCTGTGTTTTCGACTAGCTGGTGTACGGACAGTGTAGCATTGTACGGTTCCACGACGGTGTCAGAGACTTTTGGGCTTGGAACTACAGAGAAAGTGTTCATGATACGGTCAGGGTATTCCTCTCTGATCTTGGATATAAGTAGAGTTCCCATGCCAGAGCCGGTTCCACCGCCCAGAGAATGAGTTAGTTGGAATCCTTGGAGACAGTCGCATCCCTCTGCTTCTTTCCTGACTACGTCGAGTACAGAGTCGACGAGCTCCGCGCCTTCGGTGTAGTGTCCCTTGGCCCAGTTGTTACCGGCCCCAGACTGGCCGAAGACGAAGTTATCGGGTCTGAAGATCTGTCCGAAGGGTCCGGAGCGCACGGAGTCCATGGTGCCGGGCTCGAGGTCGACCAGCACGGCGCGTGGCACATACTTGCCGCCGGTCGCCTCGTTATAGTACACATTGATGCGTTCTAGTTGGAGATCGGAGTCGCCATTGTACGCTCCGGTAGAGTCGATTCCGTGCTCGTCAGAAATCACCTCCCAGAACTGAAAAGATAGTATGTTTTGTTTGATCTTAGCGAACTGTGTTTGCGATGCGGAATTTTGTATTTTTAGTAAGACTCATTTTGTGTAGCTTACCTTGGCTCCGATCTGGTTTCCGCACTGCCCGGCCTGGATGTGGACGATTTCCCTCATAATGAATTATTTCACAAAGAATTTAGCCCCGTATACTAGATATCAAACTAAACCTTGGGTGATTTTACATAAAAAAATGTAAAAAAAATATAAACAAAACTATTGCTTGTGCATCGCACATGAAATTTTCATGAAAAGTGATGGGCCTGCGTTCTTTTGTCAGGAATGCGTGATTTGAAATTCAAAATTCAAAATTGACTGATGGGGTGTAAACTGCCAGTGATTTTGGTATAGAAACTTCATCAGGGAAATTGTCTCTGGACGTATAAAAGTATTACCTATTTACCAAAAAATATTGGAAAAACATGGAATAAATTTCACAATGGTGTTGGAATTTGCAAACGAAGACCTAAACTATAAATTCACATAACATTGAAGCACAAATAACACCGAAATCACGCAATATCACATCAGGAACTCATTAAAAGGTCGGTTTTTTAATTTGAAACGCTGTTTATGTGATACTTTATGTGGAGAAAGATCATTGCCATTCGCCATGCAATGCTCCCAAAGAAAGGCCAGCGCTAAGCATTTGAGTAAAGCGAAAAATAAGTGTAGAGCTACCTGGCAAATAATAAATGATACAACATATTATGTAGCAACGTTTGAGGGTATAAATTCAATTAACTTTAATGGAGAAATCAAATCACGTCCAGAAGAAATTGCAGAAGCTTTAAACAAATATTTTATAGACATAACACTCAAAACAAACACAAAAGTCAGTTACAAACATAAAGTACCGATATTAAACAATAGCATGTTCTTAATACCGTGCAATACTGATGAAATTAATAAGATTATAATGTCACTAAACAATACAGCAGCTGTGGGTTTTGATGGTATCTGCACAAATGTATTAAAAAGGTGTGCTACTATTATTTCTCCAATACTAGAATATCTAATCTCTCCTTTAGGCAAGGTTCGTTTCCGACTAAGCTCAAAGTATCAATGGTGAGGCCACTACACAAAAAGGATGATAAATTACAAAATGAATAATTATCGTCCTATCAGCCTTATATCAATATTGTCAAAAAAAATTGAAAAGGCGATGCATAACAGATTGAAAAAATATATGGACAATTTCAATATTATACGAGCCGATAAAACGGTTCCAAAAAGGGTAAATCAACGACACTAGCAGCCTATATGCTTATAAGTAAAGTGGTACAACAAATAGATAATCGAATTCCGGCATCGGCAATTTTCTTTGACATGAGTAAAGCTTTCGATTTCGTAAACCATAAGTTATTGATCAGTAAGTGTGAAAACCACATTGGATGAAAACCACATTGTGGTAGGTTATCGTTCAACATACCAGTATAATACTTCAGGGGTACCACAAGGAAGTATCTTAGGTCCCCTTTTGTTTCTTCTGTATATTAACGATCTGCCACCTGCAAAAGAACACCATAGTATACTCTTTGCAAATGATGTATCAGTTGTAGTCACACATAAGAGTCAGACATCAAGTAGTACAAGCCATGAACAACTATTGAACGCAGCTGCTGCTTCGGTGGTAGACTGGCTTGAAAAAAATTTAAATTTAAAATAGTTTTTTACTAAGAGTATGGTTACATGAGAAATGTTTTTATGATTTAAAGGAATTTTTCAATCAAAGTATGTAATTAGGTAATTAGAATTGTTATTTCATGTTTAAAACTAGGTATTGCTAAATAAAATAATATGTTTATGTTTTTATCAACTAATTACTAAGTAAATAATAAGCATGCACAAAAATTCAATTTAATAAGTAATGTAATATTTGTATGCCAGTTCCTGGTGAAACATGCATTTGTACTGTTAACATATATATACCTAACATCTTACCTACCGTGTTTCTGATAAATAAAATATCTTTATCTTTATCTTATATCTATGATGTAAGTCTGTAGTAAAATCACGTACCTAATGCCGAGTACACACGGCTTGACATTCGAACTACTGCAGTAATCTAATCTAATCAAATCAGACGTTGGGATTCAGAGCAGGGCAAAGGCCTCACTTCCTCTATTATATCAGTCTTGTGATTCACCTTATAAAAGATAGGCACGTACCTAACCTAGGTCCCTAGAATTTTACACAAAATTCATAAAAGATAAAAGCGTGTGAAATCATCTTATCGGAATTGAATTTTATTTTTATTGATAGGCGCTATGGTTATGCTATCGTAAGTCTATTTCTACAATATAGTTTTATTTTTACATATGCAATATAACATTTTCAGTTTTGAAATAAACAAAGCAGCAATGTAGCTGCTATGCAGTTGCATCATTGGAAGATTTGGTTGGCAAGATTGTGAGAATATAATTTTGAAAAATGGGTAGTTTTTTGAGACTCCAGCACCGTGAGCCGCCACTCTCGCCGAGCCCAGGAATTTTAAAGGTTGGTGGAAATTACCTAGCCACGTTAATTTTTGGTAAAAAAAAGTGTGTGCTTGTGTGTCAGCTCCGACACACCGACTGTAGTTTACTCCTCCAACTTGGTAACCATATAGGGGAGAGTTGGATAATACCGCGCGGTTGATAATTCCGTGCCCCTTCATATCCCACCAACTACGCATACCAACTGCTTGGCGTGCTAACAATATTGTAGTGCAAGACACAAAACCCCCCTCACGCGCCACAGCAGTCCGTCCGCTCCAAGCGCTCAGAGAAGGAGCACGTGCGCTTTAAGATTTTCGTGTTGCTCGCTACATCTTTTTGCCTGTTTTTGATAAGTGAGTTCATTACTTTTACATATTTTGTACTTATTCAAATGCACTTCTACGTTAAAAATACTGTAAATTTAGTTACTCCATTGATTTTACTTTTGTATGTTTTTTTGGGGTTTTAAAACAAAATGTACGTGTTTGATAATTCCGCGACCAGGGCACGGTATTATCCAAAGAGTTTGGATATACCTATAATAGAGATAATCATAGGAAACTTCAAAGAAAGTCCCACAATTGTTATGTGGGACATAATTATCCAACCAAGTGTATTGTTAAATGGTTCTGTCGCTTTCCATCTACATTGACTATCTTTCAAATTTAATCTCATAAAATGTCATTGTTTTTGTTTATTTTTCAACGGGGTTTTGGTTGTTTTATATTGTTTAATACGTATTGAACTATTGTAAATAGTGAAAAAAATATGTGAAATGTCGAATTGTGCCCTCGTATTATGCCAGTCTTCCGCAAGTATCATGAAAAATCAAGAGAACCTGAATTTTCAGCGGTAAGTATCTATTTGTGTATTTACTCATTAATAACCCATACTAAACACATAATTATTACGTAGAAACATTGAATAACGTCCAATAGGTATAGAAATATGAAGAATCGGCGTTTTTCATGCTAAAATCATGGATAAATCGAGGCTATGATATACTAACTAGGGATATCATAAAACGTAAAAAGATTTGTCGATAAGGCTATACAGACACGACGAGTATACCTAGTAAGATTTTTCGAATAAAGTGAGCCATTGAGGGATTCCGTAGCTGACCCATCTCACTTACACACACTCACACTCTTTGTAATTCGTTCGATTCATATTTTATTTATTGGTATTATATATTTGCCATCCTGCTTACTGTATCATGGTTAAACACAATATCTATGTGTTCACTGTTCAACCATGATAGTGTAATATACAAAAAGAGAGCTTCAAAATAATCACGGCAAATATTACGTTTACACTATTAATATTTCAGGGTGTCCCTTTGGCGTACAATAACGATCGGCAAGAGCTAAAATGTTCTTCCGGCTATTCTTCAAGTTGAACCAAATGCAATGCTCGTGAAGTGTCGCAAGCTAACGGTCAGTACTGAACTTAAAATTGCGTGTGAATATTATAATTATTATTACATGAACTATAAATTAAAAATATAATGTGTTTCAGGATATCCCTTTCATCAATGTACCTAAACCAGAACCTTCGGATATTACAAAAATAAGTTCATCAGTGTTTTCAGACGTACCACCGAAGAACACTAGCATAGAATGTACAGAATGTGCAGTGTGAGATGGTCGATAAAAATCTAGCCTACTCCAGTTTGCCAAAAATTAACTGTTTTAGACAGCGTACGAAAAGCCTTAAAAAAAAAGTACTGATAAAGTATACCAAGAAAATATAATAATAATTTTATTAACTTTATCTATAATTATTATAATTAAAGTTAAGGAACTAATCTATAGGTAGGGTATAAATTTTGTAATGTACTCATTGACCTGTGTATGTTGTATATTATTTTATCTAATAAACAATTGTCATCTTAATTCGTGGTTTTTACAAAGTTCAAGGTTCCTTTAATCCAGAGTGAATCTAGATAACGTTATCATAGTCACGGACTTTAAGTTGTTAGGATTGATATATCAATATCGGTATCGATGAGAATAATTGTGGATCATCGAACTGTTAATATCGATATCGATATTTTATGACTTGGGTCATCTCTGTGGCTCAATCAGTGACAGATTCCCCCTATATTATGACGTACGACAAATGCATGTTTTGTCTCGTTTTATCTAGTGCAAAAAGTGGTATGCGCAAAGAAGATAGCGAATTTGTCAAATTTAGGATTGATTCTATTTACTTCATTCTTCTGAGGTATTATCCAACTGCCGCGCGGAATTGCCATGTTTGAAATTGTAAGGGTATTGATATTTCGTCGGGTAACAAAAACACCAACACTCACATCATCTTATTTTAGTTATTATAATTTCAATTACTTAATTAGCATAATTTTCATTTGATGTGACATAGGTCAAATAACAAATATAGATAAAAAATATAGATAATAATATAAATATAGATAATAATAGAAATAGAACAAATGACAAAATTATACTTCTCAATAACTTATTTAACACGAAGCACGTTAATAGGAAATCAAGTCAAGAATCAAGAAAAGAAAAAGGATTGTGGGATCCGCATGATATGAAGACTGCCCTGCAAGCTGCCACTGCCCTATTATAATAGTAATAATTTAGAGTAGTTATTTATACTGAGACTGGTTAACATTTTGGTAGTATTTTTCATAATATGACATAAAGAGTATTTGATATACGCATGGTATTATCAAACAAGCGCGAAATTACCAAACTCGGGGCACGGTTAGGGTTTGTTCCCGGGAATTCTCGTCCCGGGAATTCCCGGGAAATCGGTCGGTCTCGTACCCGGGAAATTCAGCTCGAGAAAGTCGAGACATCGAGAAGTTTAAATAAACATTTTTACGCTTAGCTTTCTTTGTAAATGCGAGGCGGCAGCGGCATCCTTTGACAGCACGGCTCGTGTCTGTCGGTATCTATACCCCACTGTTCCCACTACTACAGAACCTTCGACAGGAAATAATTCAGAAGTTGTCGAAGCAGGCGTAAGCGAATCAGAAACTGAGCAAGACAGCTTTGCAGCTCAATTAGAGAGAGCAATAAAAGGTGTTTCGAGAAATGGTGAATCAACTAATGCTGTGGTGCTCTCCAAATCAATTATAAAAAAAGAGTTTTTGCTATTTGAAAAAACAGGCAAGAGGAAACATATACAAAGCATTAATTTCAGTCAAGCCGACTTCAACAGAAAATGAAAGGGTATTTTACATATCGGGAAATGTGGTCAGTAAGATTAGGAGCCGGCTGTCTGATAAATCTATTAATGCCTTGGTTTATCTTAAGGCATATTTCATAAGAATTAATAAGCAGGCTTAAAGACAGTTATATTTTTCGTATTAATAGTAGATAGATATATCTTATTTAATTACATTAAAACTGCCAAAAATTGTGATACCATACCACCCACATAGTGAGATTAGTGAGTGATCTTTAGTTATGATGAGAAAAATTATGATTGTTTTTAGTTAAGATGTTTGTTTTAAGCTGATTGTTAACAGAGATTTTGTTTTTTATTAAAGATTAGTGAGATTCGTTATAATAAGAAGAAGTATGATTGTTTTTAGTTAAGATGTTTGTTTTAAGCTGATTGTTAACAGAGATTTTGTTTTTTATTACAGATTAGTGAGATGAGATTAGTTATGATAAGGAGAAGAAGTATGATTGTTTTTAGTTAGCAATTTTGTTTTGAGCTGATTTTGTTAGAATTTGTTATTTTGTTAAAAATTATGTTGATTTTTTTCATGTAAAATAAACACAGTTAAATTAAAGACTCTTTTTATTAATTAAACAAAAATTTAGACGTATTTTATTTTTTCTCGACAACCCGAGAAGACCCGAGAAATCAGGCTCGAGAAGTCTCGACACCCGAGAACTAAAAAACCTCGAGAAATCGGAAACCCTAGGCACGGTATTACCGTACCAGTTTGATAATACCACATTTTCCCATTTTGTGTTGTTTTCATAATAAATTTTCTCTGCATTTGTATGTTCTGCGACGCTAGACAAATAGCTTAATAAATTTATATTCATTATCTGAAAACTTTATTTTAACCCGATCCTAAGCTAAGTTATAGGCATTCTCGCTTAGGGGCCATCCAACTCTACCCTAGTCTGTGGTTACTTTTTAAGTTGGAGGAGTAAACACAGATGAATTGCATAGTTTACTGCTCGCATTTCTCATTCATTGCTCGCGCGATCGCGCGATTGCCAATCGGGACGCCTATTTGACGTTAGTAGGTACGTTTGATCGCGTGATCGCGCGACGGTCGCATCGCTTGCTCGCGCGACGATCGCGTGATCGCGTTCTATTAGGACAACACCCAGAGAAACATCGAGCTGATAAATTAATAAATCTTATGATAGTCGTAGCTCCTAATACCTAATCATTCGCTAGTGTGCTAACTGTGCCAACCTATCAGAGAGTCTTCCTATTTCGGTTTTGAATAAAAGCAAAAGTATGATTCCAGATTTTAATTGTTTTTGGACAAAGACAAATTGTAAAACCAAAATGTTATTATTCTTCTAGCCCTTCGCCTTCCGCTTCTTCGTCGAACTCCCCCTCGTCGTCGGCCGTGGCGTCCTGGTACTGCTGGTACTCCGATATGAGGTCGTTCATGTTGCTCTCTGCTTCCGTGAACTCCATCTCGTCCATGCCCTCGCCTGTGTACCAGTGTAGGAATGCTTTTCTCCTGAACATCGCCACGAACTGTTCCGCTACCCTCTTGAATATACCCTGGATCGCAGTCGTATTTCCGATGAAGGTCGAAGCCATCTTCAACCCTCGGGGAGGGATATCGCAACACGCGATTTTGACGTTGTTTGGAATCCATTCGACGAAGTATGTGCTATTTTTGTTTTGAACGTTGAGCAGCTGTTCGTCCACCTCCTTCATCGACATTCTCCCTCTGAATATCGTCGCCACAGTCAAGTAGCGCCCGTGTCGCGGATCGCAGGCCACCATCATGTTCTTCGCGTCGAACATCTGTAACGTCAATTCTGGCACTGTGAGGGCTCTGTATTGTTGAGACCCTCGTGACGTCAGCGGCGCGAAGCCGGGCGTGTAAAAGTGCAATCTGGGGAACGGTACCATGTTGACGGCCAGCTTTCTCAAATCCGCGTTCAGCTGGCCTGGGAATCGCAAGCACGTCGTGATCCCGGACATCGTCGCGCAAACCAAGTGGTTCAAGTCTCCGTACGTCGGCGTCGTCAGCTTCAGCGTCCTGAAGCAGATGTCGTACAGCGCCTCGTTGTCCAGGCAGAACGTGTGATCCGTATTCTCCACTAAATGGTTCACCGCTAGTGTGGTATTGTACGGCTCCACTACGCAGTCCGAAACTCTCGGACTGGGAAAAACTGAGAAGGTCAGTACGATTCTGTCTGGGTATTCCTCTCTGATGCGGTTGATGAGCAGCGAGCCGAGCCCGGAGCCGGTACCGCCGCCGAGCGACTGCGTCATCTGGAAGCCCTGCATGCAGTCGCAGCCTTCCGCTTCCCTGCGCACCACGTCCAGTATGGACTCGAGGATCTCCACCCCCTCGGTGTAGTGTCCGCGAGCCCAGTTATTGGCGGCGCAGGTTTGGCCATACACGAAGTTATCGGGGCGGTAGAGGCAGCCGAAAGGGCCGGAGCGCACGGCGTCCATGGTCGCCGGCTTCAGGTCCACAAGCACGGCGCGCGGCACGTACTTGCCGCCCGACGCCTCGTTGTAGTACACGTTGATGCGCTCCAGCTGCAGGTCAGAGTCGCCGTGGTAGCATCCGCTCGGGTCGATGCCATGCTCGTCGGATATCACCTCCCAGAACTGTGGACAAACAGATGACGTAAGATACCGTTTGATTACGAAAGCTAACAACACAAACTAGTCATGAAGATTGCTTAGCGAAGTTCCGCTTACCTTTCCACCAATCTGGTTCCCACATGAACCGACCTGAATACTTATGATCTCCCTCATCTTGATAATTTAACAATTGTTTGACCCGGTTACTTGTAAATTTCTCAAAAAGATATCAAAAGATGTACATAAAGTTGAAGCTTATCATTTAACTTAAACTTAAAAAAAATATAAAAAAATATCTAGCTCAAATTCACACCGTGTGCATGACAGCTCAGATTTCAGAAAAGTGACCTGAAAATCTGGTAGAGTCTGTGGAGGAACTTTGAAATTGAAATTCTAGAATTCTGCAATTTTTTCATGAAAAAGTAGAGCAGATTTCATGCCAGTTGGTTCAAAGAAGGTTTCATATTGATTCTTTGTTTTAATGCCCGGTTCACATTATGATTCCATTCCATTCTAGCGGTCATCGCGTGATCACAGCAAGGAACGTGAGCGGTATTGTGCGATAGGCATTGTACGATCTACATCAGTTAGCTGGATGCTCCATCAGATATAATTCGGGACAACCTCGAATTTCATGAATAATTTTCTCAGTTTCTGCTTCTACCCACTACTAGGCTGCCGCGCGAGACTGCTGGCCATTTTCAGCGATACCACACCACTCGTAGTCAACGGTCACCTTAAAATATAAAAATGTCTTCTAAAATATAGTTAAGCAAGCAAATCTCTAATTGTAAAATATTATGTAGAAGCAACAATAATCTTTATCCGCTATTCGTTTTTATAGTACTCATTATCCTGATACTACATTCACAGTTCACACTCTCGCTTCGTGCTTGTCTCCTGTCTCGGTCCGCTCCTCGCGTGATCGATGGTAGGTAAATGAGCTTCCTGTTTACACTCTTGTGATGAGTTCAGTTGTCTTTGAGTTAGCAAATGGCAACAATGGAGGACGTCGAAGTGTTAGCGGCAACAAGTTTTTCAGGTCCCATAGAAATTTCATGAAAATCGGTTCAGTGCTTTGGTATTGAAATCAATATAACTGAAAAAGTGACGTCATCCAAGTAAACGGAATTGCGTATTTTTTTTACCTTTGACTATTCAGTAGTGGTTACGGTTACGGTCACTATAACAGTCCAATTGAAGTTGGTTGTAGGTAGTATGTTTTTGTAAAACCTTGATTATTTTAAGATAAGGCTCCTCATATCCGAATTCCATACAAAATGTTTCGGATAAATACTCAAAAAGTACGCCGTATTATAGTAATTTCTTCACACTATTCGTTTCCTCTATGTTTTTTGATTTCGTAAACAAAAAAAGTGAAAGGTTTCATACTTTAATTTAGATTTTATACGTGTTTTTAAGTTAGTTGGGTTAATTTTAAAACACGTATAAAATCTAAATTAAAGTAGAGACAACTGATAACGAGAGTGTAAACACAGGAAGCTCATTTATGCCTAGATCACACGTACCGAGTACTCGGCCGAGACAGTAAAATGTTACTCGGCCAAGACAGTGAAAGCTTTCAGTCACTCGCTCAGCCGAGCACTCAGCGCTATGTTCATACGTACCGAGTAGGTACTCGGCCTAGAGCACTGTCTCGGCCGAGTACTCGGTACGTGTAATCTAGGCATATAACAGTATGTACATATTATGTTATGTAGGTACCTATCGTATCATAGAATCCTATTTCGGTTTTGAATAAAATCAGAAGTATGATATCAGATTTTAATTGTTTTTGGACAAAGACAAATTGTAAAACCAAAATGTTATTATTCTTCTAGCCCTTCGCCTTCCGCTTCTTCGTCAAACTCCCCCTCGTCGTCGGCTGTGGCGTCCTGGTACTGCTGGTACTCCGATATGAGGTCGTTCATGTTGCTCTCTGCTTCCGTGAACTCCATCTCGTCCATGCCCTCGCCTGTGTACCAGTGTAGGAATGCTTTTCTCCTGAACATCGCCACGAACTGTTCCGCTACCCTCTTGAATATACTCTGGATCGCGGTCGTATTTCCGATGAAGGTCGAAGCCATCTTCAACCCTCGGGGAGGGATATCGCAACATGCGATTTTGACGTTGTGTGGAATCCATTCGACAAAGTATGTGCTGTTTTTGTTTTGAACGTTGAGCAGCTGTTCGTCCACCTCCTTCATCGACATTCTCCCTCTGAATATCGTCGCCACAGTCAAGTAGCGCCCGTGTCGCGGATCGCAGGCCACCATCATGTTCTTCGCGTCGAACATCTGTAACGTCAATTCTGGCACTGTGAGGGCTCTGTATTGTTGAGACCCTCGTGACGTCAGCGGCGCGAAGCCGGGCATATAAAAGTGTAATCTGGGAAACGGTACCATATTGACGGCTAGCTTTCTCAAATCCGCGTTCAGCTGGCCTGGGAATCGCAAGCACGTCGTGATCCCGGACATCGTCGCGCAAACCAAGTGGTTCAAGTCTCCGTACGTCGGCGTCGTCAGCTTCAGCGTCCTGAAGCAGATGTCGTACAGCGCCTCGTTGTCCAGGCAGAACGTATGATCCGTATTCTCCACCAACTGGTTCACCGCTAGTGTGGTATTGTACGGCTCTACTACGCAGTCCGACACTCTCGGACTGGGAAAAACTGAGAAGGTCAGTACGATTCTGTCTGGGTACTCCTCTCTGATGCGGTTGACGAGCAGCGTGCCAAGCCCGGAGCCAGTGCCGCCGCCGAGCGACTGCGTCAGCTGGAAGCCCTGCATGCAGTCGCAGCTCTCCGCCTCTCTCCGCACCACGTCCAGTATGGGCTCTAGGATCTCCACTCCCTCGGTGTAGTGTCCACGAGCCCAATTGTTGGCGGCGCCGCCCTGGCCATACACGAAGTTTTCGGGGCGGTAGAGGCAACCGAAAGGGCCGGAGCGCACGGCGTCCATGGTGGCCGGCTTCAGGTCCACAAGCACGGCGCGCGGCACGTACTTGCCGCCCGACGCCTCGTTGTAGTACACGTTGATGCGCTCCAGCTGCAGGTCAGAGTCGCCGTGGTAGCATCCGCTCGGGTCGATGCCATGCTCGTCGGATATCACCTCCCAGAACTGTGGACAAACAGATGACGTAAGATACCGTTTGAATACGAAAGCTAACAACACAAACTAGTCATGAAGATTGCTTAGCGAAGTTCCGCTTACCTTTCCACCAATCTGGTTCCCACATGAACCGGCCTGAATACTTATGATCTCCCTCATCTTGATAATTTAACAATTCGTTGACCCGGTTACTTGTAAATTTCTCAAAAAGATATCAAAAGATGTTCATTAAGTTGAAGCTTATTAATTAACTTAAACTAATAAAAAAATTAAAAAAAAATATCGCGTAAATTCACACTGTGTTCATGTTAGCTCGGATTTCAGAAAACTGAACCGGAAATTTTGTAGAGTCTGTGGAGGAAATTTCAAATTGACATTCTAGAATTTGGCAGATCTTTTCATGAAAAAGAAGAACAGATTTCATGCCAGCAGCTTCAAAGAAGGTTACACATTGGTTCATTTTAGGACATGTATCGCCAAGATTTATCAATCAATGCTCTCTATCGATATTAATACGAACTACGTCGTGCTCGAGGAAATTGGTTGGTTTAGTATTCAGAGTATCGCGGACGGTGTGCTCGCTCTCTACCGGCGCTGACGCGTGTAAGTTCAGGGTATTTCAGTTAGGTGGCGCAGTCGTGGCTTCAGGATTGTTTTGTTTTCAGTCGTACCGTACTGTCACTATTGTCATGGCGCTCGCCTGAAATGTCAGGGAGGGCGCCCCGTATACAATGTAAATTATTAGTAAATCCTGTATGATGTAGTTGTTTTTGATGAGTGCCGTGTGTGTGGTGTGTGAGAGTCCACGGAGTGATGTCATTGGCCGACGGAAATGTGGTTACGGATGAGAAAAAAACAGGTTATTGTGAGGACAGCACCGACAGTGACAATGATACTGAGAGGAAACGTCTCCTGCGGAGGGTTTCCACCAGCAAGTGTGTCGGAAGATTGGTGAGTTTATTCAGTACTATGTGGGGCTGGTTTACAAAGTATAGAGGCCTGGGCGTGCCAGACAGCTGTCAAACTGCGGCGGGAACGAGGGTGGGGGGATCCCATGTGCCCGGGCCGCGCCGGGATCCCATAGGTACTTTAATTTTTTGACGACATTGCCTTTCATGTAAGTTGGTATGGTGATGGTAATTTTTGTGCAGAGGAATAAGGTGTGAAGGACGTTTGACCTATTTCGTTTGGAATGGAAACTGGATCTCGGAGGGGAGAATGCGTTGTAGGGTGACCATACGTTTATGAAAGCGGTTTGTTTTTTTTTTTCAAATAAAAAAAAAAAAAAATCCACGAAGGATTCGAATAACTTTTCATGTTCATGTTAATTTGAAAAACGTACAAATTAAAAAAATGGAAACAGGTGGGTACTTCAAGAGACATAATGAAATTCAAAATCTAAATTGGTACTTATAGGTAATTTTATAGTAAATAATCAAAGGGTAATTAAATCAAAATAACCAAGTACTCATCAAACCTTGAGTTACCTGAGAATGGGTACTTGACCTTGTTTACTGATGTTTCTGGCAATGTTTAGGAAAATAAATGTCCTGGAAAATGGGCACTGCGTCAAGAACTTTCAGATTTACGGTCACCTTTACCTGGCCACTGGGTCTTTGCCCTTCTTATAAACGACTTCCATTCTTCATGCTTATCCCGCTGTAACGGGTCCAAGTGCTGAATGGAGCGCTTAATCAGCTAGTCTGAAATGAAAATGGTGCCTTGATTATCTTTTATTTACTTATAATGAATAATATGAATTTTAGTTTTATCTACATACATTTTGAGACCATTATTGACAACTATACTAACATTATATACACGTGAGCAATGTTCGATCTAAATTTAGGTTCCAAAAAACTTAATATTTATGCCTAGATTACATATACCGAGTACTAGGCAGTAGACCTATTATTACTAAAACTATCGAAATAAAAATAATCAACAGTAAGTAATAGTAGTAAAAATAGTTAGTACCTACTGAAGACTGGACTGTTTTTGATAATTTATTATCAAATACTTACTTACATGCTTACATCGCAATGATCTAAATCCGTCACAAAAACATCAACACTAAAAGGAAGCACAACAATTTTAACTTAACCATCAACCATGTACAACTTTCTCTCTACGTTTACGTCGCCCTCGTTAGTCCATGTAAATTGTGAAAACACTGATTCGATCGGTATCGCTAAAAACTCGCGCTCGCATACATAACAAATACGTTGTTACCTGAATAAACATTGCGTACCACTCGACGAAAATAATCTTCCGAATCAACTCGACTCAAACTTATCTTGACACGTGACGTACATTGTAGTCACCCTACTGAATAGTAGCCCCGACCGTGGGCAGTCACGGAAATCCGTCTGTCAATCTTTTGATCTACTGTCTTGGTTAGACTGTTTACGAAGACACCATAGCTCTATAACTCTCTACCCCTCACTGATTTCAATGAAAATCTTCACGTCTTTCCTGGTTTCCTGTCAAGACGTAAGTTTTGAATTGATTATGCCTTGGATCTTTTTCCACGATCTGTAGGTACCTGTGCTTTATTAATATAAATGGGCCCTTCTAAAATTTAGATTCTTCACCAACTACCTATGTCTTACTTCTATAATAATAAGATCTAATGACGACACTATTGGTCAAGTGGCATGTGTGTTGGGATGTCACGCCGGTCGCGGTTTCGATTCACGCTTCAGGACAAACATTTGTGTGATGATTTGATGAATATCGGTGTTTGTCCTGAGTCTGGGTGATTTCTATTCTTTGTATTTATTTACAAAAAAAAAAGTATTTAAGTATTCTATCAGTCATCTGGGTCCCATAGTTAGGTAGTAGGCTCTGTTTAGTCTGTGGCTAGATGGCGTTGTGTGATATGTCAGAAATATTTATTTATATATTTTATTTATAATGGATACTCAATGATGTTTATCTAACGCACTAGGGATGGCGTAGCCCATGTTTGTCCAAGTACAAACTCGAACCAGTTCGGACCAGGCGACCACAGTAAGTAGGGGCAATCCGGTCTCGATAAATTTGTGGACCCACTACAGACTTCCATTAGAGGGCGAGAGGCTCAAATTGATGGAGTAGCGTAGCGGGATGAGTCATTAGCCTCTGCGGGCGGGAAAGCTTTCGGGGCCATTGTGGTAGTGGTTTAATGGACTATCTCTCTACTCTTTCATTTACCCTCCTATTGAGTAGGTATAAACGGGGTAGAGTTACTCGCGCTTTCAGCTGTAAACTTATTATATTATGATTCCTTTTTTCTATGCGTTTCTGTTTTCAACCGACTTCAAAAAGGAGGTTCTTAATTCGATTAAATGTTTTTCTTTTTTTTAGGTATTTGTTACCTCTGAACTTTGTTACCTCTGAACTTTGTTACCTCTGAACTTCGTTACCTCTGAACTTTGTTACCTCTGAACTTTGTTATTTATGAACCTGAACCTGAACATGTACATATTTGTAAAACCTTTATTATTAAAACGACTAAATGGATAACGACTAAATATTAGGTATTGGGTTGATATTTCAAAAACACTCTGAATTTGGTTTGTCAATTAGTTTTTAAAATTTAGTTTAAAAGAAATCAAGACAAGAGAAGTAAATTAAGTCATTATTATCCTCCATAAACGGTTGTGAAAGGAATAATTTTTAAACCATTAAGTAGACGAGTATCTTTTATGAGAAACGGTATTCTGGAAAAATGTATCGTAGCTAACGAAAGTTTATCTGCCAAGCCACAAAACAAGCTGTCATATAAATCATGCAAATATAATTTTCTTCTTGAATGAGTATCTAGTCCCCTACCAGTTATCCCATTATCAGCCTTATTTCGACGTTTGAGAGTTTATAGTAACTTAGCTTGAGAAAACTTCGACGTGTGTTTGTCGTTGGAATATGGACTTTAGGTCTGTTGAAATAGAGTTTGGGTTGCGGGATATCGCAGCAATATGCTGCGTTGTCTGCATGTATCTGCAGATAAAGTCCTGGATCCTGCTTTTATGTGGACACCTTGCTGCCGCAAACCCATTATTCTACTAACAACCTTATTGCGTTTCTTATTTCTATTTCTCACTAGGTACTTTTACTAAATTTTTTAGTGAGTAAGTAGGTAATTAGGTAGTGGGAGGTGGCTAGCGACTGCAAAAAGTGGATGGAGGGGAAGGAGGGGAGACCTTTGCCCAAAAGTGGGACACAATAATAGCTAAAAAAAGCGGGCTCGAGTAAGTTTTAGGAAGTTCTGATATTTTTTTTAATTACTATATATCTCGATGTTTATAAGGATTTCTCTTATCAAGGTTTCAGCTGTATATAGGAATATGCGTCACTCACTACAGAGATGTTCTTGCTCCCACCTCCACGTATGTAGGTAGGTACCTACATATACCTACCTACCTACCTAGATTTTCTTACATTTGCGTATTTTGCGTCTCTACTTATCATATTAAGTACTCTACAACAGCTATAATACCCCTTACGTAGGTATCTACTCAATGTTCTATATCTGTAACCTGTTGTAAGAACCATACATTTAAAATACCTACCTATAATAGTTTTCAAACATGTTCAATTGTAAATTACCGGTTTTTACAAATTTACGTTGACTTAGCCATACATAATGTTGTGAACGTAAGCTCTTAAATTGTAGGTTTCAAACAAGCTAGGTATGTTGGGTGGGTCACAACAAAAATACAAAAGTATCTCCATTCGATAAGAAGTCATCAAACTTTGGTTCAACTAAGTAGATTAATATCAGTCCGTCTTCAAAATCAATATTTGTTTCACAAAGTTCGAGCGGTCGCCAAGTTCGATGCAAAGCAATAGTTTATCTGTCTATACCTACCTACACTGGTCCCTACTCATCATAGTATAGGATAGTGAAGGAACACAATTTAGACATCAGCTTTGTGAAGCTAAGGATAATTGCATAGCGGTCGCCACAGATTCTGTCCAAAACAAAGTCGTAGAAGAGTGGTGTTGTTATCTCTCAGTTTGAAAAAGAGCGCGCCCCTCCTCTTGCGCGTCTGCCCTTTTTCCTTCCATTATGTCAATTTTTTTTTAATTTGATTATAAAATCAGTAATTGCAGCGATAATGGAGGGGCGTGCATTTTTAGACTAAAATATCAACATAGCTAAACCAAGCAACAAACATACTAGTCATTGTTGGAATGTCTCTACATTCACTCACGTTGTAGGTCAGGAAATTATAAAATTCTCTTATGGTAGATTTAAGGTTTAAATTGGACGTTAAAAAGGTTTTACTTTTTCGAACATTGTTAAAGCATTAAAAGATTATACACTGCACCTATCGATACACTGTGTATTGCATTTCTATTGTTATTTTGAGGGTAGTTTGCTAAATCACCGCCTGCCCGAACGTGAAGAGCTTGAGGCTCTTCAGTGCATTGACGAGAGTCACTGTGATCGGGTACGTATGGACGTTTTACCCAAAACCGTCGTTTCCCCCCTTTTTTGGCCGTGCCAAATCTGCATCTCAACATTTGATAATCGTGAAGTGTCGTGGGCTCATAGCATAGCCGTGCTGTGTGCGTTTTCCAAAGACTTTCGAACCTGGACCCGCCGTGCGAGTCCATAGGACCTTGCCTGCCACCAAACCAAAAAGCCAGGAGCAGCAGTCAAAGGTAGGTGGTGTTCAATTGCCTTAGGAACTCAGTGGAATCGTTTTCAAACCTTTGGGTCTGAAACACTGAAGTTTCAGAACACAAAATACATACACTAAAATTGCCAGTAAAATTATTCTCAAAAGGTTTGGATTAAAAACCGCACACTATGTTTGTACCTACCTAAACTGATCCTATCTTAGAGAGACTGCTATTTATAATTGAAACATATGTTTATACTTGGGTAGCACGGAGCGCAAGTTGTGCGCTTTTAGGATTATTTCAAACGTCTCTGGAAGACGAGGACAAAGACCCTAAAGTTTGAAGTTCGGAAGAGTAGCATTCTTAGATAAGATGTTAAATTCGCGATTCATTTTATTGTTTGTTGATATCTTCGTGAAACGTCCATTTTGACCGAAGGTGCTCTGAAAAGTGACTTGATTGAGTTTAATTAAATCGAGACTACGTGCTATTTCAATCTCGATGCTATAAGACAGTTTCGTAAGTCGGAAGTATGGACATTGTTTCCAAAAGCCAATGCAACACAGTGGCTGCAAAGCAATATCTTACAAACTCTCGCAGAAAGGGGCGGGTTTCGTCTACGACCCGCTACTATAAATTTTCTGTGATAAGAAAATGTCCAAGCATTCACAGCATAGCCATAGAAGAAAGAAACCACAATGAAAAAAGTCTATGAACATAGCTTAATCAGCCTACGTATTTTGTTCCAACTGCTGGAACTTAAGCTTCTCTTAGGTAATCGATGAAAACGAATCACAAAATTGCCGTTGTGAAATCGTAGCTCCAATTTATTCAAGTGCGATTTCTTCATGAACCTCTAGTTCATCGACCCACTGCAGATCGTATCAGCATTCGGACATGTTTACCCGCTGGCGACGCGCCAACAACTGACATGACACCGTGTTTGCGGTGCTGACTTGTGAAGGTGCAATTTGCAGTTGATTGTGACTGCAAGCCAAGTTTGATTGATGTCTGTATATTTAATGCCAGTAAGTGGAGCACGATGGTTTTATCTTCTGAATCTGGGTTCCGCCAGTAGCATAATGGATTTGACTTGGTCGCTTTGATATTGCTTTATGCATATTCCGTTCGGTGCAGCCTTCACTTCAGTTTGCGGTAGCTCTCGTCCGCAACTCATACCTACAGCAAGCTACAGAAATCCCAATTGGAATTAAACAGTTTTCTGGTTTCTTGTATTGTATTTCGTGGCGCAGTCTTTTTAAATTAGGCAATTATCTTGTTTTTTGTATCCTTGTACCTATAAACTTCTCTTGCACCTCAATAAAAATAATCTCTATAAAATCTTTTATAGAGATTATTTTTACGAGAGACGTTTACCGACCCAAAACCTGTCTTGTCCGTCTCCGCTCTAAAAGGCACTTCTCACCAATTACAAAACTACTTAACCAATATACATTAGGTCTAATTTAATATCACCCTACCGAGCTAAGTAGCACAGCATATTATGGCTGAGTGGTAATAGATAGGCTTTCGTAGCCACAGAATAACGTACAGTTCAGCTTTTGATGGACAAGCGGTGCTCTAGACTGCACTTTACTGGTGATTGAGAATGTGTATCTAGCTGATGGCATCGAATAATGCAAGCTCAAGAACATAAATAATGTAGGATTTTAAGTCTAGAATCGTTGAGCTAAGATCACTTCGTGAAAAAAAAAGAAGTGAAAAATTCGGAGTGGACGTTGATTAATCGTATAATTTTTCGGAATTTATTTTTACTATATTCCATGTAACTTTTGTTTTTGCTGGTAGAGAAGCTTTGTCTAGGATTTCAGACTGTCTCATAATTTGATTTATGGGCTAAAGGACACTCACTCGGCAATTTTAGCAAATTCGCAACGCAGTGCTGTATTTTTTTGCATTTTAGACATTTATGTAAACAAAATATCTAGTTAACTAAGTACTTACCTACTAACTTACTAAAGTCGTGTTTAAACTACCAATTGGGAGTTATTTTGGTGTTTAATTTTCTGGCTACCATGCCACCTAAATGTTCCAAGTTTTAAATTATGAAAAAAATGCAGAAGGGCTATCTGTGTGAGCTGTGTCAGAATATTGGTTTCTACAAAATGTAAGAGTGACAGCGGGGCGAGTGTTGCGCCCTAGCCTAGCCTAGGCGCGATAGCCTTTTTTTTTTTTTACATGGGGAAATCCTCATGGATGCCCACCGACCTTGGGAGAGGGCGGAGGGGTATGTCGGACTCATACCGACTAAAACCCCATGGTGGCCGACCTCTGCGCATTAGAGGGACCACGGGATATCCGAAGAACACGTACCGGTGTCTCTCACGCACGTTGCTGTGAGGCCCATCCCAGGGAAGGCTTGCGCCGACCCCGAGCTCCGCTTGCAGTGCATGCCTACCCGTGCACTGCAGCCGTCCCGGGTAGGCGCGATAGCCTAGCCTATCTAGCCCTAGCCTAGAGCTAGATAGGTAGTAGGTAGAGTTTTCCAAACGATGTATGAAACTAAATAATTTATCAATGATGCGTACCTACCGATTGACGCGAAGCCATAGCAAAACGACTAACGGTAACCGTATGTTCAATATTTACCATATTTATTTTGAAACATAAATAAACTTAATTTTTTAAAATTTCTTTGCCATATTTATTTCAAATAAAATTATTCTCGTGAATTGTTAAACGCTTTTTTCAACGACACGCAACCTGCTCGTGACAGAGAACATAATTAAGATACCACGCCTCAAGGACCTCTTGTTTTTTGTGCTTTTTATCTCTGGAATGAAAATAAAAGGCAGGAACAATTTGTTTCTACCTTTTTATAATTCGTTCGCAATTTGAGAGTGAAAATAAAAAATGTGTCTCCCTGTAATACTTACCTACTTAGGTCCATTTACTTCACATTGATCATTTCAAGTTTTCCCGAAAAATTATGTAAATCTAGCTGTTTACCTAAATAGCCTGATATAGAGTTCCAGTTATACCTATACTAAACCTCCCTGATATTAAGTTCCATTTAAGAGCTCTATTATGCAAAACCTGATCAGTGATATTGGCTTGAAAGGACAACGACTAGTTTAATCACACTTATCGTACAATGTGTGCAACAATACGCAATCAAGCGCTTTTGAACTTGCACGTAGCTCTAATATTTCAACCCTATTTTGTCATAAGAACTTGCTTGTTAGGTATTAACCTAACGTATACATGTTTTAATGGGATAAAAGCATAGATGAATAACGGTGTTCCTATAGAACAAGATGGACAGTACCAAACCAAAATGGATGCGGTATATAGGACCGAAAATTTTCAAACACCCTGTCAATAAAAATGAAATACCTATCTCTATTTTCAAATAATGTTTGTTACTTTTTTCGATGTAGTTTTATTGACAATGAAAAAGCCTACCTTAAACATATAATAGTTATTTAGCCCTATTACTTATTTTTCAAAAATTAGCATCGGACCAAAATGTACTAGGAGTTAGCCAATGTGGCTCCCTTTTCTTGGTCGCATTTTCAAAGTACTACATTGTATTTCAATACTTTAATACTTCTATGGATACAAGTAACAAGAGTTGTTTCGATGCCCGCAGCCCGTGGTCAAGGAGGGTTATCTGATGAAGCAGACGCGCAGCTTTCAACGATGGCAGCGGCGCTACTTCCGGCTGCGCGGTCGCACGCTCTACTACGCCAAGGAGAAGGATGTGAGTACTGTCATACTTAAGCCTCGATGAGACAGGGCTAGTAGTAGTTTACAAGCTACAAGCCAGCGAGTATAAAAATTAGCGAGTCACTACTCGCTAGCTTTTATACTCGCTTTGAAAGTAATGTAAGTTGTACTGCTAGTTGAAAAACCTCCCGGACAGTGGTCCGTCAATGACACAAGGCTTTTTTACACGCTGCTTGTTGGCGAGTTTAAAGGCTGGCGTGTGAGCGAGTTAGCTTTCGGGAAGGATTTTCAACTAGCAGATTGTAAAAAAGCCGATGACACGGGGCGAGTTTGCAAGCTACAAGCGAACTCCCTGGCTTGTAGCTTGTAAACTAGCCCTGTGTCATTGAGGCTTTTTATACTCGACTATAGGTATATAATACATATGTTATTTAATTAAGTTTGTAAACGATAAACACTCTATGATACCAAGGTTACCTTCTGAATGCTATCTTTATTTACAAGAGTTAAATTTATAATAAAATCTGGCTTTTCTGAAATACAATTTAAAACAAAAGGAGAAACAAAAATTACACGAAAAAATAAAGGATGAAGTTTCAGTTTGGTGTTAAATAGAACATTATAAAAATAGAACATTCTAACACTGAAAAAAATTGAACCATCATACAAATTTTAACCGACTTTAACTGCGAAACTAAGAAATAAAATCAAATCAAGCTATTATCAAGCTTGTCTTTCCCTCAGCTGATTTTAAGCCGATACAAAAGTTTTCGTACTATCTCCTTCGAAATACGTAGGTTACTATCAGTTTGTTTTGGTTGTCTCAAAGCTGAAAATAAATGTGACCTATTTTAGAGTTCCGCACCTACTTGTTTGTTACAAAATACCAGAGACTAGTTCGTCTATGGGAAAACTAAGAAATGGGATGGAAATGGGTCGTTTTCTCGTCGATCCCAACCTAAATCGTCGATGACACAAGCTTTTTTACAAGCTGATAGTTGGCGTTTTTATACGCTAGCGTGTGAGCGTGTTAGCTTTTGGCAAGGATTGTCAACAAGTAGATTGTAAAAACGCCGATGATACTTGGCGACTTTACACTCTACAAGCGAAGTCGCTGGCGTGTAGCGTGTAAAAAAGCCGTGTGTCATCGTTCTATCTATAATCACGGTTGTACAAAAACATAGACAACCGACTTAAGAATTAGACTGTTTTAGTGACCGTAAACACCACTGAAAAGTCACAGGGAAGCAAAATACGTAATTTATTTTACTTCGACGACATTTTTTTTTCAGTTATTTAGATATGAAAACTAAACTACTGAATTGATTTTGAAGACATTTTATGGGACCAATCTGATTATCTGAAGTATATTATCTCAAACAAAAAAAAAAAAATTTAGAATCGGTTCATAAACAACAAAGTTTAAAACAAACAAATAAAAACTAAAAAAAAAAACATTCAACCGAATTGATAACCTCCTCGTTTTTGAAGTCGGTTGATAAGTAGAGCATTTGCTCAACAATTTAAATTAAAAAAACCTCAAACATAACGCAGGTACAGGAACGCTATAGCCACGACAAAAATTCACGTATTTTAATAAAATTGTACACGGACAGAGTTTCTCAGGCGGAAAAATGTGTAGAGTATGAATTTAATATTTCGCGCGTTCCCTCGCTTTCGCGTGACGCTGACAGTTGACAGTTTAATTTTTACGCGGTAACGTAAGTGGGGCACTTGTCCGACAAGTACTTGCTTACTAAATGTGACTTGAAATTAACTTCTCTTAATGGGGTGTTGGTGTCTGAAAAATTTTTTTTTTTATACGACGGACAATAGCGTAACGGTCGAGCGAGTGGTATCGTAATGTATTTTCTTGATTAAATCTACAACTTATAGGGTTATTTAATTGTGCGTATTGTATACAATTAATAATCATAATCATTTAAGTACTTAATGATTTTTTTCATTCTTAAAATCATGCATGTCTTATGAACCTTTTTTCACTAATAAGGCCATGCAGTCTTATGAATGAAAAAAGCTTTAAAAATATTTCTACTAACAGCTCTACCATGAAAAAAATGGGTATGAATGATTGATTTATAAAATATTTAAAATCGATGGAGAACATCGAGCCGTTTGCTGAAATAATATTCCCAAAGGGACCTAAATATCTAGTACTGAATATTTAAAAGGCATCGGGAATGGCCCGAACAAGCTGTTGATATTCACATTCAAACGGGACAGACAATCTTTTTCTGCCCAAAAGCTACACCCATCCCTTTCAGCCGACAGCAATATCACTACTAGAGGAAGAGAGATGAGAACATTTGAAGATGTCTCTTAATGCTCTGTTTATGTAATTGGCTCTGGCTGTACAGGTACATGCGAGACCGCTGGGCGCCACTCGCCCGCCTTGGTAAACGTTTCAGGCCTTCAGTCGCGCGCCAGGCGCCGTGAAACACGGACGCCTGATCTCGTCTCTAGAAAATACCAACGTGCGATCACACAATCAAGAATTTTTCAATTAAAATACTTCTTTAAACTTTTTCAAAGCAATATCCTATGCCTTGTAGACTGTCGTGCGTGTAGTGTATGCGTTATATATTTTTCTGAGTATGTTTGATGTTATGTTACTTTGAACTGATCTGACCTGGTTTTTATTTTGAATCTGTTGCACAATTTTGCGGTGTTGGAGCGCTTTTGATGTAGGTAAGTACAAATTACAAAATGTATTTATTTGAAACGTGTTAATTTGGATTAGCACGGTTTATATTTGGATCGGAAACCGCAGGATGAGCCTACTGAGCCCAACGGCTATGATAACGAAATTAACCCAAATTATCTATTGTAGAACAGCAATATTAATTATTATAAGGCTTCAGTAGGTTTGAGTACCTATATTTAGAGGTGGGGACTACGAAAACATATACTACTATCACTCAGGTAGAGTTAAACAAGTGGGGTTTAACCTACCCTACCCTACTATACATATATGCATACATTAAATGCTGTACAATGATATTAAAACTAAGGAAAAAAGAAGAGTTGAACTGCTCTGTCCTGTTTATATGAGACATTTTCAATTTCATGAACACAGTGGTAGGCAGCATGTACTTACTTTGAATTACCAAGTCCGGTGAAGTCCTGCTAATAGCGCTCGTCATTATTAGAAAGTGAATTCTAGCAGCTTAATCCCTTAAGTAAATTTTAATATTCTTGTTTCTTGTAAAAAAATAAAAATCAACGCACATTAAATTAAAATTATATTTTTCTAGCCCGCAACGATATAGAATGTTAAGCCTAAATTAGGCTTTCAGGTCCATTATTCATTGAATTTTTAGTGTGAAAATTCGAATAAAGTTCTAACGCCGAATACTTTACAAGATTACTAAAAAAATGTGTTCATCAAATCAGACTTATTATTTAATGGCGCTACAAATAAAAGTTCACACCTAGATCTAATATCTGTGGGTTCACACTTTCAGAAGCCAGTAATAATAACATTTTATTAGTGAAAATGGGATATATCATAATGGATAATCATAATGTGATAGTTTGATTGAATACTATAATAAAGACAACATCTGTAGCTTAGGTACAGAGCATAGTCGATCGATTGCTCGTTCGGTTTCAATCGAGGTCTTATTGCAATCTCGAGACAATCATCCTACAGCCAAATACTTGATCACATTCCTATCGAGATGAGAACTGGTAGCCGTATCACGAACATTTCTAACGATCCAATTCGTATTATTCAGACATTTCATTTCGAGTGAACAGTAGGTACCAAATGAAAGGCGAAAATGAACGAAAATGAACTGTCTGACAGCAAATTTATTAAGCGTCGATGAAATTTTACACGCTACAAGCCTAACTTGTAAACTCGCCCAGTGTCATCGGTTTTTTTACAATCTGCTAGTTGACAATCCTTCCCTAAAGCTAACTCGCTCACACGCCAGCTTTTAAACTCGCCAACAAGCAGCGTGTAAAAAAGTCTTGTGTCATTGACGCTTTAGTGGTTCGCATAATGTAGGTAGAAGCAAATTCATTTCCCACTGTCAGAGCTTTCAATAAGCTCACTGACTTGACATCCATATCTATCTACCTCATGCTGCATTAACCCCCATTGGAAATCATCCGATCGCAGATGCATTGTGGTGCTTGAATGGATTTCCGCTGACGTATCTGATCATACTGTACTAAGCCAATATTGAGAGAAGACTTCGATGTAATTCAGTATTCGATTTTCAGTCATGTAATTGCCTGTTGGGTAGGTAGGTTACATCTCAGGTCTTATATGTTGTCTAGAAAGAGCAGTCTACACAATATTACCCGTTTGGGATGTTACATTCAATAGAGGAGAGCCAATATTAGTAGATTATAAGCAAAAAAAAAAATTTTCTTTTTAAAATTATAGGAAAAAAATACTTTAATTATAAGTCGCCAAAAGAGTCATTGTAGTAATCTTTCAATTATAAGTCGCCAAAAGAGTCATTGTAGTAATCTTTCAATTCGCAGAAGCATTTTTGCAGACTTCATTCTCTAGGATCTTTAAAAAAAATTCAAGGGTTTAAATTGGTGGGTATTGTTCCATCGCGTAGATGATAGTCGTATGTCTGTAAGGTACGTTACGTAATGAAATAAGAGAACCTATTTAATAAATTGAAATACGTGCGTTTTTTTTCCAAAATAATTGGCGAAAATATGAATACTCAGTAATGTTACACAGCTTTTGAAATCGAAATTTCATGAAATGGCTAATCTCGCTGGCCACATGATAATATGGCCTGGCCAAATCAATAAATCAGCGTTTGATAATATGAACAGCTATACGCATGGCCACTTCTTGAATTTGACTTCATGAAATGGCTAACCGTTAGAGATCATATCGTAAAATAATAGTAATAAATAAATATTTAGGACATTTTCACACAGCGTAATCTAGCTCCAAACTAAGCAGAGCTTGTGCTATGCATGGGAACCAGATAACTGATAGATTAACTATATATTTATTATAACTTTTTTTTTAAATACATACATAGAATAAATAGAAAACACCCAGACTCAGGACAAACACCGATGTTCACCACACAAATATTTACCCTGAGCGGAAATCGAACCCGCGACACCGAGCATGGCAGTCTAACACACTTGCCACTCGACCATCTGTGTCGTCAATTGGTTGGTAACTACCCTTCTAGACTCCTGAATTCCTCCCAACGGTTGCTTCTGCATGAATCGTTATGAAAACGCTCCAACCCTGTGGCTTTGTCAAAACCGTAGGCATTAATTAAAACTTTGTAATTAATAAATCCACCAAACCTAATAATATTACTTGCTCATCATTCATAATTTACTGTGTATTGTCTTTTTATAATTAAATCGTGTTGAATTATGAAGAGTGATGAGGAAAAGTTCGTGATGTTACTTATTAAACTCGGGCTATAAAACTTTTATGTTTTATCATGAGTTTTAATTAGTTCTCATTAAAATAATGTGCTGCTTGATGAAGCTATTATTTGTTTATTTGCGGCCTATTACATTTTAAAATAAACCGAAATTTTGTAAAGATCGCTGGCTGATTATATTTTACTAGTTTTACTGTTAAAATGCACTCATTTAAAATAACAACTAGATTCTGTATTTTCTTAACTCTTTGATTGCTATGCAATTTTTTTCGTATGAAATCTTTTCAAAGCTGATAAAAATCTCGTATAAAATGGCTTGCTTTGGCCCTTGGTTCACATCTAACTTTTTATTTTTATGATAGTTTTATTTAGTGTTCGTATACCAATAGCACAGTTTTACTTTATAGTCACTGTATAAGTAGTCTGTCCCTAGCGAGGAAGGACAGCATCTAGCCTCGCCTCCTTGGGATCATACTTTAAATTCAGTTGAGAGTCTTTTAAACAAACTGGGTCAAGGTATAAGAGATATCCGGAGCTGATGCAGAATAAATAATATCTCAACTCACCATCGCTATTGCTAAGAACCAAATATGCCAATCATAATGAAGAATTTTATGGTTTGTTTGACAGATCTACAGAATTTTAACATCCAAATTATAACTGTTGGGTCTACGAAGGTGCTACGCTTCAAAGCATAGTTGTAGTAAGTTATAGAGAGGTCTACAAAGGTGCTACGATCCAAATCGTAGATAGGTCTACATAAACACCACGCTCTGAACTATGGTTGGTCGGTCTACGAAGGTGCTACGATCCAAATCGTAGATGGGTCTACATAAACACCACGCTCTGAACTATGGTTGGTCGGTCTACGAAGGTGCTACGATCCAAATCGTAGATGGGTCTACATAAACACCACGCTCTGAACTATGGTTGGTCGGTCTACGAAGGTGCTACGATCCAAATCGTAGATGGGTCTACATAAACACCACGCTCTGCACTATGGTTGGTCGGTCTACGAAGGTGCTACGATCCAAATCGTAGATGGGTCTACATAAACACCACGCTCTGAACTATGGTTGGTCGGTCTACGAAGGTGCTACGCTTCAAATCAAAGTTGTAGATCGGTCTACGAAGGTTTTACGCTTTAAATTTAAGTTGTAGATCAGTCTACGAAGGGGCTAAGCTCGGATCACAGTCGTAGATGGATCTACGAAGATGCTACACTTTAAACCAAAGTTGTAGATCGGTTTACGAAGGTGCTACGCTTTAAATTTAAGTTGTAGATCGATCTACGAAGGGGCTACATATCTTAGTACTCTGTGGTGCTATGATCTAAATCATACATGTCATGTAAATGGATGTATTTATCAATAAAACATCTTACTATCAAACAATGTATGACGGCCACTAAACTTAAATAAATGACCAATTTACGACTAGATAATTACTAGATAAAACCCTATTACTATTACTAGAAACCGTTACTACGTAAATAAAGGATTTGATTGATTGATTGATTGATTAATTGTTTAATTATAATATCATGTTATTCGAAGGTATTTTCTTTCATTTTTTTTTAATAGTCGAGCTTTTGACCACAACTTGATAGAAGTAGAGCCGTTTTATTGTTTAATTTTTTTTAGTAGAATTTGCTATCTACTAGCTAGCTAGATTGGCTAGTACGGGTCACGTATCCGCCCCGTCGCGTGACATTACAAGTTTTAAAATATTCATAACTTCATAGGGACTTTACGAACTTTGAGTGACTAGGTCGGTCGGTCCCTCGTCATTGCAAGAAGATCAGAAATGTAAATACGGTGTGCCTAATAGTTCTTTAAGCAGTGTTACCAAACCAATAGTAAACCTCGTTATAATAAAGGAACGTAACTTCCCGTAGTAGAGATTTTTAGTTTAATAATAATATAAAGATAGATAGAAGTAACACTTTATTGTACACCCCGAGGAAATATACATTATAAAATGAAGCTTAAAAATAAAAAAAACCAAAAATAATAGATGGGTGGCCTTATCGCTAAAAGCAAATTTCTTCCAGGCAACCTTTGGATATAATACACAATATACAGGGTGTGTCGTAATGAGTGTATAATCCTTCAGCTGCGGATTGGGGACTTCAGGATTGATCAGAAAATGAAAATATGTACCCATTAAATATCCCACGGATTTCTAGTTACTGGACGTTTTCAAAACTTACATTTTTTTCAACCTTTGACCGTTATTTTTGCTGCCAAGACTACAAATCTAGGTTTTTTTTTTTTATTTGCTAGAGCATTTCTGGATAACTGTGCTATTGAATGGTACGACACACCCTGTATATAATAATATATATAATACACGCGCGATCGTTCTAAGTAAGGGTATGAATACGAGTTATACTATACACGACAAGTTTTTTTATTACCAGAAAAAAATACATAATCAGGTGCTATTACTGAAAACAGAAACGGCAATAAACTTAAAAAAATAAGTCGTTTAATTTGTTCAAAATTAATATAATACGAATTGGATTGTTATCGTTAATCATTTTTCTATAGCTAAGCGTCAATCAGTACGCATCATTGATGATTATTTGAATTTCATTAATCGTTTGGCAAACCCGGGTACCTAGCTCGAGCCAGCTCGCAAAAGCTCGGCTCGGGCGCTGCACTCGCGCCGCTGTCATTCTGTCATTCTGTAGTAACCAAAAGTTTTGACTGCACAGATACAACGTAGTATTTCTGCATTGCCCTTTTCAGTTTGTTTTTTTTGTGGTAATTAAAAACTTGTGGTATATAATGGAGGGGCGTGCATTCTTAGACTGAACGCCTATATTCACCACCCATTCTGGAACTGGGACAAATATTTCAGCCCACTCACCGAACATGCACCTTCAGCTTTTCGGGCGGCTACGTGCTTTCTAGCCAATGTCTGAGGCATATTTCTCAAAATATCCTTATTACAAAACGGAGGTTAGTCAGCGACGTGCCGACGGAAACAGACCGAACTAAAACGTCCCGTTACTATGACTAAACTCATTCCACCGCCTATCCGAGAACTTCAGAGCGTGCAGGGTTTCAAACATAAATTGAAAATTTTCCTGAATGAAAAACAGAAAGAGAACGAAGACCTCAAAAATGAGGTATCTTTACTCTAGGAGGGATTCTTTGTAGGCATGTAGGTGATGACTGGGTTGTGTAGGTACTATGAGTCTTTGTTTCTACTTTTTTATGGCACATTTTAAGGTCCAAGTGTCTTCCAATATGTATTATGTAGGCGAGCAGGTATTTAAACTTGTTTATTTAATTTTACTTATATTTATCACTGGTTTTTTAGTATTAGGAAAATATTGTTTTAAAATATTTATACCTACACACATTTTATGAGCTTAATATGTAAATATCATATATGTATCTATACTACTACTACTACCTTTGAAACACTATACAAAATTTCATACTAATATACACACCTATCAATTCCCTATACATGCAGCTGACGTCCGTGAGATCTTTTCTTTGGTTCCAACGGAAGACCAGCGCTGGGATGCCACGCTTCCCAGCAAATGCTGAGTTGGACGCCAGTTTGTGCCAACTTAGACTAAGTTCTAAGATAATTAAATAAATGTTTTATATTTTTTGTAAATTTGTATTTAGTTGTCAGATTAGCATAGTGCATAATATTTTTAATTATTTGTCTAGTTGTCACAAATAAATGATCTTTTACTTTTTTTACTTTTTTTTACATTGTTCTCTCGATAACTCACTCGCTGCTCTGGCGCACAATGCACTAACGTTGTTAACGCATTGTTCCAATTCGCTATTACGAGAATATTGCGTATAGTCGTAAAGCGTGCGCTAGGTAACTAAGAAGGCTTATTCCCTAGAGCTCCGAGAATTTATTCACTTGTTTTCTTCAGCGAGATACCTTTGCCGTCCAATGTCTTAAACACAGCTAAGTGTAGCGACACATCTGCGAAACCTACGGTGCTGATCGTGTCGGTTGAATACGCTGGCAGAGTTTTTCAAGTTCCCTATGACATATCAGTCGAAAAAACGTCGCATTCGACGTAGCGCCGAACCTCCCGTCTAGCGATTGTTCCAGCCAAAACGCATTAAATGTATTTTGCATAGTAGCGACACATCAAACGTCGCGTTACGCGACCCAAACTCGTGCCAACACCGACTGACGACGACGTCACATAATTTTCCGTCGCGTAACGCACTGAACAAGACGCCGCGTTCTAATCGTTTGGTTTACGGTCAACGGAATATTACGACCGAAATTTCAGCCGCTGAATTTTCGGTACCGAACCTTAGGCTGATGTGTCGCTACACTAAGTGACAACACAAAAATGTTTACAGCATTAAATGGGTAACTTCAGCCAAAACCGTGCGAAGTGGTAGCAATGATAGTAGTGATGGCTCCTCAAATATACAACTTGCTGCCGGACGATATCCGAAACGCTAACTCGACACAATCTTTCAAACACAAAACAAATCCATCTATCCAATCTAATTATCCAGGATTTATTAGTTTTTTTAATCAATAAATTACCTATATAAATATATCTAGTTATAACTAAACGAAGTTAGTCTGAAACGAATTTCGTTTCAGACTTTGGCGAGTCCACACCTCCTGATGATGCCTCGTGTAGAGGCGAAACACGTGTCGTATCTTAAAACTTTGGTTTTCTGTTCGTTGACTCTTTGGTTTAGTTGAAAATATATATATAATATAAAATAGTATATATATATAATATTGTATAACTAAAGCTAAGTTAATTAAAACCTTTGTTTAGAAATTAAGCGGATTTATTACTAAATATATTTATATAATTTGTTGATATTTATGGATTTCCGCAAAGTAACGCCTGAATCAATCAATTAGTTTTTTTTAAGTTTTAGTTTAAGGTAGTAAGTGTTTTGGTTAAGAACTGTAAGCTTCTATCTTTTTAAATAAATAAATACAAATACAAAGAAGTGGCTTGTAGAAAAGACTTAATTAAAATTAAAATAAAATAAAATAAAATTAATTGAAGAAAATTTAATTAATTGAAAATTATTCCTGCAATTTCTTTATTGTTATTCTTTTCCTGACTTTTTAAATTTATTATTGTTACCAATGTTATTTTATTTTTGCAATATTATTAAAATATTGATGAAATGTTTATTTTCTCAATTGACTTGTATTTTTTTGAATTATCAATAAAGAATTGTATTGTATTGTAATAAAAAAGCAATGATAGAACGTTTCGTCAAACAAATTTTCACGTTGGGGATTACGATGAAGTGACGGATATTGTTTTTATAGAGGTTAATCATGGCTTATCGTTTTGTTTTCTTTGATTTTTTGTTATTAAAATCGTGTAACGATAGAAAAAAAAAACAGTTATTTCAGGCAGGTTTCAGTGGTATTAGACACAAGCCCGGCTGAACGCTTGCGTAGTTAGTGCAGCTCATAAAACATTTATTGGATGTAAAAGCTTCAAAGTGTGTTACTCAGAGATTAATAATGTATTTATGAAGTAATAGAAAGCTTTGAAAATATCTATTGAATCACTTTTTATTAACGGATAAACTCTATGTAGGTCAAAATTGCTCTGCTCTCTCAAGCGTCGATGACACACGGCTAGTTTACAAGCTACAAGCCGACGAGTTTAAAAGTTAACGAGTGAGTGAGTTAGCTTTCGGGAAGGATAGTCAACTAGCAGATTGTAAAAAGCCGTTGGCACGGGGCGAGTTTACAAGTTACAAGCGAACTCGCTGGCATGTTGCTTGTAAACAGGCCCTGTTTCTTCGACGATTCAGTCAAGTTAAAAAAGTCTGGTTAGATTTAGTAGGTAAGAGTGAATTCTCTTTTCTATTCATTTAGTTTTTTGACCGTATACGCATTTATATAGGTAAAACAATAAGTATACATTTGCATTTTATTGTAATACATTAAACTATAATTTAAAGTAATTTTTAAACTCATATTTATCGAGATAATGAGAAACAAGCATTTAAAAGAAAAATTGTATAATGTATTCTTCAGTGAAGCATGTGACTCTACTTTAAATAATCATTCATAAGACCCGTTAGTAACTAACCATACTTGAAACAAATGAATCATTCTTTCATTCATTTCGAATAAATCCAATCAGTACCTAGATACGAGGCAAACTCAAAGGCCGAAACATAAAAACGGAAGTCAATCGTTCGCTGTGACAATTTCGAGGCACAAAAATGTCCGAAACCCAATTAGCACTCGTTCCATCAGTGTCCGGCTCTACGGACACAAATACAATTAGTCGAAAAAAACCTGACATCCCGCATGCCTGTTCTATCGCATGTTTATGTCTGATCTCGCTTTGCGAGGCCTGTACCGCCATTCCTGCTTCGCGCCTTACTTGCCCACGACACAGAATAACTGCTTTTCGTGGCAGCTTTCGTTACGCTGTCACGAAATGTTGGAACAATTTACCACCACCAATTAGAAATTCCAAGTCAATTTACTCCTTTAAATATTCAATGAAAAAGTGCTTGTGTTGTGTCATTTAAATTTAAATTTAACTTACCGTTTTACTTTTACAATATGCATAGTTATTATAAGATATATTTTTAATTCTATTTACTAACTTGTAATTGTAATTAATATTGTACCGTCAACTTGCATATCTCATCTCTCATGGAGCCTGATCCATCGCATGTTTATGTCTAATCTCGCTTTCCCAGGCCTGTACCTCCATCTCCTATTTATCATCTGTCATGGAGCTTGTTCCATCGCATTTTTATGTCTGAACTCGCTTGCCGAGGCCTATACCGCCAACATATAAATCTTATCTCTCTTGGAGCCTGTTCCATCGCATACTTCTGTCTATTTCTTGTTACTTTTTAAGATGGAGTTTGATTAACAACGAATAAGCCTAGTAATTCTTAAAACTATAATATTACTTATCTATACTACCGCGGTTCCTTCTCTGTTTCGAAAATAAGCATCGGACCAAAATGCTTATAAGTTAGCCAGAGTGGCTCCATTTTTTTTGGCGCATTTTCAATGAATTACATTGTTTTTCTATACTTTATACTTCTATGTACATATAGGTATAAATAGATAAATACCCGTTACAATCTAATAACTATACGTTCTGTTTAGTTCGTCGTGGTACAGGAACCGGTACCTATGCCGTATGCGAAACGAAGGCACAATTACATGTAGCCTCAGGAATTGTATGAACCTGACGCAGGTGTACGTAGGGTTACTACTTGTATTCAAAAAATATTGTTTTCTGGTTCCGTATAGTCTCGTCACGTCACGTCTCAGGTTTCAGTGGGTGGTTCAAAGGAATAGTGAAGCTTTCATAAAAAAACTAACGAGCCTTATAATAGCCGCATAATGATGTATGTGTCAAACATGGATTTTTTCTAAGATGGAACCATCTGACGGCTAACTTCCTGTTACACTTACTGTAAGCATTTCACGAAATCACTGCCAAAAATTGTCAGAAAGGGAGAGGAAAGATGTTACACGTCAAAAATCTATTTTAATCCATTGTATCATATGTATAAGTTAAATTGCATTATTGACCTTTCTTCACGGATTTTAGAAGAATAGCTTAAACACAAAAGATTACTATAATATTACGAAGCGAAATTAAACTGAAACTTTCACGGTCGAATAATTTTACTAAGTGTATGTCAGAGCCCCTTTAACCTATAAGCCCTTTAAAGGAAGGGCCGTTTCTAAGGGAGTTATTTTACCAATAATATTATTACTTATTTTTACATGTAAGTGCAAAGGGATACTCTTTTTCATAAATTAATAACGACTGGTTGACAACCACAATTTTGTTTGCGTTGCGTTTTAAAAAAATCATTTAAAAGTTGCGCTTACAACTCTTGACGAGCATTTGCTGGAAATTTTAAGACTATACGATCAGTTTTTTTTCGGTGCGTTGTCTGTCAGTCAGTCTGTCATGACCAACACTTTTATATACCTATTGATGATGATTAATTGATTAAATTGTATTCAGTCAAGTATGTTGGTTGTGGCAGCCCTAAGTACACGTGGAATGGAAGCTCCCCAAGGAATCTCAGTTCCAAGGATGCCGTTCAATTGATGTAATTGTCCCAATAGGGGCTGTAACGTGGAATGCATAGCGTGGTGTACATATTGTAACTGTATCAATTTACATATATATCTGTGATCATAAATAATGAAAGTTTAGAAATAAGATTGCAATACACTGACAGGGTAACACTTAAATAAGTTCATAACTGTATCTAGGATTTAGAAGATGTATAATGTGCAATCACTGAAGTATTAAAGCATAGAAACACAATGTAGTACATTGAATATGCGACATAAAAAGCCACATTGGCTAAATTCTAAGGCGTTGTCCTAATAGAACGCGATCACGCGATCGTCGCGCGAGCAAGCGATGCGACCGTCGCGCAAATCCGCGATCAAACTTACTAACGTCAAATAGGCGTCCCGATTGGCAATCGCGCGATCGCGCGACGCGACGTGATGCCAATTGGAACACCTATTTGACGTTAGTACGTTTGATCGCGTGATCGCGCGATCGACATTCGCGCGAACTTGCGATGGTCGCGTCGTCGCGTTCTATTAGGACACTGCCTAGACTAAGTAGTACATTTTGGTCCGATGCTAATTTTCTAAAAAGAGAAGTAACGGCTAGAAAAATATTATTGTTAAAATTACTAAGCTTTTTCATTGTTAATAAAACTACATCGTAAAAAGTAACAAACATTATATGAAAATTGAGATATTTCATATTTATTGACAAGGTGTCAGAAATTTTTTGGTCCTATCTTTTGACTCCATATTGGTTTGATACTGTCCAACTCCATCTATAGGAACACCGTTATTCATCTATGTGTGCAATAAATAACATGACCACCTTATACTCATGTGACTAGTATAACATCAATATCTTTATAAGGCTTACTGACTAACAGACAACGTACGGGCTAATCCAGTGAACGTAAACATTTTGAATCTGGAGGATGTGTTCGTCAAGAGCCATTAAAAGGAATTTTATTATTTTTTTAATTTTATTTAAGGAAATTCGCAACGCAAAAAAAAGGTGTGGTAGTCTATGATAGTCCTGCGCCGGGAATCAGTATTCAACTCCATCAAAAGCTCTTACCATCATCGAAAAGAGCGTTTTAACCGTCTCACCACTGTTGTCTTAAAAAACAGAAAAATAACTTATGAAAACCAAGTTATACAGACGCAAATAAATCCGATTACAAACTTTCAAATTCGATTCTAACTCTTAACAACATTAATGATTTCGGGTTCCGTTTTTGAGTGAGAGACGATTCATTCCTGGACTTTGAAATAAATATCCGTTGATGAGTTTTCTGTGTGTTTTACGGAACCCAAAGTAATTAAGCGTAATAATACCAGCCAACACACACCGTTTTCGCCAGGCGTGAGTGCTAATAAAGCTGCTCGATTTTTAAAAATTAATTAAATTTTTTTTGAAACTTTCTTTTCGATCTCAATGGTTTTTTTTTCTAGGATGATGATAAGTAATAATTCTATTTTTGAATCTCATTAACACCATACTTTATTCTAAAACTTTTGTATTGATAATAATTTAATAGTGGAATATAGTTATTACATTTTGTCCAAAAAGTACTTACGAAGTACAATTTTGGAGCAAACTCTACTGCGTCATGTATTTCAACGTGGGAGTAGAAATGTGTTTCTGTATTTTGTATTCAGAGGTCCGCTGCGGACTAGTTCACCTTTGAAAGCGGCTTGCGTGTAACAAAATGTAAACGAACGAAACGTGTCAAAGGTAGCATTTGCATATTTTGCGATTTGATGGTTTAACTGCTGTGGGTATTAATTATTCATTAAAAAAAGTTTTTATTTGTATAAAAATGTGGAAATGTGCCACGGGCTGCAGCCAGTCATCTGTAAGAGTTATGTTCAGAAACCCAGTCTAATTTGAGTTGGATTTTATCAAATTTTTCCGTTTTATACCAACGGATTCATAAGGATTTCCATCACCTTTTCAAGAATATTTCTCAGACTGGGCTCAGTCCTGTACAATTTCGCCGAATCCGTTCAAGCCATATGGTTAGAATGAACCTACGACAGCCGAAAGTATCCGAGATAACCTATGTGGTTTCAGCCAAAAGATATTATATTAAAACGACAAATTTTGCGAAAATGATTGAGTGTTTTTGGGGCTATTAATATTATACCTACGTATTTACATCAATTAATACCTACGTGCATAACATTATAATCAAAGTATTCAGCTATAAAAAAATTGTTTGTCCTCTTTTCCGCCTCCATCTTGCTCTGATACTGTAAATCTTGGTTTATTCTGTATGTACCATGTACCTAACTTCTTAATATTAACTTTTTTTATTAGCTTATGTTGTCTAATTGTTGGGAAAAGGCTTCCCCTAAACCTTATTTTAATTTTTTGGATGTCTGGTAAGACGTTGAGACAATGTGGGTAGCGTAAAATGAAGTCTTTTTGCCTGAGTATTTCACGCGTAGAACGTAACGCGCCGAATAAATCTGGAGCATTTATCCCGTAGATAGTAACGTGGAATAAATTGAGCTTTATAATGGCCAGATTGGGCCCAGAGACGCAGATTCAATTTTGTTGCTGATACGATGCTTGTTCTCTTGGAAAATTCGTAGACGTAGTCCCAAATTGGATATTATGTTCCGTTTAAATATTTTTTTTGAAAAAGAAAATTATCACTATACTTACCTTATTACTTATCATTTATAAAGCTCGGCTATAGATAAGAAAAAAACGCAAAATAACCATCCTTTTTAGTCAGGTAAAAAAATACTACTTAACTTACTTAATGTTGCTGACTGCGGCCTACATTTAGCCAAATTTAGCTCTACATTTTCTCAAATTTAGGTAGCCTTAAATCCAATGTAAGTATGTAGGTACCCGTATTTATGCAAATAAAATAATTTCATTTCGTTTCATTTCGGTACCTACTACGCCCAGAAATGTGAAAGGTTAGAATATACACATTTCGGTTGGCAGATTCCGTTCGCCGGATCGCTTTTCATAAATACCTACGTGATGCCTTTGTGCCTTGGTATTTGGTATTTAGTGTACTTTGTAAGTACTTCAAGCTCCAATATCCTTACTCATAAATAAACCTAAATAAGGATTAAGATCGAAAGGCTTGGAATATGTTGGGGGAGACCTTTGCCTAGCAGTGGGACGAAATAGGTCAACAAAAAAGACTAAATTTACATTTTAAATGAGTGAGAATCAAATTAAAATTATATGGGTATTCAAGGGAAAAAAACATTATAGGTACATAGGCTAAACACACAATTACATTACAATGAAAATTATCGAATAACTAAGTTATTTGCACGATGATTACGATGATAGAGAAGAAATGCTAGAAAGATGGCTTTAAATACGCAATGTTCTTATCCTGTAGAGGCATAGGGGATCTCTCGAGTCTCTCTCAAAGTCTCAATATTAATCATTCTCTATTAATATTTCTACTATTCTCTTTGACTAAAATATTTATTAGCTACGAAGCCAAAACTAAATTTTTCGCTCAAATTTCCCGCAGAAACTGATACCGTATGCATGGGATGAAAGTGTCAAAAGTTATTCCATATAACTCGAGTCAAAGTTGGAAAGTTGACCGACTGAACGAAATGAACCAACAAAGTGAAATAATATCTATTTTTACATAATAAATGTAATAACTCAGGTATTTCATTTGCTCTGAGCCGGAGTTTCTTTGTGATTAAATAATAATGTTTCAACTCAAAAGATTAATCTTTGTTTTAAACTTTATACTTATTAGGTATGTTTTACTTTCAGTAAAACCCTACTTATTTTATAAATGCAAAAGTTTGATGAATAGATTGTCGTTTGCTCCTCAATCACGCCAAAACTACAAACAGCTGAACGGATTTTGATAAATGAGTTGTGGTTGGATTCGTCTGGGTTACGCGAGTGCACTTTAAATGTAAAAAAAATCATATGACGGCACCAAAATGTGTGAAGAAATTACAAAAGACTACTACTAATCCATCAAAACTTGATGGTATTCGGTAAAAAATGGGGTATACTTATTTAGTTTTGTTTTGGTCATAGGAGTGTCATTGAACAAAAATAAAGTGTCAAATATCGAATTTGGCGATAATGTTTTTGCAGTCGGTTTTTCAGGTTTTATAAACTTTAAGCTTGTTTAAACATACCTACCTACCTAGTAGATTTTTATATAAATTATGCAAGTTTATTTAAAATAAATTCGAATGCAATTGGGAAACTTTTATGTAGCGGATGAGAAGGACCTATTTCTAAATATGTACAGGATGTGTCATAATTTCTGGATAATCCTTCAACTGCGGGTGGGGGACTTGAGGACTGATCAGAAAATGAAAATATGTACCCAGTAAAAATCCCACGGATTTCGAGTTACTGGACGTTTCCAAAACTTCCATTTATTTACCTTTGTTCATTGTTTTTGCTGCCAAGACTTTATAGATTTGTATCTAGAAATTTCCTTTTTTTTTTGCTAGAGCATTCCTGGATATCTGTGCTATCGTTTTTTTGGTACATGATTATTTAACAAAGAAAATAGGTTTTGCTCATTTCTTCCAAAACTTTGATCTCCTGTCATGTGGTGTATTAAAGGTGTATGGTGACCTGGGTGACCAACATATAAAAAACTTGCCTACTTCATTGGCATTCCGATATAGTATTATAGCACTTGGTGTTTCCAGCTACCAATTCCACGAAGATTAAATTAAATAAAATTAAAAAAAGACGGTAAAAATTTACTAACTAATAAACTAACTAATTTACTAAAACAAGAAAATGAAACAAATTAGATACCTAAAATACATTTATTTCATGAGTGTTTCCTACGTTTTTTTACACCACAGGAGATCAAAGTTTTGGAAAAAAATGAACAAAACATATTTTCTTTGTTAAATAATTGTTGCGTTTCTATTGTTATTTTGAGGGTAGTTTTGGTAAATCACCGCCTGCCCGAACGTGAAGAGCTCGAGGCTCGGGAGTGCATTGGCGGGAGTCATTGTGATCGGTTGCGTGTGGACGTTCTACTCAAAATCCGTCGATTTTCCTTCCAATTTTGGCCGTGCCAAATCTGCATCTCAACATTTTAATACGAGTGAAGTGTCGCGGGTTCATAGCCGTGCTGTGTGCTTTTACAAAGATTTTTTGAACCTGGACTCGCCGTGCGAGTCCACAGGACCTTGCCACCAAACCAATAAGCCAGGAGCTGCAGTTCATAAGGTAGGTGGTGTTCAATTGCCTTCGAAAATCAGTAGAAACGTTTTCAGCCCTAGACACTGTACTTTCAAAATTCAAAACACGTATTCTAAAATCGCCAGCATAATAAATCTCAAAAGGTTTGGTTTAAAAACCGCACAATAATGCTGTACAAAAAAGGTACCTATGGCACAAAAACAGGAAATACCATTCGATAGCACAGTTATCCAGGAATTTTCTAGAAAAAAAAAATAAGAAAATTCCTAGATTTGAAGTCTTGGCAGCAAAAACAATGGAAGTTTTAAAAACGTCCAGTAACTCGAAATCCGTGGGATTTTTACTGGGTACATATTTTCATTTTCTGATCAGTCCTGAAGTCCCCCACCCGCAGCTGAAGGATTGATGCATTGGATCTCCTGTATCTAATATATTTATTGGATCACCTTGGAGTTTAGAGTACCTAATATTATAGCATCGAATGTTATGTTTATGGAGATAAAGCATCGAATTGAATTTTCTCCCGATAAAATGTGAGAGAAGCCACAGGCGAATCTTATAGTTTTTCGTAGACTTTCGCGATTATCACACATAGTTATTTGATTATAACGGGTATTTATCGCGCTCACCTCGTATGTTTTTGTGTCCCGACGTTTCGACTGTATTGAAACAGAAGTCAGAACCCATGACCACGGCTGTTGTACAGTCGACAAATTACATAATACAGTCGAAACGTCGGGACACAAAAACATACGAGGTGAGCGCGATAAATACCCATTATAATCAAATAACTATGAATCTTATAGTACTTCTACTTGCCTACCAGTACTTTTAATTTCCGCTATAAAATTTGGGCCTTAATGAAAACGCCGCGCCGTGGACCAAAAGTTTGCAGTGTAACAATAATCCGATTTATTCTATCCCTGTAGCCATCATTAAACTTTTTGACTAGCGTATTCGTGTCGAATTGGCACAGAAAAGTCAGAAGTTTTTATTACATTTTGAAAAAAAAAAACATGCTTTGCGTAGCTATATAAAAAAGTTATTATAATTATTGGTTTACCAACAGCTATTATGCAAATGAGTACATACTAATTTACCTTTTAGTCAAGGTTTTACAAAAACATAGTACAACCGACTTCATAATTGGACTGTTTCAGTGACCGTCAACACCACTGCAACGTCACAGGGAAGCAAAATACGGAATGTTGTTTTCTTCGACGACATATTTTTTTCAGTTAAGTATTTTGATATAAAAAGTACTGAACCGATTGTACTGCTGTGAACATAGCCTATTTTACCTATACGTATGAAACATTGATAACAACATTGTAACAAGTTCTTTGACAAGCACTCGTATCGAATCCGTTACAGTGGTGAGCAGTTTGTGTGGTATTTTTCAAAAAATCATACAAACTGTTGACTTTTTAGAGACGGCTTCGATACGAAATGCATGTCGAAAAGTTTGGTGGCAGGGCTACTGCTCGCAAAAGTAGGCGAGTTTCAATAATCCCTTCCGTGGACAACCCTCGTCTGGAGTCACTTGTTCTCCAACTTCTGATTATGCGGTTCGAGTTTTCAATTTATTCGTTGTTTCCAGGATGATCTCGGTTTTAGTTTAAGAGCTTGTATTATAAAATTTCAAAAGTTTTTTCGAAGATTTTCAACTTGACGTTTTGTTTATAATATAAACCTTACTAATTTAATTAAGAACTAAGATCTTTGTACAGGTCTAGATAAAGACTACTCTGCCTAAGCTTAGTAAAGATATTGTCTTAGATAGACTTGTAATATTAGACCCGAGAGATCCCTACTTCGGCCGGTCGAGCATATACCTATTATAAGTTATTAATTACTCTAGGTACCTAGGTGCTTGACGATTAGGGTTATTATTATTACGGCATAAGCTAACTACTACAATCTATATTAAAAAGTAAACAATTGGGCCACCCACAGATATAATATATACAAATGTGTGTGGGGCCACCCATAGACCGTTGCAAACGATCTATAGGTAGCTCAACTGCTCTAACTCGATACCCGATGGCAGCGTGCCGAGGATTTTTTTGATTATTCGAAATATTTGTCCCGGTTAGTCCATTCTGAGCCCTACTTTTAGAATATTTTAAAAGGTCGTGCAGAATAAATAATGATTAAAAACATTTTGTTGCTTTTGTATTTTGCAAAATACAAAAACTACGCTAATGAAGTTAAAAGAAACAGTATATTTATAGATTAATAGTGGCTTTATAACTCTTTTTACCTTAGTTTGTCTCATTAGTGGATCAAAACTGTAATTACATTATATTGCTAATCCATAACATAAACAAGTAAGTCCTCGGGCTAGACTTCGATGTATTTTTTTCTTTTTCGATATGGATAGACAAAATTATTTAGGTACTTATATATACCTTATATTTCTCAAGAAATCATCTAGTTTAGACTGGGGTTTAATATGGCTAATTTAGACTATCACCATTTTTGTGTTATGACAAAAATATTTTTGGAAACCTTATTGTCAAATTCTTCCAAAAACACCGAATAGACTCATATAATGTAGGTTAATAAACACGTACATCTTCCAAGTTTCAAGTCTCTAGGTCCAGTGGTTTGGCCTGTACGTTGTTCAAAGCAAATTCCTAAAAAAGTATTGAATATACTTTTTTTTTGTTCCATAATGGAAAATAGGAAAATCCTGAAACATGTGTTTGTTTATTTTAGTCATTGAGTCTGCATGCCAATTTTCAAGCTTCTAAGATGCGTTTTTTTTAGAGATTTACGGCAATTATGTAAAAACTTTCAGCTGTCGACTATCACATCTTCCAAGTTTCAAGTCTCTACGTTCAGTGTCCTGTACGTTGTCTGTCAGTCAGTCAGGTCCAAGCCTTTTATTATGCAAGCTTTTTATTGATGGATACATGGAAGTTTCATTTCTATTACAGTATATTCGAGCGAGTGGGTTCTCTCACATACTTAATTTAATTGTAACTTAGGGCGCACGAGCGGTTACTTGTTGCCGCCAACCTTCCTGCGACTTACAACCTTTCTTAGGATCTTAACGTGGACTCTGTGGGTTGTGGTGTCATACGAGTAAAAATAGTTTAAATTAAATCAACCTAAGAAACTAAGTTAGCACAGGACTGGAGAGAATGGTAAGTTCTCATCAAACTAATGTCCTGTATGTTGAAAAAAAGATAAAGGGGTATATAGTACCCCTGATTCACCTTTTCGCTTGTGCGTACCTACATTTTTGAAGATTTAAAAATTGCTACAATTTAATTTTTTCATTAAATTACAAATAGATGAGGAAAAACAGTTTTGTCCTATTTCCTTCGCTTATGTTAAACATATCAAAACATAAAATATAATATAACATTTCGTGAGGTTGTAGAAACAAATAAATGCACCGCTCCACTTTTAAAAAAAAATCTCAGTCAATTTATATCCTCAAATATTTACAAATGTGTACAATAACGGCGCGCGGCATTCTGGAAATTTTAATCGTTTGTCAACGTGTTCTATTATATTCTAATATCATTCATCCTTGATTTTGCGACTCTTCCAGTTGACCTTAGATCCAATCAAGCAAGGGTAACAATAACACACGACGCCTCAGCTTCGGGCAATCACGGACCAATTAGCCTCCAGTTCCCGGGTTTGATTACCAACTACTTTACCCGGGCTTGCACGTGTTCTCCATTACCGAGACAAGATATCTAATGAGGTAGAGCATTCTGTGAAAACTGTTTCTATTGGTTTTTATAAAGAAATGCGCGTTATAGAGTCAAGTTTAATGCATAAAGGCTTCGCAAAAGTTGCAAACCGTTTTTTTTAAATGGCTAAGTAAGTGTGAGACCACGCACTGTGGTTGGCTTTAATAATATTCATAAACCATTTATTTCCAACAAGAGTACAGTACATAGAGAAAATTTTGCTAAATAGTTATAGTTTGAATACATACATACCCGACTACGGCGAAGCAAAAAGGAGAGTTATGATTTTGACCGGTATACTAAGTATGTATGTTCCCACATATCTTCCAAACTACTTATCATAATTTCACTAAACCCAATCTTTGGCACTTCTCATCCCCTTCTGCCAGCTATAGTTCGCAGATCATCGCTCCATCTGACCATAATCGTCGTCGTTGTAGGTTATAAAATTATGTTTGAATTTGTGACAGCTAGAATAATTTAGTAACGATTACAAAAATAATAAGTAACGATAACAATATAGGTAATAGTTCTACCTAACAAAAGTTATTTATTGGTACAAGAAAATATATTTTAGATACTATTTAGTTTTGCTATTCCATTTTTTTTTCTCCATGTAGACGCGCCTCCATTCAAGATCACGTATCGCAATGGTTGTCGGTTCTTCGGCAGATATGGCCGGCTTACTGCCACTTCAGCTTGCTGATCCTCAGAGCTATGTCTACCATCTTAGTTCTCCGTCGCATGACCTCATTTCGGATTCTATCCCTTAAGAGATCTGAGCATCTAACTTGTGGTAACTCATTGGAGTAGATCGACACTGCGACGTGTTATTTTGGTTCAATATGCCGTCAAGTGGCGCTCGGCTCTCAAAGGAGACGAGATCAGAACCAATGTTGGCTCAAATTTGAGTGGCGGATTCTATCTTCAGTTGTTTTTGTAGGGTTAATAAAGTGGTTTATTGATAGGCTGCTCCTTTGTAGGTACAAGTGAAGTGTGATTGGTACTTAATATTCGCATTCGTTCGCAATTATTGCCTTAAAAACCTTTCATAAAAAAAATGGTTGTCTGTAAAGTTGGTTTACGGACGATAGTTTAACGTGACTACAAGCGTAACGGGACAATGAGCGTTATCGGACAATGACAGCGTTACCAGACAATGACAGCGTTGTTAGACGTGTTATTATTGTTAGACGTATTAGTCACGTCAATAACAATAATAACTCAACAATTAATAATATCAATATATATAAAAGGCTTGGACCTGACTGACTGACTGACAGACAGAGTACAGCCCAAACAACTAAATGTAGAGTCTTGAAACTTTGACGATGTGTTCGTCAAGAGCTGAAAGTGAGTACTAAGAAGTAATTTTAAAAATTCGCAACGCAGCCGTAGTTGCGTTCGTTAGCTAGTTTGATATAAAATAATGAAGAGTTCATCAATATTAATTTATCCTAATAGCCAATTAATTACTTTTGAAAATATTTATTTCGTTGTTTTTGATTTGTTGATTGGCGCGAAGGTAATGTCTGTCTGTGCGTAGCTATTTACCAAAATAACTCTCGTTAATTCGATGTGTTCTTTGTCAATCGACATCCAACGATCAACGGGTAAAGGCCCTGAATTCGGTGCGCCGCTATCTCTCTCGCACATTTGTACATTTTTGAAGGTATATGTTTCAAAAAAGGGGAGCGGTGAATTTGTTGCTACTGTTACCACGCGAAATGGTTTAGTATATTGTTTGTTTTGATATGTTTGACATGTCAATGTAGATCTTCAAAATGTATATATGTGCGAGCGAGATAGCGGCGCGCGGGATTCTGAGACTTAACAAATCCGAATGATAGTCAATTTTATCGCTATACGTATTTCTACAGCACCTTTCAACAGCTTGCTAGTGTCGACGGTTCGCCTTTAAGGGGTGCTGCTCTATCCTACCGCCAAGCATTACTGTTTTCCGGTTTGAATAGCATTGAAAGGAAGGATTTTTTATAATTATATTATAAAAATATAATTATATATAAAAAAACAAACCAAGTTGCGGGCGTCAGCTAGTAACTTATATTAGCCATATGGCAGGAGGTTAGGTTAAGTTTGGACTTAGCCCAAAATACAGAACGGCCCGTAAGGGCTTGGCCCGAGTGATAGCTAGATGAGTTAGGTAGGAAGGTAGGATTTTATATTTCTTTCCAAGTCATAAAATCAAAATAATAAAAGGAAAGTTTAGTTAGATAGATCCATCTAGCCCCGAACTAGGCAGAGGTTGTGCCTACTTTCTATGGAAACCACTACTTATCTACTTTTTTTTAAGTAAATACATACATAGAATATATAGAGAAAACCCAGACGAACACCGATGTTCATCACACAAATGTTGGTCCAGAAGCGGGAATCAAACCCTGGCATACGACATTGGCATGGCACGAATTACGTTGTATCTTTTTCTAATGCCTAGATCACACGTACCGAGCAAACTGGCGAGACAGTAAAATGTTACTCGGCCGAGACAGTGAAAGCTTACATCACGCGCTCAGCCAAGCACTCGGCGCTATGTTTACACGTACTGTACTCGGTACGCCTTATCTAGGAATAAGTGATCGGTTAGTAAATCGCTGGCACAAAAGCCTAACTATAAGCCACCTTAAGCCACAAATTTCGATGTTTGATGAAATTTGATTTGACGGCCACTTTGCAGACCCTTAAAAGCCGCTTGTTCTCATCGCGACAAAAACCTTTGACCCTTTTCAACGAGGTCTTCAAGTAGGAGGCTTAAGGGGCAAATGTATGACTTTTTTGATAAATTAGGGTTTAATATCGCATAATACCTCTTTTATGTTATCTTCCTTTGAATTAGGTCATAGTCGAAAGGCAGCTTAAGGATCCCACTAAACTGTTAGGTATCTTTTTTTAAATTCTGTATTCATTAATTCAAAAACCAAAGTTTTAGTTTTTATCAAAATCGACCCCGAGAGTCATTTAAGGGTTTTTTGATAGTCCCCATAATTAGAATTTGGCCAGATTAATATGGCCATTCAATTTATACATATACAGGGTAAATTTGACCAGGGTGACGAGTGAACTTCCTCTATGATCCAGAGAGACTGTCTGCACTTACGTCTCGCCATGAGGTGTATCCGGTATACTTGAAGTCAACTAGTTCATTGACCCCACTTGACCAACTCTACCCCAAATCAACCCAGCTCCCAAAAGTACCTAGCGGAGTAGGACCCTGGGTTGATGGATATGGAGACTAAAATTTCTCGTAGCCTCGTCTAATACCTACTTAATTAGGATTATTAACAAAAAAAATATATTTTATACATTTCACACCACTCCATCTAGCCCCAAACTAAGTAGAGCTTGAACTATGGAAACCAGATAACTGAATAGATTACTGAACTCCTTTTTTTGTAAATACATACACAGATAACACTCGGGACAAGCACCGATGTTCATCACACAAGTGCTTGTCTTGAATGAAAGAAAGAAAGGGAATTGAACCCGCGACATCAGCGTGGCAGTCCGAACACCTGCCACTCAACCAATCCAGTCGTCACTTACGTAATTAAATTACTTGGTAAACAACGATGGTTGATCATGTTTCATTTTTGTGGGCTGAGCTTCTCATTTTTAATTATATTTATATTCACCTTTTTAATGAGTCCTGGAGGTATTACGTAATTAGCGTCTTACGTTAATTACAGAGCTCTGATTGCGTTCGCCGCGCCGCGCCGCCGCCCCGCCGGCACTCGCTGGAAAGTAATTTTCTATTGAAAAGGCGCGAACACAAAAGCTCGGTTGATTGTGGCAACGCGACCCACTTTTGAGAAGACACACGTAGTGACGTAGACCAGGAGTCAGGCACCAAATCAGGGGACAAATATAAAACAATCTTATGATTTAAAAAAAACTCATTTTTCATTATTATTATCTCTTCTTTATTCATTGTATACATAATCAAAAACATATTGTAGGTATAGTTACTCTAGAATACATATCAATATTTTTAAAAAATTTTACAGTGACACAACATAGATTCATAAATTAACCCACATTGGGAGATTTTGTAAAAATCTAATCTAATGTGGGTTTAGGGTTTCAGAGAGGGGAATCGTCTCACAATGCGCACTGTATCGAGTACTGCTGCTTTTTGGGCTTTATCATTATTATTATTATTGGCCTGACATGTCCCACTGCTGTGCAAAGGCCTCCCCCCCCCCTTTTCTCCAGTCCTCTCTGTCAAGTGCTTGTGTGGAACAGTCCCCCTTATATAAATCTTACACATCTTTCCACTTGCGCCTTGGTCTGCCACGAGGGCATTTGATTCCTTCATTTCTTATTGTTATCATTAACTATTTGAATTAATATCTACAATTTTCAATGATGATTCAACTGACATATTTTAATAATTATGACTGTAGTTTTATTATTTTTGATTGTATTTATTCATTTAATGTGTAACCTTCTTGAATAATTACTTAGTGTAGAAAATTGGCATGTGCCGGCATTGTGTCAAACACAACAACAAATTGAAGTCTTCAATGTCTTACTTGAATTATTTAAGCCACTTTACCTTATATGCCTTTGTACGATATCAATGATAAAATTACCTAGTAAATTTTCTCTGTAAGTACTCTCGAAAGGAAATCGTACTAGTGCTATTCAGATGGGTACTTTGATAGAAATACGTCGCATCTTCTCCTTTTCAGATTAAATATCTGTCAAGCTACAGTTTGAAGAACATCCATATTATTATACACAATGTAGATAGCCGGAGGTCGTTCCATTTTACGCTTTTTTAGAAATGGCCACTCAATAACGATTGTCAATGATGTGAAATGAAATAAAAACTCTGCATCGGCTCCCCGGCTAACCGCTCATTTCTGAGCGGCTTTTATACGGTTTTTGTTTTAAAATGGAGCATCAAAGGCTCGGAATGCAAATAAAAAAGTTTCTAACCGAGAGCGAGCTACAGTTTCATTTAACGGCTAGCGAGTTAGCGGCGCGATTCATTAAAAATTCTAAATTTACAGATAATTATACCGAAACCAAATACCTACCTATGTATCCACTGGTATTCACAAACAGAAGTACCTAAAAAGGTATTTTTGTAGGTACGTCTGTTCTCACTAGTTGGATTCAGACTGAGTAATGGGGCTAAAATTTTCTAAAAGCATAAGCTATCAGTTGATATTGGTACAATTGCAGGAATCATCACTTAAACAGTCGTACCTAACCTACAAGTAATATAATATGTAGAGTCGTCTGTAGCTTTATTTTGGTAATGGGCAAAATCCCTTATCATGAAGCCGAAGCGGAGAGCGCGCAGCTTTTCTTATTAGGCACTGTTAATAAATCAAGGTTTAACCGACGACACCGTGGCTTAGTTGGTAGTGACCCTGCCTACGAAGCTTGGTGTTCCGGGTTCGATCCCCGGCCGGGGCAAATATTTGTGACGAACACAAATGTTTGTTCTCGGGTCTTGGATGTTGTGATGTGTTGTATGTGTCCATGCCACCTGCGACACAGGGAATCCTAGTGCAGGAGTGTGAGTGTGTGAATGTTTAATTGTTTAATTTAATTAATTAATAACCAAAACATACAAAAACCGTCTCCAATCGGACTGTTCTAGTGACTGCAAACACCACTGACAAGTCACAGGGAAACAAAATACGCAATTTCGTTTACTTCGACGACATTCTCTTTTTCAGTTATTTGGATATAAAAACTAAACTACTGAATCGATTTTGATGAAATTTATAATATTAAAGTATATCCTGTTAAACAAAAAAATAATTTTATAAATCGGTTCATAATCAACAAAGTTCTGAGGTATCAAACATTAAAAAAAAACAAAAAAAAAGGGAAAAAAAATTTCTACCGAATTGATAACCTCCTCCCACAGACATAAATTTATATCTGTGCCTCCTCCTTTTTGAAGTCTGTTGAAAATGTAAGTATTTATTCCAATTGCACAAATATTTAATAATGTTGTCGGATGCAAATAAGCTGCGCCATCAGCGCGGCGCGATTGAGCCTGCAGACACGGGCGCAATGAATATTCAGCTTTGTAATTAATACACGCCAATATTAATGATGGCTCCATCTGAGCGAAGGTTCCACGACCTAGGCACAAGGGTATCTGGCTGTAGACATGAAGTACGCGCATTGAAGCTAGCAGCCGCAAGAGTGCAGCAAATCTGAATCAATATCGCTATTGAGCAAATGATCACTATTTAAATCTGTATTACGTATTCTATTACGTATTACGTTTTCTTTGCCTAATGTGTAGATATTTTTTACGTTCTATGTCTGACTTACACACTTCACACGCACCCAAAATATGCAAGTTTCACTTCACCCTTCTGCTATCCATAAAAATGGACCCGTTGGGAAAATAAATAATATTTATTTTAAAATGTCGTGGACCCGTTGGGAATCAAAGTATGAACCTAGTTTTTTATAACAATGGAGTCATGGACCTCCTGGGAATAAGTTAAGTAGACTCATAATTACCTTCCTACGAATGAATTTGTATTTATATTTATTTATTTAATTAAAACGGATTATCCAATTACATTAATTTAAAAATTGCTTACATCATAGATTAGTCAAAATAGTATTTAAATGAATGATATAGTTGTATCAAGTGGTTAGTTATAGATGGGTCTTATGAATGTATAAAGTAGAGTCACATATCTACTTCACTGTACCTACCTACTTAGGTACGTAATTATACGAGAGTTTTATGTTACTCCTGCCAGAAATGAATTCGCAATGATTTTCATTCAAAGAGTGTCATATTTAATGACCTACAATCCTCTTTAAAATTCGTCAGATACTATCAGAAATTGTTGGAGAGGAAAAAATCTCCGATACGGCAAATATTTTCATAATTTTATTCGGAGACATTAATATGGGTCCCGCGTTCAGCAGTTTTGCAATGTTTAGCAGCTTATCTGTGGAACCAGTCGCTTGGGTTATTCCACGAATTAGGGTACATTTGGGTACATTAGGGTGCATAAGGGTACGTTAGGGTACGTTAAAGGAAAACATCATGAGGAAACTGACGTGTCATAGAACCTAAAAAGTTCGAAAACATGGGTCAAGTGCACGAAAGGAGCCTCTTCGAGGCGCACTTGAAAACCTTTCACCACACTGGTTTGAAAAAACTAGTGACACTATAAGAAGAAGGTATCTTAACAGTGACGCGGAGCTGGGTGCAGTGAAGAGGAGCGGACCGCGAATTGGCCAATCTCAGTGCTCGTAATTCCACTTCCACTCCACTTCGAGGACTGTGATTGGCCAATTCACGGTCTGCTCTTCTCCAAACCGTTCACCTCCGCTTCAGTGGAAACGCACCCTCACTTACCTGTGAGTTTCCTAAAGTATCTCAAAACGGAATATGGTATTACAGAACTTATAAACTCTATTATTTGTCTCTCAGACTCTCGAAGCCAAAATGTTGGAAGTTGTTTTTGTGACCCAAACCAAACTTTTCTAAAACAAGCCGAGGGCAATCTTTCAGGTATATTGTATGTGTAGATCTGTCCTACATCTATCCGTCCATAGGCCGTAACAGTTTGACCTACTTTACCTAAAACACTTTTCACGTATTTCTCGCTTATTTTATTAGCTGCCAGGCTACAGCGACGCTGACTTTTATAATGAATAACAAACATAGTTTAACGACCAATATAACAGCACATAATTTAATTAAGAATATGTTACAGCCGTAATCAGGTGGGCATAAACTACGAAGTCTCAAATTGGCCGTAAAATAAATTTTATGCGATACTGACGCCACACGATTTACTCTGTACGTATTTGGCTCTTTCTTAACCGTAGCCAATGAAAGAGACAGGTGATCGTTTGTGTTCGTTGGTTCTGTTCTTGTGCGCTTAGTGCCTTTTTGGACTAGATTAAGAATTACCCACTAAATCAATTATTCAGCTTTTATTTTCACGGATCGGTTGCGTTTAATTAGTTTTTTGATTTCATAAAATAAAAACTATTCAACTGTGTGTGAGATGGATCCAGGCACGGAGGATATCGATGTACCTATTATGAACCGGCTTTTGGTGTCAAAGTAGCTAGAAACTTTTACGAATCTATATTCAATACACGGAATTATAAATGACAGAAAAAAGTTGGAGGGAAAGTTTAGGGGTCAACTGTGTGTGAGTCGGGTCCAGCCACGGAGGATATTGATGTATTATAAACCGGCTTTTAGTGTCAAAGTAGCTAGAAACTTTTACGAATCTATATTCAATACACGGAATTATAAATGACAGAAATAAGAAGTAAGTTGGAGGGAAAGTTTAGGGGCACGAGATCTAGAACGACCACTGGCCCAGTTTCATGATTCAATTCCCATGTTGCGGGAAAATGACTTTAGCTACAGTCAGGCCTTTATTCTTTGATAAAAGCGTTGATAAATGCTAGTCATAGTTGAGAATCTTATTAGTATATGCTATCTTACCTTAGTACGTGCATTATAGTTTAAATGTTAGTATACCTATACCTTAGGAGGTGCATTATTTTTGACCTGTTACTTTTTATTACCAATAAAATACTATTGAACTAGAGAGTTTTTATACCACTAAAACTCAACTCTACCTATATGTACGTACCTACACTTAGAGCCAAATAATACATAGGTAAGTTCTGTGTCCGTAGTATTTTCCCGAAACTTAAATAGGGTCCTATTTAGGGTAGGTAGGTATGTCAAGAAAATCAAAGAAATTCGACTAAAGGTAGGTATCAACTGTTTCCTCAATGTCTCTATTCAGAGCTCTTTTTTCAACGGGGATTAATGGCACTGCATTAACTATTTGAATACAATCAGCTGTGTTTGTAACGTGCAATTTAATAGGTTATTTAAATAGGTATATTAGTTTCTCTAATCTTTTATCTTATTCCGAACAAATATTATATGTCGATAGTTTTCTCGCCTTCTTTCGCTTGTAATCCATAATGTATGGTTCTTCCTGTCGGCTTCGTGTCAAACCCTGAATGAAACAAGGCCGCTTGATACCCATCAAGCCTCCAAAAAAAGTTACCAGCGTTTCCAAGCCACCCTCAACACTTCTCCATGGCCTTGCGAATCTCGCAAAATGTAAAAAATGTATTACTTGGTATTACTGACAGGCATGGTACAGACGATTGACGCGCGCGCTCATTCTATTGACAACCATATGGGATGTGTTACAGTCCGTACTCATAAAATACTATTTTGTTTGTTTTACTTTTTGATTTTAACTCGGCCGATGAGTAAGTTTTAAAATAGTTTGTAATTTATCTCCTGTAAGATAGCTCAGTTTCTAGAAACAGCGATTTTAAAAAAATCGGTGCCTAGACTTTCGATCCTTGGATCGTTGGTTCGGAACCCGGTCGTACACCAATGTATTTTTCTGTTCAAAAAATCTATGTGTACACGTGCTTAGCGGTGAAAACATTGTGACGAAACCGGCGTGTGTATAGATATAACATAGAACCTAAAAATTTCGAAAACATGAGAAGCTACTTAACTCGTTTTTGCCGTTCAAATAACATTAACAACTTAACTATTATTTAACTGCGACACAGGGAATCCTAGTGCAGGGGTGTGAGTGTGTGAATGTTTATGTTTAACTTAACTCACCGATGACGCAAGTTAACTCGCTACTGTACTTATTGAAGTGTAAATCGGGCTTTATTGAGGTGTAAATCGGGCTGTGCTGTCAAATTACATGCCTCCTCTCTTTCCTCTTATTGCGGTCTCTTCCCATTTCTGACCAATCTTTACCTATTTTCATGGATGAATCATCTTTTATTTAAGTAAGTACTTACCTACACAATTGTTTCCCAAAAATGATGTGACATGAATGAATATTGTAACTCACTATATTTATCTAAGTGTTCGTGACTCAGGTGCTTAGCATTCGTAAGTCAGACTACTTATTATGCAAGAATTTATCCGAGGAGAACTTCGAAGTTATCGTAACTGATCCTCTGAATATGAATAAAGCTACTGCGTATCATGCTTAGTTCAATTTGCACCTTTAAATACGTAGGTAAGTTTTTCACGTGGGAGAGCAGATAGGATTCGTACGCCAGGAGCATTCGTACGGTGGTATCTATACTATCCAATACATTGTCGCGTTCGCGCTCCTCCGAAATTTGGAACTGATTTCGGAGGGACGCGAATATTCCCAGTTAATAATAAAACTATTACATGTACTTACCTACCTAATTACTTATTTAATTATAATTATAATATTATAATAATTACTTATTATGGGATTATGTAGGCATGTAACAATGTCATAACTGTTGGAAAACCTTAAAATAAAATAAAATACATCCATAACCCTAAAGTTGTAAAAATACGTAGTACGTAGTTTGCAGTTGATTCCAATTAATACCTTATAAAAAATATTTGGACTTCTAAAGTTGCTGTTCAAACGAAACTTTTTCTCAACTTAGTGGGGAGTAAAGTAGGTAAGTGGCAATAGTTTTCGTGTAGTTTTCAAATGTTTACAATGTTTAGCCCTTGCGGTCGGCGCCTGGCGTAGAAATAGCCGCGTGTTTACTCTGGCCGGCGCTAGTTTGGCACAAGTAGGTCCCATTGCCAATACTCCACAAGCGCGGGTTGTTCCATAGGGCATAGACCTTCCGCCATTTATTAATAGTGCTGTTTATTTTACAATTTTAGACAAGAAAAGTGGCGCCAGCGCGTTTGGACTTTTACCAAACGGTAAATTGATCGCTTAGACCAGCTGAATATTTGGCGGCACTGCCACACTTCAGTCAAAATACGTCTAGTGAACGTTTATGTATGCCTATAACTTCTAGGGCATTTTGTCCGAGGCTAAATTTCGAAAAAGAGAAGTAACAGGACTAGATAAAAATTAAATATTATAACTACTAGGCTTTTCCATTGTTAATCCATCATTTTCCATCATGGTAAAAAGTGAAAACATTATTTCAAAATAGAGATATTTAATTGTATTGACAGGGTGTCTGATAATTTTCTGTCCTGCATTCCTCATTCATTTTGCTTTGATACTGTATATCTTGATGACTCTTCGTATTCTATAGGAACACTTCGTATTCTATAGGTACCTACCATCAGTTCAGCTTGACTCCCAGCAACGGACCTATTCTCGCTATGTTTAATGTTTATATTATTTGTAGAAATAGTTCGTAGATGTTTCAAGAACAAATACTTATTGTTTATGATTGTTGATGTGTTTCTACGTGTGTTTGGCAGCTAAACAAGTTTGTTGTTTGCGTTTTACTGGACCATATTGTTGCATTCTGAAATCGACTTATACTCTAAACTAGATTCTAACGGGAACTAGATTCTAACTTGTACCTACAATGTACCTAGAACATATTGTAACGTTAGTATAGAATTTATTAATAATAATAGTAGAACATGTTGTAACGTTACTAAACTTGCCTTACTTTGTATCTACCCTTATTGGTAGGTACATAACTTATTGTATGTACGTCCGCAACGGATAAATCTGTTAAAGTTACTAGTAGGTAGGTACCTATTTTTCCTAAGATCTATCTATACCTATTGTACCTACTACAGTTTATGCAATATACTTAATAAAGGTTTTACAAAAACATAGTACAACCAACTTCAATCGGACTATTTTATTGACCGTAAACACCACTGAAAAGTCACAATGAAGAAAAAAAATCAATTTCGTTTACTTCGACGACATATATTTTCCAGTTATTTTGATATAAAAATGACTGAACAGATTTTCATGAAACTTATACGGGACCAATCTGGAAGTATGTGTAATGTATATCCTTTCAAATAAAAATAAGATTTTTTTCAAATCGAATTGATAAACTCCTCATTTTTGAAGTCGGTTGAAAATGTTCTGATTTCTGATATCCCACTTTTTCGCAATAAAAGAGTGAAATGCAAATATCAGCAAAATATTTATTATTTCGGCTCGTCGTTTAGTCAATCGATTTTCTTTATCATCTAAACTGTTCGTAAATCATTATAGAATCTCGTAGGCTTGTATAAAAAGCCTCTTTTCTTTTTAAAAGTCGTTTGAATAGTGACTCTACCATTATGGTATCCTCGAGCTCTCTATTAAAGATTCACATCACATGCACTCGCATACTTTGTCCAACATTAATTGCATTCCCTCGAACGACTCGACTATTTCTGACTTACGTGTGTTATTCTGAACAATAGCTCAAACATTAATTTTTGCGTTTACGTTAAGCGTCGATAACACACGGCTACAAGCCAGCAAGTTCGCTTGTAGCTTGGAAAATCGCCCAGTGTCATCGCCTTTTTACAATCTGCTTATTGACAATACAAATGCTAAGTCGCTCACATGCTAGCTTTTAAACTCGCCGGCTTGTAGCCTTAAACTAGCCGTGTGAAGCTTAAAAAAAATTGGTCTGTAAAGTTGGTTTACGGACGATAGTTTAACGTGAAAACGTAATCAGCGTAACGGGACAATGCGCATTACCGGACAATGACGTCAACGTTTTCGTGCATGCAGCCGGCGTTCATCGATTTATTAGATTTGTTCTGTGCCAGCTTCGAAACGCTTGTCCAAAAGTTTGGAGATACTTTTGAGTTCGGGCAACAGAATTCGAAAGGAATAGTGGACCCGGGGGATATCGACCCAGGTTACCGGGTCGCAGGTGCAACAACCGGCATCTGATTGTTCCACTTATTTAGACGAAACCGTGTTTGTGAGGGTTTATTCGGAAACCTTGACCCAAAAACATCAACGCTGAATTTGGACTACGAGTTCTTATACTAATATATTTTACTAAATACTGAAAAGGCAACAATGAAAAAGTAAACTAAAAGTATATTCATATTCATACTATAACGTTCTAACTGAATGCATAGATGCAACGTAGTACCCCGTCTGCATTGCCCATTTAATTTTTTTTGGTAATAAAATAATTGTGGTGTATAATACTTCCCCAGCTAGCTGAGAGCACTTTCGCCCTTCTCAAAAAACCACCCTTCATATTACAGTATGTTATTACCCATCTTGACGAAATCTAGTTGCGGCCACCTCCTAAGCAACGGTATACCGTAGTGTACCGTTACCGCTCGTTAGCGGTTGGTCAGTATTGATGAGCCGACATCATCAATTTTGATTAGGTACTTCCTCGTATGAAGGTAACATTAAAGGTATCGATTTACTATCAAAACATGCTCGGGGTTGGTTAAGTACTTTGTAAAGCTTAAATAAATAAATATTTTGGACATTTGACACAACGCTATCTAGCCCTAAACTAAGCAGAGCTTGTACTTTGGTAACCAGATAACTGATAGAATACTTAAATATTTTTTTTTTGTAAATACATAGAATACATAGAAACACCCAGACTCAGGACAAACACCGATGGTCATTTCACAAGTGCTTGTCCTGAATCAGGAATCGACGGGTTCGTCACCGGCGGCGTTTTTTTTTTTTTACAAATGGTTCTCGTTGTTCTAATTTGGTACTATTGTACCAACACGGCTACATCTACTGAGTCGGAATTTTAACTACTAACCATTAAAAATGCTATAAAAGTGTCTCGAGAATGGGAGTAGGTAAACAAACTGAGTCTGACCTTCCATCGTTTATTGTACGTACAGTGCGTACAAGGCCTTAGAATATACATTATAAAGGTATACCCTCACGACATGACCTACCTAAATATTTAACGGTATACATACAACCCCAGGTTCATCGATATACCGTTCCATTTGGGGCACGATACGCAAATACGCTGTTAATGGCTTTTGTAAAATGACCGCATACCACTTACTAATGAGACTGACTATAATATGGTATTTTAGGCAAGTTCCAATATGCCACGAATATACATAGGATGGTTACGAAATTATTAAGGGTATGGGTATATTATTTATTCTGAAGAATGGGCAATATGAGAATGTGATGCGGAGAGATGAATGCCATCTTATAGAAAAGTGTTAAACATGAAATCGAATGGATAAAATTAAAGGAAGGCCAAAGAAAATATGTATAATTATGTGAAAGAGTTTATGAACAAAACAGGTAATACCCCAACACAATAAGACCCCACCTAACTGTGGAATAAGGGCAGGAAGGGGATGAACGACACTATGAAAAAAATACGAATCGTAAAATAAGAATCAAATTATGAAACACGTCACATACAAACGATCGTGAAATATTGGTCTTAAAAAATTGGTTGTCTGTAAAGTTGGTTTGCGGACGATTGTTTAACGTGGCGTTCATCGATTTATTAGACGTTTTCACGTCAATAACTAAAAAGTGTTAAACGTGCTATGAAAACATCAAATATTGAAGATGTTGATTCATATTCCAACATGTAATGTTACCATATCGCCATCATTTGGTAAAACGGTATTTTCGTTAACTTCCCGTAAATAAGTCAATGAGAGGAAGATAATTTATTTTTGCACCAGGTGTCGATAAACACCTAAGTAGGTGAAAAATAAACCTTAATGACATTATTACTGGAGTTAATGGTATCAGAAAGTCCATTAAACATTTTATGGACAGCTAAAAGACTTAATTAGGTTCAGATGAAGTAAATCTTGCTTTTAAATGGATTGAAACAGCGCAGCGGCGGCCGACGGGATATTTTACGAGCGAGATTTTCTGCACTTTCCATTATTGTATTGAATCTTTTACGAGCTTTTATGAAAATTGCAGATGGGGTCAGAGTTTTTAAACAATTAATTCTTCTTATCATGTCCATAGTTCCTTCGAACCATGACCAGGTGAAAGGATTTCAAGTGCGCCTCGAAGAGGCTCCTTTCGTGCACTCGACACATGTTTCCTCACGATGTTTTCCTTCTCCGTTGCGAGAATGTAGGATGCGTACATAGATTTTTTCGACTGAAAAAACCCATTTTACGCATGACTGCCACCGAGATTCGAACCCGCGACATTCAGATCGCAAGGTAAGGGCCTCATCCACTCGGCCACCACGTCCTCTAACAATTAATCGAACAACTAAAGTGCTCTCAGCGAGCTGGAAGAGTATATACCTAGTACCCCAGAGATATATAAGTCTAAGAATGCACGCACTTCCAATATCGCCGATATACAATTAATTAGGCGCTTAGGCGTTGTCCTAATAGAACGCGATCACGCGATCGTCGCGAGAGCAAGCGATGCGACCGTCGAGCGAATCCGCGATCAAACGTACTAACGTCAAATAGGCGTCCCGATTGGCATTCGCGCGATCGCGCGACGCGACGCGATGCCAATTGGGACGCCTATTTGACGTTAGTACATTTGATCGCGTGATCGCTCGAACTTGCGATGGTCGCGTCATCGCGTTCTATTAGGACACTGCATTATACAGGGTGGTTTTTTGAGAGGGGTCCTGATGGCAAAGTTCGAAATCACGAGAGTTAGAGAAAAGTCGTTTTTTTAATTATTCGGGTCGATTTCCTCCAAAAGTAAAACATTAAAAAAAAACTAAATATGCAGTTCTTGTTTTTTTATAAATCGAGGTGAATGTTTTTTTTTTTATGTTTGTTACCTCAGTACTTTGTTGTTTACGAACCGATTTGACAAAATCTTTTTTTGTTTGAGAGAATATAATTATGGACTTTCAGATTGGTCCCATAAATTTTAAATCAAAATCGGTTCAATAGTTTAGGTTTTAAATTAGAATAACTGAAAAAAAAGAAGTCAAAATTGCGTATTTTGCTTCCCTGTGACTTGTCAGTGGTCACTAGATCCGTCCGATTGAAGTTGGTTGTCTGTTTTTGTAAAAACCTTAATTATATTTATGGTGAAAATATTGCTTAAATAATTGTCCCAAATCAGTAAGAGTCAAGTCCTGCCGAACGATAAGACTGATATCATCATAAATTAAAACTAGTACTCAAGATAGGCTAAAGTATGTCATAAATATAAATGTACTTTTGATATTATTGTGATAGTGCTATGGCGGCGTTACGACCTCGTTACACGTTTATGGCGCTATAACGTGGAGCGCAGAATAAAACATAGCGGAGACGTTGATGGAAATCAATTGATCTGATTTTGTGATTACTCTTTTTTTAATTGTGGACTCGCCGAAGTTCGAAACGAGAGTCTCTCGTTTCGAACTTCGGCGAGTCCACACCTCCTGATGATACCTCGTGTAGAGGCGAAACACGTGTCGTATCTTTAAACTTTGGTTTTCTGTTCGTTGACTCTTTGGTTTATAATATAGTAATATGTACTAAAGTTCTAAACTAAAGTTAAGTTAATTAAAACCTTTGTTTAGAAATTAAGCGGATTTATTACTAAATATATTTAGTATAATTTGTTGATATTTATGGATTTCCGCAAAGTAACGCCTGAATCAATCAATAATAATAGTTACCATGTTTTTTTTAGTGTACATTAATTACTATTTGACGTGACTGCGTCTAATAAATCGATGAATGCCGGCTGCATGCATGAAAATGTTGACGTCATTTTCCGGTAACGCTCATTGTCCCGTTACGCTGGTAGTCACGCTAAATTTGAAAACCACCAATTTTTAATATATCTAGGTACTCTAATATTATTACAAATCTAGCCAATATTATATATGAGTATTTTAACCCAAACTTAGTTCTGTAAAATTAAAATTTTAAGAAAGTGTTCAATAGCACATTTCTTACAGTCTCTAATTAAGGGGAAGACACGCCGTTAATATGTTCTTTATAAAGCACTATCACTACACTTTAATTATTTACCTTAATGAACAACTTGTAATCTCAAAGCGTTAGTTTGTAATTAAATAGTTTCAACCGTGAGATTTCCTTCAGCTTTCAGTGGCTCGCAGTACAAAGGCTCGTCTGGTTACAGCCGCGGGCCCACACAGCCTATTTCAGTTAAACTTTTGTTAATGTTATTTTGAGAACAATGATATACAGGTTGAATTTTTCAACTATATATTATGCTTACATGGCCGTATCCTAATGAAATGAAATGAAATGAAAAAATGTTTATTTTTAATTCAGGTACACTATGCACAAAGTCCACAAAGAAAATAATTCAGTTGCAAGAGGTATGTATGCAGATAACTCAACATTATTTTGAAGACACGGATGGTCAAGTGGCATGTGTGTTGGACTGCCACACCGGTGTTGCGGGTTTGATTTCTGCTTCAGGGCAAATAATAGGTGATGAACATCGGCGTTTGTCTTGAGTCTGGGTGTGGTGGGAGTGACATGGCAAAACTAAGGGTTCCTTGTTAGATTCTAAAAATGAAAACGACGAATTCGCCGTTAATATTTTAAGGTTCTACAGGCTCTACGCCGTAAGCTTGGCGTAGCACGTCGCTACGCAGACTTCGTAGCATAAATTAATACCACGCTACAATAGAATTATTAATGTATTTCAATGAAAAAAAAAAAAAAAAACAATATTAAATGCATACCTTAGTATGTAGAAAATATGGTATATAAAGTTGTTCAATTTAGCCAACTTCTAGTATATTTGCGTCCGAAGCAAAATTTTGTAACAGAGAAGTCAGTGATACTGAATTATTATAATTTAAAATGACTCAATGTTTTTACACTCCGTCGTTTGTTTTCATAAAGAACAAAAGTATTTAAATAATTGGAAATAATTTATTTTTATTGACACGGTATATTTTTGCAGTATTTGACGACGCCATCTTTCTTTGAAACTATGTATCCTTAATCTTTATGATCACCGTTCTTAATTTATTAGCTTCTACTTGATCGTATCGTAAAACTAATTGAGCAAAATAAAAATCTTTATCTCTATATTAAAGTACTAAACAAACAAGATTGAAAAATAAGTTTGTGTCTAGACTTCCAATCCTTTTACGTACCTACAGGAAGATAATGCGAGCACGTACTTTAACGTGATAGTTCTTTTACGTGTACGAGTTTAGGAAGACAACGAACTGTGAGGGTCAACGACTGTTATTGAACGAACTACGTGACGTAGTTAACGTTGTGAAAATTCTATTGTTTTTAGATACTGTTCATGCTGGTAGATTATTAAAATGGAAAGGTTTTACAAAAACATACTAAAACCTACTTCGATTGGACTGTTTTAGTAACCTTCTTCTTCTTCTTATCGTGTCACTAGTTCTTTCGAACCAGTGTGGTGAAAGGATTTCAAGTGCGCCTCGAAAAGGCTCCTTTAGTGCACTTGTCACATGTTTTCGAACTATTTAGGTTCTATGACATGCCGGTTCTCTCACGATGTTTGCCTTCGCCGGTAAGCTTGTGTTTTAAATGCACACATAGATTTTTTGAACAGATATATCCATTGGTGTACTACCACCGGGTTCGAACCCACAACCTTCGAATCGAAAGTCGAGCACCTACCACTCGGCCAACACGGCTTTTAACACGGCTTTTACGGTAGTAACTGTAACTAAATAGTCACTTGAAAGCAAAATACGCAATACGTTTACTTAAATGACGTAATTTTTCCAGTTCATTTGATTTGTCCTGAACCGAAAAATAGTCAACAATGCGTCACGTAGTTTGGGTACATAAGTAGAACTATATATATATAGTATTATATAATCTTAAAATCATATACCTATTTGTACACTCTTAAACTAGCTTAATGTAATAATAGCTATGTATAATAAACTTACCTACTACTATAAGGTATACCTAAAAATTTTAAAACTAACAGTACTTAGTACCTAGGTACTTTTGTGACTGTCAACACTAGGACAAATCTAAAAAATGTAAATCCGTTATTGGCTGTAAGTTTAAATAATAAGTCTAAGTTATATTAATACTAAGAGCTGTGGATTTTGTATAATAAAAAAATAAAAAATAAAAAAAAAATAAGTACGATATTCAAATAACTTCTTACACTCCTATTGGTTAGGAGAGCTGGGTGGCCGCTCTTAGAATGTTTTGGAAAACTTTTGATGAGTTTTGAAGTTTGCTTTGAACTCTCAGTACAGTTAGGTTACAACTCAAGTATTTGATTATATAAAGTAACAAACAGAAATCTCGTGCGACGGGAAAAAGATCAATGGAGTCATAGGCCTGAAAATGGTAAAATACTAGTTCGGCCGGGGCAAATATTTGTGACGAACACAAATGTTTGTTCTCGGGTCTTGGATGTTGTGATGTGTTGTGTGTGTCCATGCCACCTGCGACACAGGGAATCCTAGTGCAGGGGTGTGAGTGTGTGAATGTTTAATGTTTAATGTTAATGTTTAATTTGCTTAGGGCGGTGAAGCCTTATAGGTAATTGTTCGTGTTTGGACCCTTTGGGATATAAAATTTGTTAAACATTTTCTAGATTCTAGGTTTAGCTATTTTAGCTAAATGTGATACATTTTATTTCATATATATTATTTTTTGTTTAACAAAATCCACAGCTCTTAAGAGTAATAGTGACTTAGACTTATTATGAAGACTTACCTACAGCCAATAACGGATTTACATCTTTAATGTATCTTCTATAAACCAGTCAGGAGATATTTTTTTAAAGTTTAACTAAACTCAGAAGGCTTATGAAGTTTATGGAGGAATCCGATTTAAACTAAAATACCTAAAAGAAATGTGGATTCAAAATCTAAAACCTAGTAATTATGCTTTTTTTATATTACGAGACACAAGTGTTTTATGGTTTTAGAATGAATTGTCTTCGTGTTGTGATCTACCCTGAAATTTTTAGCCGGGTACCTTATCAAAAGTGCTCGAAATTTGAGTTGCAAAATTTCACACGAAACGACAGACGTACATACAGACAAACAAGAAAGCGATTTAATAAAAACCTGAAAAAATATACTAAAATGTGTAACAGCTCGTGTGTCTCACAGTACTAAACATTCAATACTTCCTTCGCAAATATTAAAAAGTACTTACGTATTTCTTTTTGAAGCGCCCCTGGAGCATGCGATGTTTGGTTAGGATTGATTTCCCGATACGGAACATTCTCGATTTCTCACAAGGGTCACAATTGTATTTTCATATTTTTTTTGACATTATGTATTCCAACACGAATACATAATAGTATTTTTGAAGAGGAAATATTAACCCATTCCTTTTGTCCTCGTGGCATTGTTTTTTCTCTACTGTTTCTCGTGTTATTTATAATTTATTAATATAAAACTTCATTTAAATTCAAGACATCCCGTTCCGATGCGGTGAATTTTAAAGTATTTATTGAATCCTCAATAAAAAAATAATTGAGTAACGTAAGAAAAGGTTGAAAAACAAAAAAATAATCAATAATACTAGTTATGCCAACACAGATAATACAATTTTTAGACATTATGAAGGCCAATGAGTCCAGTCTTAGCATAAAGTTGTCCTGCAGTGCCTAATTTCCAGAGCACAAAAAAAACCGATTGAGGTTACCGTTGGGAGTTCTCCCATGCAGGATGCCGTCTAGATAGGTACCAACACAGTGCCAGATATTATGCTGCAAAGCAGTAATGTGAAAGCATTACTGTGTTCTGGTTTGAAGGGCACTGTAGCTTTTGAAATTACTGAGCTTTCGAGACTGACCATCATAATATCTTAATGTGACGAGCACTTTAGCAGTGTTGCATCGGTCTTTGTGAATCGAAGTCCAGTAAAGCACTGTTCTGGTCATGAGCAAGCGTAATCTCTTACCATCAGGAGAGCGCTTAGGTCTCGTCCCATGTTTACGTGAAAAAACGAGTAGGTACCAGAAATAGGGATAAAATTAAATGTTATGTTACATTTTACCAAAGTTGTAAAATCTGGCAGTTCACTGAACTCCGGCCTAAGTTTCTATTAATTCCAGAACATTCCATCTGTATGCTAATGCGTCTAAACATAGCTACACACGCTCGCCGCTATCGCCAGGTGCGTACTCTTTGCTCGATCCAGCCTGTCCTTAGTCTCCTCTGTTCAGCTCAAAACTTAATCTATATGACCTTAATGTAAATGACAAAGACCGATCATAATAAAAATCTTATTATGGTCCGGTCTTTGTCAATTATATTTATTTAAATAAAAGTATTTTAAAGGGGTTTTTAACAATGAATGCTGGTGGTTCATGATACTAAAAGCAGAACCAATTATATATATTTTTTTTAGTTTTCCGAAAACTTTAGTTAAAGCCATTGTTTTTTATAGTTTTCTTAAAAAAAAATCTTGGAAAATTAACGACTATTTTTATATTTTTAAATGCCATTCTTATCTTATCAAAATCAAGCCCGAGACTCCAACATTTTACCATAACTACTTAGCCGTTTAGATTTTCCTCATAGGACAGTCGAAAGTATTCAAATTATTGAGTAATTGATACATTAATATACAGGATATTAATGTATCAATTACTCAATATTTTGCTCTATCCAGAGAGTTTTAATGGATATATGCATTTATATAGGCATCTTCGTGGTAACATACCTAATACGTGTGACTGCCGTACGTCCGTAGCGGATTTAATCTCCGCAATAATGAATGCAAATCAAAAGTATAGGGAAGGTCTCTATAAAAAGGCGGGCGCGGCCGGACGTGTTGATAAATTGTTTGTCTACCCGCAACTCAAATTAGGAAAAGTAAACGTTTAGAGTTGGACGGTGGGTGCTGCGTGCGCTGTGATTTACATAAACCAAATTTGGTGTGTTTATATTGATTAGTTTTTTAGCTATGACAAGGTCAAAAGTGGCTCCAAATGGTTCGTGTCAACTTACACACAGTGCTACTCGCCAGTTTGCTGGGCCTGACCGTGGCTGGACACACTGTCGTGTGTCGAGATTACAGTCTGGCACAGGTCATGGGCAAAATTTGGGTTTATTGGTTATTTTTACTTGGATTAGTTTAGTTGAGTTAATTTTATTTTTTAAAATTAAGCATGACGTTACTTTCAAATGGTGACTCCTCGAGCACCCCGGTTTATTGCCGCGTTACATTCCACACATTTTTGTCTGGTAAAGAAATCACTATGCATTGGTCCAAGTGTTGCAATAAAAGCGATTTCAATTTGTGAGTAGTGTGTGAGTGTGACTTGAGGTCGCTCGTCTACCAGCTAATTCAAAAGTTCAATTCGCACTGGGATGGCAGCGGCACTTGGACATTGATACTGAAAGTGCTCTGCTGGCACTTATGAATGTGTAGATAATGCTTAAAATTGTTTGACGCTGAAATAGCTCTGCCGGTCGTTGCGAGTGGAAATTGAGTCTAACACCTAAAGACGACTTTTTCACTCAAGGAAATACGGAGTTTTGGCGGGAACGTGAGATTGAAAGGATGGCGGCATTAGAATAATTGCTAAAACTTGTGTTACTTTGAGAGTTAAAGTGTAAAAATGGTGGTTTTTTTTACCCATTAAGTGCTCGTGAACGTGTATGAGTGTTGGTGAATAGTGTAATGCTGTAAAACGTGACTTTTCGTGCTGCCTCCAGAACTCCATAACTTAAGCCTCTAGTAAAGTCGCCACCACCACTACTTTACCCCCTGTAAAGTAGTGGTGGTGGCGACTTTATGACTATCTGACATACAGACAGACTTCATGACTTGACTTAACGACTATCTGACCGATGACAAAAATAAACAATAATTCACTTATGAAATATAAATTACTATAAAAATAGCAAACGTATGACAAGGCAGTATGGTCGTAATAAGACTTTAGCCTCCGCAAATAGGGAAATATAAAAAAAAAAACAAGGAAATACTTACATTTGAAATTTGACAGATGACAGCCGAAACCTTTAGCTAAAGCAGCGGCCATTACTTACGTTAGGTGTGTTTGAGTTTGAGGACTGACTTATGCCTAGATTCCACGTACCGAGTGCTCTCGGCCGAGTACTCGGTACGTGTGATCTAGGCATTAAAATACGGATGTGTAAGACGCGCGACCGTAATGCTAGACTAGTTTATCTAGCATTTATAAGTTTGTCATGTTTATGTAAATTATTCTATTGGAAGATTATTGATTAAATCGTGTCCGCTCTTACCGTGCACCACACTTCACGCCCGCCAAGGCCAGGTTCTCAATGCCAAGGCTACTATTCGTGAACTTGTGGACGTGCGTGGCATTACAATGCCATTCGTTTTTTTTCAGCTGTGGCTTTTCATGGAGTGTTAAGCTCAGGGTCGTGCGGTGATTTTATTTGCTGTTACGAATCGTGGGTCCTCTGTTACCATTACTAACACCGTGGAAAAACTGCACGAGACGTAAGATTTTTTTATCAGGTTTTTTTTGATAAACTATCATGGTATCCTTTCTCGCATAACGTTTTTTAGACGAGACGTGCATGGCGCTCTCCTGATCAAGCATGAACTTTTGCGTTAGGTTAAGTAATGAGATAAGATTCTCCTGATATCATGAGTTTTTTTTAAAATTTAATAACAAAAAAAGGCCTTGTCATCTCAAGAGATATGACGGACGATAAGAGACGATAAGAGATACGGATTTCGAGTGCAGCACTACTTACTATTAGCGCTCGTCAACCCCAAAATCACCTTTTACCCGTAAATTATCAAATATTTCCGGGCATATTTCAAGTCTCATTATCCTGGCTTGTTGGCTAGTTCTACGCCACCCGTGTTCATACCGCGCCGCCCGCCCGCCCTAGCTCGGGGCTAGTCTAAACATTACACGCATTCGTGATTTCACTAAAAGGCAGTAGTTATTTTTGATAAAATTACCTGCGTTAATATTTGATGTTGTAAAGCGAGTGGCTATGTTGTCGGAGTTTCCAACCGCCCAAAGGCCTTCGACAACGTACAGAACGTCAAATGACCTGAATTACTTATACAGAAGCGACGTAATCTAAAGGAACACAGGGCGTAGGCAAAACTTTCCCATACAAAGTCTGCTAACGCCGTGCCTTCGCCTTATGCCATTTCTGTATAATTCAGGCTTATAAAAGCCAGCACCAAGGCATACTAAGGCGAAAGTTTAAGAGGATAAATACACCGGAATTTTTATATTACCAAAAAAAAATACGGATAATCAGTTGCCGTTACTGAACACGAATATGGCAAAAAACTTAAAAAAATTAAGTCTTAATTAATTCGATTAAAATTAGACGACTGTTACCGTTAGTCATTTTCATATGGCCTTGCATCAATAGGTACCCATCAATGATAATAATTTAAGTTTTATTCATCGTTTGGCACACCCGAGTACCTAGCTCGAACCAGCTCGCAAAAGCTCGGCTCGGGCGCCGCACTAGCCACGCTGTCGCTCAGTCATTTTGTAGAAACCCAAAATTCTGACTGCACAGATACTACGTAATACACCTTCTATATTGCCCATTTAAGTTTTTTTGGTAATTAATAATTTTAATAATTAATAATTTTGTATGAGAAAATTAATCTGAAATTTCGATATAAGTATTCACGAACTGAAAACGTGGGTAGCAGCTACAGTAATAATATTTAGCCAATAATAAAATCTTGAAACAAGTTGTGTACTTACTCAACTTGGATGAAACACTGCAAATATTATAAAACTAAGTATTTACTTGATCGAGTATTTCTGATTGCTACTGAGAAGTTTTGCAGCTGAGATTTAAAGTTGAGCAACATTTAATGAAATTCTATTTAACAAATGAAAAATGTTGTAATAAGCAATTGAGAAAACTTTTGACGTGACTACGTCTAATAAATCGATGAACGCCGGCTGCATGCACGAAAACGTTGACGTCATTGTCAGGTAACACTGCCATTGTCCGGTAACGCTGTCATTATCCCGTTACGCTGTTAGTCACGTTAAGAGTGTACTATACCTCAATTGGATGAATGATCTCTCCTACAAAACTGCAGCATACCCACTAAACTGCACCAACCAAGTTGTAATTAATAATTATTATAGATTTTGATTATTACTAAGTGCTGTGTGTGGTGAAAACACAATTGCTTAAAATTTTATCGATTGAAAATAAATGCAAAGTTACCTCCAAAATTTACCAATGACAGTGCCCTATTCATAAATACCGAACATAAGATTATGAAAATTGACATTATGGTTGATCTTACTTTAATACAGGTGTTATGTAGTACTATTGTCCGTTAACCAAGTTTACAGACAACCAATTTTTTTTCTTTTCTATCCGTTTGTTGTTGTTCAATTACCTCATTTGTTCGTTTGTTTATTATTGTCAAAGCGGGCGCGGGGATGAAAGCGCAAAATAAACATTTTAAAACGCGATAAGATCCGCGGCTTATACCTACTCGCCTGTTGAATTAAAAATAAATACCGTAGACTGGAGGTCAAAGGTAGAAATAAAAAGAGTAACTATAGACATAACAAGAGCTATACTCTTGTTATGTCTATAGGTACTCATAGCAATGGAGCTCCTTGCTTTTGAAAGTGAAGTGTATAAATGAACGTTAGCCCGAATACCAGATGCATATAGTAATGGACGTTTTCATGAAACCGTATCAATAACTTCGGGTGAATTTATTACGAAATAAAAAAAGATATCTGATTAGCCAATTCAAAACTTCTCGAAAATGGACGAAATTGTATTAAAAAAGAAAAAATATTTTGGACATTTCATACAACTCTATCTAGCCCGAAACTAAGCAGAGGTTGGACTATGGGAACCAGATAACTGACAGAATACTTATTTTTTTGTAAATACATTCATTATTATTATTATTAAGCCGTATTTTCTCGTTATTTTTCTCTAATTTCTTTCTGATTATTTTCTTTGGGGCACCCATTTTTGGGTAAAGGCCTCCTCCAACCCTTGCCATTTCTGCCTATCTTGGGCGAGTCTAGTCCAGGTAGCGCCTGCCACTCCCATGAGGTCGTCATTCCACCTCCGCCTTGGTCTTCCTCTAGGACGAGTAGAGTTTATTGGGAACCAGTGAAGTACTATTTCACTCCATCTTCCATCTCCTGCTCTGGCTACATGTCCAGCCTATCTCCACTTTAATCTGCAGGCCATTTCTCCGGCGTCAATCAATTTTGTTATTTTTCTTATATCGGATATTCTTTTTCTGTCTGCTATTTTTAAGCCTAACATACTTCTTTCAGCAGATCTTTTAAAGACTTGGATTCGGTGTATTATTTATTTTGTCAATGCCCAGCTTTGGCAGCCATACAGCAGGGTAGGCAGTACTATATTATCCATAGCTTTCTTCTTGAGTCTCATAGGGAGTTTTGATTGAAATATATCAATGAGGGACCAGTATTTGTTCAAAGCTTTCTTTATGCGACGTTCTACTTCTTCATATGTTGATAGGATGCATACATACATATATAGGATAAAATAAAAATCACCCAGACTCAGGACAGTCATCGGTGTTTATTACACAAATGTTTCTCCTGAAGCGGGAATCGAACCCGAGATACCGGTGTAGCAGTCCAACCCACTTTCCACTCGACCACTTGTGTCTTGAAATGTTTACTTTTATTCCAGCTCATCGAAAAGTGGACGAAAATGTATTCGATCAGATGATGAAAGACTCAAAAAATGAAGGTCATTATGATCAGCTAATCAAGCCCGTGTCTACTCTCCTAAAAAAAGCTGGAGTATTGTATTTTATTTTATTTTATTCTCGCTCAGACACAAAAGGATTTATTAATTAGGCCCAGCCTAAGATAACCTCGCGCTCTGATAATTAAAACATTTTTAAAATTGCTTATAAAATGAACACCTGCCAAAAAATACACCAGAGTAGTACACCTCGGGTACCAAGGTACTCATATTGTACTTATATTGAATCGTATACCTTTCGAAAAAACTATGTAATTTTAGAAAAAGAGTAAAATATTTGTATATTAATGTTAGAATCCTTACTGGAATTCTTCTTGTCAACCGACTTCAAAAATGGAAGAGGTTTTCAATTCGGTTGAATGGTTTTTTTGTGTTTGTTACCTCCGAACTTTGTTGTTTAGAAACTTTGTTTGTTTGAGAGGATTTACTTTCAGATTGGTCCCATAGAAATTTTATCAAAATCGGTTCAGTAGTTTAGTTTTTATATCAAAATAATTATAACTGAAAATAATATGTCGTCGAAGTAAACGAGATTTCGTATTTTGATTCCCTGTGACTTTTCAGTGGTGATTACGGTCACTAAAATGGTACAATTGATGTCGGTTGTCTATGTTCTTGTAAGACATTGATTATTTTATCAAAGTTGTTTTATGGAACACGAATTGCGTTCTTGGATTCGCAAAATAAAATGAAAACAAATGGGAGATCCGACACAAATTTTCCTGAAATTGCGACCCAACCAACCACGCTTTTTGTGGTTAAAATAACGCTGATGAAAAAACCGTTACTCTTTCATATAAATAAATGATATTTCCGTGAACAGCAGACAATTTGCGGGAAAAATATCACTGAACTCTTTGCCATTCCCTTGAGGCCAAAAATATTTTTTCGTTTATTTTTTTGTATGACTAGTGACAAGACGAGAATTAAAATGAATTAAATTTTATTATTTATTTTGCCGAGCTAGGTGTTATCTTAATGGTATGAGATCACGCCTGCCCATAACCAAAACAGTGCTACACAGTACTTTGATTCACATGGTCCGGTGCGACACTGCTATTATAACGCTTGTTCACTTTGAGGCATTTTGATGGTCAGTCTCGAAAGCCCAATAATTTTACTAGGTACAGTGCCCTACGAACCGGAACACAATAATGCTTACATATTGCTTTGCGGCAGAATATCTGGCACTGTGTTGTACCCATCTATAGACGGCATCCTGTAGGGGACGCCTTTCAACGGTACAACAGTGTTATCAATATGATTGTGGGTAGCGATTTCTTGACATTTATTGAAAACAAAGTAAAAATAAAAATGTATATCTGTTCATTCTGATATTTTTATTGTTTAAATTCGTTGAGAATAATAATACCGCCTGTTATTATTTTTGTTTGAAAGTTTATTATAATGTGATGTAGGTAGAATAAAGCTTTAGGTAATAAATACATTTTATCATTAGTTCAATAGTTATTACTCGTATCTATTAGTCAATTTAAAATGACTTATAGAATTAACGCGAAAGTGTAAAACCGCCTAATTTAGGCGTTGTCCTAATAGAGCGCGATCGCGCGACGCGACTCGATGCCAATTGGGACGCCTATTTGACGTTAGTACGTTTGATCGCGTGATTGACGTTCGCGCGAACTTGCGATGGTCGGTCATCGCGTTCTATTAGGACACTGCCTTAGTATTAAAGCGCCTTCAAATTAAACGCGTGCGTGAGGAAGCGCCACTGTGGCGCTTTTTCTAGTTTTCATACAATATGATAGATATGATTTCATATATATATGATTTCATACATAGACGCGACAGGTGCAGCGCCAATATCGTGACATAGTGGCGCTTCTAGATATTGTATGAAAACTAGTAGAAGCGCCACAGTGGCGCTTCTTTACGTCTATAATGTAAAGGCTCCCTAAAGCCGTTAGAGTTTTAATATTTAGTAGTCTTACTTATACCGTGGTAGAGCCCTCTAGAGACAGAGCAGAGCCTTCAGCGTATAAAAACATAATGTCGTATTTTGTGGTAGTTGATGAAAAGCATTTTCTAGTTTTAGGGTACAGAATTAATATTTTGAGTGAGTAGAAAGTTCCTAAACCTCAAATGAACTAAATAAGGAGTTATTTAGTTCATTTGAGGTTTAGGAACTTTTACATAGCTTTTTAATTACCGAGTTTATGATACCTCTGGGTAAAACTAATAAGGAACAACAAAATAGAACTTACCTCAGAACTTTGTTGTTTATGAACCGATTTTAAAAATTCGATCGTTCGTTTTACTTTTAAATTGGTTCCAAAGAAATGTTATCAAAATTGGTCCAGTACTTTATGTTTTAAATCAAAATAACTGAAAAAAGTCGTTGTACTGAACAGAATTGCGTATTTTGCTTCCCTGTGACTTTTCAGTGGTGATTACGGTCACTAGAACAGTCCTATTGAAGTCGGTTGTTGTATGTTTTTATAATACATAATTATGGTCGCCCCTGTTTCCATTTTCCTTCTATTAGGATTATTTCTGTGACTCCGTCTTGTGCTTACTCTAGGGTAAATAACATATTTTACTTAATACTTTACTAACTGTACTGACATAGCTTTGCTCATTCAGCTCGGTTTGAAGGCGGTAATAACTGTTTGCATATTTTACAGGCAGTGTTCAGGGAGATAGGGCTTACTACTATGAGCTGACTACTCACATTAAATATTTATTACATAGGTACAGTTGCAGGCTTTGTATATTAATAATCGGACCTGAGAAAAAAAAATTGGTTGTCTGTAAAGTTGGTTTACGGACGATAGTTTAACGTGACAACGTCATAGCGTAACGGGACAATGAGCGTTACCGGACAATGACGTCAACGTTTTCGTGCATGCAGCCGGCGTTCATCGATTTATTAGACGTAGACACGTTAAAAACTATTGATATTTAGGTTATCATAAAAAAGATAAATAAATAAATCTTTATTGCACTTAGCAAATAGTACAAAGGTGAATTTAATGGGTATGTAACATACACGTAAACACGCAGTTTATAATCTGCTAGATTGCTCTGTAGGTATTTCATGTAATAGTTTTGAAAACATATAAATTTATTAATTTTGAATACATTAAACAATAATAAAGCGAGGTTGGCTGTAATCTCTATCCAAAAACGGATACTTTTGTAAATGGATATAAAACAATTACTGTAAATGAGACCCGTTTTAAATGATCTTCAAATTCTTCCAAATCGGTACAGTCACCGCATCGCTATAAAAACATCATTATCGCAGTGACGAGCTCACGAAGTTTGTCGCCCAACTCTATAATAGCAGTGTCACGAGCCGTGTCACGCACAGCACACAACACAAACATTTGAACCAAGTTTCGAGTTGGTAGTACTTCGAGAATCCAGCAAAAAGAGGGGTTAAAGCAAGGCGAACCCCTCTGCTGGCCATATATACTTCTTGGCCATTCACGTTAAATAAAAATATGGGCTGCATTTGATCACTGTGTGCGTATTTTAAGATGGTTTGCGAGATTATTATAGTGTGCGTTTAAATGAATAAGTTTTTTTAGGCGCGTGTGCAATGCGTGTTTACCTCGTCCCCTGTCAAAAATGGCAGAAAATTATGTTAGCAGATTCTGACGTATAACCCTTCCTTTTGCTGAATTCTCGAAGGTAGTATACGATTGTTATTGATACGTTGACACTGACAGACAAGATAAACGGAGTTTCGCATGTCTTGCCGCTCAGAAGTTGGAGAAGTAATTAAGGGCTGGCTCCTATCTAGCCCTAATAAGCTTTGCAATACAACAATGTAGGAACTTGAGTGCACCCGCAAACGTGTCGCCGACTACATCTAACTGTGGCCAGCTTAAGTCAGTTTTTATACATTTTTAGAGCTGTCGCGCGCGGCCGTTACTTCTGTCACCGGTTTCGGCCGCGCGCTACAGCAACAAAATGTTAAAAAAATTATCGACGCCGCTCTGGCCACCGGTCGCTGTAGTCGGCGACCAGTTTGCAGTAATGCTGTTTACCGACATAATAGCCCAATATGCGCTTATTTTAAAAATTTTATGCGTTCGTGGTCCAAGCATTAGCGTAATCAATTAGGGGAATCCTCAAGGCAAATTTCCATACACAATGTTTCGGACAAATACTCAAAAAGTACGCCGTATTATAGTAACTTCTTCACATATTTTAATTTAGATTTTATACGTGTTTTAAAATTAACCCTACTAACTTAAAAACACGTATAAAATCTAAATTAATGTATTAAACGTTTCACTTTATTAGTTGACGAAATCAAAAAACATGGACGAAACGAATAGTGTGAAAAAATTACTATAATACGGCGTACTTTTTGAGTATTTGTCCGAAACATTTTGTATGGAATTGGATTTGAGGCCTTAAAAACTTTAATTGAACTTATTTTTTTTTGTTACAGAGTCAACTGTGGGATGAATTTGAGCTAGAGGACGCCACCTACGCAGAGTGCAGCGTCAAAAACGCAAAAAACAGCTTTCAGGTGAGATCAAATTGTTAATATTGGTATTTTTTAAAAAGGGGAATCTTTTAAGTAAGATAAGACTCTTTTTCGTATTTTATATTTATACTTTTTTCTCGTAAGTATTTCATTTTACTTTAGACAAAGTGCTGCTAAGTGTACCCTCAAACGGGTCGCCGACTACAGCGACCGGTGGCCAACTTCCATCAGCTTTCATACATTTTGTTGCTGTAGTACGTGGCCGCCACTCAGCAGTATGCTCTTTTTAGTGTATATTAAAATCTATCTATCTGTCTTATGTGTGACAAGGACCTTTACAAAACCAAAGTATTTTTCTAAGATCCAATGCGTAATAATACCAGCCCCTAACTGTAAACCATTCTTAAAATAACTCTAACCTACGACTCTAACGTAAAAGTAGGTAAGCAAATATAACTAGAGTAGCAGTGAGCATCTCAAGAGGGGGAGCTGTGACACCTTAAACAGGCAAATTGACAGCTGACTTGACAGCTGCTACGGCGGGGGAATAGATCCTACGTTCCCCCGTTCTTAAGAACAGTACAACACTACTGTACTATACAATGCATGTATGTATGTCTGTATGTGTACTATAGAACAGGTACTTTCTGTTCTGATCTGAAATTAAGCAACAAAATGTACAGAATACAGAATTGTATTAATAACACCAACTTACGTGTCAATGGTTGTACACAGTAAGTAATATAATAGATTAGAATAGAATTTAATAAGTTTCTATTTTGTACCAAATCACACAGATAACATAACACAGATCCTGTGTTATATTATCTGTGTGATTACAATACTTAGTTGATATAAAATGGTATCCACTCAGCATTATGCACCAGCGCTCGGCAGCATGAAATGTTGCCGAGCGCTGGTGCATAATGCTGAGATGCAAGCGCTGGTTTTCTGTGGAACCGTGATTGATTAAAGTGACTTGTACATTTAACAATAGTTGTAAGTTTAGTAAAATTAAATAAAAATAGGTACATATATTAAAACAGTCAAATCAATTAAACAGTAGCTTATCAAATTCTTCTATTGAGTAGAAAGTGTGCTCAAGAAGCCATTTACGGAGTCGTGTCGTACTAAAGTTGGCTAAACTGGTATCCCCTCTTCTTTTTCGGATGGACGTTTAATGCAGTTGGCCGCAGATGGCCATTACTGCGACATCGGATTCTCGGTGAGCGCTGAAGGGGCTCGACCTTAAAAGTTAAGATGAGGTAACAGCATAAGTCGCTAAACTGGCCTGCTTTTTAGGCGCGTTTTCAATGAACTAACATATATTTTTCGTAGACTTTCGCGATTATCACACATAGTTATTAGATTGTAACGGATATTTATCGCGTTCACCTCATATATTCATTCATTCACTCATATATCTACGTTTCGACTGTATTGCAACAGCCGAGGTCACGGGTTGACGGCTGTTGCATTGCGACACAGTCGATACGTGTCGTCAGGACACAAAAAAAGATGAGTTGAGCGCGATTAATACCTGTTATAATCTAATAACTAGAAACTAACATATGACTATACTACTCTACAGGTACTTCTACTGTGCCTACAACCAATTACGAACTATTCTCGGGTTACGCACTTTGCGTCAATTTAATAATACAGGTGACTTATTTCTGATCCCGACTTATATACTCTTCGTGAGGTTGTTAGATGAAAATTAATAAAAGTCTTGTTGCCATGCGAAGTTAATCTTCTTTCAAGGTACACAATCATGCCTTCAGGGTTTATGGATAATAGGTAATGTGGCTTGGTAAATTATGAAACTTAAGGGTAGGATTAGACTTATACATATTGTGACATCAAGAAATATACATACAAGACCTTTTTAACAAAAATATATTACCTACAACCGACTTTGATTGGGATTATTCTAGTGATCGAAAAGTAAGATAAATAAATAAATAATAATAAATATTTACGACATTTCACACAACGCCATCTAGCCGCAAACTAAGCAGAGTTTGTACTATGGGAACCAAATAACTAATATAATACTTATATATATTTTTTTTTGTTGTAAATACATACTTATGATACATAGAAAACACCCAGACAAACAGCCAAACACCGATGTTCATCACACAAATGCTTGTTTTGAAGCGGGAATCAAACCCGCGACAGATAGGCACAGGAAATCAAAATAAGTACATAATTTCGTCGCGCACCGCCCCGTCAAGAACAAGATCAATTTTAAGAACTCTGATCATCAATAATTAAATAAATAAGATTTTTTGCGAAAAATCATTTTACAAGTTCTTACTCGTACCTATTTAAAATATCATATTTTCCCATTACAAACATGCGAAGCGTTTCCATGCACGTGTGTCATTTGAATTCCTAGAAGCGGCTTCCAAAATGGACAACAAAGAGCTATGAAAATGGAAATATACATTACCGTTTATTGCTTTTCATCGAAACGGAACAAAGCAGTTGAATTTATTGGTATAGACATAGTTAATATTAAGTAATAGGCTATTGGAGATCGGAACAAATAACTGAGCAATACTTGCATTTGGTGAATAGGTATATGTATATTTGGTACGAGAAATAGGTATTCGATTGCAGTTGGTTTCGGCTAGGTAGAGCCAAACGCGAATGGTGGCTTGAAGAACCGTATAGACCGGAATCAGTGGCGAGTATTTGTAGTAAGTAGTGGTGTAGAGAGGCATGTTCATGTGATCAAGTATATTCAATTAACATGGAACATCCCATTCCAGAAGTACTGCTTCTGCAGTACTTTGCGGTTCCAAGGCAGAACACCTTGGAGAGAGTGATGCTGACAGGTTTCCTGATGCTGACGTAGAGAGACATGTTCATGTAGTCGTACAGATTCTAGCCCACAGCTTCATTGATAGCCTGTGTAGAGGTGGGAGAGGCCTTGTCTATCAGATTCCGTCATATGGGTTCAACACAATGCCATGTATTCTACCGCTAAGCTGTAATACTGGTTTGAATGACTGTGGCTAGTGAAATTGAGATTTTTTAGACAGACTATTGTTTTAAAGTGGTGACTCAAAGTCATGTGTAGCACTGTTCTGGTCATGGTCAGGTATAATCTCTTTTCATCAGGAGAGCGCTAGGCTCGACTCGGTTGCCCTATTATACATAATCTCTACGGTCAAGTAATTTCGTTCGTCGAAAGGAACCAGATATAAAAAAGACCCTTTTGTACCCCGAAGTACGTGAAATGAGCCTGATCCGGGTCACGTAGGGCTTCGGTTCCATCACGTGTGATGTGGGACGCGGCAATCCTGGCCTGTAAAGGGTTATTATGACTGTGTTTAGGGTTCTTTTAGCACTTACTCTACGGCGTATGTTAGGGGTGTTTTACAGGGTTATTAACTTCAACTTTTAACAACCTACTCGTATGTTTGGTTCTTTAGTCTGTATATAAATAAACGTCATCAACTATATATTATTTTTCAAATATTTTACCAACGACATTGTTAGTTTTAGCTGTGATCTTCCGGTATATTTTTTTACTTTTCGTTTGATTCTTATTCATATAAAACGACGTCATCGTGTTATAATTTTATTATGTTATAGAATAAATAGTTAAGGCATTTCACACAAAGCCATCTAGCCCCAACAAACGAATGTAATAAGAAATGTAGACCAAGGGGTTAATGAAAATCGGTTCTAAAAATCATAATCCCAAAATTAAGTGTTAACCCGGAAACACCGACGTATACACAAAGAACCCACAGAGTCGTCAATCTGCGGATAAAGGAACCCTGTTACATTACTTCACCCGAGTCTCGCCGAAAAACGGCGGTTCATCATGACACTTCCCCGAAAACGGGGTCAATCATGTTTTAGGTATTAAGCCCTGTCAACCCGCGACCTGGCGAACGACCATTTGTCAACGTTAAGTTAACTGGGTCGCGACCTTTTAGCGTCATGTGAAAAATTGGCAAAAAAGCAAACAATAACACTGGGTTCCGGGAAAGTAGTAAACTGTTTCATAGTTGTGGAAAGGAATCCTTATCCGTGAAACTTTTAGTTGGGGTCTTTTTTGCAGAATATTTGTGGTTTTGTAGGTCTTGATGAATAACGAGTTTATACATTATCAGACTCCTTCATACTTCATAAAACTAAATTTATTATTTATTACGTATTTATAAAAAAACTATTTCATACTTCTCGTTTACTAAGTAGCAGCTGATAATCCCTAATCCCTACCTATTTGCGGTACCCTAATATCTGAGACAGTAAAGAGATGCGCATTAAAACGCTGTCTGCAGTTTAACGGTCTATGATGCGTTATGGGTTATAAATTATTGCGCGAAACCCGCCCGAGGGATTAAGACCCCGGCCGTTAAAGGGTTATGATGCTGAAAATGACTGATTCACTGTCATATGATAATTCCTTGTCCTAGTTTTGATACTAACCCGCTTTAGCGACTACTTATAAGTGTTATGATAGTGACCTAGACTTATGCATAGGTAGTACATACACCTCATTTTGACAAATGCTTTAGAAAACCAGAGAAAATAGATAGATAGATAATTATTTAATGTACATATCGTCACTGGAAGCGCTTTGTAGATAAAATGGCAATTTAGTACTTTTGCCTTTCGTCACTGGAAAGGCAAAAGTACTAAAGCACCTTGTTTGGCGATTTAGTACTTTTGCCTTTTCAGAGACGATATATAAAATTACAGTAAATATACATACATATGTACATTACATTAAATTGTCAGCGTCATGGGCCGAACCTGGATCCGCTTAGCACAGGACCGGGCAAAATGGCAAGAGCAGAGATAGGCCTGTACCTATACCCAACAGTGGGTATGCGGATAATGATGTTAGAAAATTACACGAAAAGGACTTAGGCTACCAATTGTAAAATACAAGAAACTATTGTATTTTACAATTAGTGGAAAATATCTAAAAAGTCCCGTATTATTCCTTTCTCTTGAAGCTAGTTATGTCTAAGCGCATCTAACAGACGACTCTTGAAACCATTAGCTCGTGCCAAAGAGAGGGTCCCTCCTCAGACAGTAAATTGTCGAGGCGGCTGTTAGTGCGAGCTTTTGCTGACTAGCATTTATCTTATTCACACTGCATCGTCATCGGCAATATTTTCTGCATGTGCATGCTGAACTCATAAAAGACTGGGAACTGGCCTTATTGAGCTGATTTAAGATGATATTATCAAAGCAAACATTTGGGCACGATCGGGGCAAAAAAACTGTAAGTATTTACGTACATATGTATGTAAATTATAATATTATAGTAGTAAATATTGTATTGGGAGGGATCCAATCATTGGCGGATTGACAATGATTGGATCCCTCCCAATGCTAGAAGGCGGCGCGGCAGACCGCGGCGAAGATGGCGCGATGAGCTAGACAAATACCAACCTGATTGGCCCACTGCAGCACTGGACAGAAAATTGTGGAAGAAAGGTAGGGAGGCCTTTGCCCTGCAGTGGGACAATACAGGCTAGTAATAAGTAATAAAATAATAATATTATAGTAATATCAATATTTCATTTTTCATTTCGTGTTTCAACTGAGGTATAGAGTCGGCACAATGCACATATTTGTTTCTGCCTATTTTGATTCATATCGCATATCCCTCAAAATTAATTATATTAATATTCATATTCAATTATGAATATGAATATAATGAATTTTGAGGGACGGTTCTAGGTAATTTTTGTTATTATACTCCTACGCATCACAATGTTGATTCATATGATACCATGTATTAGAATTTTTCAAAAATTCAGCGCTACAGGGGTTTTTTTTCTATGAACAAGAATTCTTAACAAAAAATAATAGGTAAGTACAACCGTACATTTTAATTGGAATTCTAATGACCGTAATCACCACTGAAAAGTCACGGGAAAGCAAAATACGCATTTTCGGTTACTTGAATGAAATTTTTTTGATGACATAAAAATCAAGAAACAGAAATATGTTCAGAGAATCAAAGACATATCAGTCTCCGGGACGCTCAACAAACAAATGAAATCCACTGAAAATAAAGGTCTTCTCTTAAAAGTACCACAGTAAGAAAAAGACGTCAGACTTTAAGAACAGCCAAGTTGTGGCTAATTGTAAAGTGCTGCGGTTCCGTTAAAAGGATTGAGTTCTCGTTAGCAGCCAAGAACTTGTGCTGTGAACTGCGGTTTAATTGCTGCAGTTACAAGACAAATACCCGGTTTAAAAATGTAGCAAAGTCCGACTTGTTTTTTTTATGTTTATTACCTCAGATCTTTGTTGTTTATCAACCGATTATAAAAGTATTTTTTTGTTTGATATACTTTCAGATTAGTCCCAAAGTCGGTTCGGTAGTTTAGTTTTAAGGGTAATCCTCAAGGCAAATTTCACAAAATGTTTCGGACAAATACACAAAAAGTACGCCGTATTATAGTAATTTCTTGTAATGTTTTTTGTTTTCGTCAACAAAAAAAATGAAAGGTTTCAAGCTTTAATTTAGATTTTAGACGTGTTTTTAAGTTAGTAGGGTTAATTTTATATTTTTTTTAATTTTATATGCTGTCGAAGTAAACTAAATTGCGTATTTTGCTTTCCTGTGACTTTTCAGTGGTGTTTACGGTGACTAGAACAGTCCAACTGATTGCCATTATCATATGCCATTTATTAATTGACATATCTCAGTATCTCATAAAATGTCGTTAATATCTATATCTGGTGTAAAAACCTAACTCGGATTCCTACTTTGACAGGTAGATAAATTGCTTCTGGCTTCCAATAATAATCAGAATACACTGCGACTGATAATAAATTGTAGGTACATAGTTTTTGAAGGCACAAAAAAATTAAATACCATCTTCTTAAAACTTATTAAAATTGATAAAGTAATTAGTAAGGAAGGCTTTCACGGCTTTCTCTTCCCATAACATAGAGCTTCCGGTTGCGGGACCGTAGCGAGCCGGATATGAGCACGGTTCCGCCCCGCGCCCATCAACATCAACTTGCGCTATCTCGCTACTCTAATTAGGTCAACTGCGAGACTCGACGTCGTTTTCTACACAGATTGAGCTGTATTTGGTTGGTTCTTTGATATTACTGTTTTAAAATGGCGCATAAAAATTTCAAAATTTAAACCAATTCAGGCTGATTTATAAAAGAAGAATACAACGTATACAACACTGAAGCCAAATAAAATGGGCTATTACCAAAATCCCCACTGATTTAAGGAAAAGGAAAAACCCGAAATCCCCACTACAATCCGCACTAGGGAATACGGGCCACTATTTTGAACAATGCACTCTTTCAAATGATACACATCTATGGATATTTTTTTATTATCATCACAGACAATTATTTCCACCATAAATCAATTACTATTCCCAAAATCCCCAGTAGTGGGGATGGCTAGTGGGGATTCCGGGAAAAAGTCAATAAAACTAATACGACCTAAATACCTAGTCACATATGAAATACACGTACTAACAATGGAAAATTTCTGTCAATAAAACATGCAAACGTTTGAAATAACGCATTAAACTCACAATAGCCGTGATCAAACGAAACAAAACATTCGTATTGTGCAATAAAAAAAACTATGATCCGTCATTAAACTTTTATAGAGTGCGAGCAAAAAATGCGATTAAATATTTGTACAATAAAACTTTACATCTCTAAAACACCAGTCTTTGAAATAATAAAATCAGGTAAGCGCCTAGGTCAACTCGTACATTTTACAAAAAAAAATTGCGTTTAGTATTCGACACTTTATATGTTTATTTACTCTACCTGATGCTGATGCTATAATGATGACACCATGTTTTAGTATTTGTTACTTTTATTGAAAAAAACTGTCCATCATGATTCTAACAATAAGAAATCACCTGTCTAAATATTTGCACAGAAACGCCTAAATATTTTCATAAAGACGCTACATTTTGTTTACTTCGCCTCGATTTTGGCATACGCCTTTGATGGATCGCAGTAGACTTGGAACCGTCTTGTTCTGAAAAGACAAGCTCATTGGAGTTGTGATTGATATGCCGCACGAATAATAGAATCCGACGAAATTGATCGATGTGGTAATATTGAAACATACAAAGAGAAAATTTAGATGGTGCCTGATTCTTGACAGATAAAGCTGTTAAAAGTTGCATAAGAATGAAATGGCCAAACAAAAGTTAACTGTCAATACTGTGTATAAATATTCCCAGTTATTAAAATAATATATCGATAACACAGGGCGAGTTTACACGCTAAAAGTGAACTCGCTGGCTTGTAGCGTGTAATAAAGCCTTGTGTGTCTTCGACGCTTAAGTTGTAGCAAAAACCAACCTGCAGAAATACTGCCGCCTTGACGGATTTTTAAATACGAAATGACCACTTACAGTTATTTTTATTTTTTGTGATTATTTATAATAAGTGTAAATTTTAAATTAAATTATTAAATGTTAATTTTTGATATTTTGTGTCACTGTTTTGATCTAAAGTCAGACAATGAGTGAAATCTAATTTGTCTAAAACCATCCTGATTTACCCTTTGGTACCTACGTAGCTACAAGTTTTAGGTTAAGGTTAAACAAAAGTTAAAGTTAAAGTTTTCTGTAAAGTGAAATTAAGATGAATGTTTTATGTTTACAGATCAGTGTTTGTGTTATGAATAAAGCAAACAATGCGCTAGTTCATCATTAATTATGAGTTTCCAATTACACAGCACATTTCTCTTCATTTACCACCAGCTTTTCGTTGTCCGGGTAAATGTCAGAGACATTATTTTAAGAGTACACAAATTGCACTTGAGAATTTCAGTTGCAATCGTAATAACTATGACGGCACCTCGCGGTAGCGGTGTGAATTTTAAACAGTACCCAGATGGCGTTAAAAACAACGAAGAAATGTGCGCATTATTTTTTTATGGAACCTTAGTCATTGGTGCATTCTAGTTAGACGTCGATAACACAGGGCTAGTTAAAAAGCTACAAGCCGGCGAGTTTAAAAGCTAGCGAGTGAGCGAGTTAGCTTTCAGGAAGGATTGTCAACAAACAGATTGTAAAAAGCCCGATGACACGGGGTGAGTTTACAAGCTACAAGCGAACTCGCTGGTTTATAGCTTGTAAACTAGCCCTGTGTCATCGACGCTTTAGTGCGGTTTCAGATTTAACGGTTCGGGCGGATTTACTGCTCGTGTTTTCTTTATTGCAGCGCGTGTACGCGCGACAAGCCGCGAGAGACGCCTGAGACACTTAACACCACAGAAGTATTAAAGTATAGAAACACAATGTAGTTCATTGAAAATATGCACAGTAAAAAGGAACAGGGAACCACTTTGGCTAATTTCTAGTACATTTTGTTAATAAAATTACATCGTAAAAAGTAACAAACATTATTTGAAAATGGAGATATTTCATTTTTATTGTCAAGGCGTCTGAAATTTTTGGTCCTGTCTTACGATTACCTTTTGGTTTGATACTATTTAACACTAGAAAATACCGAGCGTAAACGCCCCACCGGTATGCGCTCGTATACGGGCGTTGGACTTTTATAGTTTTGGAGGTACAAGCCCGCCCGTATACTCGCGACAAAAATACGCTAGTCTTATCTGAAACCGCACTTACAGATTACATAATGGCTGGTAGAAAAACGCGAGAACTACTTTTTAATCTATGCTCTACTATAAAATTCCTAGTGTTCTCCTTCACATTGCCAGTATTTCATCCCGGTCTCTTGAGCCTTTGTAGTCAAATCAGCATTGTATGTATCATTCAATTCATCGGTGACTGCTACAGTGCACCGCTCGGCGTGAACACGCTTCTCCATTGTTCGATAGGTTATTAATAATCTACCATATGCCCGCAGTACCATTTACCTGCATTATAGGTACAATGTATTTACGCTATATCTGTTTCTTTGATACAGGTATATTTAAAAGCTGGCATGTACAACACATTCACACGTGCTCTTATCAAGTGTCTGTGAATAAGAGCTCGGCGTGTCGTTACTCATCCCTACTGTGATCTGTCAAAATTATCATCCTTTTGACAAAGTATAGTGAAATTGTATTAGTGTAAGTTATTTGTATTACTTAATACTTAATTGTATTAGTAAAAGCCGTGTTGGCTGAGTGGTAGGTGCCTCGACTTTTGATGCAAAGGTCGTGGGTTCGAACTTGGTTATAGAACCAATGATATTTCTGTTCAAAAGATCTATGTGTGCATTAAAAACACGTGCTTAATGGTGAAGGAAAACATCGCGAGGAAACCGGCTTGTCATAAAACCTAAAAAGTTTGACAAAATTGTGTCAAGTGCACGAAAGGAGCCTCTTCGAGGCGCACTTGAAATCCTTTCACCACACGGTTTGAAAGAACTAGTGACACGATAAGAAGAAGATTAGTGTAAGTACTTTGACAGCGCCAGCTTTCGTTGAATGACCTATACTTGCACACACAGCATGCTGAAAAGAATCTAATCTTTTTCCCACGTGAAACTTTCGCGGTAGAAACTTGGAGTAAGTCTTCCAAGCAAGTAAAATAAGAGTGTTGGAGTAACCGCTTGATTCGCGCTTCGCTCCCGTTTCAGCTTTCAGCACTTTCCAACAATAACTCTAGTTATTAAAAGTAAACAATACGTTGTTTTTGTTAGTCGCGATAGTTGAGTGCAGCACTCTGACGTGATGTTTGGACTTTCACCCACACGTGGTAGCTCATTCGCACGAGCGATTTTTTAACGAGCGGTAAAAATCCAAAATCCTCAAATCCAGATTCCATACAAAAAGTTTCGGACAAATACTCAAAAAGTACGCCGTATTATAGTAATTTCTTCACACTATTCGTTTCGTCCATGTTTTTAGATTTCGTCAACAAAAAAAGTGAAAGGTTTCATACTTTAATTTAGATTTTATACGTGTTTTTAAGTTATTAAATTTAAAACACGTATAAAATCTAAATTAACACTCGGCTTGTGTTTGCCGAGTGGGAGGTGCCTCGACTTTCGATCCGAAGGTTGTGGATTCGAACCCGGCCGTACACCAATGGATTTATCTGTTCATAAAATCTATGTGTGCATTAACGTGCTTAACGGTGAAGGAAAACATCGTGAGGAAACCGGCATGTCATAGATCCTACAAAGTTTAAAAAACAAAATTGTGTCAAGTGTACGAAAGGAGCCTTTTCGAGGCGCACTTGAAATCCTTTCACCACACCTGGTTCGAAAGAACTAGTGATACGATAAAAAGTAGAAGAACCTCTGAATTAGTTTACTAAGACACAAGGTTAGTTTGATCTCAATTTCCTATGAAAAGTTTACAGGATTTAAATCTATCTAGCCTCTTAGGAAAATCCGCCTATTTCCGCAGCTTTCATGCCTGCCATAAAATAAGCCATAATAATCATTATTTTTGTAGAGTTTTAAAATAATTGCGGTAACCGATACCAGAAACATACATACGATACAGATATTTACCAGAAATCTTATAACCTTCGCAATTATAATAAACAGGTTAATTGTGCGAGTGTATCAGAATTATTATTTTTATCATCAGGATTATCCCTTCCTTTATGAGGCTATCCCGCAACCGATAGGATTATGTTTGACTTCATTAAACGGATGACGACGTAGCGAAATGTAACGGCATTGAAAAAAACTAGTCAGTACAAACACTTCTGTTATAATTATGATGGACAATAATCAAAATTCAGGACTCTTGTAGATTTATGTAATGTTTAACGTACATATGTAGTATATGTAGTTCTAATACAAAGAGTAGGTATGATCCTAATTCCTTTCAGAATCCATTGTAGATAACTATGTTTGTATAGTTCTATAAAGGCTTGCTAACCATGAAAATGTAAGGCTTGATTATGTCAGAAGCCTCTAAAATTATCAGATTACACGTACTCCTACATTACTATAAAATAGTTAACATTTGTGTGTCTTTAGGCTGGATTTGCGCTGATATAGAAGGCTACTAGTAGTTGCAATAATATTATAATAATTATATTAATAATACACTAATAATATAATAGTCAACCTAGGTAAATGCGTTAATGAGGCTGCCCCTACTTTATGAAATTACTAAAAAAGCTATCAAAAATACAGCAAAGTCTGCCATCTAGTGCTGTAAATTTAATGAAAATAAACGTGTGAATTTTACAAAATTATTTTTTAAAATTCACACGTTTATTTTTATGTTTGATACCTCAGAACTTTGTTATGTTTAACCGATTTGAAATTTTGTTTCTTGTTATATTTTCAGACTGGTCCCGTCATACAAATTTTATCAAAATCGGTTCAGTAGTTAAATTCTTAAATCAAAATAGCTGAAAAAAATAAATTAAAATGAACAAAAAGCGTATTTTTCTTCCCTGTGACTTTGAGTATTGTCTACGGTCACTAGAACAGTCCTATTGAATTCGGTTGTTGTAAGATTTTGTAAAACCTTTATTATTTTAAGTTGGTTGATAATTACTGAATGATGATGAAAGTGTGAAGCCATACCTCGCATTGAACTCGTCATGCTTCTACTGTTAGGGTCCATTCCGTTTCCGTCTAAATACTGTGAGATTTCATCCTCATCGGCCGATATATGCGTAAAAGCCTCTTTATCTTGAGACGATCTATTTGTTACTTCACTACTCGTACTAGAAAATAAAATATCCAAATTCTATACAAAATGTTTCGTTTGAATTTGGAAAATTAAAACGTAAATTTGAAATTCAAAGTGAATGAAAATTAATAAAGTGCACGAAAGGAACCTCTTCGAGGCGCATTTGAAATCCTTTCACCACAAAGGTTCGAAAGAACAAGTTACACGATAAGAAAAGTAGTTGCAAAGTAGATTGTGGGTATAATTTCATGCCTCTACTGTTTTTGTTGAGCTAATTCTGTAATAGCGGTTATAGCAAAAGCGTCGCGGCCATAATAGGGGTTCTATCAGCAGTTTGCATTCATCCACGACACCAGATAATCCGCTTTGAAATTATCCTGTACAATGTTCAGCATTATGCAGATACTATTGTGGTAGTTTGAACACGTTTATGGTCAAATGTCCTACAATTAGTATCAGTGGCGGATTTACCTGTACAATGTTCAGCATTATGCAGATACTATTGTGGTAGTTTGAACACGTTTATGGTCAAATGACCTGTAGGCTATTCAAATTTTGCCGGCCCCTACCGACTGCTACAGTTCGATACCTTAATTCACAATCATATAAATATTTTATAGTGAAAACTTCTGTAGGCGCGTTAAGCAAAATATTTTGTGGGGAATGAATGTGACTGGACTCCAACGCTCGGTTATGTAACACTCCTTTAGGTAAAGTCAGCTCGAGCCGCCTTGATGAAGTTTTCACTTCTGTCATGTGGTCATAAGCACACGCCTTTTTTTTTGTCAAATAAATTGTATCTATCATTTGTGCGCTATTGTACAAGTCACTACACCTGGTAAAAAAAAATGGCCCAATATTTGCCGATCCTTAAAATCTGCCGCCCTAGGTCTTCTCAGCCTATTGGTAAATCCACCACTGATTAGGATTTTCTCAATATAGGCAGAATTTGCTAATAATAATTACCATTATCAGGTAGAATACTGTGGATGCCTACAGGACTCTGTCTTATTATTCTTCTTCTTATCATCTTACCATCGACGCAATCCTTTAAGGTTAAACTTAAAAAATGGCTCATAGAGCAATCGTTCTATGAATTGGATGAATTTAATGCAATGAAATTATAATAAAACTTGTTTGACATTATTTAAATATTATTAATTATCAATAATTTACAATTATTTAGAAATTTATATGATGATATTTTTTATTAATTTAATTATTGTTTTTACTGTGTGCAACTGCATATATTATTTTTGGAAATGACTTGTAACAAATAGTTGCCAATAAAAAAACTATAACTATGTATAACTATCGTGTCACTAGTTCTTTCGAACTAGAGTGGTGAAAGAAAGTGCGCCTCGAAGAGAATCCTTTCGTGCAATTGACACATGTTTTCGAACTTTTGAGGTTCTATGACATGCCAGTTCCCTCAAAATGTTTTCCTTCACCGTTAAGCTCGTGTTTTAATGCACATATAGATTTTTTGAACAGAATAATCCATTGGTATACGACCGGGTTCGAACCCACGACCTTTGGAACGAAAGTCGCGGCACCTACCACTCGGTAAACATGGCTTATTATGATTATTTGCTATTGGTATGTATGGTGAAATATATAATCAATTTCGCCGCAGGGCCCCAAATCCTAGTATCTTTTATTGCTTACTTCAGACTCTACTCGGACTCTTGAGTCGAGTTCTCAGTACACCCCTTTGGTTTGAATAAATTCAATCTGCTTGCTAGTGTGTGGTCATTGTTCGAGTACATTCCATTAATACACGAGAGGATTTGCATGTAAATTAGCACTAACAGCCGCGAGGCTCCACACGATTATACTTTTATCGATCAGGCAGGCCTGTGTCAACGTCAACCCCTATAGGGGACTATTCGGGCTGTATCAACGTCAGTGCATGAGAGTAGGGTCAGTGGGATCTTCTCTAATTTTAGCATCAGTAGGTATATTCTTAGGTAGATGATACCAGTATAATGAAGGTTCTGTGATGCGTAAATTAAATTAAGTCTTCATGCAAGCTGACCGTCTGAGGGTTAAAAATTTCATTTATTCAATCACATTTTTTTCACAAATCGTAGATGAATGTTATAGTACATACAAATCAAAAATAAAATTTTTATAAAAATATAGAAAAAATAGAATACATTTTCAAAATTCCTAAACTCTCCCTAACAGGAGCAAACCTACTAACTACTTACTATGTCACTAAACCTATCTTGTCATAAACTTGTCAATTGTATAGAAGCTCTTACAAAAGTTTTCTCAATTTATTTTGAAACACGTTTGGACTGTTAATTGTTTTCATCTCATTAGGTTAGGTAGAGCATTATAGAGAAGAACCGCTTGACTTTAACGACAGCCATGCATTGATACATTTAAGTTCATAACACATTTAACCTCATATACATTATTATAACCAGTACAATATGATATTTGACATTATTTATTATCCTAGCATCAGTCTTGTTTTTCGGTCACATAACCAGTAAAAGTGGAAACAATCTAGAACTTGTTGTGACTGGCAAAGTGGAAGGAAAACGAAGGCGGAGCCCAGTGCGTTGGAGTGACCAAATCCGCTCAACGCTGGACACCAGCGTGGGCGATGCCATACAGACAAATACCGACGGCGACACATCATTCCAACAAAATTCCTTAAAGGTCACGACCCTCAGCAGTGAGGGATTATAACTTTTTGGTCCCATCTGTCACCCTAGGGGGACAGAGCAGGGTGACAGAGAGGGGAGGGTTGTTAAAAGTGGGACTAATGGAACTTTTATTTATTGCAAAAGTTCTATCTGACCCCCTATCACCAATAAGGGGACAGATAGAACTATTTATTTCTGTCTGTCCCCATACATCGACGCGAGGAGGAAGAGGAGCATCAGTCCAGTTCGACTACAACTCCCGTGGCTTGCTAATGAGCCTATTCACGTTTAGCTTGAAGAAGCGATGATCTGCTAAATGCGCAGATCATCGTTTCTTCAAGCTAGTGATCGTTACCAGCTTTTCTAAGTATGTTTTACTAAATAAAGTGTTTGTTGGCAGGTGATAACAGCAAGCCGCTGCCTGGTGCTGTGCGCGGAGAACCGTAACGAGATGGAGTCGTGGGCGGGCGCGCTGCGGGGCGCGCTGCACCGCGGCGCCGACGTGGCAGACCTGGTCGCCAGGCTCTCCTCCGGGGACCATCACTGGTGAGCTCACTCATCATCAGGAACGTAAGCCGTATTGGTCGAATGGGAGGTGCCTCTACTTTCGATCCGGAGGTCGTGGGTTCTAAGTTTCTAACCCGGTAGTAAACCAAAGGATTTTTCTTATTTCTGTTCAAAAAAAATTAGGTGTGCTGTGAAATACGTGCTCAAAGGAAAATATCGTGAGAAACCGGCATGTCATAGAATCTAAAAAGTACGAAAACATGGTGTCAAGTACACGAAAGTTGACGAAAGGAGCCGAGGAGCACTTGACACCGCACTGGTTCGAACACGATTAGTGCACGAAACGAGCCCCTTCAAGGCGCACTTGAAATCCTTTCACCACACTGGTTCGAGTGAACTAGTGACACGATAAGAAGAAGACTGGTTCGAAAAAACTAGTGACACGATAAGAAGAAGATCAGGAACGTCCCACTCCCCGCAGGTACGCGGCCACACACGCGCGGCCCACGTTCTGCAACGTGTGCCGCGAACCGCTGGGCGCACTCGGCACGGCCCACGCGCTGGCCTGCGAGCTGTGCAAGTTCAAGGCGCACAAGCGCTGCGCGTCGCGGGCGCCGCCTTCGTGCAAGTGGAGCACGCTCGCCTCCGTCGGACCGCATGTCGTCGAGGACGCTGAGGGGGTAAGTGAACGATATATCCTCACGGTTTAATAGCGCTGATCTTGAATGAGCAGAAGTCAATTTTTAGATGTGTTTGGCGGGAGGGGTTAGATGCGACGGGGGAAGGCGTCGGCGGCGGCGTCTATTGGTCGCTTAGCCACCTTCCCGCCGCGGCGGAACGAATAGGCGCCGTCTCGCCTTACCTCACTTGCGTAGAGCTCCCCTCCACAAACCATGAAGAATACGCGTTTACGATATTGTTCATGAGCCCTGTTTTGAGAGGAGTATCTTTGATGGAGAAGGGGAGTTTAGGAGAGATCTTAGTAAAATGGTTTCCTATGTGCAGGTGATCAATAATGACGTTTAAGAGGTCCCTGTTAGCCACCTTCTCGCCGTCTCGCCTCACCTCACTTGCGCAGAGCTCCTCTCCACTTTTGCCGATCGCTATTAAACCGTGACGAGAGCTATACCTATCTACACATAATAAAAATAAAAATAAAATAAAATAAGCCTTTATTCGCTGACTCATATTGTACAGAAATTTTATATTTATGATATGGTTTATTTATTGTTTGTTCTAGTTTAAGTCAGGTTGTCCTTCGACATAGGCCTCCTCCAGATTATGCCAGGTCCTTCGGTCCAAACAGGTTCTGCGCCATCCCTTTAGTGCAGTCAAATTAGGCGTGTTTTGAGCAAAGATAGGACATAATTGAACACATTTGTTTATAGCTTTAATTTTTACATAAATTGATTTCAAATGAATTTGCCCCTACCATATATAAATTTCAACCTCCGGAGATGGCTGGATCCGGAGATACCTTCATAAGGTCATAGCTTGACGAGGCGTTTGTATACAGTTGGTGCAGTGTGATATATTTTGTACGGCACCATGCTCCACGTTCCCACCAAATTTCAGCTAAATCCGAAACCGGGAACACCTTTGAATTGTGATAGCAATTACAATACTTTGGTAGCAGATAAATCTATTCTGGGTCAACTCCTGTTGTTGTACATTTTGATGTAATGGTCAAGGTCTTTGCCACAATGCTCTCCCAAATTTTCAACTGCCTACGTTTTCTAAATAAGAGTATATCCTTAGATTTACGCATTTTTTGAGAGGTTTTGTACCACAATTCTACAGGCAAAATCGACACAGTTTCAAAACTTATCTCAAATATATTAACGAGGTAATTGTAACGTATGCCAGTTAAAAAACTTTGGGATTCTAATACGGAACAAGTATTTATTGGGCATTATAGGTAAATAACATAGGAACTTAGCCAACAGAAGTGACAGCTGCATTTCACGTCAGATAAACAAAATAAGTCTCTTCCACAAGCTTTTCCATCTATGAAAAATTGAACGCGTCATCGTTTGCAAGTTTTACAGGTTCGATTTTGACACCAAACGACTTATGTCTATTAATTAAAAGCGCATAAATACGTCATTTATTTATAATAAGGAAAATGCTGTTTGACGTGACAAATGTCTACGAAACATGTAGATCGTTCAAACTTTAAAACGAAAATAGAACCTCAAGCAGTTGTCAAAATGCGACTCGAATGCCATTCAATTCTTGAATTTCATGCTACTGCACCTAATAACAAGACGATTTATCAATAGCACCAACTCATTTAAAAATCTGTCCTAATGTTTTTATCGATACTGAGACTGAAATGATTTGAAAAATTTGAATTTATCAATCGTTATTACGCGTATAGAAATACATTAAATTGTTCATTTTTTATGCAATACAAAACCCAAAGAAATAAGCTAAATTGATCAATAACAAGACAGAAATAACGAACAAATCGCATTTTTTTAGAACTTTAGGTAATTTAGGAAAGAAACACCGTCAATATACAAATGTATCGATACAATTTTTTCAGGATCTTGGTTGACTAAGGAAAATCACTTTTTTAATAGCCAAAATCACCCAATAAAACAAACCCAATCGCAGCGAGCAGAGCAAGCCGTTATTTATTTATTTTTACAAAATCAGAATTACAATTAACTTTTATTGCCTCGCACTCAGCAGCCAGCACCGTCTTTTGTTTCACAATCTTTGAAGTCGCGCCTGTTTTGTTTTTTTTTGTGAGCGGCTAGTTCGATTTTCGAACAAACCTTTTTACAATGCCATAAGGGCGTTCTTTTACTTGGAGTTTTCCACGAGTTTCCACACGAATTTGACGTTCCAAATTCAAATCACATTACAATTCTTGGGAGTTTCATACACCATTACCTCCCTAGAGAGGTAATGCTATGCATTATCTTGATGATAGCATGATATGTAATTGGGAATTGGTGTGGAGGTGGAGCAGGTGGTGTGAAAAAAATCTTATCGCTGTGAGCAAAGTGAGCCTTTTTATGCAATTTTTTATGCCTATAGTTTTTTTTATTGTTCTGATAATAACTTTATCGGGACTCAAAAACAACGCAAAAATGAATTATAATTATGAATTATTTCTTAAAAAACTCTGAAAAAAAAATACGTCGTGGGATGAGAAAACACGAGCAGCTGCCCAACAATTGGGCCACCCATAGACGAAGGCAGTGTTAAAAGTATGATTAATTAATATAAACATTATCTAGATTGTAAGTCTTACATAAAAATAGATTATCGAGCAAGTTAAAATTCTACTTTTTGTAGAACTTGTGCGTTTACTATATAAAATTTTAGACTTAGACATTTCGGGGGGAGGGGCGGGGGCTTATGAAACCCCAAAACCCCTCCACTATATTCCGCCATAGGTCTGATTGAATAATGTTGGTGCTCAAAATGAGCACCGGCTATATAGCCGGTGCTCATGTTGCTATTGAGAGAATAACTCAATTTACGCACACCACTGCAGTTTTATGTGGGTCTACTGTTAATTAATCTGTAATATTGGTGATAAATAACCTCAAGTTTCTGGATTTTTCTGAGAGAAACTTGTATATTTTAAGAGTGGTGATTGTAACTAACTACTAGTAGTTATCACAGAAAAAAAATCACGAATAAATTCCTTTTCTCCGAAGCACAGTTCGGCGATTCATAAGTTGGTGAAAAAAACCATGTTCCGTATGAGGAAGGATGGTGCAAATGCACCGAAAGGTTTATCATAGCTGTAGAAACCTTGTGTTTATTTGCACTGACTGTGCCAATGTTTTCCGAGCTAATAACTGCATATTTAACTACAAAAAAACATTTTTACCCGGTCATGCTACTTGTAAAACTTTGAAATTTATTGTAGAGGTACATTAGGATAGTCTTAATGTGTGGTACAAATTTCATGAGATAGACTTTACCCGTTTACATTTTACACCGATTTCAAAGTTTCAACTGAGTATTTAACAGGGTTCCGTAGGTGCTAGAATCGGTGCAAATTAGGTGGTGGCTCCTGGTGGTATCCTCTATCGATCCCGCAACATTCTACAAATGTACGAATTATGTCCTATCTTTTTTGGATTTTAACTAGCCTATTGGGCAGGTCATCTTCCCATCTTTTCGGTTGTCTACCTCTCCCACGTACCTCTCCCCTCTCCACCTACACATAAATACCTGCAATAAATATTTTTAGGGTTCCGTACTTAAAAATGTAAACATGACCCAATTACTAAAACTACACTTTCAGTCTGTGTGACTTGTTAAGAGGGCTCTAAAGTAAGAGCCAAAAGTCATTACGAAAAAAATGACAAAATTGGATTTAAACCAATTCGAAGGGAATGTCTCTACCTTCATTGAATTTCATAATTATTTGAAGTAAATATCAACATTACTGGCATTTAGGTCTCGTGTCCTTGAAGCGGGACATTCAATAAATAAATGGTCCGAATTCATCGCCCTAAAAGGTCAATGTCGAACCATTAAGACCCGTCCCGAGGGAGTACAATGATTTAATATCAATTTCTGCGTTACCGCAATGGACTCGCACTTTAATCAGAACAATTTGAGCACTCCAATCTTTTATAGCCTTCGATTTCTACTCAGCCCCCACTTGCTTGATTGAAAGACAATGCAATAAAAATCGCTGCGTCAGACAACAGCAAGTAGGTACTTAGCACATATAATTCTGCAGTTTTATAAAAATGCTATGGCTTTGCTAGATCGAAGCTCTGCTCTACAATTTAGTGCCGAAGTAGCCACCGCCACAGGTGAAACACATTGTGATCGTAAAATATGTATAATAATACCTACAAGTATTTAGTACCAAATTATAGCCTAGATTATAGATACCTACTAACATTCTCCAACTTATTAACTTAATTAATGCTCATTATGTGTTGAATGCATCGATGGCTGAATGCTCTTATTTTTGTAAATTTAATGGTCGTTGTGTAGCAAAGCTTTTAATAATAGGTATGTAAGTTTAAAAAATATATATGTACAGACAGCGTCAGAGATAAGTATCCCCCTTGCACAAGACACCCAGCTATAAATCCTTTCAAAAAATTGTAATACTTAAAATTATTTTTAGGCTTACATACAGTTATACAAATATAATCTATTTTTTAAAGGGAAAACTTCTCCATTCATCGCGACGGTGATTTAAAGGGATTTGAAGCTGGGTATTATAATGCAAAGGGGATACTTATCTATGACGCTGTTTGTACCTACTTTCATATCCGCAATGCAATTCCACAAATAACACAGTACCTACCTAGAGCGCTATTAAAAGTGCGCAGTCGCAGTGCACCAGCGGTTTTAAAAATAATCCAATTTTGAGTTTGATCGGCCCAATCGTAGTTCAATCTATTTCAGAATATGGGTCTTCTTCTAAATATAGTGAAGTGAATTTAATTTTGGCTTTGAAATATAGGCTTATAGGTGTGATAAACTTTTTTAGAATCGAGCTATTTGAAACGCTTTTACTGACACGAGGCGACTGGCGTGCTCGCGACATCCCAAGAGAAAACCTTTGATGAGTAAATAATCAAAAGAGCAAACATGGCATATTGGTTTCTGTGTGAATGTAATCAAGATTTTACAAAAACATAGTAAAACCGACTTGTTACACAACAATTGGACTGTTTTAGTGACCTTAAGCACCACTGAAAAGTCATAAAGAAGAAAAATACGCAATTTCGTTTACATCGGCGATATTTTTTTAGACGAAGTTATTTTGATATAAAATCTGCAGAACCGATTTGGATAAAATTTACAAAAATGTGCAAATTATCTTTCGGGAAGAATAGTCAACAATATTAGTATAAAAAACATAACCCTTCCTTGACAGTCGGGTAAAAAACCGATGACACTGGGCAAGTTTACAAACTACAAGCGAACTCGCTGGCTTGTAGCGTGTAAAATTATTGATTTATATTGACAATTATTGTTCTTCACTGATTCTTTGATAAATATTTAGTTTGACATACTTATGGTATATTAGATACAAATATTTTAAATTAGAAAACGTTCCGTATGTAATAGGTACACTAACGAGCCTACAATCTAATATTATGTAAGTAAAGTATCTACTAAATATAAAAATAAACTCAAAGTTGCGCCCTGATAGGGTTCATGTGCATTATGTACTTATGTACGGAATTGCATTGCGGATAGCTATAACTTACACCTAAGTTATATTCCATGTGTATGCAAATGAGAACAATAAACTATGAAACTATGAAAAAAGCCGTGTGTCATCGACGCTTAAATTGTAAAAATAGGTTTCGATAAGATCAAAATTCGCGCGTCTCTTCGAGCTCACTCGTAGCTTACCTCGATCCTCACAATGGCGGCGTCAGGTAGGTTCTACATGTGAATATTGTATGAGCTGTTCAGCTTCGGAGAACGTTATCTCGCTACGGCTTCTAGGAATTGCTTTTACTTATCATTATTTAGAAACTTGGGCTTTCAACGGATTTCATTTATCGATTCCGAATTGAATGTTTTATGAATTTTATACCAACTGAAAATGTGGTAGATATACCTATTGTGAAAATCAAAGCTCAATCAGTAGAGCGTCGATAACACAGGGCTAGTTTACAAGCTACAAGCCGGCGAGTTTAAAAGCTAGCGAGTTAGCTTTCGGGAAGGATTGTCAATAAGTAGATTGTAAAAAAGAGTTAGTAGAGTTTACAAGCTACAAGCGAACTCGCTGGCTTGTAGCTTGTTAACTCGCCCTGTGTCATCGACGCTCAAAAATTTAGTCTGAATATAAACAAAACTTTTAAATATTAATAGCTACGCAGTAAAGTTCACAAATCGAATATGTTGAACATAAATTAGGTCAACTTTTCAGACTTTTCTAACATAAAATAAAAATTAGCTAAGGAATAGGTATAAGTAATGTTTCTGAAAGCTTTAAAACTTGTTTATCAGAGGCAATAAAATACTTTGTAAAAAAGTAAATGTAAAAGACTTCGGCGTTTTCCTGTTGATCTAAAATTCTTAAACGGAAAAGTTTCTCACATTTTCGGGATACCGATGTACCTTTGGGAGGAATTCTGGGGTCCATCAAATGTAGGTTGGTCAAATTGCTGACCTCTTTCGAGTTTTAAATTTGTAAATACTTTTCAACCGACTTCAAAAAAGGAAGATGTTCTCAATTTGGTTGTTTTTTCCATTTTCTTATGTTTGTTATCTCAGAACTTTGTTGTTTATAAACTGATTTGAAAAAATATTTTTTTGTTTGAGTACCTAGTACTTTCAGATTGTTCCATAGAATTTTTACCAAAATCGGTTCAGTAGTTTAGTTTTTGAATCAAAATAACTGAAAAAAAAAGTAGTTGAATTAAACAAAATTGCGTATTTTGCTTCCCTGTGTGACTATTCAGTGGTGCCTACGGTCACTAGGACAGTCCGATTGAAGTCAGTAGTTGTATGTTTTTGTAAAACCTTGATTACTTCTTAAAAGTAAAGTCCCGTAGTAGATTATTTTGAGTAACAACCCAACTGAGTATATACTTAACTTATTTGTGCATAGACTTATTACTCTTATGCTAGGTCTGAAAGCTATCGGGTAGCCTGGAAACATCAAATACGGCCACTGGCTTACGCGACAAACAAGGAAGGAGGATTTATTGCATTTTTAAAATAAATATATTATAAATAAATACATATTTACTACAATAATCAAAATTAAACGAAGATATATTTAGTTTTATTTGCAGGTATCGTTAGAATCCAAAAGAAAAATATATGTTTTCTATTTCCGTTCAAATCCAATGGAGGGAATCCAATCCCGACTAGAAATGGACAGCGTAATAGTGTAGGTATTGGCACTTTAGTTTGTATCTCATATTTTTGATGTGTTACATCTTTCCTCTCGCTTTCTGCCAATTTGTGTGGGAGTAATTTCGTGAAAATGGGATGGAAGTGTGTAACAGGAAGATAACCGTCAGATGGTGCCTACCACAGAAAAATAAAGTAAATAGAATTATTCCGAATTAAAATGTTGCTTATTACGAAGGTGATAATGTTAGTTGTCAATGTAAGGCTCGCTCGTTTTTTTCACTTACAATAGTTCATTGAAAAGTTTCAGGGCCGTACAGTCTAGCTTTCCTAAGGCGTCGATGTCACACGGCTAGTTCACACGCTAAAAGCCGGCGAGTTTGAAAGCTAGCGAATGAGCGAATTAGCTAATGGAAAGGATTGTCAACTAGCAGATCGTAAAAAGTTTACAAGCTGCTAGCGAACTCGCTGGCTTGTACCTTGTAAACTAGGCCCATGTCGAGGCTTATAGGCTTCGCCAAACAGAACGCGTACTTACGCCGCGTCAGGGCGCTAAGTCGACACCGCGTTATAGTGCCGAACTGTGTTGCACTATGACGGTATTCTACTGTCACACCGAGCGCCGGCGCTAGCAGTACGCACGTTCTGTCGCGGCGTCAGGACTATTTGACAGGCTCTCAATATATCACACAATATAGCGTTATAGCTCAACGTAACGATACGCCTTGACGCGCGCTGAGAACGCTTTCTGTTTGACGAAGCCTTAAGACTCTCCGTAGGTAGTTGCTTTACCGAAGTTCTAATCGAATAGATTTCTCATTTAACTAGTTTGGTCATGAAACTTTTTAATGAACTATTTACCTACCCAGAAAATCCAGGAATTATTCAGTTAATTATAGCAATTACTTATCCCTTCGAAGAGTAATGAAAGAGCCAAAGTTGTTGAAGTTACTTTAGCTAATCTGTATAGATACCGTACACATAAATTGATTGTTAGAAAATTGTTCTGGATTCAATTTTCTTCCGTAGATCCAATTTAATATGAATTTTGTTTTGATATGATATTTAGTCCAGTTTGGGTTCCGCGACTCATTTTTTTTTGGCCATTATACGTTTTGGTAATCTGTGCCTTGGAAACAAACAAAAATGTAGGTACCTATTATCGGAAAAAAGTATCAATGAAGTTTTACCCGAAATTATTTAATCTTGGTAAGTACTTCGAATGAAACTCTACGGTAAAGCTTCTTAAAAACTTACGAACCTGAAAATACAAGTCTGGAAACTTTGGAAACATTCCTTGTAGGTATTGTAGTAAGTTATTGATGCCTATTCGTAAAATGTAGGTACAAACTTTTGTGGTTGTCTGCTTAAGCTAACAATTTGTTAATAATTAGAAATCGAGTTGTAAAACGCGTCTTCCCCCGTATATTCGTGTATAAGTATGAAAATTAGTCATTTCCGGGCCTTAATTACATAATATATAGTTTTTCGTAGACTTTCACGATTAACGATATAACGGCTGTTACAATACACCCGAAACGTCGCTCGGGAAAAAATACTTACTTGTAGATAAGGTGAGCGCGATAAATACCCGTTACAATCTAATAAATAAACTATATATACCCATAATGAAGGTAGTTTCAATTACTTTCCGGCCTAATTGATTTACACACATCCATTCTACGATGGTACACACCGAAAATACTTCTACCGCGAGGGATCAATATAATTGTTGATGTCGCAGGACGGTCGGTGGATGAAGGTGGCTCGCGACCGCTCCGAGAGGCGTTTTCTAACAGAAGCATCCAGAAGTTGTCGTTCAAAGCCTGAAATTATGATGATGATAAACATTGTGTATGTTGTTTCAGAACATCATAATGCCGCATCAGTGGCTGGAAGGCAACCTGCCCGTGGCTGCGAAGTGTGACATCTGTGACAAGACCTGCGGCTCCGTTCTAAGGTATTTTTAGCACATTATCAACCTTGAGATCAGCTCTTTTGCCAATCTTTGTGCGGTTTTTGAAAATCACTTTTAGTGTTAAACAATTTAAACAATCTTCTTCTTCTTATCGTGTCACTAGTTCTTTCGAACCAGGGTGGTGAAAGGATTTCAAGTGCGCCTCGAAAAGGCTCCTTTCGTGCACTTGACAGATCTTTTCGAAATTTGTAGGTTCTATGACATGCCGGTTTCCTCACGATGTTTTCCTTTACCGTTAGCACGTGTTTTTAATTCACACATAGATTTTTTGAACAGAAAAATCTATTGGTTCGAACCCACAACCTTCGGATTGAAAGTATGGGAGTGTATACATGTCTGTGCAGCTGACTGTACCTATATATACCATGTTGATTGTTGATAATAATGTTTGAAATTTATTTACTGTTCTTCAAACTTATTTGCAAACTGCACTAAGAAGATGCTAAAGGGGGTATTACTTCTCCAACACCTCGTCATATTCACTCCAACATCATTGAAAGAGTTTATCCTGAATTGCCAATCTGTAAAATGTGTTCAGCGCCGTCGGATGGATCATAAAAACTACCATAAAAATATATTCACTTCTCGCATCATTGGCTGCAGGTGCGAAGAAGTAAAGTACCGTGTCTTCGGGTACTCTACCGATTATGTGCAAAGTTTCTACTCTCGAGAGTGTTTTAAAATTGAAATAAAACCTAATGAGACGCAGAAGTTTGCGACAGTTTATTACTATTTATTTCAGTTTGAAAATTTAATTTCGATCTATCTTTGTTTCAAATTGTACCTAAGGTTCATAGCTAACATACCAAAGGTTGCGTAGAAGATATCTCCTTTAGCGATAAGGCCGCCCATTGTTGTTTCAATTGTTCTTGGTTTTTTTTTAAGCTTTCTTTTATAATGTACCTATGTTTCCTCGGGGTTTAAAAATACAATAAAGTGTTACTATCCATCTATCTATATCAAACTAATGCTCACTTGCACTAAAAGCTAAACTTTACTTGCTAGGAAGATCTTAACAGTACATATTCAGAACATTAAGATCTTCCTAGCGAGTAAAGTAATTACTAAGGAACTGTGACAGTTTAGTGCAAGTGCATACCTAAGTGTATTATGGCTGGTCGATATCCTACCTTGTCGGAAACTAGAATTCGGAGAATAGAGATGGCGGAGACCCTCTCTTCAGACTTTACTTAGTAGTTCAAACAGAGTTTTAAAATCAAAGGATTCAATTCAAATTGCTTTAGATAGGTAGGTAAGTACCGTGCTATCTTAGTGACCTTTTTCTTACCGTAACTTTGAAGTAATGCACTTTCCTGGGTCTCAGCTCAGCTTTCATCGCGTTAAGCCGCTTATCCGACGGTTCAATATCGTTATCCACCTTGAGATCAGTCACACTTCGTTGGATTGGAAAATGCAACTTGAAGTGAAAAATCAAAGTTTGAGAAATAGTGTTTTATTAGATACAGTTGTACCAAATTATCTAAGTAATGTAGAGTTGTACCATAATATCTAAGTAAATAGATCGAAATGATATAATTAACACCAATCTTTGTTCATTACTTTGTAAATTGCTTTGACTAATAAGAAATATTTTGGGTTATTGTACCTGCCTCGAAAATTCTTGTTCCGAATTCTTGAGGTGTCGTTGTGCCCGCATTCTAATTATTTGTTAATGTGGATTGCTTCATCATCATCGAGACAAACAGAGCCGGAAAAATCTTCAAATTATGAAAGACTATCTTAATTTTAGGTTATACCAATTTATCCTATAACTACTAAGGTCCATCTAACACAAATAGATGACCAAGGACGGAGGCGTAGTCTTTGGTTACTGGCATTCTGAGTATTGGTTAGGACCAAAATAACGTGAAAATTGGACGAAATTCTACCTATAGATTGTTTCATTATTTTATTAATACATTGCTAGGATAGAGAATGATGAAGTCGTTCTTATTTCGATCTATCGCGAGTAAATACAGCTTACGTCTCGTTTAAATACTTCAGCTGCCTTCTCGAGCGGTAAATACAACTCGACCCATCGCATCGTTCACGGATGCTGAGCAGCGCATTCTTTGAATGGGGTACAAATAGATCTCGCGATATCGTGATGAGAATGTAGACGAAATGAAGGGTAGATAGAACGAGATGACGTTAGTTTAGGTAGCAAGGAACTTTTACTGAATTTGATTAAATGTACGCTGGCTATCAGTATCCTTAATAAATTTCTGATAAAAACTGAAATAATCAAAATTAAAAAAATATGTTTGGATAACCGAACACTGAATTTAGGCACGGATGGTGTAAGGAATTTAGGTAAGTAATAAAACTAAAATCATATTAAATCTCTTGTATTTTCCGTTTAAATTACAGCACGTATAAAAATCAGTAGGAGAGAACCTTTAAGACGCGTAATTTAACAAAACATTTTGTTGCCATGTTTAAAATATTGCCACGTAGAAAACTGATAAGAAAAATTACAAATAATATTTGAGTAGCCTCTAAACATACCTAGTATTCAACAGACGGTAGGTAGGAACTTTTGTTCGACGATCGAACTAGTGAGATTTCTTTCTCTCATTTGTTTGTCCGTCGAAGTTCTTCTTAATTGTGTCACTAGTTCTTTCGAACCTGGTGAAAGGATTTCAAGTGCGCCTCAAAGAGGCTCCTTGCTCGTGCACCACATATAAATCGAGAAACAAAAAAAATATTAAAAAACGCTTGTTTCGTCTAAAAGCTTTATACGTGTATACTCCAGTATATGACAACGTAAAATTGTAAATCGCGATAATTTACAAGTCGAATGTTTGAATGCATGAACTATGTTTACCACTGTGACCTACTAAGCGAGAATAAGGCCCCTGGGTAGTGGGTTCCAAATGAAGTATCAGCTGACTGGCGGTTTGCATTGCAAATGGAACTCATTTCCGCGCAACGTCCACGATATCATGAGACACCTTTATGAACGTTATAACGAGTATTTTTTATTCATGTTAGAACCTTGTACTATTGTTTGTCCTAAGGAAGGTGCTGACTGCTGCCGCATAGTTTTATTTTAAGTTTTGCAGTGTTCAACGCTCCCGCTTTATTATGTATGTACTCCTTTTATGTTCCAAATAAATTATTTGGATATATTTGAATATTATTTTTCTGTATCTGGCAGAGTGTTTTTTTCTACGTAAAACGGTTCCCTACAGTCACGGCTATTTAAAAATCATTTTTTTACAACTAGCAAAGAGCATGTAAGTAAATGTTATGTCAATCATTGTTATAGGTATTATATTCATATTTGTTTGGTTTAATATGAAGTTTAATTGACCGATATGCTAACGTATTTAACAGAAAATAATCGGATCCACAGAAATGACAAAACATGCAAAATTCTTTAACTCAACTAAAGTTTTTTAAACCAACTATAATTTGCTTTTCCAACTTAGAATAAAAGTAAGTAGCTTTTGTAGTTTATAACTTATGCCAAAGATGAGTCGACAATCCGAACACTCTAACCTTTTCCGAGAACATCAACTAATCTCCGGACGGCAGCTTTCTCCACGGATAATCCCTAAAAAACACCCTAAAGACCCTCCCAGAGAGATATAAGCACGTACTTAATAAAATCATTCTGAAGAGCCTTAAAATTCCCTATGAATGACACGTAAGCTTCGGGCAAAATTGCAGAGGATACGGTGCACACCCGAGCAAAAGCGTTTCGATTTACCCGGCTTTGTACCGAGAATTGGGTATTTCATTGGCAATGCTGGCAACATCACGAAGCTCTCAGGAGCTTAGATCGCGAAATAGTTTCGGATTTTTTACCCTAAATGTTTTTGGAATACTATGAAAATTGTCTAATTCAATTTGTCTTACGATTTTTACGTGTTTTCTTTTCATAGAAAGTATTAATAATTATTATTTTAATTAAACCAAACAGACTTAGTGGGTACCTACTGTGTAAACAAGAACGGAAAGAAAATTACAATCAAACCCCAAAAAATGGAAGCTCGTTAAAAGGGTTAAAGTTAAGGGTTTATTGGAAAATCCTTCACAATAAAGGCGTTTGTTTATATTTCACGGAAAATTTTTACGCCCAAGCACTGTTCGTGCGTGGCACAACCGATTGGTTTTGTTTAATCTGTGTAAAAATGATAATACAAAATACTAATCGTTTCGTCGAACTAAATTAGTAAGGTTTTATACTTTAATTTAGATTTTATACGTGTTTTAAGATTAGTCGAAATTCATGAAAACTCACGACACAGAATAGCTAATAGTCACATGCCAACTAGTAGTCGTGAGTTTTCATGAATTTCTGCTAATTTTACAACACGTATAAAATCTAAATTAAAGTATGAAACCTTACTAATTATTCTTCACACAATCGAAAAACATAGGCGAAACGATTAATGTAAAGAAATTACTATAATTAGGCGTACTTTTTGAGTGTTTGTTCGAAACACTTTGTATGGAAATTTGCCTTGAGGATTACCCTTAACATGTCTGCTCTCGGCTCGCCATTTAACAAGCACGCTGACAAATTGTAGTATTCTTGTGAGCACTTGCCTTTGATGAGAAGCTGAAACTTTTCCCACGATGTTCATGTTCATTTTTCAGACATGAAGTAGTAAACTGATATAGGTACCTACTAAGTATCTATCTTAATGATACCAAATGAATTGTAAGTATCAACCCTGATAGGTTTCGTTCCTTCGTATAAGAAGCTTTTTTTGAACAGAAATAAACGGCACTTTTATCTACTCATATTCATGATATAATTAACAACAATAATAACACCGATAAGTACTTATAATTATTGTTACCATACCAATATTCTTCCTTTGAGAATAAAGCTTTTCAAGAGATCGGGTGCTTGGAAACTAACCTTTTGATTATGGCGCGAAGTCGAAGAGTCTGTTTACGCGTAGGCCCTGTCTGATTACTTGAAGAGTCTTCGTGTTGTTTGGCAGGTGGTAATTAGTGCTTCAAGTTACGGACAATCAAGAATCCGAGTCTATTCAGGGTAAATTCCTTGAATTTACCTCACTCTAATAATGGTTTACTATTTATAAGACTTTGTATCAAGGCTTTATACCATCGCATAGTTTGCCTGTATGATTCAGGCCTTTTATCTGGGCGAATATGTTAATTACACTGTACTTGCAGGTAACTGTACATATATTTTTAGACAAGTTTAGATGGAATTGAAGCTGTTGTTTATTGTATTCTCATAGGTTTTCAAAAGCTACGGAAAACATTTTTATGTAAACAAGTGACGAGACGAACTAGCAGCTTTTCTGATGGTAAACAACAACGCCTATTCAAGTGTCAATATCCAATATTAGTACTTTGAATTTGTAACTTCAATTCGAAGAATATAAACGCTCCCCCCCCCCTCCACTCCCTCCCTCCCCCTCTTAAGATGAAAGTCCGTGGATGGAGTCGGCTCCAGATCGCAAGTAGTGGTATCTTACTACGGGTGAGGCCTTTATGCTTACAGCAGTGTACGTCCAAAGGCCGACATCATGCTGACGCTGACGTCAGTTTTATGGAGCCCTGTTGTGTTGTTGACAGGCTGCAAGACTTCCGTTGCGTGTGGTGCCGCAAGTGCGTGCACGCGGCGTGCAAGCCCCGCTGGTGCGCGGCGTGCTCGCTGGGCCCCGCGCGCGCCTCAGTGGTGCCGCCCACGCGCTTGCACGCTGTCGGCCCGGATGACGCCTGGGTGCCCGACCGCCCGCCCAACGCATCGCCGCTCATCGTCTTTGTCAACTCCAGATCAGGTACACACCCTCATCACTCGCAGACTGGCAGTCTATTGGATACAGGCCATTGTCACGCAATGTCTGTCTATGAAACAAATGTCGCAATATTCGTCATTTTATCTGTCAACGCGCGTTAATTAAAATAAAAATCTTTATCCTTAAATTAAAAACGTAGATTGTAATCGCGACATTTGTCTCATAGACATTTCATGAAAATTAACTTTATGTTGCCTATCTTGTTATCTCTTGCAAAAGAGCAAAAATCATCTGTAAATATCCAAACAAGTCTTCGTATGTATTAAATGTTTTCACTTGTAACACAATAAGAACATTAGTCTATTAATACTAGGCCATCTATTATATAGGATAAGAAAAAAAAATACTTAATTAATGTAAAAAGTAATTCAAAATTGACTCTCACAGAAACGATGTTTAAAAAGCTGGAAGCTTTCGAAATGTGGGTATACAGAAGGATGCTTAAGATATCGTCTCAGCTTAGTTTGGGCCTCACCGTCACCTACCTACTGTAATGGTATCCTACATGTGTACAACCCATAGCGCTAAATGTACTATTAATTAGTGTATAATTTGTATAACCTAATCATTTGATAAATAAATTGATTTGATTTGATTTTGATTTGATGTGATCGTGGGTCCAGAAAGGGCGTAATCCTACAGTGCTAGAAAAATTAGGCAAATATGTAGAAATTCTTAGGTTGGGTGTAAGAGATTTTTCCTAGAATTAATTTCAACTTACATCGCCTTAGGTAGAAAGGTACATAATGAGGAAAATTATCCCGGATTTAATACGGTACTTACATTTAAATTAATGTTATTAATGTATTCCTTTCAAGAAACGAAAATTTACATTTATCAAAGCGCTTTATAAAGCTGCCTAATTACAGTTGTAATAAATACATACAAATTAGATTTTATTACGTTATAATTTTGACCGTCCTGATTATATTTATTTAAATAGACCAGTAAGTACTGGGAGCTTGAAACGTCTCTCAGCGCCGTGCCGGTATATTTTTAATCCCTTCAATTAGTCATCAATAGCTATTTGTACACCGAGGGCCTAAAGCAAACCATTTAATTGGAGTCTTTTCAAGTTGAGTAATTCGAATTCAAATTCGTAAATAGGTTCCTCATAATAATACCTTGATCTACGGGTATTATGAAGAACCAAAGTTCAAAATTTGAAAAAAGTTTGCAGCTTCCGGCATGTAACCTAATAAAAACTGAACCTCTTTATACTAATTTTGAAGCAATTACTTTTTTGTCCTTATGCCTAAAATGCAGTTTTTCTCCCCCTGTTTACATCGTACATAAAATTGAACTATACGAGCATGAGAAGTGAATAATAAAATACAGGAGACCTTTACGTAGTTTAAAGACTTCGATCTGATCAGGGCACCGGGCCTAAATGAGGAAAATACAGCAACATTTCAACAATACACACTCGTTAGTGGACTCTACCTCCGTACTCCGTACCGAGCGAGCAGTGGTCAGCAAATTGGCTTCAGACAAGTATCCGCACCGTACTCAGTACAAATTGAATACAGGACAATTTATCGATAATTCGCTTGAAAAATAAAACTTATTTTCAACCAAATTCCAAAAAGGAGGAGGTTCTCAATTCAGTTGAATGCTTTTTTTTTAATGTTTGATACCTCAGTATGCTGTTGTTAATAAAGCGATTTCAAAAATCTACTTTCAAATTGGTTCCATAGAAAATTCATCAAAATCGGTTAAGTAGTTTAGTTTGTATATCAAAATAAATGACAAAAATATGTCGTCGCAGTAAACAAAATTGCGTATTTTGCTTCCCTGTGACTTTTCAGTGGTGTTTACGGTCACTAGAACAGTCCAATTGAAGTCGGTTGTACCAATGGTTGACCTACTTTGTTTTTGTAAGACCTTGATTATGTTATTTACTAGTTAATATTACTTATTTATAGTTTACCGTTGACTACTATCTTACCCTGACAAATACACGGTCTTTGTTATACTATACACTCATTAGCTATTATTATTAAAAAAGTTTATTTCAGAATTCACACATTTCCATAAATCGAGAATACAAATGAAATTAAAATAAAATAAATCGATACAAATTAAATTAAAACAAATTAATGAAAATCAAATTAAATCAAAATAAATTAATACAAATGAGCTATGAGCGACTAAAAGTGCTACGAGCATGGCATTGGTCCGTAGACTCTCGTTCTACGCTTTGAAACTACGAGCGACTTCAAGTGCTACGAGCGTAGCATAGTTCCGTAGACTCTCGTTCTACGCTTTGAAACTACGAGCGACTTCAAGTGCTACGAGCGTAGCATAGTTCCGTAGACTCTAGTTCTACGCTTTGAAACTACGAGCGACTTCAAGTGCTACGAGCGTAGCATAGTTCCGTAGACTCTCGTTCTACGCTTTGAAACTACGAGCGACTTCAAGTGCTACGAGCGTAGCATAGTTCCGTAGACTCTAGTTCTACGCTTTGAAACTACGAGCGACTTCAAGTGCTACGAGCGTAGCATAGTTCCGTAGACTCTCGTTCTACGCTTTGAAACTACGAGCGACTTCAAGTGCTACGAGCGTAGCATAGTTCCGTAGACTCTAGTTCTACGCTTTGAAACTACGAGCGACTTCAAGTGCTACGAGCGTAGCATAGTTCCGTAGACTCTAGTTCTACGCTTTGAAACTACGAGCGACTTCAAGTGCTACGAGCGTAGCATAGTTCCGTAGACTCTAGTTCTACGCTTTGAAACTACGAGCGACTTCAAGTGCTACGAGCGTAGCATAGTTCCGTAGACTCTAGTTCTACGCTTTGAAACTACGAGCGACTTCAAGTGCTACGAGCGTAGCATAGTTCCGTAGACTCTCGTTCTACGCTTTGAAACTACGAGCGACTTCAAGTGCTACGAGCGTAGCATAGTTCCGTAGACTCTCGTTCTACGCTTTGAAACTACCAGCCACTGAAAGTGCTACGAGCGTAGCATAGTTCCGTAGACTCTCGTTCTACGCTTTGAAACTACGAGCGACTTCAAGTGCTACGAGCGTAGCATAGTTCCGTAGACTCTCGTTCTACGCTTTGAAACTACCAGCCACTGAAAGTGCTACGAGCGTAGCATAGTTCCGTAGACTCTCGTTCTACGCTTTGAAGCTACCAGCCACTGAAAGTGCTACGAGCGTAGCATAGTTCCGAAGACTCTTGTTCTAAGCTTTGCAGCTACGAGCGACTTCAAGTGCTACGAGCGTAGTATAGTTCCGTAGACTCAATGTTCTATGCTCTGCAGCTACGAGCGTCTACAAGTGTGTAGCCTACAAAAATGTGTAACTTACTAGGCAAGTTTCAAACTAAGAAGTTAGAGAAGTCTTATTCAATTAATTCCTTGAGTAATCCGCTCTTGACCTTGTACCCCATCTAATTTTAATTACAAAGACGAACTCGACGGCCCGATTCCTTTCTCTCAAATCCAGGCGTGAATAATTAAACGTTTTCCTCTCAGGATTAGCACAAGTACACGGTCTGATGAGGAACAAAAGATTACGATGGATTACCTTGCAGAACACCCGCTTTATCATTGCCATTATTGTTCCGTACATCAAAGGGTTCCGAGAATTACGGACGGATTTGTCTTTTAAATTTTAAACCCTATTTATGATTTTGCAGGGAAGAGACAGGGATATATAAGCTTTATTAGCATTTGATTTACTAGCTTTTACCCGCAGTTTTGCTCACATATATACGTACGTACATAGCATACGTTAAAGTATAAATTTGGAACCCATAAACAAGAAGGTAATATAAAAATATGTAGGTAGTAGTAGGTATACCTAAATCTAAAACTTTTGTATAATTTAACGTTGTAGCTAAGACATTGATTATTTATTACACAACCATTAGGAAGTTATTAATATTCATTATTGCACTGAAGAAACAAGTACTCAGGTACACCCAATACTAATTGATAGAGTAGGTCCTCATTATATTTTCACTTACTTTCGTATTTTTTTACCTTGCTACCCGAAACGCTTCCCCAAACTGCGGCGCAAAAAGAGGGCATCTATAACCCACGATCATGACACGTGACTGTCAAAATATAATTATTATCTTTCTGCGTTTTCTTCGTTACTGAAGGTCGTAACCGTCTTGAAAGGTTTGAGTGGTTGGATCACAGACCTCTAAATCAGTGGTTTGGATAGACTAGCTGCTACCATGCTTGGCTATCTTGTCTCAGGGCGGCAGAAAAAAAGAGTCCCCGTGAGTGTTTTGACCTGCTCGGACCACCAATACCATTCATTCCAATCAATTTTCAAGCGTTTATGTTGTTTAGGTGACAACCAGGGAGTGAAGTTCCTCCGGCGGTTCAGACAGCTACTGAACCCGGCGCAGGTGTTCGAGCTGAGCGGCGCGGGACCACGGCTCGGGCTGCGCCTCTTCCGCCACTTTGCGCCACTCAGGGTGCTCGTGTGCTCCGGAGACGGATCCGTGGGCTGGGTGTTGCAGGAGATCGACAAGCTGGAGATGCACGTGAGTCACACAGCTACAACATTACATTACATTACAACCTGTGTTGACATTGTGAATTCCCCGTTGGGGAAGAAAGGTTCTCGAATGGCGACCACGAACTGGAGGACGCAGTGTAGGACGGCCGCCCACGCGATGGACTGACGACATAGTTACGGTCGTTGGAAGTCGATGGATGGAGAAGGCTCGAGACCGCTCGTCGTGGCGAATCATGGGGGAGGCCTATGTCCAGCAGTGGACGTCCAAGGGCTGATATGATGATGATGATAATGACATTGTGAGGAAATCGGCAAATGCCATAGAACATTTTAGCCTCCCTGGCGGAGGCTAAAATGTTCTATGGCATTTGACATTCGCAAATTCATATTGGATCCGCGTGGTAGAATTGAGCCCCAGGTTTATGTTCCCACTGCTAGTGTTCTCTTTATTTCTTAATCAAAAATAGCTTCTTAGCAAAAAGAGGATTATGAGATATTTGTGTAAAAGCCTTTGTCTGCCTGTGCATTTGTGTCTGTCAGTGACTATGTATGTATGATGGACGATGGGATGAGTGTATGATGGACCATTTTTTTTTCCTTAGATGACTGATTTAATCCAGATGGTCTTTAACTGTGTTTCTGAAAAACCCATCCAGTTATTCAAAGATCATCTACACAAGTTCTGATCATGGGCAAGCGAGATATCCTACCATCAGGAGAGCAATCAGCTCGTGTTGTCACTAGCTCTCCCCGCAGCGTCAGGGAAAAATCCATCCCGCTGTTCAAAGGTCATCAGCACAGTTCTGATCATGAGCAGGCGAGATCTCCTACTATCAGGAGAGCACCCAACTCGTCTCGTCACATGTTGACACTGGCTCTCCCCTCAGCGTCAGGTGCAGACGGCCGTGCTTCCGCTGGGCACCGGCAACGACCTGGCTCGAGTCCTGGGCTGGGGTGCCTCGTGCGATGACGCTGCAAATCTTCAGCTGCTCATCGAGCGGTACGAGCGCGCCTCGACCAAGATGCTTGACAGGTACCAGAGCCCATTCCCACTTGTCGGGTGTCGGATCTGTATTTTAATCGAATGTCGGCTAATCTGTTGTTAATCCAAAAAAAAATCGTTGTGAGTTAAATGTGAACAGCTTGATATTATAGTTTTTCGTAGACTTTCGCGATTATCACACATAGTTATTTGATTGTAACGTGATAGTTATTTGAGTGTGCCAACCGAACATTTTAACGACCAAAATGAGGGTAGTTCCCTCATTTCACCGCGACAGTAGCTCCAATACGCCAGTCAGCCCGTGACCACGGCTGTTGCAATACAGTCGAAACGTCGGGACACAAAAACGAGGTGAGCGCGATAAATATCCGTAACGATCAAATAACTAAGCTTGATATAAATTGTTCAGCCAAGAGCACTCGATACTTTGCCGGGCCCGACACCCGAGTGGAAACGGAGGATTACTGATATTGTCAACTAGCTAAGACTACATAAAAAAAACTTCTTCGGTTTTAAACTATGACCGTACAGATTTTCAGCCTAATCGGATAAACCTAGGTGTTTTTTTTAATAATTATATTTATTTAAACTAGTCTAGTGCAACGACAATTTATAGGTGAAGACAGCATGCTTATAATAATAACAGTGAGCGAGAACATAATTATAATAAATTGATATATAAATGATCTATTTAAGTGTTGGAATCTTATTTTTTCTAGCTTTTCATGTCCTTCCTGTTCGAGGAAAAAAACTTGTACTGTTCAATATTCTTGTGTAAAAGCAGCAGGTAAATAATATGCGTTTACGATATTGTTTCTGCTCTGTGAGATAAGAATCCTGGTAATGCCTATGATGGGGGTTTTGGGAAAGTTCTTATTAAAATGGTGTCCTATGTGCAGGTGGTCAATAATGACGTTTGAGAGGTCCCTGTCCGCGCCGCCGCCCCCGCCCGTGCCGCCCGACCTCCTGGACGAGGGGCCACTGCTCAAGAACCTGCAGGACATCATGCAGGTGTGTTCCAATAGTGCTACTTTAAATGAACGAGCATTTTACTACCTATAATTTTTTTGGGTGCCTTTAAAGATCGCATAATTGAGCATCTTGTAGATAAGCGTGGCACGCAAGTTGTGAGATAAAAATCTAGACTTTCCAGCAAGATTACGCTTCTTCTTCTTATCGTGTCACTAGTTCTTTAGAACCAGTGTGGTGAAAGGATTTCAAGTGCGCCTAGAAGAGGCTCGTGCGTACCTTTTGTGCACTTGACACATGTCTTCAAACTGTCATGACTTGTCGCTTTCCTCTCGATGTTTTCCAAGAAGGTTACGCTAACTGCAGCCTGATTTGGCTGCGTTGGAGTTACGCATTTAGTGTCAGAAAGTTGATTAGGGGTCCCAAGCCTATAATAATTTACAGGTCTTCTAACATGCTGTGGTTCGTTTGTTGTTATTGAATGAGTGGTAGGTACCACAGAAGTATTAAAGTATAGAATCACAGGTGTGTAAAAAAATTCTGTCATGTATTCCGCATCTATTTTGGTTTGATACTGTCCATCTTGGTGTTCATAGGAACACCGTTATTCATCTACATACCTACCTTATGTTGTTCAGGCGGGTGAGATCAGCGGGTCGAGCAGTACCTCCCTGCGCGCGGGCTGCCTGCGACTGGCGGCGGCGGGGGAGGGCGCGGGAGGAGGGGCGGCACGGGCTGCGCATCGCCTGCGCCGCGCCCTCTCGCTCCTGCTGCACGCGCGCACGCACCTCGCGCACCCGCACCACGAGTGCAAGTGAGAACACTATACATCACTTAGCCTCACATCAAGAAATTGCTCAGTAGCGTACACTCAAAGATAGGTTTTGTATTTTACTCGCTGCACGCGCTAGACCATCAGAAGTGCAAATGAGTAGGTAGGTACATATTCAGTTCTCTGGTTTTTTTAGGCTACGTGTTGTGCTTAGATACTTACAATAGAAATGTCCTTAGCATTTCAACTTTTCTGTTACAGTACTTTACTGTTGGATATATGTATTATATAAATATTTTTTCTTCTGTTTTTTACGTTCGTGCTTTGTCCGTGTGAAGGTTCATGCTGAAAATCAGCGTTGCAGTTTACTGCAACACATACTGAGCATGAATCTTTTTTTACTGCATTGTACATGCACATACTATTAATTTGAGTACCTACCTACTTATTCTTTTAGTATATTTAATTGTGTGCGTACAGTTTTAAAATATTTTTTTCTTTCTTGTTTCTTTCTAAGGTCCTGGGACCCGCAGGAGACGACGAGCGACAGTGAAGCTGAGGCTCAACCCGCTGCCGAAAAGGGCAGCATCGAAAAGACTGAAAAGGTACAGGAGACGCCACCGATTTTTTACCAAAATATAATGTTTGCAAGGTTAACCATACTTCGGGAATATAAATATAATTTAATTTCCCTTTTGTGCTAAATTGTTTGTAATATTGAGGGTAGTCGTTAATGGTGCACGTTCGCAGGAGCAGCTGAACATGGCGGCTCGCGGCTGCGCGCTCGCGACCCGCGCCGACAGCGTGCGCCGCGCGCTGCGCTCGCTCGTCAGGACGCTCGCGCAGATCTACCCGCAGGTATGCATGCCATCCAACCCTTCACTACTGTACTACAGAATATAGAATAAGAATAAGAACATTTTTATTGTGAAAATTGGTACAAAAAGTGGTCATATTTTTAAACTGTCTTTAGTGCGTCGGATTTCCTGACTGATAGTTTAGCCAGCCTAACTCCGCCCAGAAGCACAGAAGTTTCCTGGGTTCCTCGCAGGCTAGGGCTGGCGGGTAGGGTTCATGGGTGGCGGAGGGAGAGTGTACTACAGGAGCTGAGCAGTGCCACGAAATATGTTGCGTACCCTTATTGACCAAACGAAGGTTCGGTTTCAGAATCCAAGGCATATTTTTTATATTGTTTACTATAAGACAGGTATCCTCGCGGTTTAATAGCGCTGACCTTGAATGCGCAGAAGTCGATTTTTAGGATGTGTTTGGCGCCTTGTCGGAGGGGTGCGACAGGGAAGGTGCCCGGCGCCGGCGTCTATTGGTGGCTTAGCCACCTTCCCGCCGTCTCGCCTCACCTCACTTGCGCAGAGCTCCCCTCCACTTTCGCGCGCTTTTAAGCCGTGAAGACACCTATAATCTGTGTGATTGTGGGCAGGGCGCATCCCAAGAGCCGGAGTCGTGCTCGTCAGTGTCGCCCACGCGGTGCTGCGAGGCGGACGTGCGCGAGGTGTGCGCGGCGCCGCCCATGGCGGAACTGTCGCTGCCCGTGCCGCGAGCCTTCGCCGACAGTCGCCGCTCCTCCGCCGCCTCCGCCGTCTCCGCTGCTTCCATGCAACCAGACAAGTCAGTCACCACACACTACACTGTGTAAACACACCACTACACTGAGTCACCACACCACTACACTGTGTCACCACTCCTAAACTGTGTAACCTCACCACAGCATTTTGTCACCAAACCACATAAAAAAATAGGTAGGTACATCACCATTTTCCCATACCACCATCCATATCAGAGAGATCAGATAGATAGTCACAAGTTACATGCATTGTTTTATGAGTGCTAATTTTTTGTACAACAATCAATGAAAATGAACAATAGTTATATTGGTGTTTTCTCTCCTCCAGCATTCCAGATGTAGATGAAGACATAGTGAAGCTGATTAGCTCGAACCCGCCGGACCAATTGACGCTGGACGTGGAGCGCACTGAAAGCAAACCGAGTTCCGCCTCGCCCCAGGACCGCCTGTCTCTGTCCAACCTCTCCTGTGATACTAGCTCCTGCAGAAACCTGCTACGACCAGACACAGACAGGGAAACTTACAGCAGTAGTCTAACGATACCGAATTTGGTCGTATCTGATGATAGTGATAAACGGAACTCCATCATACAGGACACTTATGAATCGGACCAATTAACCATTATCGATATCGACAAACCGTATACGGAGGAACATTACCAAGATAGCGCTAGGGCAACTCCAAGCGGAGATTGCACCCCAGATAGGAGACTGTCTAGTGTAGATCTGGAAATAGACGCCAGTAGCTCAGAAGGGTCCAATATGAGCGATGATTATAGCCTTATTTCAGAAATGATAGACGGAAAACCCGGCGATGATCTTGAAGACACCGGAATAGGTCATATAGATTCCCCGGAAGCGTCTGAAACGACATACGCGAATTCGGAAACTTTGCACGGAGAATCAATCATGGATGATATCAGTTCTATGTTGGGGCAAGAAGTTCTGATGGCTATGATGGGGAAGAGTGGAGAAAACGAAACGTATACGGATGACACGACACTTTTCACGTCAGATACGGCTTCTGACATAACATTGGACAGCCGGAATCCAAGCTTACAAAAGAACAACGAGACCAAATTGAAATACATATCGAAAATAAAAAAGCCGAAAGAGGAAGTGGAGAAATTCGGGTTCGAAAACAAAGTGTTCTACATCGAAAACGCAACGAAAGTAGAGGAACAGATAAAATATTGTAGTCTAGCACAGTTCGAAGAAGGCAGTGATATAGCTAGGAAGTCTTTTAGGAAGCAACTACGAAAGAGTCTGAAGAAACGAATGGCGGACGACTCGAGCCTAAAAAGTCTTCTGCCTAAACACCCAGAAGAATTACGCACTGAATCAATGGACGTACCTTTACCTACAACTTGTTTAGGATCTCCGACTAGGAATTTAGACAAAGGTTTGACACCGACGTTTCCGCAAGTGAGCGTTGTGGTCGAACCGCCGTCTCCCTCACACAGCGATGAAAAAAAGAGCATTAAGAACTGTGTGAGTAGGATGGCATCAGTTCTGAGCGACATATTCGATCAGGGCACGGACAATCTGAGCGTGAACTCCCCGGAGCCGAGCGTAGGGACCACAAGAGAGCGGCGACAGTCTGACAACCCGAAACTCTTGGGCTCGGATCCCGAGTATGGAAAGTTCCTCAGCTGCTCACCGGCGGCTTCCAGACGGATATCCTGCGGAAGCCTCTTCAAGCCTGGAGAAGATAAGTAAGTAATTTTTGTCCCAACTTTCGTGATGTTACATTGTAGTCGATGGTCAACCAAAATCAAGATTTTGTTCGCGTGACTACTTTCGCAATATATACCTACTGTAAAAAGTGGTCTAAAACAAATTTCTTCGGAAACACTTACACAAAAAACATAAAATGAATTGAGAATTCCTAATTTTATGAAGTTAAATTCTCACTATGTTGATTTTCGACACCGAGTAGGTATTAGCGGACTCGAGTGGGATGTTTTACATAATCGTATTTTGTTAGGCCCAAGTATTTCGCATTTACACTTTCGCAGATACAAGCAACCACTTCAGAGTCGATGAAATCCATTTAACGGGGTTGTTATTGTACCTACTCAGTATTATAGTAAAAGTTTTTTCTTTGATTATGGCAAGGGGAATTAATTAGCTGTTTTATTTCCTCTGTATGATTTCCAGCTCATAACTTTGCTCGTATTTCGTATTTTATTGGGCATACAATTTTGTGGGGTATTTTTCTACGAGCTCCAAAATACTTAGTATGATAATAACAAACTGAATTACCCCTCTTAGCCTAGATACCAGACATAGTAATAAAATATGCTTGCGAACGCAAGAATGCCTTTTGAGTTTCATGATCTGAATACCTACTTCAAAAATGTACCGGAACAGCTCTCAGTATCAAAAACCATCGCTTAATGACTCAAAAATTAAAAAAATTTCAACATATTTTCCCAACAGCAGACTCTCAACATCAGTTTCTTCTGTGTGGGGAGAAGGAGGGCCGACAAACACGGGGTCCTCTCGTCTCGAGGTCAACGAAAAGGTCAAGAAACTGCCCATTATCAACCCTCTGGTGACGCTCCCGGCCTGGCCACATGTGACCCAAGGATTTATCAGCCAGTGTCTGCTGGCTAACGCAGATGCGCTATGTGCGGCTGTCAGCCCGCTGATGGACCCTGACGAGACTCTGCTCGAAGGGTTCTATGAAAGGTAGTGTATCCTGACTTTGACCTATTGGTCTAGTTCCTGGCTTGGCCTCTTTGCTTGTGACCCAAGGGTTCTTAAGCCAGTTTATGCTGGCTAACGAAGATACGCTGTGTGCGGCGGTCAGCCCGCTGATGAACCCTGATGAAACGCTGCTGGAAGTAATATTTATTCAGACTAGGTAATTAATTGTGTTAAGAAAGTAAGGATGGAAGGGTTCTACGAAAGGTAATATGGTTTTTATATATAATGGTAATAGGTATATGGTTATAATATGGTTTTTGAACCATTGGTATAGCATTGGTTCATAAGCCAGTTTATGCTGGTTAACGCAGACGCGCTGTGTGCGGCAGTCAAACCCCTGATGGACCGTTAGGAATTGTGTTTGAGACGGGTGGCCTACGCCCAGCAGAAGGCAATTGAGAGCTGGCAATGATTATGATGATATCAAAGAATACAGCATCAAAAAGCATTGGTGACTCATCTCTATCAGCTCGACATTTGTACATATTTGTAGGTATTTGTATTTATTTATTTTAATCAGAACGGTCACAGACCACTTACACATTGGCGGAATATGTTAGTTCTGACGGTTTATCTATTTATTTCGTCTTTTAGGGCTGTGATGAACAACTATTTCGGCATCGGCATCGACGCGAAGATCACGTTAGACTTCCACAACAAGCGGGAGGAACACCCTGAGAAGTGCCGGTCTCGAGCCAGGAACTACATGTGGTACGGGGTACTCGGCTCCAAGGAGTGGGTCAACAGGACTTACAGGTCAGTCATCATCATCAACGGATGGATGGATGTTTGTTACTCTTTCACGTAAAAACTACTGAATGGATTTTAATGAAACTTTACAATAATATAGCTTATACATCAGAATAACAGATAGGCTACAATTTATAAAGATACCTGCACAGACGAAGTCGCGGGCACCAGCTAGTATTTTATACATATAATTAGACTTTTTAGATATCAGATATTTATTTGAATACTACTCTGGATGGGCTAAGAGGAATGTCAAAGGTCCTCTACGCTATTCTACATAAATATTATATAAATAAATAGATTTACTGCAAGTTCTGCAAGCTCACACCATTTGTTATCGAAATCCTTTCTTGTAGGCATCTAGGCCAACGCGTACAGTTGGAATGTGATGGACAGCGGATCCCACTGCCCGAGTTACAGGGCATCGTGGTTCTGAACATACCCTCGTTCATGGGAGGCACCAACTTCTGGGGCGGCACCAGGGGCGACGATCTCTTCCTAGCTCCGTCTTTCGATGACCGAATTCTTGAGGTGAGTCTGCGAACTTGACTCATGAGTCCATGAGTCTTTGTGCGTTTTAGTACACACAAACATACTACAACCGACTTCAATTGGACTGTTTTAGTGATCGTAAACACCAATATGAATAAAGGAATATGGGAAGACAAGAAATACGCAATTTTGTTTACTTGGCGACGCCATCTTTCCAGTTATTTTTATTTCAAAACCAAAGAACTGAACTGATTGTCATGAAATTTCTATAGGACCAATCTGGAAGTAGAAAGGTAGATCCTTTCATATAAAATATAAGAAATATTTTTTCAAATATATAAAAAATAAAGTTTTGAAGAAAACCACATTAAAAAAAATTGGTAGTCTGTAAAGTTGGTTTACGGACGATAGTTTAATGTGACAACTTCATAACAAAACATTGATGACAGCGAAACGGATGAGCGTTACCGGACAATGACGTTCATCGATTTATTAGACGTAGTCACGTCAAAATTCAACCGAATGTAGAAATTCCTTTTTTTAAGTCTAGAAAATGTATCAAATACGGCACGGACCAGGGTAGGATTCAACAGAATGTAGAAATTCCTTTTTTTAAGTCTAGAAAATGTACCTATCAACTACGGCACGGACCAGGGTAGGGTTGTCCACCTTGATACTTCTATTTTATGACAAACCGAGAACCATCCAATAGTAAATGATATCAAATCTGCGACTCACGACTCACTCTCAACCCTCACCCTTTCAGTGATTCAGATTTATTACGGCAGCCAAATTGGACACTTTGAATTTTACAACGGAGATTGCGGGAAAATAGCTCGTAATAATTTTAAAGCTACTGAAAGGCTAGGTCTATTTTGCTTTTATAGTGGTTTTCTTATTGCGGACTCAGTCATTCGCACGTAGCCTTTCATTTGAACCGTAGATACTATTAGGACCTATTTTGCGGCTGGTCTTTGTACAGTGAGTAGGTATTATAAAGGGGTACTTAAATCGTAGAGTATAATAGCAGAGTGCCTAAGCGTGGCGGTTTAAAGGCGTGAGAAATTACTACTTTTTTTCTCGTGATTCGAAATGGCTGTAATTTTTCATAGCTCAGACACTCAAGGGGCTGAATGGTAGGTAATTGCGGCTCAAGAACGTCCATCAACGCTTTTTGTTTTTAGTTTTACACGGACTTTCTGCAAGAAAATGATGAGAAAATGATGCATTTTTAATTACCTATAAAACTCATATGCGCTCTAGCTCTCTCAAAAGAAGAGACCTCAATTACTAGCAAAATATAGTTTTCCTTATAGACGATAAGGAAAACTATATTTTGCTAGCAATTGAGGTCTCTTCTTCTTCGTGTTCTTCATTACTGAAGGTCGTGCCCGTCTTGAAAGACTTGAGTGGCTCGATTGACAAGCTGCTTCCATGCTTGTCTGTCGTCTGCATGTCTCAGGGCGGCAGAGACAGGAGAGTCCCGTGAGTGTCTTGACCTGGTCGGACCAGCGGCTAGGTGATCGGCCGCGTAGTCTTTTACCTTGAACCTTTCCCACTACAACCAGTTTTTCGAGATTGTCGGGTTAGAAGCAATTGAGGTACACAATTAAAAATGATTAATAAAACAGATTCCACGTGAAGAAAATTTATTTATTTAATATTTTTTTCACTTCCAATGCTCGTAAATTTCAACTTCGCTCACGCTTTAGGGGCAGTAAGACTGCATTTTTCAGCCTAGGGCAAAAAAGTGATTACATATAAAATCTATCCAAAGAGGTTTAGTTTGTATTAGATTTCATGCCGGAAGTTAAGAACTTTTTTCAAATTTCGAACTTCGGTCCTGCATAATAGCGGTAGATCAGGGTATTATGAGGGACCTACCTACCGAAAATAGTTATATCACTATTTTAGAATTTCGAATATCGTTGTAACATATCAATTTAATTTGTTTAATTTCGTAATATAAGATATCGGTTTTGAAGCCAATTATATACTCGACTTGAATACCCGCCCTCGCCTTTTGCTTTTTAAATAGAGCCCACACTTTTTGGTAATCAGTCTTAAAAGTGAGTACGACACTCATTTACTAGGTACTAGACTTTTCCATTATTAAATACAATATTAAATTACATTGCCAGGTGGTAGCAGTGTTCGGGTCGGCCCAAATGGCTGCGTCTCGTCTTATCAACCTTCAGAAGCACAGGATAGCACAGTGCCGCGCCGTACAAATCAACATACTGGGCGAGGAGTGCGTGCCAGTACAGGTGAACTCTCCTACTTCTTCTTATCGTGTTACTCGTTATTTCGAACCAGTGTGGTGAATGGATTTCAAGTGCGCCTCGAAGAGACTCCTTTCGAGCACTTGACACATGTTTTCGAACTTTTGAGGTGCTATGACATGCCGGTTTCCTCACGATGTTTTCCTTCACCGATATGCACGTATTTTAAATGCACACATAGATCTTTTTAGAACAGAAAAATCTGATGACCGGGTTCAAACTCACGGCCTTCGGATCGAAAGTCGAGGCACCTCTCACTCGGCCAACACGGCTGAACTCTAACCACTAGACAATAAGGTGGCGTTTCCTATGCAATGCCATTTTTCCCGTACTTCTGATTTCTCGGCGACATTCGTGGACCGTCACACCATAATGGACGCAGATTCAGTGTTCTGTTCCGCAAAAACAAATAAGTGTGAACCAATTTGGTTTTATCAATTTTAAAAAAAATCAATGATGAAAAATCTCATTCCTAGGTGGATGGCGAGGCTTGGCTCCAGCCACCAGGCTGCGTGCGCATCATCCACAAGAACCGGGCTCAGATGCTGTGCCGCTCGCGCGCTCTCGAGACCAGCCTCAGGCATGTATCAAGGTGGTGACCGGCCTCGGAACTAGCGTAGCCTAGCGACCATCTAGCGTAGCTCACTACGTCACATCCACGTCACACAACCACTAGAAGTAGCCTACTTTATTTGACAAACATCAGGCAACCACTAGAATTAGCCTGTTTTACTAGACAACCATCAGGCAACCACTAGAAGTAGCTCATTTTACTAGACAACCATCAGGCAACCACTAGAAGTAGCCCACTATACTGGACTAACATTATACCACCATCAAGCAACCACTAGAAGTAGCCCATTTTACTAGACGACCATCAGGCAACCGCTAGATGTAGCCCATTTTACAAAACAACCATCAGGCAACCACTAGAAGTAGCTAATTTTACTAGACATGGTAGACTATTTTACTAGACACCCATCAGGCAACCACTAGAAGTAGCCCACATCACAAGACAGACAGAATCATCAACCTCAAGCATGTATTAAGGTCTACCTAGAGTAACCTAGAACGATGTAGCGTAGCGCCCTTTTAGCGTGTTCACATAGCAAGACAACCATCAGACCAATTTAAGAAATAGCTTATTTACCACTAGGAGTAGTTCACTCGGCAAACATCAGACACAGACGAAAGCTAGAAATCGCTAACTTGACTAACAAACTATCGAATGTTATTCAATTGAAACTTTACTGTATAAACCTACCTACAACAGTTACAACGACCACAAAATATCTTAATCTCCAGACGAAAAGAACTTCTACTCTATCCATATTTTTTTTTATGAACTTTTTTGATCGGGAGAGAAGAAATATACCACGAAAAAGGCATATTTAAAGCTCGAACTAGGTGGGGTCAGAAACGAAAAGTTTGGAGGGTTAACATGTTATTGTGTTACAGGACATGGGACGAGAAGCAGCAGTTAAAGGCTCATTCACACGGCGGAGCGGGCGGCGCGGGGCGAGTCGCACTCGGCGCCACGGAGAGCGCGCAGCTACTGGCTTTGCTCGATGACGTCAACACCCTCGTCAAACACGTGAGACACATGCACGATTATTCTTATTCAGTGTAGGGGGTACAGCGGTCTGCACTGGCGTCCCGTTGAAGGGTAAATTGTGCATTGCCCCCCTAAAAATACAATTAACCCTATCCCAGTTACGGAGCAGGATACTGGGTTGTTGACAGTACCGTTCCAGTCAAGTGCTGGTCGACACATTTGGTGGAGAGGAGCCTAGTGGCCTACGCAAGCCTTTTTTTTAACATGGGGAAATCCTCATGAATACCACCGCCCTCGGGGGAGGTCGGGCTCTAATCGACTAAAACCTCATGGTGGCCGACCTCTGCGCATAAGAGTGACCCCGGGATATCCGAAGAACTCGTACCGGTGTCCCTCACGCACGTTGCTGTGAGTCGCATCCCAGGGAAGGCTTGCGCCGACCCCGAGCTCCGCTTGCAGTGCATGCCTCCCCGTGCACTGCAGCCGTCCCGGGTTCGAGTATAGAGCAGCCAGAGCCCACTCCGACCGCTATCGAACCCAGTCGTGACGGAGCCTAGCTAGTCTTGTCATTTGTTAGGTAGGTACACATAATAAAGTCAGATTTACATGTAAAGATTTGTTGCAGGTGAAGTTATCGTGCATCAGCGAGAGCGGCGCGTCTAGCGTGTCGCACGCGGTGGCGACGGCGCGGCGCGTGGCGGCACAGGCCGACGCGCTGCAGGACTCGGACGGCAGGCTGCTGCCCGCGCCGCAGCTGAGGCGGCTGCTCGCCACGCTGGTCAGTGCATGAGTGACGACAGGGACCGGGCTTCAGAGAGCGGCGCGTAAATGTAAATGAAAAAAGGGAGTCCATTTTACGCACTTGGACTCCTGTTAGTCTTTAGTGGGTTGGATATCCTGGCTAATAAGTTCAGCCGAACTCCACCCTGAAGCACAGAAGTTTCCTGGATTTGTCACATGAATACATGAATAGAATATCATGTCAATTCTTTGCTCTCCTCTCAAACTCCAGTTTTTAACTTTTCCATTCGTCAATTACGTTACCTAGATTTAGTAGATCTAGTAGTTTTTCTATGGATTTGCGTCAGGCGGTACCCTTTCTTGATAATAATTTATGTTTTATTCATCGTTTGGCAAACCCTAGTACCTAGCTCGAGCCAGCTCGCACTCGTACAGCTAGATTCGGGCGCCGCACTCGCCCCGCTGTCACTCTGTCATTTTGGAGACCCAAAATTATTTTACAACGTAGTACCCCTTCTGCATTGTAATATTTTTTTGGTAATTAAATAATTGTGGTGTAGGTATACCTATATGTTTTATGCTTCAACTATTCCGTCCACCAAAAGTGGAGAGATGTCTAACGAAGATTTCTAGGTTCCTTCATGTAAACAGTCGTGTGTGATCAGGTGGAAAGTTGTCACGAGCTATTGGATGGTGGCGTGGGCGGCGCGGGCGCTGCCGCCGCGACGTCGCTGCGCGCTCACCTCGCTCGCGTGGAGGTGCACGACGGACACGCATACTTGCAACTCGAAGAGGTAACCCACGCTTTATAGCTATTGATTGATGGCTGGTTGCTGGTGAAATTAATAATAATAAATATTTTGGACATATCACACAACGCTATGTAGCCCCAAGCTAAGCAGAGCTTGTACTATGTGAACCAGATGGCTAATAGAATAATTAGGTATATACTTTTTTTTTTATAAATACATACATAGAAAACACACAGACTCAGGACAAACACCGATGTTCATGTCCTGAAGCGGGAATCGAACCCGCGACACCGGACGTGGCGGTACAATACACTTGCCATTCGACCATCCGTGTCGTCAAAACGGTGCTTTTAACCAGGAAGTTGAAAAGCCACGTGGTTATATTGGGATCAGTTTAAGAAGTAACTTCTTCTTGTTATCGTGTCACTAGTTCTTTCGAACCAGTGTGGTGAAAGGATTTCAAGTGCGCCTCGAAGAGGCTTCTTTCGTGCACTTGACACAATGTTTTCGAACTTTTTAGGTTCTATGACATGCCCGTTATATTATAGTCTTAGCTCTCGCTTAAGTATTTTTGGTGTATCTAGGTATTTGTTTTGCAAGTACCCGTTAGGTAGGTTACCTACCTAATTGCATTCAGCTATACCATATCTTATAACCTCTTTACAGGACAACTAAATATAAATTTATCTCCGTGTCAATTCTCGCCAGCAACCAAACCACTTTTATAATTTTGCTTTTTGAACACAATTATGGATTAATTAACGTACTTATTATTTTGCCCTCGCACCTAACCCTCAGCCTGTAGTCGGTAGAGCTCCAAAACCTCGCCGTAGAATGTCATTGGACGGCATACGATTCTAAGTAGGTATTATAGTTTATAAACACCCTGTCCATCGAACATAGCAACAATGAAAATAAAATTGAGGAAAAAAGTCTCCGTACTATTTTGTGGAACTAACCGGATATATAACAATAGTACAACCACAGGTACAACCAAAATAATGTCACTGTTGCTATGTTATGGTGGCTTCACACGTGCTAACACGGGTCGGGCCGTGCCACAGGCCGTGTGAAGCGAGCGGCCTGAGGCTGCCCGGGCGGGTGCGTATACAACCGTGCGTATGGTTAACAAAGACCGTCAGAAGGGGTGATCCGGACTCGTCGGTCGCCCGTACAGATGACCTAGGCGCAGCGTTGCACGTGTTAGCATTAGCACAGGCCGTGTAAAGCCACCATTATGATGAAATTATAGGTTCCTAGTTTATCCGATAGTAGAACTTCTTAACCCCCAGTCACTGTATATAACTTCTAAGTCCATGACTTTGGCCCCACCCCTCATCGGTCCCTTGTTCCCGGCCAGGTTCCAAAGAAAGGCAGTCGTTGGCTCCGCGGCCGCCGTTCCGTCTCTGAGGGGCCGCCAGGAAACCAGGTCAAATCCTGGGGCGTGAAGGAAGTCCAATCCTGGCTTGAAAGCCTCCAACTAGGGGAATATAGTGACGCGTTCGCGAAGCATGACGTCACGGGAAAAGAGCTGCTCTCATTGGCTAGAAGAGATCTGAGGGAGTTGGGGGTGACGAAGGTCGGGCACGTGAAGAGGATCCTGCAAGCGGTTAAGGAGTTGCAGTGACGACGGCGCGGCCGCTCTGAGGGAGACGGCCATTTGTAATGTTCATCTGCTTTTGTTCTCTGGACTTTAAATTGATGGTATAGGGTTCAGTTTTCCATGACAGGGATTCAGATTATTGTGTGTTTATTGGGAAGGATTTGATCTGGACTTTATAGTGATGGTGTAGGGTTCATTTTTCCATCACAGGAATTCAGATTATTGTGTGTTTATTGGGAAAGATTTGAATTAAACTTTAAAGTGATGGTGTAGGGTTCAATTTTCCATAAGAAGGATTTTAAGTGTTTGTTTATGCACCAGTCGTCGTAAAGTTGCCGTGTGATGTGCATTAGCTTCACTTTTATTTACGGAAAAGAAATCTCAGTAGAAATTTACACATCGCAAATTTTTAATTATTTATCAGATTACATTTTCAGTTACATTTCAGTTTAAACAATATAAAATTTAGATTGATATAAGTTTATTCAACAGTAGAGTTTTCGTTGAGATTAATAAATCGATCTTGGTAGGAAATTATCTCAATTTTGAAAATTTATTAATTTAAAATAATATTTAACAATAAAGAATATTAATGATTTCAGACTGTTGAGGTTTTGTAAATGTGATTCAAATACAACTCACAAGATGGCTCTCTATACTACTTTGATGAAGAGTAGGTAAAAAAGAGAGTAGGTGAAAATTACTTTCAAGGGTTTCTTATTATAGACTTGAAAAAACTTTAATAGACAACCATCAACCCCAAAAATACTATAAGGTAAGTATTTATTACATATGCACTTATTTAAATTGTCAGTACACTTTTACGTAAGATGTTTCTTATCCTACAATTTGTGTCATTATAGATTTCGAATAATTTCCTAATTCATGTAATTTTTGAATAATAAAATTGTTGTTTCTTATATTCTTTGACATGTACCTAGTTATTGTATTATAAATGATAAAACCTTCTGTGATTTATAAATGTTAGGTGTCCCTATACTTGTGTAAATAATAATCTCAATTTGAGAATTTCTAATAAATGTATTGTATTGATGAATAAAATGTACGAGTATTTACAATTTCAAACCGCGAAAAGTACCGGAACTCATTTTATGCATATTTATGGTAACAACTATAAACGTATGAATGTTTTTACCCCTTCGAATTTAAATTTAATAATAATAAATCGCAAAGCTTTTATTACGGCAAAGATACATAAATAATTATTATTTGGGTTTAACTAATTAATTTTATACAGAATCGGTCGCATAAAAACTTCAATGAACTTGTGTACAACCTGAAAATATTTTTAACTGTAATACTAAGATACCCAGGGCTTGTAAACATTTTCTACGCTAATACTAAAACTTATGTATAAAATAACATTTTCTATATGGTCAACTGAGGTAAATGCGTAAACGGGGGGGGGGGGGTATTGCGACTTTTTGAAATTACTAAAATAAACTATCATAAGTACAGTAGTATGCTATCTGGTGCTGTAAATTAAGTGAAAATAAACAGCACCAGGTGGCAGACTTTGAGAGTTTTTTAGTAATGTCAAAAAGTAGCAATATTTATTTGACGAAAATGCGTTATATTGACGCATTTACTTCAGTTTATCTATTTTATTTGAGCTATATCATCGAATCTTCTACCTCTTGTATTTTTTTGTAGACTCAAAAAAACTATTGTTATATTGGCTTTTAACTGATTACAGAATCACCTATATGGTATATGGTATACTCCTACGAATCGCATTTTTTGATAATTTTATCGGAATTGGAAAGTAAGTATGTAAATACGAATCCATTTGGGGAACACACTATGCGAATTTATTAGAAGTGTCAATATTTATAAAATCCGCACATATGTATGTATAAAATATGAATGTTATTATATTCATTATTATGTCTTATATATTCTTCTCTCCAGTTTTGAACGCCGCCGATATTGCCTTCTAAAACTGCTGGTTATGTAATTTTGTGAAATAATGATATGTGCGTGAGCAACCAATTTATTTTGAAATCTACTTTTTGATCACTAAAGAGTATTTCTTCGCTTTGAAAACTTGTTTCTGAAGATTATAAAATGGGATACTAGTCATGTTATAAATTAATAATAATCCGAATTGTCAGCGTTTCAACCTGCTTGAATAATTAGCTTCTAGTATTGTTTAGAGGCAAGACTTAGCTGAGTTTAATGCACATGAAATAGAATTGCAAACAACACATATGTAGTTCAAAATAAAATAAAACTCCTCTTCTCTAACTCAGAATATAGCGGTAACAAAATATAGAACAGTTTTTAGACCTAACAGTATATTACTTAGCTGATTTTGGAATAAGTAGTTCTCCAATAGATATAGAAACAACTATTAAAGTCTTAAATATGACTATTATAAACCACCCTGATAGCTAGAAAAGTCTGAGCTATTAATATTGGAAATTGTATTCTAAATAGATATGGGTAAATCAGATGTTCCAATATAGCGTAGATAGTGTTAGATTTAAAAATAATAAAATCCAATGCATTGTCCCAAATAAAATCTATAGAATGAGATTTTTTAAGAAATTTACTTTTCGCTCAAAGAAAAATACACAGTACCAAATAATATTATGCACATAATATTTTCTAATATTTTATCTCGTAATTAATGTTCTTAAGAGAATATAAGCAATTTCTTGTGTTTGTATGATTGTGAAAAAGTTTTTTCAGTGTCGAAAGACTACTAAATGTGATCTCGAATTCTTTCTTAAAAACTTAATCTTTAGGTAGATATCGTAGACCACGTTGCAAGTCTTGACGTTAATAAGTTGGCCTAAAATTGATCGATGACCTAAAGCTATAAAACTTTGTATAGTCAACCGAGGTTAATGCGTCAGCTACGTGTGTGACGGGCTTATAAATAGTAAAAAAAAACCTACATATAAAATGGGATCAAAGCCACAGGAGGCCACTTATATTTTATGATTATGATATTTTTAAAGTAATTACAATAATATCGTGACATGCATCGTGGTCACAATTTCCTTGTAATGATCTGCCTTATAAGTGTTATTATATAACGTGTATATTTCTCTACGACCGATCTTGCGTACTTGTGTATAAGAAATGTACCTAAGTCTATTTATAAACTATTTAAATATATTTATGTTAATCTGATATCTATATATATACTTCAACCGCTCTTCGCGGGTAAATATATAATGCCTTAGTGAAATAGTTTGAATAAATAATACTACATCTTAAACTTATCGTTATAATATTTGTAGTAATAAGGTGAAGCCTAGTGATAGTCTTATTATCTTTATGCAAAATGTTTTCGACGAAATCTGATGAGAATTCAAGTAGGTACGTTACGCACGTAGGTACTGATATAAAAATTACATATTTTTTTTGATTATTCAATTGCAAAAATAAATACCTATTTATTTTATTTATTTGTTAATTCATTCAAACTTATTTTCATAATTTTCGATGAAAAAAAGATTTATTTCATATTTCATTTGGTCGATAATATTTTGTAAAAAGCCACCTATTGTTGAGCCTTACATACTTATTATAAAAAAACCTTCGGTGGTAACGTGAAAACTAAATATTTTAATATTTATTTAATTAAAATACAAAATACTATTTAAATTTAGTCATAAATGTAACGACACTGTTTTTTGTGATTTGGTCAAATAAAATTAGTATCTACTTACTTCCTAAATAAACGTGAAATTCTAAATTCGATAAAGTAGGTAAGTTATTTAGATATTGGTAATGTAATAACTATAGATTTTATTTCAAGTTGCAGGATGTGGTATTGCAAGAAAAAAAATTACTGACATTGTTATAAAATAATAACCTGCATACCTATCTTGGCACATCCTGTAGATAGGTACAGATAAAGGAGACAAAAAACATAATTTTTAATTTAACAATATATAAAAAACGTAGCAATTCGTAGAATTTTTCCGTATCTAATGGTATTTTAGTGATGTTATTTTCTTTAATACTTACATAATTTTAATCATATCAATATTTTAAGTCAGTTTTTAATATTCCTGTTGTTGATATAATAATTTATATGATATTTTACGATTTTAAGCAATAAGCATCGATATATCGCTTCGAATTTCTACTTTAGGTGTCGTGTTTTCTTCAATTATAACATAATTAAATTTATTAATTTGGTGGTTATGACGATAAAACGATTTGTGATTTCCATTAAGGTCCAGAAGATACCTGCTGTTTAACATAAGTGAAGGACATTGGGCGAAACTGTTTTCCCAATCTCCTTTACTTTGTTAAACATATCATTGTACTAAATATTTTGTAATGTTTTCTTCTCTTTGTTATTGTTATTTGTCTTATGGTGTACAATAAAGCATTTTCATTCATTCATCAAAACAAGAAACATGCTAAAACATTTCGTGAGGTTGAAGTAACAAATTCACCGCTCTACTTTTTTGAAATGTATACCCCTATTTATATCTTGAAATGTAAAAATGTGCGAGGGCGATAGCGACACGCGGGGTTCTGGGCCTTAAAACCTTTTGGAATTTTAAGACTTATTAAAAGAGTTATCAAATGGTGACTGACATCGATTCGATTTGAATTTCCCCAGATCTATATTTCCTCGTAATCACCAATATCTACTATTTTCTATTGTTAGTATTTAAAATTAGTTTTCTAGTCATGATTATCAGTAAGTTCCTGTTGGAAGTTGTGAGTTTAAAGTGCATTGTTTATTAGAATAAGTTGTGGTAAAGTTACAACTAAGTTTTCAAAAAAGTATTTTTCAAAACTGACCCGGTTTAGAAAAGTTTTGCTTGTTCAGCAAATCAAAACATGAGTGCACTAAAAACCCAAAAGAGGGACTTGGAGAGAAAGTACGGTACATTTAGTAATTTAACCAAAGGTACTAGTCCCTAGTCCCGATTTTCTGCATTTTGTGGCTTTTGAAAATCTCTTGCTTTGTAATGGAAAGTATACGAATGGCATGTACCTAAAGTAAAATATGCGAGACCAAATTTGTTATGGCAAATTAATTATTAAAGTAAAAATGTCTTACAAATTCAATTTTTTAGCAATTATGCTCTATTTCGTCAATTGAAAGGCAAAATTACTAATTTTAGTAATTTTGCCTTTACAGTGAGATTTTTTTTTTCGAAATTGTCTTTATAGTCCATAGAGATATGGCTCATTTTGGACTTCCATCCATGTCAGTAACGAAAACAGTTTCAAATTTATGAATTTATCTTTGTAATGAGTAAAGCTTGTGTTAATTAAGGAATTATTTTAATTTACCATGCTCAATTTAATTTTAAGTTTGTATTGTAATAATTTGTTTTCTTTTAAATGAGGGATGGTTGAGGAAATTGCATATTTTTTCAATACCTATGTAAATGATCGAATTTTATTGATTGAAAATATCAGTATTGATCACAAAAATTTGCCACTATTTCTCGCGATAAAACTCTCTCGCATTGGTTTCTTAAATTATTTTTTTGAAACTTGCATATAACTCTTCCTGTGGTCATTCATAAAATGTGCAATTTTCTTAAGATTTTTGAAATACTGATCTAGTACGTATTTATGTTTCGTACATTCGAATAACGAGCTCGATATTATTGTAACGGATATTCTCCTTGATATTTTCTCTTGGTAATTAGTATATTTGGGAATTCAATAAATTATACTGTTACGACCGTGTTTCATTAGTGCAAATATATTTTTTTCACTTGCGAAATGACCTTACGCACCTCATAAACTTCTATTTTTGTTTTTTTCATCAGGTTCCTACAGTACAAGCAATTAGTTTGGGGCTAGATGGTGTTGAGCGAAAATGTTCATAATATTTGTTAATCTGTATCCTATACTATAACTTTGAACCAAACCGGTTCAAGGGTTTAGTTCACCTAAGAATTTGAAAATACACCGTGTGCAAATGAAAAGTACTATACAAGCTTTCTCAAAGTCATTATAGCTGATTATACAAGCTAATAATGACATAGAATTATAATATAATGTTCTACGACTACTAGTATTTTACTTATTAAGGTAAGACGATATAGATCAATTCTTAACATTACGATCCAATTTTCAAACAAGTTGTCCTCTGGCGAACCACTGGTCTGGTTCGCCAGAGGACAACTTGTTTGACGCTTAGTATACCCGTATGTATCGGTGTGATTCTAAAGACGTTTCACGTCAAAAAATTATAGCAGGAGATAAAGAAAACCGACCATCTCACCTCAAAACCGCTTTTATTCTCTGTATCGACTGTTCCTTCCCCAAAAGCTGCATCATCTCCGCCACACTCGGCCCTTCACTCAACCCACTGAGCAAACTCCTCAACATTTTCATCAAAACTGGAAACTTCACGTTATTATCCCTTGAAAAACTCCTCAAATGCTCCTTTAGTTTATGCTCTTGGAAGTCAATTTTTTCTAAATTTTGTACTAGTTTTGTTAGGAGCTCTGTGTCAGCTGTGATGTGGTTTGAAGGCAGTATCCAAAGGAATCCGTATTCGTTTGATGTTAGTTCTTCTATTCTGGTGACGCGACTCGATGCCCAGTTTAGCACGTTTTTAACGTGTTCATCTGAAAGAAAATTTGGTTAAAGCTAACTGAATTCTAGTAATAAATGATAAAAAATTATATTTTTTTTTTTAAACATACATATCATACAGGGAGTCAATCATTGGGATTTTATTTTCCCAACGATGGGAAGGAAATTAATTTATTTTAATTAAGGTTTGCCATCTACTTTCTGATTATAAAATCTATAGACAGGTTTAATTAGGTAAGTACAGCAGAATAAACTAAAAAAAAATGGTGTTTAACATTACCTCTTTATTCCCCTGATTCGCTCTGTCGCTGGCGCGTACCTACATTTTTGAAGATTTAAAAATTACTACTTTAAATACCAAAAAAAAGACCTCCAGGATCTAGAAAATAATATTACAAACGTGCAGTAAAAATATAATTCAATACAAAAAAAATTAAAAAAATGTAGGTACGCGCGAGCGAGAGGTCGAATCAGGGTACTAAACACCTTAAGGGTAATCCTCAAATTCGAACTCCATACAAAATGTTTCGGACAAATACTCAAAAAGTACGCCGTATTATAGTAATTTCTTCACACTATTCATTTCGTCCATGTTTTTGGATTTCGTCAACAAAAAATGAAGGGTTTCATACTTTAATTTAGATTTTATACGTGTTTTTAAGTTAGTAGGGTTAATTTTAAAACTTGTATAAAAACTAAATTAAAGTATGAAACCTTTCACCTTTTTTGTTGACGAAATTAAAAAACATGGACAAAACGAATAGTGTGAAGAAATTACTATAATACGGCGTACTTTTTGAGTATTTGTCCGAAACATTTTATATGAAATTCGGATTTGAGGATTCCCCTTAAATTCAAAAACACCTAAAAATCTGTTGCGGTGCAAAATAAAACCTATTTGCCTACTAATAGTGGTCATAAACATTTTTAAATTAAAAGCGAGTTGATTTAAAATATTTAGGTAGGTACCTGATGTATTCTTCTGCTGTGTGGGGTACTTCTGCAGCACCAGCTGCTGCACTTTCTCCACCAGACCTTGCGCCAGGTGACCGTGCTGCAGCCGCCGCTTTAACTCTAGGCGGTTGCATTCTTCCAGAAGATCCGGGTTCAGCCGACTTGGGTGAGACGAGATCTTCTCTATGTCAAACTAGAAGGGTTTTTTTTAATTTATTTACATTAGTAAGTACTTCTATTTATTTTTAGTAAAGCGTCGATGACACACAAGCTTTTTTACAAGCTGATTGTTGGCGTTTTTAAACGCTAGCGTGTGAGCATGATAGCTTTTGGGAAGGATTGTCAACAAGCAGATTGTAAAGACGCCGATGACACTGGGCGACTTTACACGCTATAAGCGAAGTCGCTGGCGAGTGGCGTGTAAATAAGCCGTGTATCATCGTACTATAAGAACTGGGAAAACTCAGGGGGTGACCTCGAATTTAGTTCTCGTTTCATAATAATTGTAAGTTTAGATTGTTTTAAAGTTTTAAAGACGCGTGATCTGGCAGCTATTTCGGCCAAAGAATAAGCCTTGCAATACAAAGAGGCAATGCAGCCAGTATCCTCGGCTATCTCTCTATCGCTACTATCGAGTTGGAGCAGTTGAGTAAAAAGTAAAAAAATTAAAAGTAAAAAAGTAAAAAATCTTTTATTTGTGACAACTGTTATACAAGAATAACTATGCTACTTATATATAGGTATAATACCATGCTAATCGTCGAACTAACTTAATTACCTACTTAACTTAAGTTGACACAAAATGGCGTCCAACTCAGCATTTGCTGGGAAGCATGGCATCCCAGCGCTGATCTTCCATTGGAACCAAAGAGTCTCACGGATGTCAGCTGTGTAGGTTAAAATATAACTATATATATATATGTGTGTATATATATAATATTCTCGTATTCATAACAAAATTGGATAGTGCTTCAAAGGTTTATATTTACATAATAAGTTCGTAAAAATGTGTGTCTATATAAAATAAAACAATATACCTACTATAATATACTACTAAGTACTATAAAAGAGATATAATTATTGTCAAAATAACTTAACATACATATAATATTTATCTACCCCTATTACTTCTCTTTTTCGAAATATAGATTCGGACCAAAATGTACTACTACCTACAGATCTACCTATAGATCGTTTGCAACGGTCTACGGGGGGCCCAACTGTTTTCTTTTGTAAACTTTGTAATATAGATTGTAGTAGTTAGCTTATGCCGTAATAAAGTTAAAGTTTTAAAAAAAATTAAAGTTAAATTTGTTTTGAAGCTTTTAAAGTTTAGTTTGTTTTGAAGTTTTTATGCCTTTTGGTAATTGTTACCTCTTGTGCCAGTTCGTGTAAGGTCTTCAAACTGACCCCAGCGCCCGGCACGTGGTCGAATCCCCCACCGGCCAGGGTTATGTAGTTGACGAGCGCCAGCGGGAACACGCCTGAAACCACAATATCTAAGTATATGAGACTCTCTTCTATCTTGTACTATGGGAACCATATAAATAGAATACCTACTTAAGGGGAATCCTCAAATCCGAATTCCATACAAAATTTTTCGGACAAATACTCAAAAAGTACGCCGTATTTAAAATTAACCCTACTAACTTAAAAACACGTATAAAATCTAAATTAAAGTATGAAACCTTTCACTTTTTTTGTTAACGAAATCAAAAAACATGGACAAAACGAATAGTTTGAAGAAATTACTATAATACGGCGTACTTTTTGAGTCCGAATCATTTTGTATGGAATTCGGATTTGAGGATTGGCCTTAAATTACTAAAAAAGAAGGAAAATGGAATAATTACTAAAAAAAAATATCAAAATTACAGCCATATTTGACATCTGGTACTGTTTTACAGATGGCAGATTTATATGTACGAGTGTGAGTATTTTAACAGCGCCAGCTTTCGTTGACGTACCACAATTAACTGACCTTTGTCCCTATAGTCCTCTACTTTTACGTCACTCTGGCGTTTGCTCAGCTTGGTGCCATCTGAGTTCACAATAAGCGGTAGGTGCCCATACACGGGCGGTGACCAGCCAAACGCTCTGAGAAATATAATAAAATTATTATTTGGACATTTCACCCAGCGCCATCTAGAAAAATAAAACCATACCTAGAAGAAATATATACTAACTACCCAAATTAAGCAGAGCTTGTACTATGGGAACCGACTTCATAATAGGAGGGGGTTCTCAATCCGTTTATTTTTTTTTTATGTTTGTTAGGTACCTCAGAACATTGTTGTCAAAAAACCGATTTAAAAAAATCTTTTTTTGTTTCAGAAGAACTTTCCAATTTTCAGATTTTTCTTTTCAGAGACTTTCAGAATGTTATTTCTATGGCCAATCCAAAAGTGTATATTATCTTTCAAATAATAAAAGAATTTTCCAGATCGGTTGTTATAGGTAATGACAAAGTTCTGATGCAATAAACAAAGGCTCCAAGCCGTACTATACCTGTAGATAAGCAAATGCTTAGTGGTAGAAATCTGCCACTCCACACCGCGCAGCACATGAGTGACGGCCATTAGATGGTCATCCACTACATTCGCGAAGTGGTAGGTGGGGAAGCCATCGCTCTTCATCAGTACCGGGTCTCCTTCGTTTAGGGTGACGTCGTACGCGATCCCACCGAAGATCAGGTCGTCAAATGATTGTATGTCGGAAGAAAGCTGGAAGAATACTTCAATTTTTAAGCTCCTGTTGCAAAAAACAAATATTTTTGATATTTCACACAACATTATCTGGCCCTCAAACTAAGCGGAAAGTACTTCTTCTATGGAATACAATTAACAGATAGAATACTTTAATAGTTTTTTTGTAATTACATACATAGAGAACACACAGACTCAGGAAAAACACGAATGCTTGTCCTGGAGCGGGAGTCGAACCCGCGATACCGGCGCGGCAGTCCAACACACTTGCTACTTGACCATGCATGTCGTCAATAGCAGGGGAAGTTTGATGCTCTGCTCCTCACTTTCATCAAATCAGTATTCTCCTAGCTGCAGTCCCCTTCAAATCCAACCACAGATATACTTGCATTTTAGGTGGAACCTAAGGTTGTTAACTTCATTTCAAATTGAATTTATCTATCACATACCTTAAATCGTATGCAGTAAGGTATACCCTCCTTTAACTTGTCCCTAACCTCCTCGGAGGTGAGACTCCGGCACTTATTGTCATACTTGGGTATCTGTTGGTGCCTCGCGGCGTCTCTGCGGAGGATGTTCAGTCGACGCTCAGTACAGAAACATTTATATGCTGAACCATTCTCTAAAAGTTTTGCGATGTGTTCTCTGAAAAATATTTTTTTTTTTGTTTAATTATTTAAATAAAGTAGATAAGTGTATGAACCTAATTTAACCTTATTGTGGTTTTTTTTATGTAGCAAAAGATTTATTATCAACCCTAAATTGTATAGTTTATAAAAACAAACCCACTTTAATGTAATTGGATTTCTGTCACTACATTTTTGTTCTATGACAAATGTTCTTTTATGTTCATTTACCAAAAAAACACATACAGGTACATAGTATATAGATGAATCCATCAAAATTTTGCTTGTTAATCATACGGAACACCGAGCATATTCTTATGGCGCATACTCCAAACGTCTATGAAAGTATCTTGAACGTACATTGGCAGAATAGTGGTGAATGTCACTAAGCCACTAAACAATGGCACCCATATGCCCGGCTGTAGGACGCCACAAAGAATCAGACAAAATTACATACATACATTTGAAAAACATATTAACCCTCCTTAGCAGTCTGGTAAAAATGTTCTGAATCAAAATATAAAGAAGTTTGTAGGGTTTGGTTCGGTCACTCTCGTAACCGAGAGTATTATAGGCTGGCTGATAAGTACTCACTGATAAATATCAAGTCTCTCACTCTGCACATATGGTCCATATTTCCCTGCCAAATTCGGGCCTTCATCGCATTCTATCCCGGCCCACTGTAAGTCTTTGACCAGAGCCTCCACAGAACCTTCAACTTTCCTCGTCTGATCCGTATCTTCAATTCGCAGTATGAAGGCACCACCGCGGTTCTTCGCAAAGAGGTAATTGTACAAAGCAGTCCTCAAGCCTCCCAGATGCAGATATCCTGTGGGGCTAGGAGCAAATCTCACTCTAGGAACCTTAGTTTTTATTGTCCGATAAGAGGATAGTTTTGAGGAGAAAACTACGTGTTTTATGAATGAAAAACTCATTTTGTTTTCATTGATAAATCGACATGTGATCACTTTTGAGCATAACAAAGATTAAACACAGTAACAGCAGCTGCAATCAAATATTATTCAGAAGCTTCCACATATAATTTTGTTTTGTTTGGTTGTTTAATTTTTGAGTTTATTTTACGATCAGCTGTTTTTGAGATCTACATTATTATTTCGTTCTAAAACTCAACTTCTTTGGTGATTGGATAGTGGTCATCATTTTTAAGTAAAATAAATTCCTATACTATTTTTTTAAATTTTTAGTGTTATTTATTATTATTCTCTGTTATAAATATAAGTATTTTCATCTAATTCTTATTTTATTGCCTAAGTAAATTATGTTAAACAACCTACCTACCTAGCGTAAATCATTGATAATTTAAAATGTTTTATTATATTGCACAACTCGCTGTCATGAAAATAAGTTTTGAACGAAATAATCTTAGTGTTTCCATCATATCTCCATGTCAAGACCCCCCTATAAATCGGGAAAAAGAGTGAGGATAAGCTTCACCAACAACGCTTTAATTGTTGGTGTCGTTCGAAAAACCCGCCATGCTTTGTTACTTAAATCATCTTTATTTTTTATTAGGGCAAGCTCAAAACATTTTTGTGGGAAAATGGTTCGTATCAGAGCGAACAACTAGCTAATATACGAAAGCCCGGGATATTTTTTTCTTACTGGTGGCAAATTGCAGGGAAATTTAAAATATTTGAAAGCAACATTATTTTGTAATCTGTGTCCAATTGTTATTTCACTTTGGTTTCGATGTCGAATTACAGTGAAAGTCATTAGAAATTACCAAAATCTTCCCAAAATGGTGAGTAATCATGCGTATCCACTTCATTATTCGCATTTCTCATTACCACCAAGAATATTTCGGTACCAAATATCCAAAATTATCATCTATAGTAGTGAAATAGGGTTATGACGTTCGTACATTTATTTTCAGAATAAACTAAAATCGTCACAGAGAGATAAAGTGAAGAAGTTCGTCGCATTTACCCAGACAACGGAGAGCACGGCGATATTCTGTCTGACTCAGAACGACTGGAAACTGGACCTCGCGAGCGACAACTTCTTCCAAAACCCTGACGCGTATTACAAAGACTCCGCAAAGACGACTGTAGATAGTAAGAAAGTGGAGCAACTCTTCAACAGATACAGGGACCAGCAAGAAAATGACAAGATAACATTAGATGGTATCATGAAATTCCTAGAGGATGTAAACCTTAGTCCTGAATCCATATTAGTTCTCATTATAGCGTGGAAGTGTAAAGCGGCAGTCCAATGCGAATTTACGAAAGAAGAGTTTTTACTTGGCTTCTTAGAACTTGGAGTTGATAGCATAGATAAGTTAAAAGCAAAACTGCCTACTTTGGAGGCTGAGATCAAAGATGTGAATAAATTTAAAGATTTCTACCACTTTACGTTCAATTATGCCAAGAATTTGGGCCAGAAAGGCCTAGACCTAGACATGGCGATAGCTTACTGGAATATTGTGCTCCGAGGGCGATTTAAGTTCCTGGATGCATGGTGCAAATTTCTGACGGTATGGATACTTTACTAAAATATGTTATACTAGGTGTTTATATGATCAGCACTTGTTTTTAAATATTTTGATTGGCTATGAAATCCTAGCCTTATTTTAAGACTAGCTGGTGCCCGCAACTTTTTCTGCGCAGGATTAGTATTTCGAGTAGCAGACAATTCACACAATATCTGTATTAATTGTAGCCTATGTGTTATTTTGATGTATAAGCTATATTATTGTAAAGTTTCATTAAAATCCATTCTGTAGTTTTTACGTGAAAGAGTAACAAACATCCATCCATCCATTAGTATTATTAGTAGTAAGTGGAGGATGTGGTGGCCGAGTGGATGAGGCCCTTACCTTGCGATCTGATAGTCGCGGGTTTGAATCCCGGTGGCAGTCACGCGTAAATGTGTTTTTTGGTTGAAAAAATCTATATATGCATCCCATGTTCTCGCAACGGTGAAGGAAAACATTGTGAGGAAACCGGCATGTCGTAGAACCTGAAGTTCGAGAACATGTGTCGAGTGCATGAAAGGAGCCTCTTCGAGACGCACTTGAAATCCTTTCTAAAGGAAGGAACTAGTGACACGATAAGAAGAAGTAGTAAGTATGAAGCATAGTAGGAAGTAGGATAATCAGCATCTCACAGTATTATAAAACATAGATTTTAAACAACCTTATAGTATAGCACTTTATAGGTATGGAAACATTTAGAAGACCAGTCATTGTTATGACGATGCATGAGTCATTCTTATTCAAAAACATTGGGATTTGAACACCTATAAAAAAAAACTAGCATTATAATAACTTGCTTCAAATTTGCTAATTAAAATTATCAGATATCAACGTCTAGATAAACTGTGTATTGAACCTTGTACAAGGCTCAATATGGAGTACCTAATGAAGGTTGTATGTGCAAAAACAATAACAAGAATACAAATTAATGTTTTATTAGGCATTCAAGGAGTTTTTATTAGTTGTCAAGTAGCTTCAATCGCCTGCTCAGCTCATGCCAATTTACAATCACAAAACAATTCTATTTCAGTTTCAATCTCAAGGCTGAAGATTTGCAATGAATATGTCTGATTCTATTTTAGTAACCTTGATTTGTTTACCTTGGACTTCTAATTGTACCGGTTAAATTCTTTTCAGGAGCATCATAAAAGGTCAATACCAAAAGACACTTGGAACCTTCTGCTCGATTTTGCCACACAAATTGATGACGGCATGAGTAACTATGACGCAGAAGGTGCCTGGCCAGTGCTTATTGATGATTTTGTAGAGTGGTGTCAGAAGCAGGGGCTTACTGCCGCAAACGAACCAGTGTCCGGCTAGCTGATGCTGTCCTGCTACCAACACTACGAAGAAATTGAGCAGGACATTGAACCAATACAAAGACCGAGATACGGCAGAGCGTTGAGGACCTGTGCCCTGGTACTGCTGTCTCGCTTCCTCCTGTACAGTCTAGAGCTGTGCCCTGTGGAGTGGGTGGCCGTCTTCTTCGTATTTCAGTTGTGTAGCTGAACCGAGTGACCTCAGTGCTAACTAATTAATAAAACGGTGTGCGAGTGTTAAGTGAATTTTGGGCTTACGGTTTTCAGCTGTTTGGACCGTTTCAAGCTGTAGAACAATCCGCTAGTTGAAATTCTTGTTGATCTTACCTACTCTGGTAAAGAGTTGATGATATTTTTAAAGTTAACATTTCCAATATTTGAACATAATTCTCCTTGTAGATTTAGTAATTCCATAACAGTTTATAAATTAAGATGTAAATATGTACATACACAATAATGATATTACAGTTTATATATTAATGAAGCTTAGATTTTTGTTTAATTATTTTTTAATTAGATGCATGCATGCCGCTTACAATTGCAGTTTACCACTGGGAGGATAAATGCCATACTATCAGCTAACACTGTTTTGCTCATTTATTTGTTGTTAAAATTGGCACACACATACTTGTTTCTATTTTTATCACAATTGGTCATTGGGCATAAGCGCAATATTGGGATGAATAAAATGTGCAATTTAACGATTGAGTCTCACTCCTGTAGCAGTGTAGCTCTAGATTAGGTGCTGTAATATTCTCGTGCATGCATTAGGTACATTTTTTCAATTCCAATTTCAGCAAAAACAGACACCTAATAGGCAGGTAGTAAAGCGAGAAATATTTACTAATTGTTTTTACTTTTAATCAAATATATTTAAATGTAGGTAATACCTACCTTGAATTGATGTCGCTTCTAGGGTATCATTTTGATGTTTGGAACTCAGATCAATGTACAAAAGATGAAATTAATGTATTGAGTATATAATTAATTACATTAAATTGTTAAATATTGAAATGGAGTTTCCCTACAGGCAATTAATTTAGCAAGTGAACAATATTTATTAGCCACCTCGAAGTATAGAAACGTAAAAGAGGTAAAAATATTACGTAGGTACTTGTTTACTCAAATAGTATGAATGCATCTATATAAGTAACATAGGTAATTACATTACCTACCTAGAACGTTACTTGACGTTACTAGTCAGTAAATATATATATTTTCAGCTAGATAAACTTTATCTACCACGTCTATTTAGCAGTAAATTCGAATTAGCCGCGCCCCTGTTAGTATATGATTCGGTTACTGCAACTGTCATTATAGTTTTTTTTACTGACAATGACAACTTTTAATTTGACATACCGATGACAGACACACACTTCACTATAATTATATTTTAAATTGGGAAGAAAAATAGTTTTCGAGATTCATTCAGTAATTTAGTTTACAACTAATTGAATAAAATGGCTATCCGTTTAGGTGGAGCGTTGAAAGAACTCAGGATTCATTTGTGTCAGACCAGCAAGCAATCTGAGGGCGTCCGGTAATTCAATTGATTACATAAACATTTAATAACCCCAAAGTTTCCAAACAAATACTTACTAGGTACTTCTTGCAGGGAATTTATCCAGAAAAACTATGTAAACATCAAGAAAGAGAACCCTGGATTCCCGATTTTGGTCCGTGAATGCAGTGGGGTCCAGCCCCGCGTCTGGGCTCGATATGGTCAGTACCAACAACATCTGATTTGTACCAAATATTTTTGTCCTAAAAGAAAGCCAATATACCTACTTGGTTTTTTGTTACTACTTTGGTACAGCTGCTGTTGAAAAAAGGTATATTTTACACAAGACAATAGACCCAGAATGGCTTACAGACAGACTACACTGATTTTATAGTGACCTGTGCATTTTTATACAGGTAAGTAAGTATATTTTATCTAATTAACCATCTCTGTACTAGGGCAAGTATTTAATAATAATTTTGGTAGAAAACAATAGCTTCTTATAAATCTTACAGATAGAGGAGCTGAAGCTTCACAGGACCTGTGTAATCTATCTGCAGATCAAGTGAAGCAAACTATTCTCGGGCTTGTCAAATAACCTCCATTCAGTACCAACTTCCTGTAAAATGTGCGAATAAATTTAAACTATTACAATATCAATCCGTATTTACTGGATGTAGTTACCTCATCAAGTAGCTACATAGTATTTACAATTCTTATGCCTACTTGCACCAAACTGTCAAAGTCTCTAAGCAATTAGTTTACTCAGTTGGTAGTTTTTAACAGTCCTGATTCAAGATTCAAGATTTTTATTCGCCAGAACATAGTACCTATACATTAGGGTTACAACAAAGAGCGTTTTTTTGAGCAAGCGATTTCTAATAGCGGGGGAAAGTTGTTGCATAGGCTCAAACTGCATCATGTAAAATATTATTTAAATCGGTCATGGGTAAGAGCCTCCACAAGACCATTGAAATTTTCCAAAGGAAATAATATTTAAATTTTTTCGACATCAAATATTGATACAAAATACCACTATATTGTATTTATTTAATTTTATATTATTATTTATGTGATAGATTAATAATATAGCAAGTTATTTAATACGATAAACAACACCTAAAGGAGTTCAGATTTGTGCTTTGATACGCTATGCTGCCACCTAGTTTGCTAACTGATTGCTGCATCAATATTATTAATTATTTTGACATTGCGATGTTTCTGCAACCAATCTCTTTACGTTTTTCTTATCAATAATCATGAAAGAAAAGAAGACTTATTGATGCTTTAAAAATCCCTGTTTAAAGCGAAATTATAAAATTTAAGCCACATTCTTTACCCACCTATGCAGTCGCCATGAAATTCTTCAGTTCACAAGGCTGTTAAAATCAATGTTAGAAGTTTTTAAATGTCTTTTCTTATTAATATTAGATCTTCTTATACATTTACATTTGTTTACAAGTTAAAATTACCATAAGCAACGAACGAATCTTTACTGAACAAATAATTGCCTGAGAAAATCATGATAATAGGTGCGCTGGACGTCTCTTAGTCAAAAACAAAAAAAAATGTGGCTATTTATGCTACAAAAGCGATTAAGATACAAAGGTAGCACATTTACCTCAGAATGATTTAAGATCAATACAAATAAGTTTTTTTTAAGAATACTGCAAAAGTTGCGATGAACTCATGCCTGAGGTCAAAAATGTCTGAAACTTCAAGTTAAAATCGATTTCAGTGGATTATCTTACAGTTTTATAGACACAACATCTAATAGACCCTCTGCAGCAAGTGCATTATGGGTTAAGAGCAACATATAACCTGATTTGACATAATTGTCTTGGTAAAATTGCGATTGAAATCTCATAAAAATGTTCTGAAGGCAGCATTGATTTCGTAAGGTTTCTGTTTATTATTTAAAGACGAAGAAGGAAATTACGCTGAAAATTTCGATAAACGGTAGAATAACAATAGTAAAACAATTACAAAATGACACATTTCATTTAAAAAAAAAAATCTGTATAGTTCGGTTACATATTTTTACACATTACACTCACCAGTGGGACCTGAATTGTGCTTGTTTTTAAGACTTTAGCTGTTCCATATTATCTAAAATATCAGTTTTGTAGATATTGGTATTAATTCAGGTCATAATTGTAACAATAAACAATAATTTTCAAAATTTGATGGGGTCGACTTTGAGGGCAGATTTTATATGTATGAAAAAAGTTCAAAGGCGATGCGGAGGCTCTAGATGTCATCTCAGGAATATGAAATTTTGCATGGGGTAGTAGTATGGAACAACTTTCCCACACTATTAGAAAACGATTGTCAAAAAAAAAAAACTCCATACAACCGCGCTCACCTTAGTTTACATAGTATATGTTGATAAAGAATATTACTAGTGCCTTACGTTCTACCATTTATGGTGTGCGAGTTACAGTGAATTGTGATTCTGACCGTATGAACTGCCAAGCGAGTAAAGTAATTGCTTAGGAACTTTTGTTTGGTGCAAGTCTTTCAAGCATTAGTGGAATAGGTTTGAATTCATAGAGTACAAAGCATTATTTTCTGTATTGGGGGTACAAAGGTCTGCACTTGCCTCCTGTTGTAGGGTGCATTGTGCATTTCCCACTGGGTACAACGATTATAATACAGGTGTATTCACGGTTTAATAGCGCTGACCTTGAATGCACAGAAGTTGATTTTTAAATGTGTTTGGCGGGAGGACGCCACTAATATAATATAACCCTCCGCTTTTGCCAAGTGCTATTAAACCGTGATGAGAGCTGTTCATAGGTAACTACATCATAAAGTATGGTATACTATTATTGATCAGTTATTGCCCATTAATTCCTTGACTCTTGTTATAGTATATATTTACTCAGTGGCTTGTATATTAGTCTGGTAATCTGGGCATGAAAACATGACTTTGTTAACCTTTTCAGAGAAAGGCGTAGAGCGCAGCACTCCTCTCACCAACCTAGCCGCTGGCGATGTGCTTTCTGCTATCAAACAGCTCGTGAAGTAAACTATGTAGTCTATTTATTTATGTTAATATATTGTTATAGTTTAGTTGTTCAAATTTTATTTTCATATTAACTTCTCCAACTTTTACTTCTGTGTTTATTCTGATCTGTAGATATTTTTATACAGTAAATTAGGCAGATGAAAGGAAAATAAGAAAAATGAACATTAACATCATCATTTGCAGCCTGATTTGACCCATTGCTGGGCCTCCTTCTGCTCTTGCCATTTTGCCCAGTCCTGTACTAAGCAGGTCCAGGTTTGGCCTACAATGCTGACAATGTTGTTAGATAAATATTGATGGGTTAATTAAGGCCAATCCTCAAATCCGAATTCCATACAAAATGATTCGGACAAATACTCAAAAAGTACGCCGTATTATAGTAATTTCTTCACACATTTCGTTTCGTCCATGTTTTATGATTTCGTCAACGTTAGTAGTAGTTAGTAGGGTTATTTTTTTTTTTTTGTTGTCGAAATCAAAAAACATGGACGAAACGAATGTGAAGAAATTACTATAATACGGCGTACTTTTTGAGTATTTGTCCGAAACATTTTGTATGGAATTCGGATTTGAGGATCCCCCTTAAATTAATAAGATCATGATTTATAGATAAATAGATTTATTATTCATTATCTACAACAAACATGTATAACAAACAGAACTAAAACTTCACCTAATTCTATTGACTATGTTATTATGTAAGTAAGGTACATTGCAACTGTTCCAGTATGTTCCTTTTGTATTGAAATTACATAAGTATAGATCTGCTACTACTTTAGGCCGTGCTTTAGGTTAGGTTAGTTAGTTAGGTAAAGTAAGCGACAAACAAGTTGTCCTCTGGCGAACTACGTGACAATGATGCGTAGAACGAAATTCTTAGATCAAATTGGTTCTACGCATCTTTATCACGTGGTTCATTAGAGGACAATTTGTTTGTCTTCAACTACTGTACCCTGTTTCCAAACTTACTCTGTAAACACCTATAAATACTTTGTACTATAATGTAGGAAGGATCCAGCCTAAAACCAACATTTACAAACTTCAATCTCGCGGACTGGAGCCATATTGTACTAAAGATTGAACCTAAAAAGAACATGGCAAGTCCCTTTTCCGGTACTAAAATCGTACGACAAATAGATCTTACACCTTGTAGCGTATAAGTGGGGATTTCGGGAATAAACCTATAGTTTCATGATCTGTGCCTAGCTTCAGTCGGTCCGTCACTAAAATGCGGGTAGTCCGAACTTCTCTGGCTGAAAGTTGGCGAGAGAGGGCAGCACTATCGTGGCGTGTGTGGTCAGTCTGCGGTCGAGATGCGGGTCGGGTACCATTACTGTCTGCATGCCAGCCGCCGCGCCCGCCGTCACGCCGTGAGGGGAGTCTTCAAACACCAGGCACTGTGACAAAATAAAATAGATAAATCAGACATCACATCACATCATTTGCATATACATGAATTGGTGTATGTTTTTAGCGAAAGCTACTGGAAATATTGGGCTGTACCTAATTTAATTTAGAGTTGGGCTTTTTAGTATTACTCTGTGGATTTTGTATGGATTTCTGCAAGTCTATCATGAAATAGACATGTCTCTTAGTACGTTTCCCATACGTACAACGTAGTACAACCTATAGTTTGTAGAGACTTCGCGCTTACTATTTTGTGTTATGCGTCGATGACACACGGCTAGTATACACGCTACAACTGGCTACAAGTCGACGAGTTTACAAGCTAGCGAGATAGCGGGAAGGGTTGTCAATAAGCAGATTGTAAAAAAGCCGATGATACTGGGCGAGTTTACAAGCTACAAGCGAACTCGCTGGCTTGTAGCGTGTAAAAAAGCCGTGTGTCATCGACGTTTTAATGCTTTTTCTAGTCTGAAACCGCACTAAATGGTAGGTACTGTACACAGGTACAATAACGTTATAGGAAAATAATATCATGAGAAACTGCGTTTGTTCTCACTAGTTCGGATCGTCAAACTAGTGAGCATTTTTTTATTTTTAATACAAATCAAAATTCAAAACACAAATAAATCAACAGTTCAAAATACAAATAAATATACCTTTTCAGGTTCAGGTTTATCAGGAAACCTGGCAGCAGTTACTAGGAATATGTCCGGGTGTGGTTTCCCAAACTTGACCTCTTCATCGGAGCTGCCCATGACCATGTGGTGGAACACTTTGAACAGGTCTCTGTGGGCGTCTATCTTCGTCTCCACGGAACGCGCGCTGGATGATGTGGCGAGTGCGAACGGGACCTTCGTTTTGTGGAGGTGGCGGATCAGTCTTTCGGCTCCTGTAGATGGGATGGTTCAATTATTATTTGACGAGAGGACGTGGTGGCCGAGGAGTACGTGGCGGCCGAGTGGATGAGGCCCTTACCTTGCGATCTTATGGTCGCGGGTTCGAATCCCGGTGGCAGTCATGCGTAAATGGGTTATTTCGGTCAAAAAAAAATATATATGTATGCATCCCAGGTTCTCGCAACGGTGAAGGAAAACATGGTGAGGAAGCCGGCATGAAGTAGAACCTAAAGTTCGAAAACAGGTGTCGAGTGCACGAAAGGAGCCTCTTCGAGGCGCACTTGAAATCCTTTCACCACACTGGTTCGAAGGAACTAGTAACACAATAAGAAGAGTTATTATTTTACCTGATTGGATAGAAGGATTTGTTTCGGGTGTATGACGTACCTATGTCAGTACCTAGTACCTACTAAACAAATGGGATTCTCAATAAGTACTTTATTTGAGGTAATAATGTATTTCTTTTGGTCATGGGAATGTTGTAGGTCTGTTCACGTCAAGCCTCGATGACACGACACAAGGCTTGTTTAGTAGCCAGTGAGTTTAATCATGCAAACTTTCAATCGAGTTTTGATCCAATAGGCTGCTCCGCTATTGGATTAAAGCTCGATTGGAGGTGCTCATGATGATAGGTTTAATTTTCTTGTAATGTTGTCTTTTTAATGTTTTTATATGGATCTAGTTGTCCGAAATAAATATTTTGATTTGATTAAAAGCTAGCGAGTTAGCGTTACAATCGGATTGTCAAAACGCTGATGACACGGGCGAGTTTACATGCTGCGAACTCGCTGGCTTGTAGCTAGTAAACTAGCCTCGTGTGAACGAAACTTTACACCTCAACCGTCGCCATTTTGAAATTATGGTTCAGGAAATGCTAGAGGCAATAGCGCCCGTTTTGTAGATTTTTAAATAAAAGCCAAATCTAGCATTCCTAAAAAAAGTACCTATTCGTTTTGGTTGATAAAAACTCGTACCATCTAAAAGTGGTGTTCCCGCCAACATGGTGTCTCCAAGCTCTAGGAGTTGGTTCCTGAACTCCGCGGGTTTGACGGGAAGGTTCAACTCTTTGCACAAGATCTAGAAATATGTATAACATTGTAAGAAAAACATCCTAATAATGGACTCTGCAAAACATTTTTTTTTCTTTCGAAGAACCTAATATCTTCGGTTTTGGCTTCACATCAAAGGTATATAGCCAGTGTCAAGTAATTGGAGAGATTATTTTGTCATAAGTCAGAGTCGATAAGTCAAGTCATGCCTCTGTAAAGTAGTGGTGGTTGCGACTTTACTATAGGCTTCTATGGAGTTTTGGAGGCAACACGAAGTCACGTTTTACAGCATTACACTATTTACCAACACTCATAAACGTTCACGAGCACTTAATGGATAAAAAACCACCGTTTTTACACTTAAACACTCAAAGTTATACAAGTTTTGTCGATTTATTTAATGCCGCCAATGCGCCATTTTTCATGTTCCCGCCAAAACTCCCAACATTATTTTTGTTTGAACTACCAACAGCAGCACAGCTCGTCAATAGGTCAAGAAAAGAGGAAAAATAATGTGACAGTGCTATTTCTAGATCAAATCGAAAAAGAAAGCGCGGCAATAATAAGGGTAGATTGAAAATTGTCTACCCTTATCATTGCTATTTCTAGGTCTAATAAGTACCTCTGAGAGACGCTGTTCCGTTCCCCCGAGGATCTTCATCATGAGCTCATCCGTGTACTGGTGGCCGTAGTTGGCGCAGAGTTGCGTTATCATCTTCTTGTACACGAGTTCCGTGTCTGGGACGATTTAATAAAATTAAACACGAGTCGGTCTGGGACGATTTAAAAAAATTAAACACCTACATTTTACGTCCCTTTTAAATGTCAAAAATAAATAGGAAATTACGTCACTTCATGATTAGAAGTCTTTTCTAAAAGTAGTCGGGTATATAACGGCAAAATAAGCTCTATGCCTGAGTATAAAGGTTTAAAATAAGGCCAGCAACAAGCGCAAATGCAATGTAAATATTAACCTTGCAATTCAATAACGGTGAACACAATGTTACAGGTCGAATAAAATTACGAAACTCACCCAAAAGGAGGCCGTCCATGTCAAATATACAATGGGTTACTTTTTTATAAGTTTTTGTTGAATAAAACCGAGCAATTATCGCCTTTGATGCACTTTTCAATAGATAAATCCTCATGGTGACACCGGTTATGTAAAACTAAAAATACTAAAATAAATAAATGAATATCCAAAGTTGATGGATAACGAAACAACTTAATTTATTCAAAACTACTTTTAAAATTGTCTTAGAATTTTATCTATTTGCTCATAGCAATGTTATTATAATCACAGCTGTCGCGCTAATGACGGGGTGAAAAACCCGCCTAAGTGCGAGTTGGGTTCTTGGTTTGAGGGTTCCGTATCAACCAATACTGCAAATAAAAAGATATATTTTATCTACTTAAGCTACTTTATATCCCAATACACAAGCGAAGCCGCATGAAGCCTAATGACAAAATGCTTTTATTAATTACATGTGTTAATAGTTTTTATGTGTGCAATAAAGAATTTAAGACAAAATATTCTGTTAAAATTGTATAGGGCTTTGTTAGTAGCATCTTTCAAGCACGAAACCCTAAAGAGTCGTGAGTAAAGGGATAGCATCACGAACCAATAAACAAGTTTCAATTCTTAACAACCCTTTTGTGATTGGCCGAAATAAAATGTAGCAAACCAATGACGAACAAAAACAGTATCAAGTTTGTTCGATTTTCAAATAGATGGCGTGACTTTCGTGCGATATGCGCTATGTTGATCGGGGGGCATGAAAGAAAATAATGTAACTAAAAAAATACATATTTTTCTCCTTGCTCATATTGTGTTCGGAGTAAAATTATGATTTTATTATCATTTTTTATTAAGCACTTTACTGAAGTTCAACCTAGTCCCTACTGGCAATGTTACGAAAATGCCATCTGCTCGCTTTCGACTCACTTCACACTTCAGTCGGTGAGGAGCAGAGCGCAGTCAGGCTGCGATCATCATGGATCGCAGTTGAATCGTCGCGGACTGTACGTATGGCGTTAAATATCGCAGTGTTCACTCAAATTTAATGTTATTTAGACTGTCCTATTATTTATTATTTGTTATTAACCGTGTGTCCTTTTCGCTTGAAGTCATAGTGAATTATGGCTGTGAGAAAGTGTAGTGATAAACTGTCGCCTAACAAAAAATCGATTTTTGGATTGAGAATGTGGAGCCAAATATTGTGTTTATTGGTGACTGCGTGCTTATTTGCGGCAGCAACAGCCGACTCCCAAATATCGTGTACAAATGTGAGGAGTACGTTTGACAAGAAAGGAATGCTGTCGGCGGTGGATATACAAACGCAGCCGAATTCAGGTGAGAATCACGCGCTGCTAAAGTTGCAATACACTCAATAATATAATAGATAGGTGTAATGATAAATAGATAGGCCATGATAATGTTTGATACCAATACTTAACTGAACGTCCGTCATAACAAACCTTGTTTATTTATTATGAACGATCATCACTATCTGTGTTTAAAAAATGTTATACGTACTAAATTAGTAAGTATATAAATTTAAAATGCGGGTATCAGATGATAAATCTATAAATACTTGATTGTACAGTACCAATGCAACACAAATTTAAAGCAAAGTTACTTTGAAGTTAAATCAGAATACTGTAATAAATATCCCAAGAGCTTACTTTTATTGTAATTTAGTGCGCAAAGTAGCTAATCTTCTATTTGTAACTTCCTTAAATATTCCTAAAGCGATAATGAACCAAGAAGAGGAATGGTTCACTCACTATTGTTATTAGGGTCGGTAAAAGTCTGTTGTGAGAAAAATATCTTTACCTGCAGATGATACAAGTTTGAACAAAAATGCGATGAATAAAGACATAACACTACTATTGAAATTATTATTAAATGTCATTATTTAAAAAAAGGTGTAACGATGTATAATGAAGAGTTTAAAAAAATCCTAGGAAGATAGGTTAATCGAAATAAATTAACAACTCCATATAAAGATTCTAACATCGAACATGATTAAATTGAATTGATATCGATTAAACGTGATAAATACGTAAAAATGGCCGTACATACGAAGGCCAGCGGTGGCGGGCGGCGGCGGCGGCTTCCATCAACATTGATTGCACGTTTTATGTCAACCTTCAATAGATTGTACCTAATAGTTCAACAACATAAATGCCTCCCAAAAGCTGATGATACGTAGGCGTAGTTGATTCTGTGGGCGTAGTTGTGAAATGCACACATCGCGGCAAATAGCAGTGAATTTGAAAACTTTGGTTCTGCGACTGCTATAAACCTCAAACGGGTGGTTAGTTTTTGTAATACTATCCTTATCATAATGCAAGCTATAGATCATTTTTAAGTTGCGACAGGATTTGAGAAGCATCAAAAGCACAACTCGCAACACAGGTAATGGCAAGGTAACACAAGCGTGGGTGAAGCTTCAACACGGAAGGTTTAAACACGATTTGACATGGTTTTCAGACATTTATTCCAATTTATGGAACTTTAAACCTCGATTTCAAGTTTGCCTCGGCTGCAATATTAATTTTTATATTGCACTGATAATGTTAAGTTCAATTTATTGGTTCTGACTTTTTGTGGATCAGCAACGGAACGGACTATAACTGCATTCAGAAATAACTCAAATACCTAAAGCATTGGTCACCCTTGCTGCTATAATTCCATCCCTCTTAGGGCTTGGAAAGTATGCTCATGGCAGCAGTTTAAAAACAGAGTTTAAAATTTTGCGCCGACGAATTATTTCGAGGAAATTTACAGTCACGGTAATTGGCACGAGTATTTATTTATTTTGCTTCCCACGAATATATTTATTACTCTTAAAGTGAAACGCTGCTGATTCTCGCTACTATACGCTACAAAACTATGCGCTATTTGTTAACCTTGTAAACAAACTACAGGCTACCTACCTATATCTTCGAATCCTGAAAAAGTTCAAGAAATGAGCATCAGCCTCGAGTTCAAAAAGCCAAATGAGTGCAAGACTCGTAAAATGTTTTATGGCGTTATAGCTACTAATTTAGCAGAGTGCCATAGAAATAAAGCTAAGTGAGACCAGACATTTTTATTGCAACTCGTTATAGGAATGCGCAACCAACCGCGAGTGTAATTAATACGCAAATTGTAGTCGTCGCCTATGTTAATGCCGCAGTAGCGCAGAGATCAAATCTCACCGGTTTGTTATCATACGATATATTATACCGCTCAGTTCTACTAAAAGCGCAGGTTGACGTTGTTTCCCAATAAGGCAGAACCTGAAAGAGCGGCCGGCGGCACCGGTGCGCGTCGTCAATATAATGTTTTATAAAGTGTTTTACATAGCAAGCAACTAGTTAGCATGCAATACTGGATCGTTCGTTGTTGGAGCTCCTAACGGACGAGATGTCGCGACAACTACCGGCATTTGCACATGACGAATGGATTTTAGCATTGAGCAAACGTCTGCCATCTTTGCGATTGTGAATACCTACAGGAATCGACGAATAATATGACAACGCTATCAAGACTATTAATTTGCTTATCGTTGAAAAGATCCAGCACATTGATACGTTCTGCATAGTATCAGAATATTTTAAAGAAAAATAACCAGTTAATTGGACTCATGGGAACATAAAGAATCCGGTCAGTTCAAGCGCTTTTGATTTTCATAAGCCAACATCCTCAAGGAGGGAAACTGTCATAAGGATGGACAATCTTATCATAGAAATATCCTGTTTGGTTAGGCAGGCACTTACTGAACTAACCTATCTATCATAGCTGTCATAGGAGCCGTATTAGAGATAACGAGCATCGGCTGCGAGAAAGCAGAACAAGTCCTAACCATCTAATACATTGGACCAAATAAAGTTTGAAATAACGAACGTCAAGTCCAGGGAATTGTAAGTTGAATCACTATCGTAAAACATAACTCCAACATAAGCTTGACACTGTCATACATTCAAGAAAACTTGCATTTTGTTTTACAGGTACTTTTGTAAGTGGAGAATTCTGTAAGCTCTCTAAAAAACTACTGTTAATATCGAATGCCCTTTAAAAGGATCTCAGGTACTGTAAATTAGGACTTAAGAAATAACAAACCTTGTTTTTCGTCAACCATTCAGTCTTCAAAAACAAAGCAGTTAAGAGGCTACCTAGTTATATAAAGCTACCGAAAAACTCTCACCTTTATTAAAATGTTTGGAATGGCATAGAAACCGTCTAGTGGGTGGACTGGTTGACTTGACATACCTAGTATTGAGTAAACATGAAGTACACACGAGTTAAGGTCGACAACCCTACCGCGTCAACACTCCGTATTATTGATCGGAGACCAATTGATTATTAATTTAATATTTCACTGCGTTTAGTTAATTATAAAAGTAGGCGTTAATATGAAAAAAAAAATGCAATAGATAATGTGTTAGACAATCCATAAAACAGTTTTTTTTATGGGTTGTTGCGTTTTGTCTGAAGTGGTCCGATATTCTACGCCCCAGTCTACGCGCCAAAAGTTGTGTTTGCATAAAATTTTATTATGTTGCAAAATCGTAATCGTTCAAATCCTACTACAACATTTAAAATAAAGCTGAACACTAAAAATCAATCCTCACATTCGCAAAACCAAAAAAAAAGGAAGTACCTACACCTACCTACTGCAACTGCAAGCATATTAGCACATACCTTACCTACCTGCGTAAATCCAATAATGCCTACGAATGCGTACATTATAAGGGCCATGTAAGGAACCTTTTCAATTGAGTTAGCTGAATGGCGCTCCATCACTCACAGGGCTCGAAGGCTCGAAGCTCGAACCCTTTATGTCCTCATGGGCCCTTATTCTGTAATTAGGCCCACGGATTCCACGGGTACAGGATGCCGCTTATTATATGTTTTTTTCGCGCTATTTGTTTGATTGCAATAAGCTTTGCGTTGCTGACATTTTTGAGAAATCAAAGACTTTCTTCAATGCAAACGGAACGTTTGTAACGTAATCTCTACGAAGATACGAACCGCTGTACATTTTATTCGGAAAGTCTATTGAACAATAGGGTAATTGTACCCAGTAAATGGCCTGCACCTAAAGTTGGCCAAGGCCATAAACATAGACACGCTCTAATTAATTGTTGTCAAAATTGAGGCTAATCAATATACTTACATAAATTAATGTATTAAATCTTTTATGTACCTACAATATAGGCTTCGTCCTGAGTCTGACTGACAGACAATGCAAAGGCCAAACAACTGAACGTAGAGACTAGAAATGTTGATGCTTTGTTTGTCAATAAGTTCGTGTAAGGATTATTTAGGTACTTTTTTACGCAATGCAAACGAAATTGCGGGAGTACACTATGAAAAGAAACCTATGATAAGATTAAATTTTATTTTAATTAACTTACGTAATTATTTATTTTTTGATTATAAAGTACCTACCTACCTATACCTATCTACCTAAAAACAAAACAATGAGTGAAGGTTCTCTTCTCAAACTTTGTACACTTAAGGAACTTTGGAAAATAAATGTTTAAACCGCAACCCAAAAGGTCAAATTAAATGCTAGTTAATCACTTTAAAATAATACTAACGAGCTGAATATAATAATCCGGAAAATATCCATTGTCATGAAATAAAGGCTTTTAATTCGCAACCGGACATACCGCAAGCAGGTGCCGACCTGTCGACGACCGGTTCACGTTCCAGTCAGGCTGTGGCCGCAAAAACATAGCATTCAATTTTTGAAACCAGGGATTCCGATCTCATATCGTAGCCGTAGGTATAGAATAGACTATGGAAAGGTTTGAAATAAACTGAAAAGAAGGTTTTATTTAATTATTAAATTGTCATAGTTGGGTAAAAATTTGAATAATTACCAGAAAGTATCCGAAATCTGTGATAATTACGTACGTAAGCAATAGCAAAAATAAGATCTTGCAAAGTAAGTTGTTTCCTATTCTTAAACATAGAAAGCATAATTAACGTAACTGAAGATCCTTGCGTTAATTATGGTTATGTTGAAATGAGTCTGGCTGTTCAGAACGTCTGGTTACGGGTTCATCTTTTTATAGAAACCAGGGACTGCAATCAAACATTATTACAACATAACTTTATGATTTATAAAGAATTTTAGAACCTGTACCTTCTGTTACTCAGTTTTAAAGTTTCCAACCCTGCATATCTGCCGTCTTGTAGGTGCATTTATTTACGTATGCAAAAAGCTGTTCTGCGGAATACTTTATCGAGTTATTTATCTTAATTATGCTATCGGACCACTTTGCGATATACGACGGCTATCTAAATAAAGTTTTCGTCGGGATCCTCTGATCTTGAAATTTTATCTTAGCTTGATATAGTGATTTTGGCTGATAAAGCGAAAAATAAAATAAAATTAAAAACGTCCGACAATTTAATGAAAATGTAACCGTTTTTTGGTTTTAATAAATAGATGTTGTGTTTTTCTGTTTTTTTTTTGTTTCATGGATATGTTATTTCTAGTTTTTTGACGGCTCTGTAGCCAATTAAAGCTAAGTATATGTAGCAACTAACACCAATAAATTAAAGCGTCTGTCGTGTAATTCAACAATGCAATTCAACAATTGCGGCCTTAAAGAAAATATATGAACAATATGGCCTTTTATCATCCAGATTTATCCAGAGTCGATGGCCATATGAGTTGATGTGTAATAATTGTGCATATTAAGGAGCGACAAATGCGACAATCGCCTGTTTATTACAAATTCAATGTGTCTTAATAATATTTTATGCTATCTATCACTATAAATTAATTGGCATTTAATGATGCCTGGCAATTAAAACCCCCTTCACTTAGCAAGAACATTGATGGACTTTCAAGTAAATTTGGAAAGTTTGTATCAAACGACTGGTTTGTTTGTCTTAATGATATAAAAACAAAGAAAAACTGGCTTAAATTAGGGCCTTTTATATCTCAATAATAATAATAATGGCTTTATTAATTTGGAATTGAAAGTTATGGACATAATCAAAAAGGCCAACGGCTATTGGACCCGTTTATCTAGGCTAGATTCATTAACTTTTCATTTGCTTATCTGAAAAAGGACTGGCTACTTTTTCTTGATACGCACGCAGGATAATGAGCAGGCTGCTATCTATTTATCCTCTCAAAGCCTTTTCTTAATCATCATGCCTTTTATGTAAGATTTATATAGGCCTTAAACTAGAATCAAGATGATCAATAATGTTTATTGTGTCATCGATGAAAAATTCGGTAAAAGCACTTCGAGCAGACAGGGTCGAGTCAGGATTCCAAGATCGAGTTATGACGTGGCGAAAACAAAACGAGTTAGAATCGATTCTGTGCATTCCAACGCTTCACGGATTCTTCTGTAAGAATGTGATACCGTGAGTTCGTATAATGATTATAATCTCGATTTACTGCTCGATTCGTCATCGTCTGATTTTGTTAATGGAATAGCCAATAGCCGTGTGAATCAGATTCGATGACTTAAAGAAATCATCAAATGTTGTGTGGATAATAATGGACTCTGAATGTTCTATAATAGGATTTTATATATCTCATTTATTTCGAAACTCATCAAGCGTAAAATAATTTTAGTTCCTAAGATTAAATTTCCTCCCTGGGAAAACTTGTTTCAGGCTTATATAAATTTGATTATCATTTATATTGCGTTCAGACAATTGTTTTTGAAATGAAATGAAATTGTTTATTGCATGAAGTATGGTATACAGTAACGCTGTATTCCATATTATGTAAGTAAAACTACTTACTTAAGCCAAACCAAATATTATGACATTAGTTTATGACAAATCACAACACTCAACTAATCCCTAAGCGATTCGCAAAGTCCATAAACTGAGCGAAAATTAATAAAAACATGACATTTTGGTGAAGTCCCGGGGAGGATGCAGGACCTGGTCGCATGGGAGCGGAATGCGGTCCGGTGCGGGGCGAGCGGAGCGCGGCTGGCCATGCGCCCGCGCCGCCGCACCGCCACTCACCCGGCCTATAAACCGCACTGCAGCGCTGCGCAGGCGCACAGGCGCGTAGCTCTCCGTAATTATTGCTTTGAGTGCACGGACGATCACCCCTGACCACCATAAGCCTTTGTTTTAATGACCGCTGCGAAATGCGTTGCCATAATTAAAATTGTGTAATTAACAGTACCATACATATTATTTACTTCTATGTTCTGTTATTAGTTACGATCCGATAGCTTTCATATTTAGTTCTGCTAAGGCAGCTAGATGAAGTTTTTAATCCGTGGTTTCCGTCTGTCAAGTTCTCTGATGCATCTCGGCAAACAAACTGAAGTTCTATTATACACATTTTTTCCTGCTGCGCTTTTTAGGAAGTTAATTGTGTTGCTTTGTCAAACGGCTTTCTTGAACTGCCAAGAGATCTGAAGTTACTTAAGTATAATTTAACACTTATCTATAGTATATATCTCAGTACAGTATAGATTAGTGTCAAAATCTCCAATCAATGGTCATAGCCGTCACGTCATGCCTTTCTAGTTCAAAATATTTGCCTGCTATCGTCGTCTCCACATTGCCCTTAACACATTTACTGTTCACCGCAAAACGGAGTGAGAATTATTTAAAAGCTGAGATTCTATGCGGGCTAAGAAACCGCAACATATCTGTGACCTACATTAAAACGCCTATAAAAAACGCCCACAGGCACCGAGACCCCGACTCCGAGCACAGATTCAGCTTAATGGCCCCGCCTTTCTATTTATTACGGACCTATTACGTTTTATGGCGCAAGATAATGGATTACAGAAAGGATTTGCATGATCCTAGATCTTTTGTCATGAGTGGTTTCATTCCTCATTTTAACTATCACCTGTTGCATATCTGTGACTGGCCAATTTTAGGATCACGCCAATAAATGTTAACTATACCCTATTTTATGTACCGTATATTTACAGATTTTAGAGCTATATAGATAGTTTTATTGTACATAGGTATAGGTATCAACAAATTACTTATTTGTTTATGTTGAAAACTTTTATTAAACGTTCACTCCATCCAGATGAAGACGACGCCGGTGGTTGGTTTTTCTAACCACAATAAATCAAACGGCACAATCACAAAACTAAAACAATTCTAGTTTTGTTTGCGTTCTGTTTCCGGCGAACACATGGTATATTGGAATGAATACCTACTGGTCGGGGATAGTTCTGGCATCACGCCGCCGGGTTATGAATGGAGCGGACCCCCGGCGGCGCCTGCGGGGCGGGAGGGGGTATCGGAATTCCAAAAACCCGAGTGGGCGATGTCGATGCGCTTACAAAAAACGAGAGCCGACACAATAGCGGCCGCGGTTACTGCGACTGTCTTCAACACGAGTATAATTTAATCTACAGGACGATATGTGGCGCTACGGTTCGTTAAAATAACAGAATAATGAGCTCGCTGTTTGGTTAACATGACAAAGAGGCGGCGGAATGCGCCGGTGTGTACCTCTACCTACTGTTCTGTACCTCGGCGCCTGCAAGCCCTGGCTCCCATTCGATCTGGTGCTGGCTCACGTACGCTCGAGCCCACCGTTCGACGCATTAGTAATGCTGTTTATAGCGGCTGCACTCAAGCCACTTAGTGGAACGTCTGATTCGAGATAAAACGAGAAATTCTCTGATTGTGCTTCAGTGCTTATCGGCCGCGAATTTGTGAACTTTCAAGCTGTAATACCTAATTTATATTGGTAGGTAGGTACTCTAGGTACTGCCTTCATGCCATGCTGCATGTCGGTCCATAACTATACAATTAACCATAACTACCATTATAGTTTATTTAAGCTCAATCTGATTAGGTACTACTAATTGACGTAAGTGGCTAAGCATAATAAGCGTAATAACTAACCAAATCACATGTTACTAACAACTATAAAAAGATTTCCTCTTTTTCTTTGATTCTTTACTCTCTAAATAATCAAAGCTCTTTTTATTAATACTAACGCAGACTTAGTACAATCTTTATTTTTTAAATTAACTTGAGTTACACAGTTCTATACTTTGCTACTTACCAACCTAACCGAAAGATAAGATGACTTTTGACTTTTAGTCTCCATTTTTGTCATTTCTCGTGTGAAAAATAACACGCCACAAATATTTTGTTGGAGCACTGCGAACGCTGCACCAGGCAATAAAAGCCTACCTGCCCTATGTAGATCTTATCTACGGTCAAAGAAGCCGAAGAATCAAGTTTACTTTGAATCTGAACCTTAACTGTGTACTATTAGGGACTAGAAATTAGCACGAACCATAAACACATAACGGTGTGGAGTTACAACACTTTGTGTAGAGTAACCTTTTGTCATTCTTACAAATAAATATTAGTCATAAACGAGTGATCCGATACAATGCTGTTTATTTTTAGTGATTTAGACTTATTTTTTCTTAGGCATTAATGTTTTGATTAGGTAGGTTTCACTACTAAGTAACAAATAATGCTTACCTACCTACATTTTAATTATGATAAGATTAAAAAAACATAATTTTTATTTTAAGCAAAAGAAGGAAGTGCAGATCTACCAACATAAAGCAACTACCTAACCAACAATAAAAATCATACCTACTTATGTATAACCAGAGACAAGTAAAAAGTACTTTTTACTAGTCTCTGGTATAACGATATGGTAAGCCACGAAATTCCTCTATAAGATTATGGTCCTGAGACCAATAAACCGGGGGAATGCGGGCCTGTATCAATTAACGAAGATGTTAAACTTAGGTAGATAAATGAGAACGGGTTGAGGCAACATAAATAAAGCCGCCCTACGATATTACACTATTAGTATTGGAAGAAACGCTTGAACAGAAAACGAAGACTTAACGCGAGATTGGTTTTATTACTTTAATTCTTATTTCAAAAACTGGCCGCATGAGTTTGGCCAGATTTAGTAGTGGATCGGGTGTTGGAAGATTTACCCTACAGATCATTTACGAAAAAAACCTAGGTACCCAATCGACCAAAAATGTTTCAAGTGCAATATGTAGCAATGATGTACCGAACAATAATTTTGAAAGTATAGTCGGCTCTGTCTGTAATGATCTTTACACCCAGCGTACGCCGGTGTTCACCTGTGATTAAACCACGCACACAAACACATCATGTGTGTTAGAAGAAGTTCGAACTTTAGGTTCTACGACATGCCGGTTTCCTCACGATGTTTTCCTTCACCGTTGAGAGAACGTGGGATGCATACATCGATTTTTTCGACCGAATAAACCCATTTACGCATGACTGCCACCGGGATTCGAACCCGCGACCAACAGATCGCAAGGTAAGGGCCTCATCCACTCGGCCACCACGTCCTCAATAAACATGTGACTCGTTTCAACTAGTTGATGTTATTAGGTGCAAAAAGATATTATTACCCACTGTATTGTGTGGAAATGAGTAAGACCTTTGTATAAACAACTAGGCTACCTAGCGTACTAGCTGACCTATAAACTATTTTCGGGTAACAGTCCGCTGCCGATCTAGCAATGTGAAATTATACATTGATTGATTTGCAGAATGCAAGCGCTGCAGCGTGCTGTCATTACGTTGTCAGTAGGTATGTTGCAGCATTAGGGCGCCTTAGAGGCGTGAGAAAGCGCCACTATGGCGCTTCTACTACACGTAGTTTTCATACTAACCACAAATGTTTAATTCCAAAAAAAAAAAAATGGGCAATGCAGACGGGGTACTACGTTGATTTTGTGCAGTCAGAATTTTGAATTTCTACAAAATGGCAGAGTGACAGCGGCGCGAGTGTTGCGCCCGAGCCGAGCTTTTGCGAGCTGGCTTTAGCTAGGTACCCGGGTTTGCCAAACGATGAATAAAACTTAAATTTTTATCAATAAAAGGTACCGCCTGACGCAAATCCATAGGAAAACGACTAACGGTAACAGTTATCTAAATTTAATCAAATTTATTCGCTTCTAGGCGCCCTTAAAGTTGAGCTAGATACCTATTGTCTGGGGGATAAACTAATTTTTTATCTTCATTTATTAAATAGAAACAAACGTAGTGTAGGGCGCCCTCCGGCCAGGTGGAGTGACGACGTACCTAAGGCAGCCGGTAAAAAGTGGATGCGGAGAGCCGAAGACCGGGCTCAGTGGCGCGAAATGGGAGAGGCCTACGTCCAGCTGTGGACTAATGTGCGCTGATGATGATGATTAAATAGAGCAGAAGGCCGGTTCATTATGATTGACTGTTATTCGTTTGGATCCTCGATCTACAGGTATCTGTGGTTTGGATCGGTAACCATAAGTGGCATTTACAACAGCGGTTTTGAGGTACGTCAAATTGCCCGTACCGGCTGCAGTCTTAAAATCTACGAAGCTCTACCCTACACTAGGTTTCAAGCCAAGTCGGAGGTTCGTAATGTTATTTCCATAGAAAAAAAATCCTTCTATCTAGCCTTTAACTAAGTAGAACTTGTACTCAATTTTACGAAGTGATAGAATACATCAAAACATTTAATAAATTCTTATATATAGAATACATGGAAAAACACCCAGACTGAATTAGAATAGTAGGGCAGCGATCGGTCATACGCACATAACCCCTGTCGCACGCATCTGCGACGCTCCTTCGGAAGTTGCCGCGATAAAATAGATTTTATGTGATGTTCGACCACGAAATTGTTTGTAGTGGGAAACATCCCGTCTTTGCAATGTTTAGGATCAAATCATTTCGGTACATTTAATGTCTGGTTCTCTTACAAAAAACCTTGCAATTCATGTACCTATCTACGGTAGGTAGAGGTAGTAGAGGAGAGAAAAATTGTTCTGTTTTTCGAGTCCATCTTGGTTTAATACTGTCTTTGGTGTTCTATAGGAAGTAGTAGGTACCTATTTATCTATGATCTGCATAAATTACATATACCTAAATGACAAGTTTTAACAAAAACATACAACAATCGGACTGTTCTAGTGACCGTAGGCACCACTGAAAAGTCAGTCATCTCATACAAAAAAAATATTTTTTTCAAATCGGTTTATAAACAACAATAATTAAAAATTCTGAGGTAACAAAAAAAAAACATTCAACCGAGTTGAGAACCTCCTCCTTTTTTGAACTCAATTAAAAAATCTTTTGAAATTGAATGACCTGCTCCCGTTTCAACGTAGGTACCTGAATCGTATAATATGTACGTAGGTACATGATTATAGCGTGACAGACCGGTGTCCAAAGATAAGCCCACCAAAGTCTGCCAAAAAGTATGTCTCACTCCAAGTTTATACGCGGTCGGTCGTTCCCAGAAAGCTGTCCATTTCGTCGAAAGGTGGGCGTTTGTTTGGTGTATAGTTTCCTGAAATTACACTCTTATGGAAACGACTTGGCAACTCATCAGTTTCGGTGGTCAAAACATTGGAAGGAAATTCATATTTCTCGCAAATAATCAAGGTTTTTCAAAAATATACAGCAATCGACTTCAATCGGACTGTTCTAGTGACCGCAGGCATCACTGAAGTCACAGGGAAGCAAAATACGCAATTTTGTTCACTTCAAAGAATTTATTTTTTCAGTTATTTTGATTAAAAAACTTAACTACTTAACCATTCTTAATCATTTAATAGGACAGAATGTTTGCAGTGCCCTGACAGGGTCATGTACACCGTTAGCTACTATACTAGAATATCAACAAATTATATAAATATATTTAGTAATAAATCCGCTTAATTTCTAAACAAAGGTTTTAATTAACTTAACTTTAGTTCAACTGTACCAAAGAGTCAAATAACAGAAAACCAAAGTTTAAAGATACGACACGTGTTTCGCCTCTACACGAGGCATCATCAGGAGGTGTGGACTCGCCGAAGTTTAAACGAGAGAAACTAAATATATTTATATAATTTGTTGATATTTATGGATTTCCGCAAAGTAACGCCTGAATCAATCAATTATCTTACTATACTAGAACCTGAGCTAATAAGACGATTAAGACGAAGAAGAAAAAAAAAATCTATGGAACCAATAGGAAAGTATAACCTCTCAAACAAGAATTGAATAAACACTTGTTACATATTCAGTGTTTTTATACCTAATGTTTTTGCATTATCACGATGTATCCATTCTCTAAATACAATAAAGTAGGTAATAAGTAATGATATCAATCTATTCTATTAGTAGGTACCTACCTACCTATAAAAAATCGAGCGGAAATAGTCACTATAACAACTAAAGGCTATTTTGGTGACAATCTGTTTCTAAAATAAGTATGTAAAATACTTATACATACATAGGTAGATTAGATATCTACTGCAATCAGTGATATTCATGTTTCAGCGTAAACTTTATAGTAGCGATGTTTTAACAGAGTCTTATGATTGGCCGAATAGATAGTATAGGTATCTAGATAAAAAGATGACACATTTTTACTTCTCTGCCGTCCTATTCCTATGTCTAAGAGACAGTTATGTGACATGACCATATTTTTGGGTAGGTACTTGGATACATCCAAAATAATGTTTACAAAAAAAACTAATCCTAGTGGTACTAAGTGACATGTTTTTGGTTGAAGGTAGCTGGTAGGTAAGGTAGCTTGAAGGAAGAAAGAGGTAAGAAGGTAAAGGTAGCTTGAAGGAAGTTGAAGGTACCTACCTACCCAAAATGTGTGGTCATGTCACTTACTTGACTGTCTTTTAGACATAGGACAAAAGTTATCTCTGCTAACGCACTTGCTAAGACCAGAAGTCCAATCCTATAATTAATTCTAAAATAAATCATTGCTATCAGTTCACAGTGGATAATAAGGTTGCACGCGAACGTAAGTCTAATACACTTGGCCTGAAAAAAGGCGGATACTTCTTTGATTCCTTTGTGCCCTGACATTCACATGGTTAATGGTAACAGTGTTGCAACCGACTGATTGCTGGCTAATTGCTATCGAATACGTAGCCACTACTCAACCGCGGATCAAGCTATATTGAATAAATATACAGTTAGACGTTACGAAGTAATGGTTAAGTCATTATACCAATTAAACTATGAGTAAGTTAAGTAACTACATACTTTTATATGAACCTATCACAAAAGCTACGAACACGAATGCTTTAGTTATAGAGTGATAATACGAAATAAACAATTTTGTACCTATGTCGATTTTAAATAGACTTCAAAAAAGCAGATTCTTTTAGTTCGGTTATTTTTTTTTAATGTTTTTAACTTTTTTGATTTTAAAACAATTTGACAAAAAAAAATGTTTAAGAGGATATTTCTCATAATTTCATGTAAATCGGTTTAGTACTTTAGTTTTGAAATAAAAATAATTGAAAAAATGACGTCATCCCAGTAAACGAAATTGCGTATTTTGCTTCCCTGTGTATTCAGTGGTGTTTACAAACGGTCTCTAAAATAGTCCAATTGAAATCGGTTGTAGTATTTTTTTGTAAAACCTTGATTATTGTAAGTATTTGAATTAATTTAATACCGAGCTGTTGTAGATAAGTAATAGCAGGCCTTCTTTGCTTTAGGTTTGAGTAAATCATGAATATCAGAATTCTAATTCTGCTAACGCTAATTTTACATCACGTATGCAATACGCCTTCATCTGAGTCACCGACGGATGTCTACCTCGTTACCTTGTTGAATACTCAATTTTAGTTCCTATAAGTATCTACCTACTCTTTCAGTGTAAAAATGCACGCCCCTCGCGCGATTCAAAGGGCATCGCAAGTGCCCGGCGAGCGGCGATATTGGAGGTCTAAAAATACACATTGCATTTTAGGTATATTATAAGCACTTTGTTGATATTTCAATAACAATAGGCTTCATATTACTTACGTGAGCAAACAGCATTTAAATGCATTAGTCGACGGTAAACCCCTAATATAAATACTCAAGACTTTCACACATAATTTGGTGTCTGTAGTGGTGAGTAGGTACTAGGTACCATAATTGGTGTCTTTGTTCTATAGAATTTATAGAATAGAATCTGAAACATTAGATTTTACTGTAGTGGTGAGTAGGTACTAGGTACCATAATTGGTGTCTTTGTTCTATAGAATTTATAGAATAAGAATCTGAAACATTAGATTTTACCGTAGTGGTGAGTAGGTACTAGGTAGATCTAGGATATATAGGATATATATATAGGATAGAGGTCAGTGTAGGGACCTAATAGACATAATAACATTATAGTTCCATAGACAGTTTTTTTATTACTACGTTTTTATTGAGTCACTTTATTGTTTGTCTGTCTGTTGTTGCAGGTGGAATCTTGCAACTCTACAACTTGTACTATGGGAAATAATGTAGAGCAAAAGCATAAAAAAGTGTTTTTTAGATTTTTAATCGATTGTTGCTTGTCCAGGTTTACACTGTGCTAATGTCCTTAAAATCTAATGTTTCAGATTCTTATACTAGAACAAAGACACCAAATTCTGTGAGAGAGTCTTGAGCATTTATATCACGGGTTAACCATCGACTAATGTATTTAAATGTCTGCTCGCTCACGTAATATGTAGCCAAATGTTATTTCAATGTCAACATATTGCCTACAAAACTCCATTTTCAATTTATTGTATAAGTAGTTAATGCGTAGGTGGTTGCCTTCTTCAGAATACGTACGTAGAATACTCTACCTACCTATTAATTTAACGACAACGCATAGATTAAACGTTCCCTTGTTGATGGGTAAACTTGATAATCAAAATATAATATAAAATGCTTAGTCCTAACTGACAGATGACACACTGGCCAAACCAATGAATGTAGAGACTTGAAATTTCGAGTGTACGTTCGTTAAGGTGTGTAAGCGCGTACTTACTTGCGCTATGGGACCAAGACAGAAGTATATCCTCTCAAACAAAAAAAATATAAAATCGGTTTATAAAGAACAAAGTTCTGAGGTAACAAACATAAAAAAAATAACCTAATTGAGAACCTCCTCCTATTTTGAAGTCGGTTGAAAACATAAAATTATTTCCAATATTTGCCTTGGTATGCCACCAATTGTGTCGCACCGTGCACCGGTCCAAGAATTGCCTTTGTTATTTTTCAAAACAGCTTGACGCTCACGCAGGTAAGGGTGACTCACCCTTGGATTTGAAATTATAACTTCCGAGTGCGCCCATCGCTTGTTTTCTAGTATGATATTACTAAATCTTAGTGCAGAAGCGGTAATGGAATTAGCGATGTATCCTTATGATTATTTAGGTAGAGCCTCTTGGATAAGGCTGTGGTGCAACTAAACGCAGGTAGCGTAGCGAGGTGCTTTTTTCGATTTTTTATTTAAATTAATTTGATGCAGCCAGTATCCTCGGCACGCTGCCATCGGGTATCGAGTTGGAGCAGTTGAGCTACCTATAGATCGTTTGCAACGGTCTATGGGTGGCCCAATTGTTTCCTTTTGTAAATTTTGTAATATACCTATATATAGATTGTAGTAGTTAGCTTATGCTGTAATAAAAAACCTGATTGTATAGTATTTGATGTTAATTTATAATTTATATGATTTTTGTGATATGGATGGCTATCTGAAATAAACACAATACAAACATACCTACATACGAACTTATTATTAAAATTTAAAAATCAAATAATAAATGGAAAATGGTAGATTCCTTACATTATATAATTTTAAATCAAAGAGTAGAGTAGGTAGGTAAGTACTATGTCCTATTTAAAACCTTTTTTTTTGACACATCACATCAATCACTTTCACTTCAAAACGTTTAAAATACCACAGGATCGAATAAGCAGATCATCATTATTTTTTGTAAAATCTTGATTGCAACTCGTAACTTCCATAAAATGTGTGAATGAATTTCCTTTTTTCTCACACTTTGTGGGAGGCAGATTTGTCATATTTTGTTATCTTTTCACAGTTACACATAAACTTTTTATCGTTGTAGATCAAACAGACGACACGAGACGCTAGACACATTTCTTCAAAAAACTGCAATACCTACGTCATTATTTTAGACGTTTTGATTCTATTAATTTCACACAGGTAATTAGTATCTATGCATTGATCTATTCATGTCATTGCAATAAAATTCCACAAAAACAAAATTGGTTATTTGTAAAGTTGGTAACGGACTATAGTTTTTTTATTTTTCATACAAACATAACTTATTGTTACAATCTATATATATATATTACAAAATTTACAAAAGGAAACAATTGGGCCACCCATAGACCGTTGCAAACGATCTATAGGTAGCTCAACTGCTCCAACTCGATACCCGATGGCAGCGTGCCGAGGATACTGGCTGCATTGCAGGTAATTAATTCACTTAACAAATAAATAACGATGAAATAAAATTAAACATCATTATGAAGATACCTAGAGCTGAAACTTAAGGGCTTAAGGGGAATCCTCAAATCCGAATTCCATACAAAATGTTATTATATAATGTTATTATTATATACATTAATTTAGATTATATACGTGTTTTTAAGTTAGTAGGGTTAATTTTAAAACACGTATAAAATCTTAATTAAAGTATGAAACCTTTCACTTTTTTTGTTTGACGACATCAAAAATTATGGACGAAACGAATAGTGTGAAGAAATTACTATAATACGGCGTACTTTTTGAGTATTTGTCCGAAACATTTTGTATGGAATTCGGATTTGAGGATTCCCCTTAAGTTACCCGCTTATCGCTATCACTGCAACAACAACCCGTTGTGTATAGAGGTGGCGGGTGGTTAACGGCCAATGTGTGATTTATTATGTCTAGTGGCGCCATTTCATCTTTTATTTCTTTTATCTCTGGCAATATCGTGTGCCCATTATATATTATTATATAGTTGTTGCATATTTAAGTGATAATATTCAAATACCTATTCAAATGTGGAGGTAATTATACTGATTTAACTTTGATATTTACAAAATATAGATTGTCGTAGATATGAAGGGTCTTCAATGATTTTTATCATGAACACCGAACTTTAGAGTTATCTATCAGATAATCCAACCAGGATTACTGTCGAATGAGATGTCGTCATCTTTAATCAGGTTTTTGCACGTTATAATCAAATAACTATGTGTGATAATCGCGAAAGTCTACGAAAAACTTTTGCACGTTCTAGATCAAAGTATAATTTTTTTTAAGAACAATAACGTTTGAGAAAAATTAACTAACTTAATTCTAGGTAACATAAAGCTCATTAAAGGACTTCACGATTAGCAGGCAGAATGGAAACTGTTGTTGAGAACAAAATAGTCAACAAGATAAAGCTACTTATAAAATACGACTAAAAAAAATCAAAGTTCTTACATAATTAATATTTATTATCTACTTTATATCATCTTATGTACCTACCTATTGTAGACAATCTCTAAGTAGGTAGGTACTTTACCACAAGGTGTGTGGCGCGGTGTCGTGTCTCAAACCACAGGGTGTCTGCGGCTGACAAATGACAAAACGCGCTAGATAACTAATTAACTTGCGTATGAAAAAACTCGTCTATCTAATAGCCTTACCACTTTAGAGTTGAGACCGATAACAAACCCTTCTTTGCGATGTTGGTCTGTCCGTGCGTCTGTATGACAGACTTTTTCAGAGATCAATAAATGTGCAGTGTTTTTATTAATTTATTCATTCATACACATAAAGTACATAAACGGCAGTTCATAAAAAGTATTTTTTTCTTAAATCTAATTTATTTTAAGGTTACACAGAGTTATGAAGTAATATTAAAAGAGACTCCTATTACGTGATTTAGTTAAATCTTCTTCGTCTTATATAAGTTCTTTCTTCTTTTATACTAGTTCTTTCGAACCAGTGTGGTGAAGGGATTTTAAGTGCGCTTTGAAGAGGCTCTTTCCGTGCACTTTCTGTTATGAAACATCAAAACTAAACTCCCTATTAAAGATTCATCATATACTTACTTACTTAGGTACATAAAAAAAATCTATGCTAGACATACCTTAACTTTTTTTTTTGTATTTTCTCTCTTGGTGATTTTGTGAGTCTTTTGAAAAAAATACTTTCTTTTATAATAAACGTTCTTTACGAAATACTTTTCTGAGATAAACTATTATAAAAATTATTAACCCTTAAATATTGCTATGAATAAGCTACTAATTCTAATTACACAAGTGTAGCGCAGTTGGTATAGCAACAATGCACTCTGAATTAAGCACATTTGTTGTACAACAAAGCCGCTCAAACATTTAGTTTGTTGTTCGTGGAATGTCCTCATACGCCTTTGTCTGGACTGGTTATATTTTGAAAGTTATTTAGAACGTATAAGATTTACCTAAAGTTGTTTCTTAAATGTCTCTAGATACTATACTCAAGAAGTCTAGCTAGATCATAGAGAAACGGATGTTAACCTAATTTAAATAGAAAGATCACACCTTACAACCAACCTATATTTTCAATCGACTTCAAAAAAGGAGGAAGTTATCAATTCGGTAGAATGTTTTTTTTTTATTTTTGTAACCTCAAAACCTAGTTGTTTATCAACCGATTTGAAAAAAAAAAACATTTTGTTTGAAAGGTTATGTTTTCAGATTGGTCCCATAGAAGTTTTATAAAAATTGGTTTTGCAGTTCTTGGTGAGACATGTATGTACATACTCTGTTACCTACTATCTAACCTACCTTGTTTCGTGCAAAATAAAAATCTTTATCTTTATCTTTTGATTTAAAATCAAAATAATTGAAAAAAATATGTCGCCGAAGTGAACGAAATGGCGTATTTAGTTTCTCTGTGACTGAAGCCGGTTGTTGTAAGTTTGTGTGAAACCTCGATTATTTATTTGGAAGAACGGCTTATCAAAAATGCGATTCAAAGTTACTTCGCACTATTTTAGTTATGGACAAAACTTCCATTAGCGTCATATTTTAACAAAAACTATAGCGTAGGTAAGTTAGGAATAGTTAATAGGTAATGTAGGTATGTAGGGACCTACTACTGCATTGACATGTTAAGTAAATACTTACCATATCTCGTTTAACCTACATTGCTCTGTGTAAATGAGTAAATCTTCAAACATTTGCTTTGTTTACATCACTGCATTGCATTGAGCTTGTGCGCAGCGGCTTCTTCAAAACATTACAAAATAATAGTTTTACAAAAATGTTCTCAAAGCTTTAGGCAAACTGCGGTGTATCTATGCAGTTTGTAACAACACTATCTAATCTACATCTACGTTTGTATTGTGCATCTCTGTGACTAGGGATGGGCTTGCGACGGATTATAGGAAGAAAGGAGTTTTTAGTCAATCTGTATATATTTAGCTACAGACGTCTTCGAGAATCTAGCAAATAGACTGTAAAAATTTACGCAAATTCTTCCCTTCTTAACTTAGCTTAAAATCAGCCGAGATGTGTAAAATTATAGCGTAGCCACACTGCTCCGTTGCGTTGCGTTGCGCCCTGCAGCGCTAGATTTGGACGCATTCAGCTCCAAATGCCAGTACAAAACTGCGACGCAACGTCTGGCTAGATAATATTTCAATGCAAATTTTGTTCAAAAAAAATCTTTGTTTATTTACTTCTCATTAATTTAAACAAGAAATTTAGTTTATAAATCTAAAAACCACGTTTTCATGCTTCTGCTCTATCTCTTTTCCTTTACGAGATATGGCGGTTTTTATGGTTTTAAAAGAAGCATGGTCATCGATTTGTGAGGTAGCTAATCAGGAAGAGCTCGAAATTTGAGTTGCATGATTCCACCCGGAACGACAGTCAGACTATCAAGAATATGACTCAATAAAAACGGGGTAAAAAAAGGCAAACGAAAATATCCTCTGTTCGTTTTCCGTACAACCTTTGGTACAACAAAGTAAGCACGGTAGAGCAAGAAGCCACGCAGTGACACCACTAACAAAGTGCAAACAAGGGTGCGCTCAGGGCGGGCGGCGGCCCTTGTGAGCGAGGTCTGGAGGGCAACGACTGCGCCGCTTCAATGAAACACGGGGAATATATCAAATAGAAGAATGTTTCCGGTTTTCGTAAACGATAGGTTCCAAAAATTATAACATTTTTTTTTTCCATTTCTCTCGAAAAAGAAATCAGAAAGTATTTTTGGCTATCCACTATTCTCTTCTGACTTCGCCCTTTCTGAATAAACTTAGTTTAATTTACGTGTATTACTATACTGGCTGACAGACAAGACAACGCTCAGGCCATACCACTGGACATAGCGACTTGAAATTCCGAAGCTATGTTTGTTAAGAAGTGAAGGCGCTTATGAAATAAATTTAGTTAATTCGCAACGCAAACGGTGTTGGGGTGACAGCTAGTCTTACATAAATAGATAAGTACGCTAGTAGGCTAGGCTAACAACATATTTTATTATCTAGTCATATAAAAGAGGTAGCAAATGTTCATTCTAACCTATATGGCGTGACTTACAAAATATAAAAAAAAAATACGTAACAAAATTTTACACAGTACCCAATACCTATATAACTCAACATTATTACAATAATGTACAGTTATAGGTACAGTGGTCCCCGCACGAGGACAAAGCCTGTATACACGCGACCGGGTTATAAGTTATGTTTCTAATTTAACATTTCGAAAGTTACCTTAAGAACCCACTTACTGCCTTCTAAAGCCATTTTCAATAATTATCCCTACAAACACCTTACACGTCTGGCATTTTAGCATTTTGCCCGAGGAGCTATCAATTGCATCAAGTCCGCCAAATAGTGATCAAAACGTTTACCATCACAACCTACCATCTAGATGTCTGTGTTTACAGTGTTAAACAGATTGCCCTGGGCACTGGCTTAACTTTAGTTTTGAAATAGGTTCTGTACTGTGAAATCATTAAAACAGAGAATTCTCATGTTGAAATGGCATTTTGTACCCGTAAAATTGTAGAGCAACTGTTAATTTAAATTAAATGAAAAAATTAAAATTAAAATCAGTCCTGTATAACAACGATATGGTTATAAAACAGTTTTTAAGATCCACTAGTAAAAAAAAAATCGATTTAAGATAAATCTAATAACAATGTATTGTTATTCCTACCTATCTAATAAGGAAAAGGAAAAGAATATACATATTTTTAATCTGTTAAGGAAAAGAAAAAACCCTTTCATTTTTTGGTCTCAGTAGGTACCTATTTATTTTATTTTTTCATTTGCTCGTAAGCAATACTTCAAAATTAGCGTATTTTGAATCTTGCGTGTTCCTCAATATTTTTTTAAAGGTTTATAGTATAATTTTTAAAACATAACAAGATTATTTTCTAATTTTAAGTTCCTTGATCTTCATTTGACTCGTGTTTGCGGTAGGATATTGACCGTTCTCGACGTCTTTGTTTACCTTCCACATTGAGATAGGTAGGTACCACCGGAACGGTATCTGGCTAAATATAGTAATAAGGATGGATAAAGCTAATCAGGCCGCACAATACGTTATAGAATAACTGTAAAAATGTAGATGAAATTCGAATAGCCATTAAAAAAGTTATGCGTAAAACGATTTGCTAATAAATTTGCAGATCACCCCCTTGAAAAAACTTCAACGCGCACCTCTTTCGTGCTACGAAATAATAATGATTCCAAAAAGAATATTGATTAAGGGGCATCCTCAAATCTGAATTCCATACAACTTTTTTCGGACAAATACTCAAAAAGTACGGCGTATTATAGTAATTTCTTCACAATATTCGTTTTGTCCATGTTTTTTGATTTCGTGAACAAAAAAAGTGAAAGGTTTCATACTTTAATTTAGATTTTATACGTGTTTTAAAATTAACCCTACTAACTTAAAAACACGTATAAAATCTAAATTAAAGTATGAAACCTTTCACTTTTTTTGTTCACGAAATCAAAAAACATGGACAAAACGAATAGTGTGAAGAAATTACTATAATACGGCGTACTTTTTGAGTATTTGTCCGAAACATTTTGTATGGAATTCGGATTTGAGGATTACACTTAATCTAATTAAAAAATATTATACCTATTCTTCCATTCTTCGTCATTTACAAAATCTCATTATAGTGCTACAAAATCGCTACGATAAAATAATGACTGTAAAAAATATTTAATCCAATTCAAATTCATATTTTATTTGCATAAATCAGTGTTACAATGTTGTTCTGAAAAATACTAAAATAGTATCAACTTCTTACAACAAATAGGAGCATGCAAAATTCTATACATAAAAAATAAAAATGAATTTAAACTATATGTTCCCGTTTCTGTTTAAAAATAATTCATTTCATTGACTATGTAGTCAAATCAAATATACATTACAGATATTCGCCCATTCTTGAAAATCTCGTGAGTGTAGTGATGTTACTCATGGATGCACAGACGGGCATAATAACGTTTTCATTACAAATGTTACGCGGTACATGGTGCAGTGCTATTTCCGGAGTTTTTTCATGTGTAACATAAACATAAATGCACATTGCATTAACCTTTCGTATGTTCAGGTTTACTTATAACTTTATTAATTTTAAAAAAAAGTATCGTAGGATAATTTAAAGGCATTTTACCTAGAGTTTTTTAGTTTAAGTTGGTACGTACCTACTTAACTTACATTACCTTTTTCCTTATATTTCCTTTATAAAAAGAAAATTGATACCTATGTTATTTGATAGTAATATTTTTATTTCTTTCTCTATATCGCGATGAATGACACTTCTACAGTAAAAATAATAAATTGGATAGAGAATCAAATTCTACAATTCTAATTCTACTTATCCTAATTATAATACGTTATTAAAAAAAATGATGTAGAATCAAATTTCAAATTCAGAATTTATTTGAAGTTCTTTTTTTTCTAGTTATTGAGATTACATCGAAACGTGAACATGACTCCAACAAATAGAATAAAAATATGAAATTGCAACCGTAATCTTACAGAAAAACACTAACATTTTAACACCCAACAGCGACACGTATCGTATTACTAACCAGAGCATAGCTCGAGTTACTTCAAAGTAACTTGTATGAATCATTGTGTTCAATAACTTATAAAATAGCAAAAATGCGGGACTGTTACCGTATAGTACAAATATTTTCAAAGTATGCACGTCTGCCGACGGTGTTCACTAAATTTAACTTTATGGACAGAGCATATACGATCTTATTCGCCTGGCGTGTGAAAATATATTGAGCCGCATAAAGCATCTTTACAAGTTTTTTCATAACACCAGCACGGTTTTTTACCATACATACTTACCAGGATTTACCGGCTGGACAGATTTTATTGAAATGCAAGCTAATAATGCTGGCTATAATCCATACTCGACCCATTCAGATGCACAGTTAAGTGATTTTACACGGGTATGCGAATTCGATGTAAGAAGGTAGTTAACTGTTTTTTTCGTCTTTTTCAAATGACTTTACATGTTTTTCTTTTATTTGCAGGTAAGGATTGGGACATCAGCTGAGAATGCGTAAGATTTAAGATAAGGCCTTTGAATGGCGCAGAGATAATAATAAAGATGTACTTACCTCGTCACAAAAAGTACCTTCTTCAATCTTAGCACATGTGCTTCTTAAAAGATGCTGACTTTTCAAAGATTACGATAAACGCTAGATAAAAAAGCGTCAGGTATGTTTGGTTAGATTTTTTTTAACATGAATGAAAACAGCAAACAATATTGAGTACATAGTACAAATAATTTAAAAAATAAATAATCTGGCTAGAAATTATTATCCTTTGTAATAAAAGTAGTTTTTTTTTTAGCTAAAAGTATAAAAATCCGGGGCAGCTCACTAAGTTAAGTAGTTAGTTTAATATCTTATTAATTAGTATTACATAAGCCATTGACCCGCAACCAGCGCACTGGCTAGACGAATAAACACGCAATATTACTCGTAGTTTCGCCTCGCTATTTATTTACATCACCCTAGATAACAAACGTGGCAGGGCCCTAATATAAACAGATGAGCAGCGTCGATGGATGCGAACCGAACCACCACGTGTACCGCGCCCAAGATATCTCACCATGAAGGTATAAGTAATAAAGAAAGAGAGGGCAATTATAATAAGCAGGATTTGAGAGGGCAAATATAACATGCTGATACCTATATCTTCAAAGATTGGCACAGAAACCTCCCAACTTGATGATAATTATATGGAACTAATAGGTAACTGAAAAGTGCGTGTACACAGACTGAAGACGTAACACAGTAACTTCATTCCACTCTCTGGGATATTTCACATAGGTTAACCATTTCTCAGGTGATAGAATTAATAGGTACTATAATAAGCAGTATTTAACTATTTAGTGTGCAAGCATTAATGTGCTCCGGGTTGAAGGGCGGTATATCTGTTTAACCTTTCTACTGACTATTAAAATGTCTTAAAGTGTCCGAGCGCTATAGCAGAGTTGCGCAAGTCTAGTGAATCAAAGTCCTGTATAGCACTATTCTGATCATATTCAGGCGTTATCTCTTACCATCAGGAGAGCGCCTCTAAAGGCGTGTTGGCCGAGTGGTAGGTGCCTCGACTTTCGATTCGAAGGCTGTGGGTTCAAACCCGGTGGTCGAACACCAAGAGATTTTTCTGTTCAAAAAAATCTATGTGTGCATTTAAAACACAAGCTTAACGGTGAAGGAAAACATCGTAAGGAAACCGACATATCATAGAACCAAAAAGTTCGAAAACATGTGTCAAGTGCACGAAAGGATCGTCTTCGAGGCGCACTTGAAATCCTTTCACCACCCTGGTTCGAAAGAACTAGTGACACGATAAGAAGGAGAGCGCCTAGCTCGTGATGTCACTTGTTTAAATAAAAAACTACAACTAGATAAAATATAATTGTTTTCATTCATAATGCTGTTAAATATATGTACATTGTTCATAAAACATGGGGCATGTCTTTCACACATTTCAGCGCGACCTATTTACTTTGTGGCAGGTAGACAATGGCTTGAGTAGTGGACACTTCACCTAGATGCTTTGCTTTGCCTGGGAACCGTATCGACCAGAAAACTATGAGTAACTACGTATCTAGTACAGTACAGACTGTACCAGAAATACTTTTGAGAAATACCTTTATCAAGATGGTAGATAATTACATTAGGTAGGTAGGTATTTACCTATAGATAATATATATATATAAATATAAAGAAATTATGTTTATACATAATAATGTTCGTAAGAAGCTACCTATAATAGTCGTATATTTTTGTGAGTTAGTCTGAAATATATACATATAAAACATTTTGAGATGTTATGAAATCAATATGCGAAAAACTAAGCTTAAACCTGACTGACAGAAAACGCACAGGACAAACCACTGAACGTAGACATTCGAAATTTGAAGGGTTTGTTAGTGAACAGCTGAAAGTGCGCGCTAAGAAAGGAATTTTGAAAATCATACAACCGTAAATAGTAACTAATATTGCAGTAAAAATTGACTCCGATTATAATCGGAGTAGATAATAAATGCACCAGGCAGCAGCGGTTAAGATAACATATAATAATAATATATAATAATAAGTAAATAACCTAGTTCATAAGGTTGGATCTTATTTATCTGAAAATAAATAAATGATTTGATTTGATTTTAAAGTTAGGTTATTTTGGGTACTCACACGGTACTCACTTTAGGAGCTAACCATTCAACATTCAAGAAAATTGTCATTCAGCTTCGGTCCGCGAGAGCGCAAGAATGCGGGAATCGTAAACTCTGCAATTCCTGGCCGAGCATCGAACTTATGAACATTATGAACTATTCCAATTTGCATCTCGTACGACCGACGCTTGCCAAAACCGTCCCTGGATGTATTCAAATACGTCTAAAATTCCTTACATTGCTTGTGACTCTACATCGAACCTATAAAATAGTCTTTAGAAACATAATAATAAGGTTTCATTTAGTTTATACTTGTAGTAAGCAAAACAGGGAGCTTCAATAAAGTTAGAAACTTTTCTAAAACAAAAGGCAATCTTATAAAAAAAAATACTTTGTCGGGATAATTATTTTATTACCGAAGTTTTCCGTTAGGAGTTTTCAAATTTATTATAACGTTTTATTTACCAGCAAAAATTTGTAGTTTTTACCTCTAGAAAGCAGAGAATATCAAACTTTTCCATCGTAGAAAAAGGGGGCCGTATTCTGAATCATAAAAATTCAATGCAATAACTACCTGTACCTACCTACTTTTTTGTTTTCTGTACTAACCTAGGGCACCAGTCAACCAGCATTTACGTTCATAATAGTTAATTCTGGCATCTGACCCTATCATTTAGTTGTATTGTTACTTTTTGCTAGCGCATACCATTGTGACGTGACTAGTGAAAAAACGAACAATAAGTTACGATTAAATTACAAGTTCGTATTGTTATTCCGACAAGAAATGCTGAAACAATAGTCAATAAAACTTTTTACCACAGAATAAAAATAAGTAATACCAAAAGCTTGAAAATGCTGAGCTTTAGTACCATCTTACTTTACTATGCTAGAGTCTGTTATTAGCCGGCTTAGCATTTTGTGCCAAGATAGTTTCGTAAGTCTCGGGATTCGTCGTAGTCGTAAACAGTTAAAAAATTTACCCGTGAGCTTGCATTTTCTCGGGAATATACCGAGGTTTGAATGCCAACTTTTTTACTTGTTATGCACACTTGAGAATAATACTCGCGTCTTCGTTGCGTATTAAATTAAAAATATGATAACAACAAATAAATAATAAAGCAAGGCATTTATCGATCGTAAATCATCTGATCCCCTCTTAATAAAGTTATAAATCCTATCGTTCAGGTTCAACAACTCTATAAAATTTATTGATAACCAATAAAACAATTCAATAAGCACAAGGAGCGGGCAAGACACAACTGATAATATCTGGATCCTCCCCAAAAATTTACGACTCATTTTATTATTTATTTATGCGGCACTTACAAAGTGACGCTGAAAAAATAAATATGTTCAAAAATAAAACATGTGGTGGCGACAGATCGGTTAAAACACGTCCGTCCAAACCGCAATTTGTGTGTGACGCATCCGTGGCATCATTCTAAGAATAAGAAAAACATTTACACGAAACTTCTATATTGTGTATTTTATTATATTGCTAAAAGTATCCTGCATCTTTTTTTACCAAAAAAGTATCTTAATTGCTGGCCTTTCTCATTAACATTCAACATAACGACACCGCACGCATTTGTGAAGCTATCAGCTGAAGGTACATAATTTAGAGTTTATTCAAAGATCATAAATAATATTAATGACTTAGTTTTCATAGTAAAATAATTTATGAACATCTAGCACGACATTACCTTACTTCCACACTTATTTTGTAACTGTTAATGCACACGCAAATTCAAAAAAACTTACCTACATAAAAATTAAAACAGTAAGAATGTGCAACAATAATGGGAAATGGTATAAAAAATTAACTAGCTATTAAGCTTAAAATACCCACCAATTTATTCCTCCCAGGTATTCACAATTTGTGCCTAAGTAATAGAATTGCGTCTTATGTAGTATTTTCTCTTCTTATAAATTAAAAAGGCAAAGTGTTTCACCTACAAAATCCCAGCATCTGGCAAAAGCTCTTATCGCCTGCCCTGGGTCTAAGTGGGGTAATCATTTCATTCCACGGCTTGATGGCGTCTCGCGTTAATTTTTCGCCCCTTGAGCGTCGACGAGGCGCCTACTCAACAAATTGCCATTTAAAAATGAAAACTGGGGTATTTCTACTAAAGTAAAATGTTTTTAGATTACAACCGGAATCGATTTGGCGTTTTATGATTCATTTATGGCAATGTAAGAGCACGGAATTCAAAAGACGAAATCATTTTTAAATCCCACACAAAGAAAGTCTTTATTTTTTTGAACCTGTTTAGAAGATGAATAGAGAGCTGTTTATTCGTGAAAACAATAATTAGAGGGCCCAAGCCGGCGACCACCTACAAAGGTAGATTAGGTCGGAATCATAGATGGGTTGGCCACGGACCGCAATATCGGGCAAGGGTCAGAGACAGTTCTCTCTGTAAGTCTAACATGTGCATTGTGCTGTGCATACCACGATGCGACCATGTCGTGGTTTCGATTCCCGCCCCCATAGGTGTTCGGGTTGAGACTGGGTATTTTCTTAAGTCTACCTACTTACCGTTTCGTTACAAAAATATCTAGAACGAGCGTTCTTAGATATTTTTGTTAGACACAGTATGTATGTATGTTTTTTCTTATGGTTCTCATTTTATCATAGCATAAGATTTGCTTCGTTAGGCGCTGTGTATGATGTCCGGTAATTTATTATCTAGTTAATTAAAAAAATACAACAATGTGTGACATAGACAATTATTAGACATATCAGTGAAAGCTGCTCGTCTATCAAGAAACAAATAAATAAATTAGTCAGCTATTTTTAGGAAGACACTTTTTGTTTTGTACATCATTTATAAATTATATAGTGCGTTACGGCATTTTAGATTATTTCTTTCTAAGTTTCTCAAGTATGAACACCAGTTCAAGAGCGGAGGTGTGAAAGAGAAAGGTTATTTCTATAATGATTGTTCTTGTTCGTAATTACATAGACCACCCGCGCGGTCGCGCACTGTCCATTATGGAGCGGTTTTTGTGGTTATAATAATCTACGCAATGAAGTCATCAAATGTGGACATCATCTTATCTTACTAATCGTAGGTCAGCGGCTGTTAAATCAAACTCATGTCGTTTTGGCCTCCGCTCAATGTCAGCGGATCTCAACTTTGAAGCCTCAAACCCACTCGTGTTTCGTTGCAACCGTATTTTTAACAACGCAGATTAGTGTTTTTTATATTGACAGGTTTTTATGTAGATAGGTTTCTTCAAGAAAAGTCACTTGTTATTTGGTCGTGACGATATTTTTAATCTAATTTTAACATGCTTTCCTAGATTGATAAATAAATAGGTAATGTTCCTTGAAGCATTATTAATAGCTCGGTCGGTAAGTAAAAAGAATATTCATTTTCCTGTGTCGCGTATTTTTTGCGAATAAAAACTGATAAGGGGAGAAAGAAAAGGCAAAAGTTATCACGACGCGGTACAAAAAGCCGCGCGTGTATCGTCACGCAAAAACAATGACTGGTGTTATGTTAATCACTTGGCAATTACCACCTGATATAGGTTATCGAATGCCTAGAATGATGTTCCTATTCCGTTGAATTGAAGAGCACGGAAGGATCGCCGGGCCGTGACGGCTGCCGTTCCGGACGGTGTCTGTTTCCGGTGAGTACAACACTGCTCCTGTATAAGTTTTGCATGCAGACTCAAGGGTTAATATCACTACGATATTGGTTATTTGATACTTAGACCAAGGTTCAACTGGCGAAACCCCTCCAGCTTTATTGTGAAGCGAGTTTTACGACGACCCAGATTTTTCATTGATGTTCCATTATGCGCAAAATTAGGCGACCTGACACAAGATCAAAGGCGGTGGCAGAATGCCATACAGCACTACAGAACCTAGCAACCGCACATAAGGTCAGTATAAAGTGGACTAAGAACGATGGATCCTGCCCAGGGAACGTCAAAGCCGACTCCTTGGCAAAACAGGGGGCGAAACTAGTCCCTAGTTCATCGGACAAAATCCTGACACAACCGCCAACAGCGGAAATAAAAGCTAGACTGAATCAACATGTACAAGAACACCAAAAATTTTGGAACAAAAGAATGGACAGCAAGCACACTAAGATGCTTCTACCGAATATTGATAAGAAACTGACAAACACACTCATGAAGATGAGAAGAGAAGAACTACGTACAATGGTAGGAATTATAACCGGCCACTGCGACCTGAATCACCATCTGTTCAAGATGGGTGCGACGGACAGCGTGATCTGCTTGCTTCGCAGAGGAGGAAACCGTAGAACACGTGGTTGTGCACTGCACAGCTATAGAAGAGGCCAGAAAGAAGACTGGGCTGAGGAAAATCCTGGATACGGGTCCGGATGACCCTACCGGGAAACTGGAACACACCATCCATCAACCCAGGGTCCTGCTCCGCTATTTTGGGGAGCTGGGCTGGCTGGGGTAAAGTTAGTCAATCCTTCCTTCAACTGCGACTAGGTTTAGAGAAAAAAGCAGTTTTCGCCGAAAGTAGTAATTAATAAAGATGCTCGTTTGGATAGTCTCTCTTGCGGAATCTCTTAATTGTAAGAGGAACACTAGTCTAGAACTGGGAAAACTCGGGGGTTAACCCGAGCTTAGTCCTTGTTTCATAATAAATCTGAAAATTACTCTTACTTATTCTAATTATGCACCTGTCAAGAAAGACTACATTCGGATGTTTTGATTGCAGTGAAGTGACCGTTAAGATGAACTGATAATGGTAATGATACATACAATTCTTTAAGTAGGGATTGTCTATGGTTGTATAGGTATGTGTAGGAATACTCGATGTCCAGCACTGTATCAGTGCAATCTGCTGGCGTAAATTAGCCGCGCAATAAATCAGTATCGTTGTCAGCCGCCGCAATTTACTGCCTACGCCCCGATCGCAGATTAAATATTAAATAAATAACACTGGGAGTTTATATTTTGCAAGGCTTTTAAAATACTATATTTTATTGCAATTCGATAACGATTTGGTATATTTTATAAGTGACTCAATACTAAATCCATAATGTATAAGTTGTAAGTTAAGTACTCACTAGAGAATTATCATCATCATGATTTGAGATTAACACATTTAATTTAAAAAAATCAGATTGGATTTTTAGTTTTCATAATTACACATACTTAATTTTCTTACTTTTATTATCGATGAGCACACTAACGTCTTAATGCAAATTAGCATACAACCTGTCTGTCTGTCTGTACAGACAGGTTTGTTTAACACCACGGGCAGTTTCAGTCTTTTTTCTCCGCAAATGGATCGAGATTCCTCCGGATAAATAAAGGATGACGCATCCGCAAATTCCTTTATAATTAGTTAACCCGTTCGGGTAGCGCATATACCATATGCCTTTAACGGTAAAAAGTGGAAATATCACGAGATACTCAATAAATTTATGACCAAGCAACAAGTATTTTTTTTACCTTTAGTATAGAGGACTCACGAAAATAAAACAAAATCGTTTGTGCTGCCGGGCAAGTTACAGAAAATTTTGTTAGTTCATTAGTTAATTTAGTAAAACATTACAGTAGTCGCATAATATGATAACATGTAACATTTGTCATACAATTTTAATTTAGAAGGATTCTATTTACTGTAAATTCAATTACTGAAAAATTCTATAAACCATCTGAGGGCCAACTTCCTGTTACACACATTTCCTTTGCATTTCACGAAATGACTCCCACAAATTGATAGAAAGCGAGAGGAAAGATGTTACACATCAAAAAAATACAATTTATACTCCTACAGCCACTTGCGACTATTCGAGAAAAGGGTTGCAAGTTGGCAGATCGCTGTACACTCGACAAACGAAGATTGATGCTGTTCGCCGGCTTAATTACAGGATCGGGGAGGTTCTTGTTCGTTTTATTGCAATGTTATGTGCTGGTTTTAACGGTTGATTTAGTAACTAACTAAAAGAGGGTTTAGGAAAAATTTGGGCAACTACATAATACCTACATTGTTCCGTCCTTTTTTCATTTGATAGAAAACGAATTTTAGGCATCGAGTCAGCATTTGTCAATTTTTATCTGTTGCACTATATTAGGAACTACCATCAAATTTAACTCTAGCCGCTGCCCATTGCTATAAACTACACAGGTATATACGATATAGAGTCTAGTTAAACCAATCAATTTATCTATACCTAAAAAAAAATTAAAAGTGTTAAATAACCTAAAATTTTATACAATACAATCCTACTGCCGGGCAAATTATGCCCCAAAATGCCTATCTGTCGAGTGTGAAAGCTGCATCAAGAACCCATTGCCACACACGTCACGTACAGTCAGACGAATTCTCTACGCCCGCTATTATTCCATTACTATGCGTAAACGGTAGGCCGTACGAAGGGTCTGAGAGATGGATTTTTTTGTCGCTAGTCGGAAAAGCAATAAAATCAATTGTGACAAGGTCTTGAAGATGACGACTTGAGATAGGTATGTGGAACTGAATATAAACTAAGAGACAAACTAAGACTAAAATGAGCGACCCTTACAGTATAGGTGGTCATACGACGTACTATAATGATGTGTAGCATTTGACATCTCATTTTTTGGAAGGATTCTATTTACTTCATTTTTGGGTTTCACGAAATCAAAAATAATGACATATTCGTAAAACCAAACAGATATATTGAAAAAATTCCAGTTCACACTAGGATATTTAAAATTACAAGAATAATTTTAACAATTAAGTAGCTACATTTAAATGATCTTGATGCGTGATCTCAACCAATAAACCTATGTAGCTGGTAACAAAGATCGCATCATACATCTTTATCATTACATCGCTGCTCTAAAAGGCGAGATACGTGTGTGAATGCACATTAACCTTTAAACATTAACTTCATGTCTGAATCATTGTTGTTCTGGTATATTACTCTGGTATATCCTACTTGTGACACTTTTGTGTTACATTTCGACTCCTTTAAACAAGACAGAAGTGTCATACATGTGTGGTGTTTATATTTATTGTTTAGCACGTTGCAGGTCATGATCATTCATCATCTGAATAGTAATTAATGACGGCGATATTCAAAGCAAATCGTACATTTAGCGGTCAACTAATAGACCGTGTCATATTCATTTCATGGTCGAATGGTACTCATAAACTGACTGCTGTTATAAACATCATAGGTTAGATACATTATGTTCGAGGAGCACAGTATTTCATGTTTTAAAAACCTTTTTGATGTGTAAAATTTTTTTCGATCGCTTTCTGTCAATTTGTGGAAGTAATTTCGTGAAATGGGACAGAAGTGTGTATAATGAAATTGGCCGTCAGATGGTACCGACTTAGAATTAAAAACCGAAATAGAATCATTCCAAATTTACCGACCTCAGAAATATGAATAAAATAGAATCATTCCAAATTAAAATGTTACTTATTACCATTGAGTTACTATGTTTACACTGGAGGACGCATTGCGAACGATAACTTTCCGCACAGGCTTGTTGCTCGAAGCAACAAATGGTCTCAGTCACTCCGTTAGGGATGCTATATCGTTCATAAAAACATCGATATTAGAATATCGATATATCGTTCATTAAAATATCGATATTAAAAATATCGATAATTATGAACGATATATCGATATTTATGAACGATATTTAAATGTTTTGCAAGATCTTTTAGCTATAATAATAATGAACTGCAAAATTGTGAAATCCTTCATAAAATCGTTTGTGTATTCTTGTAATTGGGTTGCTGAGTGTTAACCTACTTTCTTATTTACTTTTATCTAACTTATAATTGTTTTTATTCTTATTGTGCTAGCTTTAGATCGACCTACCTTAATAGATTATACAATAGCTTATGATCTTTCTAAGTGAACTGTAAAGTTCATTATGAGTAATAAATTTCTTTAAACCGCAGACAGTGAAATGGAGTATAATTAATTAATTAGTATTGAAATAATAGGTACTTACATTCGAAATACACAGTCAAGATAACTATCACAGTTAAACATACTTAACTTTACTTATTATTCGTTTAAGACTATTATGTGGTCATTGGTCAACGATAAACTTAACACTATACAACTATATATTTAACTTAACAGAATACTTGAGCATTTTATTTATTATTTATTAGTGTATTTTGTATAATATCGTAAGTATTATGTTAATAAAATAAGCTTTATACTATTTTCTAGCACTACCACATCTCCATAATACGCAGAGGTTAGCTGGAAGAGAATGCTAACTAGCATTAAGTTCGCCTATGTACTTGTTTTTTTTTACTTTGTGCAATAAAGCATTTTCTATCTATCTATCTATCTATAAACAACAAACCAATCAATGGCCGTCGGCGAGCGAAGAAACTGCTTTGTTTTGCGCGCGTTTGCAGTGCAGAGCGAACGAGACGCTAAATAGAAAAAAAACTACGTTTATGACTGAGATAAGTTAGATGAGACGGAATTTGGAAGTTGGCGCTATGATAAAATATCGTTCATAAAATATCGCCCATGAAGAACGATATATCGTCGATATTTTGGGTTTTAATATCGATTTAAAATATCGATATTTATGAACGATATATCGATATTTGAAAATATATATCGTTTGCATCCCTACACTCCGTACGATCGGTGCGAGGCGAACGTATCGCGCAGATAACTTAAATGGTGTGTATATGTCGCGATGTCCCTTGAAATCGTGCAAAAACCACTCAGACGAACACAAAAAAGAAATTGGCGTCATATATCATCGATAAGTAAACAAAACATTGACTTAAACTATGATTTACCTATTTGCTAATTAACTTTTGACGCTGGACTATCGTTCGCCATTTTATAGGAAAATCAAAGATTATGAAACACAGAAGGGTCATATTACCTACCTACTAGTAATTACACTACACTACACACACATACCTACCTACATTAAAGTATGTACCTATTAGTAATTTTATTTGTTTTTATGTACCTACCTAAACTACCTGCCTACCTACATTAAAGTACCTACTAGTAATTTTGTTGGTTTTAGAGTACATAAACTACCTACGTGTAATATACATAGTAGGTACCTACTAGTAATTAAATTGGATAGTAGTATACCTACACTTTCTACCTACCTATAATATAGTAGTAGGTACTACTTGTAATTTTATTGGTTTTTAGTGTACCTACAATACCTAATTACCAACAATAATAGTTAATCGTTTAGATAAATCCTATAGGCATAAATCCGCAGGCTAAAAGTAACTAGTGTCCTATCTGTTCAGTGTCGCGACTCGCGTCGCTATTCTTTGGCGAATCGCCGCAGCAGTCCCGCTCCCCGCGCGGCCCGCTGATACCGGCCGAGCGCACAGAATTTCTTCGCCACAGTTTCTCTAGTGTTTACACATGTAACTCAATGCTTATTACCAAGGTGAGATGTCAGATGTTATACGTCATATACGACTACTGTAAGGCTCGATTTTTTTGCATATCCTTCATTATAATCTTTATACTAATTTATAGGTATATTAAAAAACATTGTCTGGTAACTTGTGCATTCATAACTTACGTCATTATCCGAACCTGTTTAGTTGATACATGCTTAAAAATAAAATAAATCTCAAGTAGAATATTCATAAAGAAGCTCAACCTACAGATGACTCTATCACCGGCTGGCTATTATCCATTTTGCCCATTACCATAAAACTTTGGAAGCACAATATTTGGAAAGTTCTTTCGATATTATATTGCCGCACTAAATGTCCATATTCAGCAGTATTTTAATATGTATATTTACTAAACTACTCAAATAAATATCGTAAATCAATAACTGTCGATAACGTTTACGAGACCGCTCCCGTTTTGTAGCAAATATTTGGGTCAGTAAGTGGTAAATAGTGATTAATAGCAACACTGGCTAAACAGGTGGTTTCATACTGGCAACACTAGATGGCTCTCTAATTAGGTAGGTAAGGTTCCCGGGGGTGTTTGCACACGGAAATGAATCGCAAATAGCACGTCAATATAAAATTTATGAGTTACCGGGGTGCGATGGTGTGCGTGTATTAACTCTAGAATACGAGTTACATCTTTATTTTGATATTTTTAACATAAATTACTATGCTATCCTGAATGTCTTAACAAGTAATTTACGTAATGTCAATTCAACTTTACGTTTCTCAGCTCGTAAACCAGATTAAATACCGAGTTAATTTTGTCTTTTCAATACATTGAAATGTATATTAGATAGATCATAACTTGTAACACAAAAAGCTTTGAAAGCATTGAATACTTCTTAAACCAGACGATATTATTTGAGCGATATTTTATTGAGAGATATTTTCCTACAAGACATTGACCTGTTTCATTATAGTCAAATGTATGCATAGTCGGAATCTCAAGGCACGTCTGTAAAACGGGGCTCGCCAGGGGACTGTGTTTATTTGACTTCCATCACTCCGAGATTAAAGGCAAGCCCGTTTCGCACTCGAGTGGACTTAGATCGTTTTATTGCTTATGATGACGAAGCGTTTGATTATGTTTTCTGAATAAGAATTATGTTTTTCAAAAAGTATCTTATATGCACCGAAGTATTAATATATAGAATCACAATACTTTGAAAATGGGTTAGATAAATATTTTATGTTAAAACTACTAGGCTTTTTCATTGTTAATAAAACTACATCGTAAAAAGTAGCAAGCTTTATTTGAAAATAGAGATATTTCATTTTTATTGACAGGGTGTCTGAAAATTTTCTGTCCTGTATTCCGCATCCATTTTGGTTTGATACTTGTAATCCAATACATCCGCCTTGGTGTTCTATAGGAACACCATTATTCATCTATGATTATAATTTAATCGTATAAATTATGATGAGTAACTAGTACGAAAATGATATTGTCATTAGATAATCTGATAAACGCGTTATTAATTTTAAATACACAACACATTTTAAATACATGTATAAGACCTACGTAGTATTTCGTTCTCAAATAATTGAGCACTTATATTGAACTGTACTTCAGTTCAAAAGTGACGTTTGTAATGAATTTATTAATGCCTCTAACCAGTCACAATTGAGTTGTTTAGATAAGGATCAAAATATCTGGTCACTATAAATTACGGTTAGTTTGACAATGCGTTTATATGTAGGACTGCTTCATCATCAGTTGCATTGAAAGGTCAACTGGCATTTAACAAATTGTAAAGTTGTCGAAATAAATCAAAAAGATACGAAGAATATTTAGAAAAAAGCTGAATAGGCTAATGATCGAACTATAATTTTGGCTGTCTTGAAACTTTTATGGATAAATTGTTTTTACGAATCGTAGGTAATTAAAAATAATATTAGAATCGTTAAATATCAAAATCAAGATGAGGTATGTACAGTCGGCTCTGAAATTATCTAAACACCCAGATTACGCCGGTGTTTTCCTGTGATTAAACCACTCACACAGACACATCATTTGTGTGTGTGAGTAAACTAACTATGTGATTTAACCACTTAAGATATACCCATAATATAAACCACCATTAGTTTAATCACAGATGAACACCGGCGAAAACTGGGTCTGAAGACAATTACCGAGCCGACCCTTCATACCTAATTTTTTTAACTTGTCTACGCGTTGTCGTTCTAATATATTTTTTGGTCGTAATTCAAATAGATCATTAATATTCTCGTCTGCGTGTCGTCTATGATTTTTTTTCTCGTTGGTCGTTGCCAGATTCGTCTCGCCTCTTCCCGCGTGTGGTATCAGCCGTGGTGACTCACATTATCGCCGACGATAGACATGTCGCCCCCTAGTTTAGGGGAGTGAATGGAAAGTGGCACAAGCTATGAACTTGTTGTTACTTTATTTTAAAAAAGAACGACTTGGATTGCATGAAATAACAACCACATTTCTCGATATGTGTCACTGTTGTACAATACTTCATTACATACCACGATCTTCGCGGGGGCGTTAAAAAGTTGGAGAATATCTTGAATGAAAACTCATCTAGTGAAAACGCGGAGGGCGTGAAAAAGTTTGAGAATATCTTGAATATATTTATTTAGTGGATGGAAACTAACGATGATAAAAAAAATAAGATAATTAACCTACGATTAAAAAAATAGGTTCATACATTTTATAAATTTGTGATAAAAAAATATAAGAGAGAGCGCAACAGTACACCGCTTATGACTTGAACTATCGCATTTAATTTGGACAACACTCAAGCGCAAGTTATTATGTCATTGGGATAAGGTTCAAATTGCGTTAACATTATCGATGTAAATGAAGGCTGTTCCTGTTCATCCCTCGTCAATAGCACAAAGCACGTCCGGATGAAGCTTAATATTTGGGATTTCAATAGGATTACTATTGATTTAGTTATAATAATGTTTGGTTATTGTATTATGTAAGAGAAATGGATCAATATTGCTCAAAATATTTTTAATTACATAGGTAGGCGATGAAGGGCTCAAGCAAAATACCTATAAGTCATCAATGGCAAAGCCCTAATGCCTAGATCACACGTAGGTACCGAGTACTCGGCCGAGACAGTGCTCTCGGCCGAATACTCGGTACGTATAAACATAGCGCCGAGTGCTCGTCTGCGCGAGTGATGCTAGCTTTCACTGTCTCGGCCGAGAAACATTTTACTGTCTCGGTCGAGTACCTACTCGTTACATGTGATCTAGGCATAAAAGTTGCTGTCTAAACTCTTCTACAATCAGCTTGTAAAAAAGCCGTACCTATGTCATCGACGCTTAATACACTCAGTTCTCTAAGTACGTCCTGAATGCCCTTGAAGCTAACTATAAAGCTCTGTAGATCCTTGTAGGGATGTTGTAGGGTAGGCAGGGTCGCAAGGGGTGGGGCAAATAAGTTTAAACAAGCGTCTAGCCCCGGGCTTTATTGCATTACTGACGGGCCGGGGAGCCATTGCATTACAGAAATCGATGGTTCTGATGATGAAAGAGATATTGGAAAAGAAAATGTTTAGACCAAAGTGTTGACACGAAAGAATCGGATGAACTTTCCTAGATATATCCAGAAGATAAATCCATAATGAAAATTGGCTGTGTTTCCTATACTGAGGCTTCCATACTTATATGTACGTTACTTACCTACATGTTGATTTTTTATAATCTTTATACATTTCACACATCGCACTCTAGACCCAAACTAAGCAAACTTGTACTATGGGAACCGGATATCTGTTTTTTTTAAAAACATAGGATACATAGAAAACACTCAGGACAAAAACCGATGTTCATCGCACAAAATTGTTTGTCTTAGAGCGGGATTGAACCCGCGACACTCAGCCGAAGCGGCGCGTAGCAGTCTTTGCCATTCGACTCGTGTCGTTTGTGTGATTTTTCTTGAGTTAGAAATATCTGACTTTGCTTTGAGGAAAAAATTGGTTACCTAACTATTATTTCACTTCTTACTTCTAAAATAAATAAGGAGCGTTTATTTTCGCGTTATTTGCTTATTGTGGTAAGCCGCGTACTTATCAACTAGCGTTAGTCACAATACAAAGAAAATTATAATTAAACTTGGTCCATATCTTTCTCAGTGCAAAGTGCGAATGGCCACATTAAGATGATTCATAGTGTGGGTGGCTGAGTGCTGACTGTTATCGAGTAGAAGCCTCAGATATTCTGTTCGAGACAGGTGGTTTAGACGAGATGGTTATATGCCTACGAAGGGACTAGGGGTTTGCAATGAATCATTATAGAGAAACTATTGCAAATGTAGAAATGATCTTTGTCCCGAACGCGGGGAATGAATGAAACTTTATTTATGTAATACGGTACATTGTGGTCTTACTTTAAATTAGAATCACTGCACATACAATAGGTTGGTAGTACTATGTGACATATGCCTAAATGTAAATGGACTCCCTTTTCCGCACTTGGACTTTTGTTCTCTGTGCGTCAGATATCCTCAAACTTTTGAAAATATAATCAATTTAACAAATTCTAACTACTCTTAAGATCTACATATATCTGCGTTCGCTTTACATGTAGTCGGTTATGGTAACGGCTAAATAATGTAGGCATATTTGTTATAAAACTTCACACACTATAGGTTTTTGGCGCTTGGCGTATGTAGGTACTCGTTACTTGTTTTAGTCATTTTTTCGTAGGTGATTGATAACATTTATTTTGCACTCAATAATTTGTTATGTACAAGGCCCATCTGTCCTTCGTAGTTGCAATTTATTTGAGAATCTTATATGTTCACCTGTGAATAACGTAGTGAGTTACTTTATTACTAAGTATTCCTAAACTAAGACATATAATATGCTGGTCCAACAAACCATAGAAAGATAGATATAAATTCTTTATTGTATGTCTTTAAGTACACCAAAAACTTGTGATTAAGTCTAGGTATCTGATGTCTTTCATCAATTTCTTCTTTCGTATTTTTTTTTCAAATTTCAAAATAGGCTTTCTTTTGCCCTCGTATGAAGGAAAGTGACGTATTTTCTAACATTTTCGTGTTGTTTCAGACATGGACGGCATCTGCTTGAACAAGGGATGCTGCGGCGCGGGGGCTCGCTCGCGGCTCTCCGGACAAGTGCGGACGCAGCTCGAGGGAGCGCTGCGTAGCGAGCTGTCCAAGCTCAGCGACATGCTGGCGAACCGAGCCACGCGGTTTGACGGTGAGTAGATAGCCTTAACTAAGCGTTCAAAGGGGTGACTATGTCTGGATTGTCAGGTCCGATGGGTTACATCATAGTGCCGCACTCTACCGCCAAACAGTAATGTGTAAACATTTCAGTGTTTCGGTTTGAAGGTAGCTATTCTAATAAATAAGTAATGGCCGATGTCAATCAAAATGTTACTTGTGTAGCATTGTTCTGGTAATGATACAGATTTTTATTTAAATATTTTTTAAGTAAGTATTACAAAGGGCTTTTATTCGGATGGACTTTTTATGCAGTCGATCAAAGATGGCCGTTACTGCGTCACCGGACTCTACATTACAAAGGGCTCTACCATTATTTTTAGTGTTGACAATGACGGTAATACCTATTTAAAGGTGGCAGGATTTTGATACTTGAAAACATCATTCCAAATGCCTATTATCATTATTACCAACCATAATATTAATGAAATTCTTTAATTTTTGTTTTCGATTGAGAAACGTTGGTAGACAAATGGGAGGATCAAATGTTCAACTCGTCTCATGGCTGATTTTATATTTCGTAACAGTACTTTGTACTTTGCCTCGAAGATCTCCAACAGACGCTGTGGTCAGAGATATTAATAGTCTGCAGTCGTGGGTTATCAGCTCCCCTACTATAAGTGCTATTCCAATTACTAAGCTTTCAAAACTGACCATCAAAATGTTTTAACACGAGCGCTAAAACGTCACCGACCTTTGTACAATCAGTTGCACAGACATGTATACACTCCCAAGCTTTTACATTTATATTATTCTTTTAATTTTGCAAAAACATTCTTCTTTTGACAAGAATTCTGATAAGTAAGCAGACTACATTAATTCGAAAATGCTTAAGTGCATTTTTATTTGCAAAATTAAGAGTAATATAAATGTAAGCTTGAGAATGTTAACATGTCTGTGCAGCTGACTGTACATAATTTAAAAGGCTATATAGCACTATTCTAGCTATAACACGTCATTCATCACTTGTTTACATAAAAAAAACTTATTTTGGAACAAAAATACGGTCTAAATTTCTACGAAATTCGTAGCGTAGAACTACCAACTCACCTACTATGCACTTAGATCGTCTACATCTCGTAGGCTACGGACCCTACGTAGCCAAACATTCATCATTCTTGTAGACCGTGTGTGTCTATGATCTACATACCGTAGGTGTACTATATCAAAATAAATTGTAGGTAATCTCGAGTACTTTCATTGATGTTAAAAATGGAGTTTAATTCTATTTACAATTCGATTCGCAGATTTGTATAAATTGGCTGTGTGGGTTATCCCACACCCACACAATACTAAAGCCATAGTAACCTCATCTCAAAGCTTTACAATTTTACAGTTCTGATCGAACCCGACCTCGGCTCTGGCTATTCGTAAAATCACTCTCAATTTTACATCTTAATCGTTTGCGTTAGAGTTTAAAATCGCGTGTGGTAAAGTCTCGAATCTTATTGTAGATTCGATTAATCACCTATTGTAGGGGCTGTGTTTAGTCTTGCTCGTTGTTATTGCGATAAAGGGGCACTTGCGGTTGTAGCATCGCGAACGCTTTGCAGAGAAATTGATGAGAGCTGTGATGTAAACAATTAACTGTGATGAGGAATAGGTACAGGCTATGAACCATTGGTGACACTGATTAATAGTACAGGCCTAGCTTCGACTTTTAAAAAGACAGGTTTTAGATATAGTTTCACCTATCTAGCTCTTTCTGTAGGTTCATCCTCAAATAAGATAAATTTTGAATACATGTCCAAATGTCAAGGTGCTAATTGATCTCCTAAATGAATCCTTCAAGTATTCTAGAAGAGTTCAAAGCAGTATACGTACAAATAAAGATGTGATGTTAAATTTTAATACAAAGTTGTTAACTGATGACTGACTGTTAATGTGATGTTAACAATTAACTTTGTTGAGGACTAGGTTTAGGCTATGAATTATTCTCATGGTCACACTCACTAATATTACAGGCCTGATTTCGACTTGATAAAGACAGGTTTTAGACATAGTTTTACCTAGCTAGCTCTATAGGTTCATCCTCAAATAAGATAAATTTTGAATACATGTCAAGGTGCTAATTGATCTCCTAAATGAATCCTTCAAGTATTCTAGAAGAGTTCAGAGCAGTATACGTACGAATAAAGATGTAATGTAAAATTTTAATACAAAGTTGTTAACTGATGGACTGTTAATGTGATGTTAACAATTACCTTTGTTGAGGACTAGGTTTAGGCTATGAATTATTCTCATGGTCACACTGACTAATAGTACAGGCCTGATTTCGACTTGATAAAGACAGGTTTTAGACATAGTTTTACCTAGCTAGCTCTATAGGTAAATCCTCAAATAAGATAAATTTTGAATAGGTCCATAAATGTCAAGGTGCTAGAAATCTCCAAAATGAATTGTCAAGTATTTTAGTAGAGATCAGAGCAGTACATACGAATAAAGATGTGATGTTAAATTTTAATACAAAGCTGTTAACTGATGACTGACTGTTAATGTGATGTTAGAAAATTGACTTTGTTGAGGACTAGGTTTAGACTATGAATTATTCTCATGGTGACACTGACTTATAGTGGAGGCATGGTTTCGACTTGATAAAGACAGGTTTAAGACATAGTTTTACCTATCTAGCTCTGTAAGCAGATCCTTAAATAAGAATTTTGAATAGGTCCCTAAATGTCAAGGTGCTAGAAATTTCCAAAATAAATCGTCAAGACGTATTCTTACATACTATGTATACTATGTTCTGGCGAATAAAAATCTTGAATCTTGAATCTTGAATCTTATAGAGTTCAGATCAGTAGGTAGGTACGTATGAATAAAGAAGTAAAGTAAAATTTTAATACAAAGCTTTTTTTGTAGTCGGTAATATAGGTATAAAATCTTCTTATTTTACATATGAAAGCAAATAGGTATACAGGAAGAAGTATATATTCCCAGAGCGGCTTGCAAGCTACTCGTAGCTTATCTCAGACACCAGCCAGATAAAATAGAAGTGAGTTTCCCAATTAAAAGCATTTTAGTGTACGTCTATTTGCATTAGGGTAAGTTTAACTAGTTCTTGGCAAGGGCAGTAGGATAAGGTCCTTCAGGACCCAAGGCAATTAAAGTTGGCTCTGTAATCCCGAGGACTTAAACTTGACTGAGTTATACGACTCGCGTCTAAACAAGACAACTTACTTAGAAATGGGTGATACTTCCTTTGTTCTAGTATATCCAGTGGCCCAGTTGTGGTCTTGAAAGAATATAACAACATACGCCGCATTTTTTTTAATTTTTAGAAAAAAAATAAGCATAATCAGTTGCCGCTACTGAACACAAATCTGGCAAAAAAAACTTGAAAAAAAATAAGTCGATTTTTTTTTAAATTAAAATGATCAAATTTGGAAAATTGATCGATTTTGGCGGTTTCCTATGGTCTTGCGTCAATCGGTGCCCATCATTAATAATAATTTAAGTTTCATTCATAGTTTGGTAAACTCGGGCACCTAGCTCGAGCCAGCTCGCAAAAGCTCGGCTCGGGCGCCGCACTCGGCCCGCTGTCACTCTGTCATTTTGTACTAATCCAAAATTCTAACTGCACAGTGTCCACAGTTACAACGTTGTAACCCTTCTGCATTGCTCATTGAAGTTTTTTTAGTAATTAAAAATTGGTGGTGTATTTAAATATCCTAACTGACAGACAACGCACAGACCAAACCACTGGGTGTATAAGTAGAATAAGGTTCTTCAAATACTAAGACAAACTTACCTCTATTCTACCCTAGGTAATAAACTTTAGGTAGAGTATTCAGTATTCAGTATTTATTTGCAATATTGGGCAGGTTACATTTTAGGTCTTAGTAGGTCAAATAAATAAAGTACAGCTACACAATATTACCCGGATAGGGTGTTGCAAATGATAGAGACGGGCCGATATTTTTAACTATATTGTTAAGTCACTAAATGAATCGTTTATAAAATCTTGCAACTCGTAATAGCATTTTTTTAAAAGCATTTCTTTCAAATTAATTTAAAAAATGTGATCATTTTCTTGGATTTTTATTTTATCTGGAAGTTTATTGTAAATTTTTACCGCCATTGCATTTGGACCCGAACCGTATATTTTAAGTTTAGATGTAGGTATGACCAAGTTATATTTGTATCTGCTTTGATAGCAAGTATTGATATTGATTTGATAGCAAGGATTGAGTAGAAGTAGGTTTGCCATAAGAGATACAGTTGAGCTATGTACCTTTCACAATGCAAAGTAATATATGCGTATGTCAGACATGCCTATTTCGGTATTGTATTTGCATCACACATGGAATGTTGCTTACCTTATAGGTATTTTATAGTCTTCGTTCCAAGAGTAGTGTGCCTATACAGGGCAGTCTAAATACACTTGTATTTTGTTATAACTGGTGCCAGCTGCTGGCTCATTAAAAATCTCTTAATCAATATCTATATAAGACCTGTTCCTGACTAACTGACATACATAAAACGCACAGGCCAAACCACTAAATTTAGAGACTTCAAATTTCGAGGGTATGCTCTTGAGTAAATGTTAGGGCGTATCTAAGAAAGGAATTTTGTTAATTCGCAACGATAAAACAAAGTAGCAGGCGTTAAATAGTACGAAAATAATTGGTTCTGTCCATCCCCCTAGATTACTGACGGGGGAACAGATGGAACTTTTATTAATTCTCGATGTTGATGATGAGGGAACAGATAGAACTTTTTTGTCCCATCTGTCCCCCTAGGTGGACAGAGCGTATTCATAGCCTAAATTGTTACATAATGTCCTTTCTACTTGGAAAATATATAAATAAGAACCTAGCTAACTTGAACAATTCTTATTGTTTTAGTAGTGAGATTACTTTAAAAAAAAAAAGTTATTTGGTTATTAAAAAAATGTAAGGAAAATTGTTTACAAATGAACTCTGCTGCATCCCCTAAACCCTAGTCTTATTTTGAACAGTCTCTACCTATACCTTTTACTGCAACTAGGAGGCTCAGTTTCAGAATACACACCGTTCAATATGACTGATGTGAACCTGCCTCTGCCTGGTTCCCTGGTATTGACTGTAAAAGTAAGTGCCGATAATAACAGCTTTCCAAGACAACTTTCATGCGTTTCAAAAGAGTTCCTACTTACAAGTTTACGATTGAAAGACACTCAGAGCTTGTAGCAACTACAAATTATCAATATTAAACTCCGTGGGAGCGCCAGTTGTTTTATCTTGTAGTCCGAGAGGACGGAACGTTTTCTACATAACTACAAACTGGGACTGTAGAAATAAATTTTAGTTCATGTCAGTTAAACTGCATGCTACCTTTCAAGATTTGAAAAATAATTTAAATACAACATCTAATCTAATCTAAGTAATAGCTAATCTACAGAAGAATTTTTAATTTATTTTCGTGCGCTTAAGCTATTTGGCTCTCTGTTGTGTTGAAGTTTTTAAGCTACTTACCCGAAAGCCCCCGATTTCCATAAAAAAGCTACGAATAGCTTATGCTATTCGCCATAAATACAACATCAAATGTGATAGCTAATCTACAGAAAGATTTTTACTTCCTTTTCGTCCGCTTAAGCTAGGTAAGTTTTTAAGCTACTTACCCTAAAGCCTCCGATTTCCATAAAAATACTACGAAAAGTTTAGAGACACATAGCTTGAGTATCTTACCATACATAACACAATGCTGCCTAGATAAGACTAGATTACAGTGTAAGATTTTTTTTTTAATCCTTTCACCACCCTGGTTAAAAATAACTATTGACATGATAAGAAGAAGAAGTGCAACATTGATGGCTCTTAGACTAGTTCTACAATAAAGACTGTACAGTGGAAAGTATCAATATTGACTGTCAGAACACATCGATAGCCCATAGCACCGCAGTCAGCACCAAACATGCCGGCAGTAATTAGCTGCTGCATCACTGTGACGAAATGGACACGATCTTCGGATGTTCTAATTTGTTACTTGAAAGTATGGTATCCTAAAGTATCGGTAGTGGCCTGAAGTAAGAATTGGAGTTTTGGCGGGAACATGAAAAATGGCGCATTGGCGGCATTAAATTGGCAAAACTTGTATAACTTTGAGTGTTTAAGTGTAAAAACGGTGGTTTTATATCCATTAAGTGCTCGTGAACGTGTATGAGTATTGGTGAATAGTGTAATGCTGTAAAACGTGACTTTTCGTGTTGTCTTCAAAACTCCATAGAAGCCTCTAGTAAAGTCGCAACCACCACTACTTTACAGGGGCATGACTTGACTTATCGACTCTGACATAAGACCAAATAATATCTCCAATTACTTGACACTGGCTATATACCTTTGATGTGAAGCCAAAACCGAAGAACTTAGGTTCTTCGAAAGAAAAAATAAAAAAATAAAATAAGAATTCAATAATCACGGTTCTACAAAAACATACTACAACCGATTTCAAAAACAACAACAGTTTTCGACATTAAAAAATATTCTATTCTATTTAATTGGACTGTTTTTGTGACCGTAAACATCGCTGAATAGGCACAGCGAAACAAAACACGCAATTTCATTTACTTGTCATTATTTGTGTTTTTCGTAATTTTTCAGTTATTTTGATTTCAAAACCAAAGTACTGAACCGATTTACCAATCTGGAAGTATATCCGTTGAAATAAAAATTAATTAAATCGGTTAATAAACAACAAAGTTCTGGGGTAACAAACATTAAAAACGAAATTTAAAATGTTTAAAATCAATTAGTTTTCACCAATGGAATGGAAAAACTTGTACCTAGCAGTCGGACGAGGGTAGTGGAAGTGTGTAACAAAGACTGAAAAGGTTCGAAAATACCTGTTTCTTGTTGCCAGATAGTTGGAAATGTGTGGAATATACATGGACAAATTGTCAGTAGCGGCTCTGTAAAAGTAAAACTTAGTGGTCACTAGTATTGTTGAATATAGGACTTACTTTAGCAAAAGAAGGAACTTGGAACTAACCCAAAGAACTGACCATAGGAGAAGTGAACATTCCTGACCGTTCTGATAGAGTCAATCCTTGCTCTACATAATCCTACGATTACCGAGTACTAGCAGGTAGGTTATGAACTCACTATTGGCTGAACTACATTGTATAATCGGCTGAACTAAATCTTTACGAGATCCATCTTCTAGACTTGCCCCAATTTCTTTGAAGTTGTGATGAATAACAGAACCGAATCGCCGGCTTGCCTTTTATTGTTTACGAAACGATGTACCAGAGCATAATTTAGTATGCATTCTTTGTTTCTTACATTTTCATTTTCGAGTTTTACCTAATAAACTTTGATTCAGTTTTAAATTAATTTTAGTTGTTACTCTCGCTGTTTTCTTAGAAAAAAAACTTACACCTATTCACACTAAATCGTTTTAAATTTTAATTTGTCCTCTTTCAACCAGCTTGGCGGTTTCGCAAACTTCTGGTAATGGCCAAAAATAATCAATTTCATCATCATTTCAACAATGAACGATTACTACGTTGTACCTACCTGTGTACAACGTGTGATTTAAATGTCTTATCTTAAAGTATTTTCGCCATATCTGTGTTCAGTAACGGCAACTGATTATGCGTATTTTTCTGGCAATTAAAAACTGTGGTCTATTGGTACCATATGAATCTGAAATGTTCAATTAATTCAAGCTGGTTTTTCCTTGTGCAGAATGTCCAACATTAACTGTCTTATGATGGTGTAAGTAAAGCATAGCGACGTGCTTGGCCGGTGTCCATGTTTGGAAGCGGTCGCGGTCCCGTTGCAGCAATTACAGGCGCCGCCAGGAAATTCTCCAGTGAAAATATCTGTAGTGAGTGAGTGTAGAGACACAGAAAAGCGGCTTATTGGGCCTTCGAGGAAAAATTACACCCGATTGAAAGCATTGGTTCACTGGGAAAATGAACTTACTGCTCGACCAATTAGTGGACGTCAATTTAGTTGCGAGTATGAGGAAAAATCCATTGGATTCTTTGGTGATCATCCTGGCTTCGTCTTCCGAGATTAATGATTCACTATTTTTATTTGCGTCATAGTGGACTTCACACGATATTTTTTTTTTGTATGAGTGCTTATAAAGGCTGTAAGAAGTCCTAAAAAACTGTGTAATTAAATTTTTTATACGACCAAAAATTAATAATTAAAAAAAAAATGCTACGTATAATTTGGGCCAAATGTGAAAATTATGTGTTTCTATGCCAATTTTGCAAACTTATCGTATTTTGTAAAACTTTGTTGATGAGCAGCGTTAGGTTATCGGTTGTTTTTTCACTCTAAACTAAAAACTGATTGACACAAATATTAAATATTATTATTAACTAAAGAGCTGATACGAATGATGCGCTGACGCAAGTGGATTGTGGACCGGCATATCGTGACAGTGATTTATTAAAATTTAATGCCTGCGTTGACAGCCGCGTAAACACGAGCCGGCAAATACTTAATTACATACAAAGGCGCATATGAAAGTAAACTCATAATTACATATGGACTACGTACATAAACGAATAACGAACGAGTCGTGTGTTCAAGGAGAATCATGCAAACAGGCAGGCAAACATACCCTTGAAATTTCAAGTCTCTACGTCCAGTGGTTTAGCCTGTGCGTTGTCTATCAGTAAGTCAGTCAGTCAGGACTTAGCCTTTTAGAGATATAGGTTTTTTGGTGCCCGTTCACTTCCTACTACTGTACTGACTACAATCAATACTGCCTCTCGATATGTACAGTCAGCTGCACAGATAATATACACTTCCAAGCTTTTACATTTTTATTATACTTACTCTTAATTTTGCAAAGACATTCTTCTTCTGACAAGTAAGATGACTACATTAATTTGAAAATGCTTGCGTGAACTTTTCTTTGCAAAATTAAGAGTAATTATAGAGTGTATACATGTCTGTGCAGCTGACTTTACATATTGAGAGGCAGGGTTGAATGTATGAATGAATTAATGAATGAATCTTTATTTGCGTAATACAGGTACATTGTGGTCTTACTTTAAATTAGAATCACTGCATCAACTTTTGTCGTGCAAATACTTAAAATTAGAGCTAAATAATTGTTAATAATTCTTACATAAATTGCTAATAAAAATAATTCATTAATAGTATTCTTACATCAAAATTCGTCAAAAAAAACATTAAAATTCGTAAACATGTAGCCAGTACAGTAGTAGGAACCAAAAAACCAAAATTTCTAATAATACCTATATCTTGGGGGTATATACATGTACATAAAGAATTAATCTCTTTGTTATTCGATTTAGGACTCCCGCGATACAGGCTTGCTATTGCGGAGTCCATTGTGAAGTCTGTGTTTTTGGAAAATATATTGATTGATTGAAATGTCTGTGCAGCTGAGTGTACCTTTTGTCGGCTGACCTCGATAGGTTTACGGATAAAGTGCTGTCGAAAATCATCCGTGAAGCCTTCAGTGAAATCGATGGTAAAAGTAGCCAATTACAGCCCGTCCTTATGCATTGCATATCGAGTGGTTGGGCCCGATTTGGAGTCGACCTCTTCTTTGAAGGGATAAAATTTTATTTTTATGTTACTCTGACCAGCTGTCTTATTGAATTTAATTTGTTGTACGATGCTGTTTATTTTTTTTTAATTCGTTCAGTTTATTGAAATATCCATTTTTCAACAAAGTGCTCGTTCGTTCACATTGAGACATTTTGGTGATCAGTCTCGAACGTCGAAAGTAATTTTCACTAGCAACAGTGCCTTTCAAACCGGAACACAGTAAAGCTTTAAACACATTAACTGCGTAGCTACAGAATATCTGCCACTTTTATTTTAGTTGGAGACTGAAATCTTATGTTTCACCTCGATTATCTGCTATTTATTTATTAGGAATTCGATTTATAACAGTAGAAAGATCATCTCAAGTTATAATTCATGCAGGTAACATTTTCAATCAGTATGATTTAGGAGGCGTAGTAACAGAACACTAGCGCATTTAGCCATATGCAGCTGTTAGCTTGTAAACCGACACTGAAGCCCGAGTTATTTATGGGTGTCAGTTTTTCACACTAAAGAGTTAATAACCTCAGACTACTAATAGTCGGTTTGACAAGGTTGTGACCGTGGTTTCAGAAGGAGCATTTTAGTTAGATTGAGATAAATCTAACTAAACTGCTGAATTGGGCGAGAGATCATTGCTTCTGTTTTCGGTATACGGAAGACTAACAAGATTGCTAGTTTATTATATTAATAACTAGACTTCAAATAATCAAGTTTTTACGAAAACATACTACTTGAATGGGTTAAGAGATGAATTGAGCAATGAGCTATGAAGTGGAGAGAAAAATATCTCGTTATAGTTACTGAAATTCTGTTTGAATTTGTGATATAAAATAATTTAGTAACGATTACAATATAATAGTTATTTTCTCCGTGTACAATAGCTGCTTTAGGTACTGTTTTCGGTATACGGAAGACTTAGGCAGTGTCCTAATAGAACGCGATGACGCGACCATCGCAAGTTCGCGCGGACGTCGATCGCGCGATCACGCGATCAAACGTACTAACGTCAAATAGGCGTCCCAATCAATCGGGACGCCTATTTGACGTTAGTACGTTTGATCGCGTGATCGCGCGACGGTCGCATCGCTTGCTCGCGCGACGATCGCGTGATCGCGTTCTATTAGGACAACGCCTAACAAGATTGCTAGTTTATTAACCGACTTCAAATAGCTTTTAAACCGACACTGAAACCCGAGTGTAGATATAGGTGTGTCAGTTTTTCACAAGTAAAGAGTTAATAACCTCAGACTACTAATAGTCAGTTTGACAAGGTTTTGACCGTGTTTTTGAGAGCAGTTTAGTTAGAATGAGATAAACGGTATGGGTTACGAGATGAATCAGCAATGAGCCGCGAAGTGGACAGATCACAATGGCTGCTTTACTGTTTTCGGTATACGGAAGACTAACAAGATTGCTAGTTTATTAACCGACTTCAAATAATCAAAGTTTTACAAAAACATACTACGACCGACTTCAATTGGACTGTTAAAGTGACTGTAAACACCATTGCAAAGTCACTCGTAAGCAAAATAGGCCTTTCCGTTTACCTTGATGACATATTTTTGTACCAAGCCACTTTGTTCATCATCATCATCATCATCAGCCCACTTTAGTCCACTGCTGGACGTAGGCCTCTCCCATAACGCGCCACTGAGCCCGGTCTTCGGCTCTCCGCATCCACTTTTTACCGGCTGCCTTTCGTAGGTCGTCGCTCCACCTGGCCGGAGGGCGCCCTACACTACGTTTGCCGATAGCCACTTTGTTGTAGAAGAATAAAAGTGTATGTAACTACTTACTACCTACCAACTGGATAAACACCTTTGCTGTTTTTGTATAGTCTTAAATATAAGGAAAGAGAAACTGTAGAATCAGCTTTGATCAATAAAATGTAGAGCAAATAACTTGGTAACATGCGAGTAAAGGTACGGGCAGAACCTTGTAATAGTTTCAGCGCCTCTATCGCTACCAGTGCCTCTACCTTGAGGACATTGGTCCTATATTCCATGAATATGAACTTCTTTCTATTGCCTTTTCTATGAGTAAATATTTTATTAAGGTAGGTACGTCCATAAGATACACACTACGCCTAAGTTTAAAAACCGCAACAAACGCGCGACTATCGCAAATAGATCGCACGGGATATTGCGAATGCGCGACTTTGTAAGTAAAATCCGCCGTGTATTGACTGTTACCATAGATATACTCGTAGATCAAGGGCTGTTACTCTGTTCCCTGCACATTTCGTAAAGCTGCGCGTACATCTGCGCGCAGGCACGTGCGCGTGCGGTGCGGGCGGAAGGCGTGCGGTCGTGCCAGAGATGTCGCTAATGTGGCGCGAGCGGAAGTCAGTGCACACTCTTGTTAGCTATTTCGAGTGCATGTTTCTATGGAGGGAAACTGCTTAGGTACATCCTCTGTGATTACGATTTCTGTGATAGTTTAAATTAATTAATTAGGCATAGGCCTAGTGTAAAAAGTAGAGTAGAGTAATAATCTTTTGTAGTCTACAAATGTAACATTTCGTGGTAATCTAAGAAGCGCGAATCGATGACTTGTAAATTTTCGTTGTTGTATTACCAATAGAATTGCTACTGAGAATGTGTATTTGCTATTATGTTTAAATTGCGGTTAAAATAAAGTAGGTTATTGAATTAGCTGTGCTTACTGTAAGGCCGTAAGCACACAAAGTATTTTAAACGCGCAGACGACCCGCAGATGACTCGCGACATAGACATAGACCGAAAACGCGCGATCCGAAATTTGCGCGTTCTTAATACGCCGTGTGCAAGCATACTTATGTCTACCGATATAAAACACCTGAGTAATCACTTATATTTTACTAATTATTAATAAAATATTAAATTACTAAATATTATTATTAATTATTACTATTTTAGTTTAGCTATGGGATCACAAAAAAAGATTATCATAATCATCAAACTTCCTCATGCCCATTTTATTATCGAGAAAGATAAATGATTCACCTGCACAAGAACATCGTTAAAGCTATGAATATGCATGGCGTGTCCAATAGGCATAACCAACGCGCTATGCGCCACCTTTTAAAAGATAACAAAACAACTTAGTTTTATTCTGCCTGAACGCGAGCCGATAATGAACAAAACCATGCGGAAAACCGCAGTTAAATGAAAATGGGTCGGCAATGTTTCGCTTTTCCACGTTATAAAAGTATATTTATCACGAAATGTTTTAGTCGATAGGTATTTTTTTTTTAATCTTTAAAGCTCGATGACACGAGGCTAGTTAACAGGATATTTCCAAGCTATTCATGAGGTTTTTCATCGATGCGGAATCCTAAAAAGTGTTTCCACCGGAGCGGAACGCGTATTTGCACCTCAGTAATCAATTTATCAAGTGGAACTACATTGTAATGTACCCAAACGGTTAAACGTTTTCCGGTTCCGCACTTTCCCACGCAATTTGTTACACTTCAAACTTTGACAGGCACATTACACGTGATCGCCTATAATAATACTGTATGCAGGCTCTTTCCGATGTTGCGAGATTTTAAAGCCGAACGCGGATCTGCCCGCACAGCCCCGCACCGTGGGAAGAGTGTCGTCCGTGGTAGCGCAGATACGTCAGTTACGTCTGTCGCGGTCATATCTGCGCTGAGTCGGTAGCTTCAATCCAAGATGCTCCGTGCGGTACGAGCTCTTCCGTATAAACACAGTTATCCGAGGTTGTTCTACCGGCTGTAGAATCTCGCACCGTCGGAACGTGGCTTATGAAAGCTAAGTGGATGTATGATGTATGTTACACAATCAAGCTAAAACTAGGGAACGGTCTTCATTTTCGGATCATATTAATCTGAATACTACTACTACAGGTTTCTGGCTTGATTGGCTTTTCACCGCCACATACTTAGCTACTGTAAATGGACCTTATCGTGCCATTTCGAAGAATTCAGCGAAATCATACCCATAATCTTAATCAGATTTGATTAAGGGAGTTTGCATGACGCAATTAACATTTGTTAGATTGATCACGAGCATGTGGCAAGCACATTATAAATCATACGGCCGGCTATTCTCAACTGAAGCACTGGCAGGCATCTAGCAGTTATCAAGTATAGAATCCTAACATAGTAGGTACATTGAAACCACATCAAACGAATAGTTTAGTTTTTAAATCAAAATAACTGAAAAAAATATGTCGTCGAAGTAAACAAAATTGCGTATTTTGCTTCCCTATGACTTTTAGTGGTGTTTACGATCACTAAAACCGTACAATTGAAGTCGGTTGTTGTATGTCTTTGTAAAACCTTGATTATTAAAAAGAAAAATACTTACGTAGCAATTGATTTTCACGGAATCGTAAGCTATACACTTGTGGACGTCTGAATAAATTATATTGATAATTATTATTTTATGTAAATCAAAAAACTGTGTCGTAAGAGTATTCAATACATTATTTATTGCAACAACAATATTCTTCTTGTTTCAGAATTCTTCAGAAAACTCTTAAAGCTATCTCGTGAAGAGTTCCACTCCATGTTCAAACGAACGTACGGAATGATCTACGAACAGCACTCCTATGTCTTCGAACAACTATTTGAGCAGCTTGAAAGGTGAGGACAGACCTTTATCATCATCAACCTAGACGAAATCCTAAAAGCGGTTGTCCCAGACTGTCCTAGAATTGAAAAGGTCTTAAGACTCGGTCAATATGACGGAATGACGAAGAAATCACGCCCACTAAAAGTTTATTGCTCCTACCGGGAAACAGCTAAAGCAGTGTTGCGAAACAAGCTACTCTTTACGCAGATGGTATACGCTTCTTTTCTGACCAAACTCCTAACCAGCAAAATTTCATAGCAAATCTAAGACAGGAATTGCAGTATCTAACTTTAATACCTACGCTTCATGGCACATAATTATTATAGCACTAGTATTTAATTTCTCTGTAAGTGAATTTTGTAATTCTTGAGATATAAAATCTTAAACCGTAACCTATAAGTAGCACTCCACTGCTGGACGTAGGTCTCTCCCAAGGCGCGCCACTGAGCTCGATTTTCGGCTTTTCTCATCCACCTTCTGCCAGCTATAGCGCGCAGATCATCGCTCCATCTGGCCAAAGGTCGTCCTACACTGCTTTTATCGTGGACTATTGAATTACGCCAAAACTATTAATACTTATACATAATTATACATATATAAAGGCTTAGTCCTGACTGACTGATTGACTGACTGACAGACAACGCAAAAACCAAACCACTGAACGTAGAGACTCGAAATTTGGAGAGTATGTTTACTAAGAAGTGTAGGCGCGTACTAAAAAGGTGTGCAGACTTCAAAGCATGTACACGTGCTACTGCACTAATTTTCGAAAATGAGTGGTAACAGGACTAGATAAATATTATTATGTTAAAAATAACAGGCATTTTCATTGCTAATAAAACTACATCGTTAGAAATAACAAACATTATTTGAAAATAGAGATATTTCATTTTTATTGACTGGGTGTCTGAATTTTTTTCTGGCCTATATTCCGCATCCATTCTGGTTTGATACTGACTCTCTTGGTGTTCTATAAGAACGCCGTTATTAATCTATGTGCTACAGTAAACAATCGTTAAGCACTTCAATTTTGTCCACACCTACACACTCATGATAATGAGAGCATCTGTTCCAGGTACTACGCGCGCGGCGACAGTAACTTCAGCACAATGATGGATGGTTTCTTCGCCATCCTGTACGAGAAGATGTTCACGGTACTTAACTCGCAGTACCAATTCGATGAAAAGTGAGTACGCCTTATGATAAGATAATCATTTATAAGTTGCCAGAATTCTGCTCACTTATTATTATCAAGTCCCCTCAAATCTACTAGATCCTGCTTACATTTTATGATGAATGAACAAAAAATCAAAATATTTTGCCTGTTTTTCCAAGTCAAAAAATCTAATATATTCAAGAAAATAACTGATGATATTTATTGTGAGCCTGAATCGCCCCACTGCAGGGCAAAGGCCTCCCTCCCTTCTTCCCTTCTTTTTTACCAGTCTTTCAAGTGGGAATATTATATTGTTAACCAACCATACTGTACCACCCTACGAGCATGGTTGATCCATATTTTTTTACCCTTAGTTTAGTTCGAAAAATCACTATACCAAACATAATTTTTCAGGATCTTGGTTGTCTAAGGAAAATCACTTTTTCAGGAGCGAAAATCACTCTACCTTTACTAAAACCTTACCTTTACGAAAATTATTCTACCAGGACCCTTAAACATGCAATGGAATGAATGTGAACGCGGCGAGCGTAGCGAGCCGCAAAATTTTCAGGGTTTTAATTTACTTGGAAAAATTGCTTTATCAGAGCCCCAAAATAGTTTACTGATTAGGGAAAATCGGTGTTTTATGACCCAAAATTATCTATTAAAAGAAATGTGAATGCGGCGAGTACAGCGAACCGCAAAATTTTCAGAGTTTTAACTTACTAGGGAAAATTGCTTTATCACGACCTCAAACACTTACCTAATAAAATAAAACATAACATCTGATAATTTATTATAACATATTTTTCTCCTCTAATTTAATCCTGAAAACTGCTGTTGTGAGACCCAAATAGGCCTAATAATAGAAATCTGATTGCGGCAAGAAAAGCGAGCCGAAAATTTTATAGGCCTTATTATAAATAAGACTGAGAAAAACACGTCTTTAGGATGATAAAACACGAGTCAACTAGGTAGCCCAAAAATTGGGCCATACATAGACGAAGGCAGCGTTGTAAGTATGAATAATTAAGATAAAAATAATCTACATTGCAAGTTTCACATAAAAATAGACAAAAACTTCATGCTTTTTGTAGAGCAAATTATCGAGCGAATTAAATTTTTTCTTCTTGTAGAACTTGTGCGTTTACTGTATGAAATTCTTTGACTTAAACACTTCGGGGGGGGTTTGAACCCCCAAACCCTCCCCACCCCTGTATACGGCCATGCGGAAATCCCAATGCAATAATAGTGTAGTAATCCATATTGTGAAAACCATACAAGTAACATAATTAATATACAATGTAGCCTTTGCGAATTCATTCAGGGAAATATGAAATGAATCTTCTCAGTTTTACATATTAGGTACATCATATTATACATACATATTTCTACATAATTGGTTATACCTATAGTAAATATTTAAGCGGTCCCATGCATTCTGACTCCTTACGAGGCGTGCAAAATAACATTTAAAACTAAAGTTCTATTTACTGTCTTATTCTCGGAACGTTGCGTTCGATTGTGACTCTACATTCTAGGAAGCTATGAATATTTTGCTCGGTAGTATACTTTTAATAAAATAAAGTAAGTAGGTAAGTCTTTATTTGTACAGTGGATTTAGTTCCTTCCTTGTGTGGGCCAATGAATAGTTAGTTCTAAAATAAAGGTTTTTATCAAGGGAGTTGGAAAGCGTTGGCGGAACGATCTAGACGGATTCGAGAGGGAATCGTGGGAGGCCGCAAAAGACCGCGATAAGTGGAAGGATTGAGGGGAGACCTTTGCTTTGCCCAACAATTTTATGGACGAAATAGCGGCAAAATAAGTGTCCAAGTATCCCAACTGGTGCTGTTTTCCACGTTATTCACGTTTGTAAGACACCTGCCAAAATAAACGTAACTGAGTGCTTATGACGTAATACCTAGGTATTGTTAAACCCTCGACCAACCTGTTGCTAGCAAAACCACCGATAAATACCATAGGTCGACGTTATCGCCACATTTCACGGAGATTAACCTCTTTATCGGGTCGTTTGCGCTTCGAAGTATCTGTTGGCTATTCTGTCGTAGTAACTGGTGCTTATTCTGTTGTTGTGTCATAATACTCATTCTGAAGCCGTAGAAGAGGTTTATCGCAGGTTTTATTGGTGACTTTGTAAACAAATCCCTTTACGAGCGGCGATTGCCTGGTTATGCGAGGTATAGTGTGACAGACAAGACACGAGCTATGCCATAGCGTGAAGAAATATTTGCTTAGTTAGAGACTCTTATTGATGTGTAACATCTTTCCTCTCGCTTTTTGTCATATTCTATTTTGTGAAAATTAAAATTATATAATTTCGTGAAATGCATGGGAAGTTTGTAACAGGAAGTTAGCAGTCAGATGGTACTAACTAACCTCAGAAAAAATAAGTAAATAGAATCCTCACAAATTGAAATGAAACGTCAGATGTTACACATCATAATATCCGACTACTGTAACGCTCGTTTTATAAAGGGCCAGTTATTTTAAATAAAAATGCGGGTCCAAAAATTGAAGCACAGGGGTGTTTAAATTTTTGTCCCTGTGCAACAATGTAGCGTGAAATATTCGATTTTCAAAAAGACTCCAAGACAAGTTACAATTATTAAATTTTCTTTCGCCTCCATCTAAACAGCACGTATGTAAAATTCAACACTCTTTGGTTTGCCGATATTGGCGCGTGTCAGAGAAAACTGTATGTGGCTTTAGAGCTAAAATCTCTTAGGAGGTCCAATAAAGACTGAAACGAGGTGGTAAAATATAAAACAAAATGTAGTTTTCTCATTACTGCTGGGTAACGAGAAAACATAGTACCTTTGGCGACGTTCGCAACAGAAAATGAAGCATTTACTTACTCAATTTGTTGTCAAGGTACAGTTAGCAGTTTCCTACTTTATAATATTTAGAAATGTCTGTATTCATTATTATAAAAAAAAACAATTCGGAATGCAAAAACAGACACTATCTTCATCACTATCAGACCGACCCCGCTAGGTTATAGTAGATTATGCACTAAGGGGATAAAGCAGTGTCTTATGTCGCGGGTGGCATATTGAACCCCGAGCTAAAGAGGGACTCAGTTAACTCCTGAGCGAAGTGAGGGAGTTATGAAGATTCCTGAGTGACGCGAGGGGTTCAAGCTACCCAAGACGAAGACAGGCTTTATCCCAGAGGAGCATACTCTACTTTTCACACCTTCTGCGAGGCAATAAAAAGCCAGGGCTCCAGCAGCGAACACCGTCTTTTGTTTCACAATCTTTGAAGTCGCGCCTTTTTTCTTTTTTTTATGAGTGGCCAGTTCGATTTTAGAACAAACCTTTTTACAATGCCATATCGGGCGTTCTTTTACTTAGAGTTTTCCACGAGTTTCCACACGAATTTGACGTTCCAAATTCAAATCACATTACAACCCTTGGGAGTTTCATACAACATTACCTCCCTTGGTAGGTAATGCTTTGCTTCACCTTGATGATAGCATGATATGTCATTGGACATTGTCGAGCAGGTGGTGTGAAAAATATATTTATGTATCACCTGCTATGACTATGTAACGTTTTTAGACCTAAGATTGTGTCTGATGCAAAACAAATAAATACATTTTTCACACCACCTGCTCGACAATGTTCAATTACATATTGTAATGTGATTTGAATTTGGAACGTCAAATTCGTGTGGAAACTCGTGGAAAGCTTTAAGTAAAAGAACGCCCATATGACATTGTAAAAAAGTTTGTTCGAAAATCGAACGGGCCACTCATAAAAAAAAAGAAAAAAGGCGCGACTTCAAATATTGTGAAACAAAAGACGGTGCATGTTCGCTGCTGGAGCCCGGGCTTTTTATTGCCTCGCAGAAGGTGTGAAAAGTAGAGTATGCTCCTCTGGGATAAAGCCTGTCTTCGTCTTGGGTAGCTTGAACCCCTCGCGTCACTCAGGACTCTACATAACTCCCTCGCTTCGCTCAGGAGTTAACTGAGTCCCTCGTTAGCTCAGGGTTCAATATGCCACCCGCGACATAAGACACTGCTTTATCCCCTTAGTGCATAATCTACTATGAAATCTTCTGTTTTCTTTTTCATGTGAGATTCTCATATAACACATATGTCACAGAGATTCGGTAGATATTTTATTCGAAACTATGCATTTCAGATATTTAAAATGCGTGAATGAGAACATGCGAGACATCCAGCCGTTCGAGGACGTCCCGAACAAGCTGACGATGCAGCTGAAACGCGCCGTGGTCGCCACGAGGACCTTCCACAAGGCGCTGCGAGCCGGCGCCGAGGTCGTCCGGAATATGCTGGACGTGAGTACACTAGTCTAAACCTTATACCAAGCTGCTAAGGTTAAAAGTGATAGTTGCGATGTTTCGAGTTCGTACGCGCGACAACGAGCGTTGTCACGCGTACACGCGCTTCGAATTCGCCCAGTTACTCCGCTTATCTGAAACCTCACCTAGTGCTAAACTACACGGGCGGTTCTCCCGTGGCAGGAATCCGCTTCCGAACCGCACTAGACACAGTATGGAACCGCGATGGGAAACCGCGCAGTGTAGTAGATACCTATTCAGCACACAAGCATAAGCATAAGCATAATCAGCCAGCATGTTCCCACTGCTAGGACTCAGGCCTTCTCGGTAGGAGAGCGAATGGGTCTTACTTAATCCACCACGCGGACCCAATGCCGATTGGTGGATGTCACATGCCATAGAACATTTTTGTGTCCTTTGACATGCCGTATTCCTCACGATGTTTTCCTTCACCGTTGCAGTACACAACTTCCATATTAATTGTGTCTAGTGTATGGTAGTGTAGGTAGTAGTAGTGGCGGAGAACCGCCCGTGTAGTATGGCACTTACACACTACTTATATAGCCCTCTCACCAAGCTTTTGACTAGCTTTGGTATCGACACAGAGAAGACAATAATTTGTATGACGTTTTGAAAGTTTTCATACAAATTGAACTTTAACGGCTTCAATACGAATGCGCTTGTTAAAGAAGATTGGTGATAAGGCTTCTGATGTAACCAAAACCTAGAACACAAAGCTGCTTGTTTTTTGAGCGTGACTGTCTATCTAGGTAATCCTTTTGGTCCCAATCTTAACTGGTATCAATAAAGCTGTAATCGCCATGGCCGGTCTTAGCGGACACACGTAAATTACAATGCAAATACGGTAATCAATGCAAATCCCATCGACCTTCAACTTACGCTTAGTTGGCCGGTTAGCCAGTTGTCCGTCCGTTTTAGCAAATGACTCATTACAATAGTCGGTTCGTTGATCCCTTGGCGCCGACTCGACAAGTGACAGATCTCAAGGATTTATTAGAAGATTTATATAGCTATCTAAAATTAAATCAAGTTGGCATTCGGGTAACTCGCGTCGTAACCATTGGCTATGAAATTGTTTGAATTGAGGTTGCAATAAAGAGGTTTATTGATAGACCATCATAAACACCTCCGTTGCCTACCTGATAGAGATTTCTATTGCAGTGTTCTAAGAACGATTTTATGGTAAAGCAGTCATATTCCAACGTACGGTAGTCATATTTCATACCATTTCGAATTACTATATCTTCATTATTACATTTTTACTCTTGAAGTGAAAACTTCTTTAGGCGCACTAAGCAAAATATTTTGTGTGTGAATTTAACTGGGCTAAATGGCTCCCAACGCTCGGATTTATAATTACTTCTTGCAATTTAACAATATTAAGTACTAAGTACAGATGGCTAATGCTTCTACTGTATTTTATTAAAACTTAAAAGTACCTCTGTCAACTAGGTACCAACCTAAATGGAAACCAGGGCCGGTAACCTATTGATAACCATTACAGATTGCCTACTAATGCTTCGAGATTAAATCCACATCTCCGATTCATTTTACTGTTTACTTGTCCCTGTCACCGCAATCTATGGCTGCATTTTCATTACCATTTCTTCTGCTCACTGTCACACAGTAAATAAAAATGGCAGACAGTAATTTGTTTCTATATTTTTCTAGTAATGTGTAAGAATTACTGTGTTCAGGTTGAACGGACACAGTAGCTAGTGAATTTCTGGGCTTTCTTTCGAGACTGACCATCAAAATGTCTCAGAGTGGTCGAGCGCTAATAGCAGTGTTGCATTGCACCGCCCCGTCCTATAAAATCAAAATCCTCGTCTGGTCACTTGTTTGCATAAAAAAATTGGGTATGAGCCATTCAGACAAATTTTGACAGAGCGAAGAGAAATATTATTTTGGTTTTTCCAGTAGGTTGTACTACTGTTCAATGTCTACCATGTGCTGCTCTCTGTAGGTTTCTGCATTGCAAATGAAGTTCAGAGAATATCACTGCATCGCAAGTAGGTGCTAAGTGCCTGATAGTTTAGTAATCCACTTAGCTCAGGTGGCGAAATATGCATTAATGCAGTGCCACGGACTATCCATAGTGAAAGTCAAGTACAAGATGTTTGTGCTGCATTCTCTTTGCATTTACTTAAATTAAACGTCTGTTCGTTGTTAATAATGAAGAAGTTACTGCAATACTCGTAGGCATTGCCAGTTATATCTCGGCAATTAATATTCTAGTGTTTAATAATAGCAAAGTGTGTAGGAAGAGGCAGTTGTAACGCCAAGTTCACTTGAAATGTAGAGTTTAAAAATATTGAAAAACACAAGCCTTAAAAAAATTTGTTCACGCCTAATTTTTTTTAAGTCATTCTGCTCAGCTTGATAATAAAATCGATTTAAAAAAAACAATCTGACTCAGACTTATGACCACATTTTTCACTACAATAATCAACTTGTTCATCGTAATAATCAACTTGTTCACCCCAATCAATGTATCCTATTAATCAGCTGATTCAACCTAATAATCAACTTGTTCATCTTTACAATCAACTATTTCACCCTGAAAATCATTTTTTCAACCGACTTCAAAAAAAGAGGAGTTCTCAATTTGATTGTTTTTTTTTATGTTTGTTACCTCACACTTTGTGTTTATAACCGATTTGTTTTTTTTTTGTTAGAGAGGCTATGCTTTCAGATTGGTCCGGATTTTTTTATCAAAATCGGTTCAGTAGTTTAGTTTTATAATCAAAGTTTCTGAAAAAAAAGTCGTTGAAGTGAACAAAATTGCGTAATTTCCTTCCCTGTGACTTTTCAGTGTCACCTACGTCACTAGAACTGTCCGATTGAAGTCGGTTGTTGGAGTTTTTGGCGAGAACATGAAAAATGGCGCATTGGTGGCATTAAATTAATTGACAAAACTTGTATAATTTTGAGTGTTTATTTGTAAAAACGGTGGTATTTTATCCAATAAGTGCTCGTGAACGTGTATGAGTGTTGGTGAATAGTGTAATGCTGTAAAACGTGACTTTTCGTGTTGCCTCCAAAACTCCATAGAAGCCTCTAGTAAAGTCGAAACCACCACTACTTTACAGGGGCATGACTTGACTTAACGACTCTGACTTATGACAAAATAATCTCTCCAATTACTTGACACTGGCTATATACCTTTGATGTGAAGCCAAAACCGAAGAACTTAGGTTCTTCGAAAGAAAAAAAAAAAAAAATTCGGTTGTTGTTTATTTTTGTAAAACCTTGATTATTATTCTAATAGTCAACTGTTATGTTTCCAGGCTGGCGTGACAACCGAATGCATATCATCGTGGACCAGACTGCAGTACTGCGGCTTGTGCGCGGAGATGCAGCCTCCAGCATGCTCTCGGTACTGCCATAACGTGATGCGGGGCTGCCTGCCCGCGCACGCCAACATCGGCGAGTCCTGGGACGCATACGTTGGTACGTACAATACAACTGATTGATGATCTTTGGATTTGATTAAAATCAAAAGGCACCTAGCTTTGAAGCCCATTCTAAACTTCTACAAATGTAAATGTCTCCAACGAAACATACAGAATGTAGGACTCGCAGACATTCCGAAGATTACAATAGCCGACATTCGTAAAGGGCTTCGACAAAAGGGATTTGCTGTTCAAGAAGGCTTCACATCTATCTCTACAAAGTGCTCGATATGCTCAACAGACGAGACACCGTCAGATAGCAAAGTTTATGTGAACAAAACTACCGGTTTGTAGAACGTAAAGTAACCTATAATTTTGCTTGTAAACAATGCACATTTTCTAGCCATCCTGTTTTGAGATCGCATAAAACTCTTACACGGCATCTAATAGTCATAAGCTGCTTAATAAGTTTTTTGAGCTGCACAAAAATTGTTACTACAATCAACTACATACCAAATACTTAGGAGGTTAGCTGGAAGAGAATGCCTTTTCGCCTTTGTACTTGTTTTTTTATCTTGTGCATTAGAGCATTTTCTATCTATCTAAAATCTATAAGAATTAGTATTTAAAATAAGTAAAGACCCGTGTAAAAAACACACGGAAAGGGACGTCTGCGAAAGCGTTTCAAAATGATCAATGATCATAAAGACCCAATACCCACCCAATGAGTATTGGGTGGGTATTGGGTCCTTTGCAATTTTTATTCCAGACTTCAGTGCTAAGAAAGCAATAACTGGCATTTTTGGTGATATCAAGGTTAACCCATTTATCCCTATTCCAGAGGCGGTAGACAAAGTGGCTGACCGTCTGCTCGGGCCCTTCAACATCGCCATGGTGGTAGAGCCCATCGACATCAAGATCTCGGAAGCCATCATGAGCTTCCAAGAACACAACCAGGAGATCTCACAGAAGATTTTCAGCGGCTGTGGGAAGCCCGTGCTAGGTAATTCATACAGTCTGAACAATAGATCTAACTGTTTATAAATAGTTCTTGAACAGATTGACTTTGAGTCTGAACAAGTTGATTATGACACTAACATTATAAAGGCGAAAGTTTATATCCATCGAAAATTTCCCGGAATATTAGGCGAGCTTTCAAGACGATTGACTCTACAATAACCCTTATCCCGTTAGAATGAACCTTTAGGATGGTTGACTCTACAATAACCCATAACCGATTAGAATGAACCTTTATGACAGTTGACTCTAAAATAACCCTTATTCCTTTATCTAGGTGGTATGAACCTTTAAGACGGTTGACTCTAAAATAACCCTTACCCCTTTATCTAGGTGGTATGAACCTTTTAAGACGGTTGACACGACCTTTATCCCCTTATCCAGTTAGAATGAACCTTTAGGAAAGGTAACTCTACAATTAGCCCTTTACCGTTTATCTAGGTGGTATGAACCTTAAAGACAGTGACTCTACAATACCCCCATCCCCTAATCCAGTTAGAATTAACATTTAAGACAGTTGACTCTACAATAACCCTCATCTCTTTATCTAAATGAACCTTTAAGACGGTTGACTTAATAATAACCCTTATCCCCTTATCCAGGTGGTATGGGCGCGGCGGGCCCGTTCACTCCGGCGGACAAGGCGCGGCGCTCCGTGCGCTCCGTCCCCGACCTCGACGGGAGCCCGAGGGCGGGCGATGTGGACGACTTCGAGATCGAAGCCTCCATCGAGAGCCTCGACCCCGTACGGGCCATGCTCAGCACACCCGAAGGTATCATTAAATACTTTTGGACATTTCACACAACGCCATCTATCCCCAAACTAATGCGGGGTTTACACGGGTGACTAAAGCCGCACGATTATTGCCGCGGGCGTAAATCGACGGTCTAAATGGTCGTCTAAGTGGTCAGTCGGTTTACGCCGTGCTGCTAAAATCTTTCGACTTTGGTCACTTGTGTAAATGCCCCATAAGCAGAGCTTGTACTATGAGAACCAGATGGCTGATAGAATACTTAAATATATATTTCTTTGTAAATACATACATAGAATACATAGAAAACATAGAAAACACCCTGACTCAGAACAAACACCGATGTTCATCACACAAATCTGTCCTGAAGCGTGAATCGAACCCGCGACACCGGGCGTGGCAGTCCAATGCACTAGCCATTCGACCATCCGTGTCGTCAAATTTGTATGGATCCTTACATTAATAATTACCTATTGGATTTTTTGTAATGAGACGAATAAAGCGTTCTTCTAATGGTAAGAAATCTCGCTTTCCCATGACCAAAACAGTGCTACGCAATACTCTTTTGTTGTCATTGCGCTTGTCCACTTATGAGTCAGACGTAGCCCATTAATTTTTCTGGCTAAGTGTCCCCTACACCGGACACACTTACGCTTACATTTACTGCTTCTTGGCTTACTAGGACGGGCGATAAAAAAAAATATAATAAAATTATAATAATAATAAATATTTTAGACCACAACGCCATCTATCCAGCATAACGCTGAGTTGAGTCCTTTTTTTGCCATACAAATACATACACGAAGGTTAGAGTAAGTCTTTTTAAGTAAGAATTATTTAGATTAGTTAGAAGTTTCTATTGTATTGTATAGGCAAATAAATTCTATTCTATTCTATCTAGCCCCAAACTAAGCAGTAAGCTTGTACTATGGGAACCAGATAACTGATACAATACTTATAACTATCCTTTTTTTTTGGTAATACATACATAGGATACCTACAAAGATAGTTTGTTAACAGGTATCAAAAAAGTCTTGGCAGAAATGGAGGAAAAATCTAAAATGCGAGCCAGATTCCTGCAATACATGAAAGGGCAGATTTCGCTAGACGAGTACGAACACGACCGAAAGAAGAGAGAGGCGGACCCCGAGCCGGCGGGTGCGAGCGGGATGGATATAGACTTCAAAGCTTACGACTTCGATGGGAAGAAGGGACCCAAGAAGAAGAAACCCACGAATGTGAAGAATAACGAAGACAATCACGGTGAGTTTACATGAATTTCACTCAACGTCTAACTAAAGGGTTACCTTTAGTGGTGTACATGTCGTGGCTAGATCGTTGAATTGGCCATTTCAACAAAATGATATCAGCGCCTCTAACGGTAAATAATGTACTATTTTACGATATGATCACAAATGTTTGGCCATTTCGTTCATATCATCATTCAGCTGTTTATAATTTATATCATCAAACGCAGTTTATTCATTGATCTGGCCAGGCCATTTCATGATGTAGCCAACGGATATTGGCCATTTCATGAAATGACCAGCCATTTTATGAAATGGCCAATTCAATGATATGGCCACGACATACACACAGAATTTGATCTACATATAGTCTGTACACTTTTTTAATATATGGACATTTCACAAAGCGCCATCTAGCCTCACTGGTACTTTTTCAACCGACTTCAAAATGGAGAAGGTTCTCAATTCAGTTTATTTTTTATATGTTTCTTACCTCATAATTTTGTTGTGTATGAACCGATTTGAAAAATTCTGTCCCATCCAAATTTCAACAAAATCGGTTCAGTAGTTAAGTTTTAATATCAAAATAACTGAAAAAAAATATGTCGTCGAAATAAACCAAATTGCATATTCTGCTTCCCTGTGACTTTTCAGTGGTGCCTACGGTCACTAGAACAGTCCGATTGAAGTCGGATGTACTATGTTTTTGTAAAACCTTGATTATTTATCTCTGGTCATTGGTCGCAGGTTCGGAGTGGGGCGGCCCCGCGCTAGAGAGGCTGGTGCGCGAGACGCGGCAACGCATGCGCAACTCCAAGCACTACTGGAGCCAGTTACCGGCGCTGCTGTGCACACCCACTAGCGTGCCCACCTCGCCCTGCTTCAACGGCTCTGCAGTGGGCAGGTAAGTTGCCCACTCTAGAACTGCACACCGCGATATCGAGAGTTTTACTTGCAAAACTCGAAAACCCCACCTATAGACTATCTTCAAGGAAATTGGTGTATGTATATGGAAGGAGAGACAGTTTTCAATTTATAAAATTTTGTTGATGAGAAATCCTGGAGGCTTTGTGGACAGTTTTATGTTAGGGGTGCTGGTCATCTCAACGCTGGGCTTCGAAATAGACACTAATATTAACTGGGTTGGTCAATTTGGTCGTAGCAATTCTGGGCGTCAAAATGTACACTTATATCAACCGGGCTTGTCAATTAAGTCATTTCAACTCTGGGCGTCAAAATAGACACTAATATCAGCTGTCCAATGAGGTCATTTCAACTCTGGGCGTCGAAATAGACACTATCATCAGCTGGCCAATTCATTATAACTCTGGACGTCAAAATAGACACTAATATCAGCTGTCCAATGAGGTCATTTCAACTCTGGGCGTCGAAATAGACACTATCATCAGCTGGCCAATTCATTATAACTCTGGACGTCAAAATAGACACTAAATATCTCATGTCCTCTTCCAGCTACACACTGAGTGCGGCGGGCGAGGGCACGGCCGGGCAAGCGTCCAACCCGGAGGTGCGCGGCGTTGCCAGCTCGGCGGCCGTCAGCACCGCGCAGGCGCAGAGCGACACGCTGCGCATGCTCACCGCCAAGCTCAAGGATGCGTACAACGGACAAGAGGTGCAGTGGACCGACGACACTGACAGAGGTACGTACACATTTAAAGGATTCATAAGATCTTTCATAAACTCCTGAACTAATCAGTTAGTCTGTATTATTATTATTATTGTGAGCCTAAATCGACCAACTGCAGTGCAAAGCCTCCCTTCTTTCTTTCCACTCTTTTCGGTCAAGGGCAACTTTCGACCAGTCTTTCAAGTGGTTAACTTTGTCTATGATCTCAAAAAATATTTTGATCATTTCAACTACAACATGTCAACAAAAATTTGTATGGTTTCATACTTTAATTTAGATTTTATACGTGTTTTAAAATTAGTAGTGTTAATTTAAAAACACGTATAAAACCTAAATTAAAGTTAAGAAATTACTATAATACGGCGTACTTTTTGAGTATTTGTCTGAAACAATTTTGTATGGAAATTTGCCTTGAGGATTACCCTTAAGCAGAAGCAATAAAGGCTTTTTTATTTTTTATTTTTATAACAAGTTATCAAATATTGCAGACATGCACCTGTCGTCGCGCGTGTCGATGGACTACGGCGACGAGCTCGACTCCGGCTCGGGCTCCGGCGACTACAACAGCGGCGACGACGGTCTGCCCGACGATGACGAAGACAGTGGCGACACTGATGGTACGTTATCATTGGGTTTTTTTTTTTGTTGAAGAACATACCTAATATTCTTCTTCGGAATAACAGAACGGAAGACAGAAGCGACGCTAATGGTACGCTAACATTGTTTTTTTATGTCGAAGAACATATTCTTTTTTGGATTTGGCTCCAGACATAGTGTACATGATCTAGCCACTGTCAAGTAGTTTCTTATAAACAAGGAATTCATTTGCAGTCGTGGTTAAGTTACTAGATAAATATATAGACTACTAACTACTACTCTAGATAAATATATAGAAGATAAATAGATCATAAGTTATTATTTTTTTTAAGTTAATATAATATGTATATTCAGAATAAAAATCAGAATATTCAAATTTGAAAGGACAAATTTTCAAATAGAAAATATGAAAATGTTTTTTAAATTTACTTATGAATGTTATACGTTCTTATAAATAAAACTAATGTCAATAGAACTTGGCAAGCCATATAGATCTCAAGTCTTTTGTCGGGAAAGTCGACAACCACGCCATAATTGTCATAAGATAATTAGGGAAACTGCTTGAAAACTAAATCCTACCAAACACATGAATGTGAAAATAGGAGCCAAGTTCAATAATAACATTAAACTTGGCTCATATTTCCCGTTAATTATGTGTTTGGTGGGATTTTGTTTTCAAAAGGTAACTACCTACTGATACTTCAACTAGTTAAAGGATACCCTGTATCACAGGCATCAGCACCAACCCTCGGTTAATATTTTTTTATAAAATAATATGTTATTACAGGATCTGGCGACGGATACGACCCGCCAACCGACACGCCGAGCCAACCCATCGGCACCGACGCACCCTTCCAACCTAACATCGTGGACACGCCGGGAACCAACAACGTGTTCACCCGCACCCTCGACCTTCCACCCGACACCCTACAACCCGACCTACCCGCGCCTCCCGCGCCCGACGCCGGGACACAAGACAACAGCGCCCGCGAGCAACCCGTAGCCGCTGCAGCGGACCGACCGTCGCTTCAAAAAGCGCTGTTCACGTACGCTTTACCGGTCGTGTGCGCGTGGTTCGGTACCATCGTGACAGATCTATTCTAGATGACATTGACAGTGACAGTGACAGAAGTGAGTGTAAGGAACTGTACAGCCTAGTCAGGGACACGATTTGCATCCCCCGCGCCCGACGCCGGGACACAAGACAACAGCGCCCGTGAGCAACTCGACCCCGCTGCAACAGACCGACCGTCGCTTCATAGAGCGCTGTTCACGTACGCTTTACCGGTCGTGTGCGCGTGGTTCGGTACTATCGTGACAGATCTATTCTAGATGACAGTGACAGGAGTGAGTGTAAGGAACGGTACAGCCTAGTCAGGGAAGCGATTGGCCACGCGCTACTGTGATATTGTGCGGAGTTGCGGACGGAATCGAAAACGAACTAGTAACAAATTGATATTTTACAACGGCAGTGGTGTTTTTTTTTTGGTCACGAATGTTTTGAGGTGTATGACAATAATTTGGTTACATTGTCCTCGGTGTCATTACCTGCTTTTTGAGAATGCGGGTAGTTGACAGTTTTTTTACAATTTTTTTTGGGACTTGTATGTTTTTATTTAGCGAAAAATCTGCCAAATTTTTATTGTATTTATTTAAAAATGACTTTTGTAAATAGACTGTAAAAATGCTAGATAGTGAATGTATGTTTCAAATCTCATGAATTTAATGTTTGTTGTATGTCTGGATTTAAAAATTGTCTTGTTGTTTAACTTCAAAAATGAATTCAAATCATGAATTCGTTATTCGAAATATTGATGTAATTTTATAGAACTTTTGATAATCAAACCTAAATCTTTTATTATTTACGTATCAAATAACTGCTTTTATTTTATTTATTTTTATCCATATTACATTTCTTAGTAAACAGATCAATTGGAAATCTTTAAATGTACATACTAAATTAGGTTTAACAATAAATTAAGATAAGAGACTGATTTATTTGGAATATTTTATACAAAATTATTTAATTATTATTATTTTTCACTTAATCGACATTATTCTTAACCAACTGATGATAGCGGTATATAGGTAGTTAATCATTATTAGACTATGTTGATACCACTCGAAAATAATATTCCAATCTGTCACCCTGTTCTGTCTCCTTAGGGTGACAGATGGGCCTCCTTGGGGGACAGAAGGGTGACAGATGGGAATAATATCTCGAAAATATGATAGGGGTCCCTTTTATCTTATATTGGGGAACATCAGTAACCTCGCTAAGTTTTTTTCAAAACATCTTGAAGCTTTCCTAAAATAAGAATGAAGGGCCCTTTCATTATTTTGAGTAAAAACTTTGTAATTTTTATTTATCATTTATTTTGGCTTCAGCTTTACTTTGCTAGTTATTTTAAAAATATTAATTCGCATTGTACTATGTCACGAACATTGTTAAAAACTAGGCAATTCGTTATACGTCCGGATGTAATGCTTTGTGAATTATTATTACCACGCGTTAGTTGTAACACCAGTGTACATTATAAGTGTTAATTTATCCTGATGAAAATACGTAAAATACCTACTTAAAATTCGTCTAGGTTATTACTAGCTGACGCTAAATTAAGTTGTAATATGTAAAGTATGTAGCCTAAAATAACAAACGCACAGTTAAAGACATAAAGCAAATCATTTAAAAAAAAATACAAACAAATGGAAAAAGGCAATACTTAAAAATTAATTTCATATTGCAATTTAATCAAAAACTTTTTTTATTGACATCTTTGTATAGATTTATCTTTTTAAACATGTTAGATTTTTTTAAATAAACTAGAATGCTTTTCAATTTTATATCTCAGGACCGTAACAGTTATTTACCTAATTTAATATTTAAATGTTGGATTTTTGTTTGAAAATTGGCCTAGAATACTAGACTAGTTATATCAACTGAACATAAATCATAAAGTTACGGGGACCAAAATCATAGTTATGTGCCATCTATTTAAGAACCATAAAAATAATATTTATAAATTCATCTCAATTCTTCACCGCGGGGCGGCGACAATTGCAACCGCCGCGGTAATAAACAAGGCGGCTTTTAAGAGTTACTCTTAAAAGGTTCGGTAACTAACCATAACTACATTATTTCTTATTATGCTTAGTAACTTAGTATACGTAACTTAAAACCAGATGTTTTTTAAAACTTGTGTCAATGTCTGGATTGTATAAAATAAATCTTAGCCATATTTTGGTTACGAACGATGAATGTAAATAATCTTTAGGTAGTAAAACTAAAGATCTAAGTAATATAGAGTCAAATTGTTGCTATTCGTCACATTTTCTCAGAAACGTGAATCAGGGAATGAATTGGCGCTTTATTTTGACATGTATTTTTTCACCAATTTATTCAAAAGTGATTGTCAACCGAGTAAATAACAAAGGCTCTCAATTTAGTGACGAATAGTTAGTTAAACTTGGTTGCCATTTGATGGCTCGCACTAAAGTTAAAAGTGTCAAGTGTTAAATCAAGTAGCCGTAGTTTTTATACACCACGATGTGTAACAGGGTATGTATTCAATTGATTCTTCACTCTTGCATTCAATAATGTTAACGCCTATGAAATCTGGGTATTACTTAAGACTCAATAACTCACTACTAGAACACATATTCATAGAATTTTGAATTTTCTGGTGTTTGACATAAGGAATAATGCTGCTGAATATTCTTGCTTCAACAATTTCGGTTATTAGATATCAAAGGCGGCTCTAGACCGTTTGTCATAGAATTCTATGGACACGATGAGACTAGACATCTACTGTCTTAATTGAGAAGTTTGTTAAAAATCACTGCCAAATTAACTTTGTTATATCAGGGGTAGACATCCTTATCATATTCCATATGCTTTTTAAAGCACTAGTTCAAACTCTTATAAACCTTCTTACTTTCTTTCTCTAAAAGTCAGTCACACGTTTGCTGAGAAAAAAATCTAGTTACATTATCTTTCACCGACTTTGAAAGGGGTACTACGACATGTAGCAACCGCGACTTTTTCTCAAGCATTTGTGTGGCTCGAATTTAGCGCGCTTAGTGAATTATTGATCAAAAATATTTTAGGTTTTGTACGATTTTGTATTATTATTGGAGTAGCGGTATTTTAGAACAGCGTTTCGTTTTGTATTTTTGGTCTTTGATCCACTGAGAACGTTTTACTTTGATGGAAAAATAATGGTAACAGTCAGAGTGTTACTGTGTCGGTAAAAACGGAATTTTATAAAGAATATATTATTATGAATTGTCGAAATTGTGTATATAAATAAAAGATAACATGTGTCTGTTGGTTTTATTTTCTTCAAACATTATTAGACTACTCTTAACAATCTAGCGTCGAGTAGCCGAACTGTGTCATTCTCGGAAACTTATCTATGGTGGATAACTATAGCGACATCTGACGGCGATACTGGGAGCGCCCCCTTCTCGATCGAACCACCAAACTGTCAACAGGCTCGCACAAATTGAATGGTTCCTATTAAGCCATTAAGCCAAGCATTATTATTCATTGAGAAACATTTGTTTATAAACACTGTTTCAGAAACAAAATTTACGTGTTTGTGAAACTAATAAATATGTTTTTGAAACATATTCATTTGTTTCGGTAAACACTACGTGTTTCTCAGCATGTTTCTGTGCTCCCCGCTCAGTATGGAGAGCAGTATGGAAACAAATCAGTTTCGCAACAGATGCATATGAGTGTGGATGCGCATGAAACTTGTTTCATAACCCACGATACAGGCCAAGAGCCTAGTGTGGGGCCACCGATAACTGACCTAAGTGAAATGTTTCGTTTAATAAATAAATTGAAATTGAAATAAACATGGAGAAAGTGTGGAGCGACGGATTTTTTTTCAGAGAGTTTCCGAAACATTGTATCTGTAAACATCTACCTACGTGATGTTTCAGAAACAGTGTATCCGAAACATTGTTTCTCAATGAATACATGGCTTTATTCAGACTCCTTTGAAGTCGATTCCTGCCACGATGACTCTTGTTTCGTCGGCGTCTCTCTAACGCGAGGCGTTGGAACAGCGCGTTTTACCAGGTCGAGTTATCGTTACGTCGAGGTCGAGTTATCGTTACGTCGAGGTCGAGTCATCGTTACGTCGACTGCAGGACGGCGAGCCAACTTTGTGATTATTCTAGTTATGTTTTCACGAAGTACCTACAGTCGGAAAAAATAGCTCTTGCGATCGGAGATTAATTTAAAATTTACTATTTTGGGGATAAAAAATTAAATAAATTATATTATAAGAACTTGTTTTATTATGATTATTACTTAAGTGTTCGGCTTTTTAGTGAGTCCCTTTCATGTTTGTCTCTGTCCTTCCGGTGGAATCTTGCAACACCAATTTCGAGCACTTCCCGATTGGCGATCTAGTTGCAACTTTCAGGGTAGCTCACAACTTAATGACACTGCATTCTAAATATATTAATTATCATGCAAATGTCAACCTTACCTCAAAAAAACATAAAAACCGCTATATCTCGTAAAAGAAGCGAGATAGAGCAAAAATAACACGTTTTACGGGTTTCCTAAAGGGATACACTTATTCATGACAAATCGATCGAAGGGTTCGCAAACCTGAAAACATAACCTCAAATTTTCATTTGTTTTTGGTTTTCAAAAACATCGTGAACTTTATGAATGAAAAACTTAGAAATTTCAAAAGTTGTAGAACAAACGTTGTTCGCCAGGACGTGGAGAATATCAGACGGCGCTCTGCGTAAACGAATCGACATGGCAGGTATCAACTTAAAAGGAGTCGGAATGATAAGAACCATTCGCGAGTTCTCGGTCCGGAAGGATTGTCAACTGTTATATTATATGGAGCCTGCACTGTCCCACTTTTGGGCAAAACCCTCCCCCAATTTGTAAACTAGTTTACAAGCATATAGCGATGTCGCTGGCTTGTAGCTTGTAAACTAGCCCTGTGTCATCGAGGCTTTACTGCTTCAGAAACTCTTCTTCCTGCCATAATTCAACAAACATACATACAGACTTATAGGGTCTTATGAGGACGTAGTGGACGAGGCCCTTACTTTTGCGATCTGATGGTCGCGGGTTCGAATCCCGGTGGCATGCGGGTCATGCGTAAATGGGTTTTTTCGGTTGAAAAAATCTATGTATGTATATAATCTATGTGTAATCCCACATTCCCGCAACGGTGAAGGAAAAAATCGTGAGGAAACCGGCATGTTGTAGAACCTTAAGTTCGAAAACATGGGGCGAGTGCACGAAAGGAGCTTCTTCGAGGCGCACTTGAAATCCTTTCACCACACTGGTTCGAAGGAACTAGTGACACGATAAGAAGATCGGGTCTTATGTTAGTTAACTAAACACATCTCTAGTATATCAGTCTAAAAAAAAAGAGTTGTTGTAAGTGAAAGTTCCTAAAAGCGATTCAATTTTTTAATATTAATATACTCATTATTAAAATTATCTTAATATGTATTTACATCAGCGATCATTCAATCTTACATCACAGGACACGAACATCATTTTTACTTACATTATAAACGTATAACAATCGAATACAGAACTTAAATCTTTGCAATAAGACCCAGTTTCCATTACCGCTTACACCCTTGATATGCATCATCTTTAAGGCGAATGTACCCCTGATTCACCCTCAGCCTCAGACCTTCAGGCGCTAGAAAATAACATTACAAACGTGTAATAAAAAAGCCAATTCAATCCAAACAAATTTTTGTAGGCATAATAAACCTTGCGCTGAGCAAAAAAAATATATGAAAATTTATTTTTTTCATATTTACAAGTAGTAGTACAAATCTTCAAAAATGTAGGCACGCGCGAGCGATAGGGCGAATCATGGGTACTATTCGCTTTAATGGAATCAAACTCAGTTCACGGTGCAACCCTATTCGAAGGCTCAGTTCGTGAAATACAAACCTTATTCCCTAGTTACAAAGTCGAGTATCGCTAGTCAGAGTCGTCGCTGCCTTCGGAGTCGCTATCGGAGTCGGAGCCGCTCTCCCATTCGGAGTCCGATCCGACCCAGTCCGGAAGCGACGGCTGTTCGATTATAGTCTTCCATTCGTTCAGTTTGTTCAAATCTGGAATTAATGAATGAAAAATTAATTAAAGGTGTGGTGTGAAGAGTGTATGAGAGCAAGTGGGGGTAGGTATGTGTTTGTAGGTATTATTCAAAGATTTTTTAGAAAAAAAATCCGTTTCATGATTCTCGATAGAGTTCAGAGGTCAGTTTGTATGATTATTTCTACAAAACTCTGCGATAACGTTAACGGGAAAGTTCGTGATCGAGCCACTGATCCGTAACTAAAGTGTCGAGAACACAGTGCTAGTTTACGAGCTACTAGTCGGCGAGTTTAAAAGCTAGCGAGTAAGCGGTTTGGAAGGATAGTCAACTGGCAGATTGTTACAAAGATAACACGGGGCGAGTTAACAAGCTACTAACGAACTAGCTAACTTGTAGCTTGTAGACTGTGGCTTAGTTGGTAGTGACCCTGCCTACGAAGCTTGGTGTTCCGGGTTCGATCCCCGGGTGGGGCAAATATTTGTGTGACGAACACAAATGTTTGTTCTCGGGTCTTGGATGTTGTGATGTGTTGTATGTGTCCATGCCACCTGCGACACAGGGAATCCTAGTGCAGGGGTGTGAGTGTGTGAATGTTTATGTTATGTTATGTTAAGTTAAACTAGCCTTGTGTCATCGAGGCTTAACGCTCACCTAGACTGTACAAGTCGCTGAGATAGAACTGCTTCTCCTCTTTTTCCAGTACCCCGCCGTACACGAGTAGCGAGGAGCGCAGCACGCACGCCATTGCCGACATGCGGGGGGAGGGGCCCGATGCTGACCCCGCCCGCCGGGGGGAGGGGGCCGGCGCGGCGGGGGCGGGGCCGGAGGCGGCGCCGCCCAGCTTGAGGGTGAACCCTTCGTCGTTTGTCACTGGAATAGAGAAGGAAGTAAACACAAGCTCATTGCACAAGGGATAAAATATATCTGTTGCAGGTATTTTGTATAACTCGGCATTTTATCGACAACTAGCCATTAGTGCGCAGTTGCGCACATTGGCGTACGGTACGGCAGAGGTTTTTAATTTATCAATTGAATTTAATACTTATCTAATACAAACAATGCGGGCTTATCTATCTATATACAGGGCGTCCCACGGATATGCCAAATGGAGGAAAAGTACCTTGAATATTATAGATAGAACATTTTACTGAAAGAAGACATTATTAGAATTTAAAAGACAATTTAAACTGCATTTAAATAAATACATGGTTGAACCGGGAATTGAACCCGTTACACGAGAAAAATAATCACCCTGTAGCTTTATCATACCGATCTAAAGGCTTCATCATAAGGATTATTTTTTGCTAAATAACAGTGTCACAAATAAAAGGAAGACCATGAATAGATACACATATACACATAGATTTTTTAACAGAAAAATCCATTAGTGTACAACTGGTTTCGACCCACGACTTTCGAAAGTCGAGGCAGCTCCCACTCGACCAACACGGCTTTTTCGAGGTCAATCACCGAGCATAAACTAACCCGTGGTGACTTTCTCCTCAAACTCTTGTTCCATGGGTACGGGACCCGATGCCCCTGGCGCGGTCTGCTCACTCCTCAGCGTGACAGTATGCCATTTGCCAGTCTCCAGGTCCAGCAGATGAAGGTCGTCGGTCATCTCACCGCGGATCTCCTCTTCCGTTTCTTCCACGTCCTGCCAAATAAGAGAGAGTCAATAATAATAATAAATTAATAAGCAGTGTTGGCTGAGTGGGAGGTGCCTCGACTTTCGATCCGCGTGTCGTGGGTTCGAAACCGGTCGTACACCAATGGATTTTCTGTTCAAAACTCTATGTGTGCATTAAAACACGTGCTTAACGGTGAAGGAAAATATCGCGAGGAAACTGGCATGTCATAGAATCTAAAAAGTTCTAAAACACGTGTCAAGTGCACGAAAGGCCTCTTGAGGCGCACTTGAAATCCTTTCACCATACTGGTTCGAAAGAACTAGTGACACGATAAGAAGAAGAGAGTCAGATGGAGAAACTACTAGGAAAGTTTTTTGAAAAAGACTTGAGTTTGAATTTTGTTACAGCAATAAACAAAGAGAAACACAACTCTGTTTTAAAGTAACTTATCGCCTTCTTCTTTCCACGCATGATGGATGCACTAGACAGAATGAGACACAAATCGCTGAAAGAGCGTGCTGACACTGATCTGTATTCCGCCGGCTAATCGCGCCACGCCCACCGCTCGTTCTAACACGCCAGTCTGTGTCTAGCTGTTGAGCGGTAAGGTCGCCACTCACACTGATCCTTCCGAACACGTATCCCCTCCCAATGCCACTTATCCGGTGCGCGCGGGCGGGGCGTGGATCCCGCCGGCCTGACCGCGCCACGCCCACCGCTCGTTCTTATATGTCAGTCTGTGTACAGCTGTTGAGCGGTAATGTCGTCGCTCACACTGATCCCTCCGAACATGTATCCCCTCCCGCTGCCGCTTAACAGGAGCGCGCGGGCGGGGCGTAATTCCGCCGGCCTGACCGCGCCACGCCAACGCCTCATTCTTACTTGTCAGTCTATGTTCAGCTGTTGAGGGGTAAGGTCGTCACTCACGCTGATCCCTCCGAACACGTATCCCTTCCCGCTGTGTAGGTTGAAGGCGGCCGCCTGTCCTGCGCGCGCCGTCGGGGCCTGGACCCCGCCACGCCCACCGCTCGTTCTAACCCGTCAGTCTGTGTCCAGCTGTTGAGCGGTAAGGTCGTCACTCACACTGATCCCTCCGAACACGTATCCCCTCCCACTGTGCAGGTTGACGGCGGCCACCTGTCCTGCGCGCGCGGGCGGGGCGTGGATTCCGCCGGCCTGACTGCGCCACGCCCACGCCTCGTTCTTACACGTCAGTCGGAACAGATCTGTATGTGTGTGCGTCCGTTCTGTTCGTCCCTCTCGCACGCGGGAAAAACCGCCGTAGATGAAGAGCTGGAAATAAATAGAGAATAACTAGCTGACGCCCGCAACTTGGTTTGCGAATTTGTGAAATTCCTTTCTTAGGACGCACCTGCACTTATTGACAACTTAACCTCCAAGTTTCAAGTCTCTACGTTCTGCGGTTTGGCCTGTACGCTGTCAGTCAGTCAGTCAGGTCCTAGCCATTTATATAGAGAAGCATAATGAATCGGTTAGTACTAAGCACCCTTGAGTGAGATAAAAAAAAGCCCTTTTGGCCGAGTGGGAGGTGCCTCGACTTTCGATCCAAAGGTCGTGGGTTCGAACCCGTACACCAATATTTTTTTCTGTTCAAAAACTCTATGTGTGCATATATATAACACATGCTTAAAGGTGGAGGAAAACATCGTGAAGAAACCGGCATGACAAAAAGTTCGAAAACATGTGTCAAGTGCATGATAGGAGCCTCTTCGCACTTGAAATCCTTTCACCACACTGGTTATTTTATTTTATTCAATAAGGCAATGCCAACTGCGCACATAATACAAAATACACAGAACACTTACATAATAGCATACACTAAAATGTGAACCAATAGGCTAGCACAACTCTCAATCTCACTAGTTCGAAAGAACTAGCGAAACGATAAGAATACTTACAGAATCATTCCCGGCCGGTATCATGACGCAAGCAGAGCGCGGGCACGGTCCTTTCCCACTGGGCGTTAATTTGGTCCATATACGGTTGTCGAGACAGAATGTGTAAAGGTCATCGAAGTAGCGACACTCTCGTCCATCGTCGTGGTACCCTCCGAAGATGACCAGCTTCCTTCCCAAGAGGACCATCCGGTGGCCGGAGCGCGAGGACGGACCGTTAGGTGCTACCACCTGATTTGATAGTTACAATTATTGTAGCGAAATGAGTACAGTTACAGTACAAAGCTTTCTAATTTGAGTACAAATTGATAGCCAATCTGAATGAAACTCATTTTCAACAGACAGTTGAATGTTTTTTTTTATGTTTGTTACTTGATAACTTTGATGTTTATAAACAGATTTGAAAAAAACTTTTATTTTGTTTGAGAGGATATACATTCAGATTGGTCCCATACAAATTTCATCAAAATCAGTTCAGTAGTTTAGTTTTTTATATCAAAATTACTGAAAAAAATTGGACGCAACTTCGTTTGTATTGCAAATTAACAAAATTCCTTTCTTAGTTAGAGTCTACACTTCTTGATAAACACATCCTCCAAGTTAGTCTCTAGATTCAATGGTTTGGCCTGTGTTTAAACCAACTATTAGTTTAAACATAATAACCTAATTATTCTAATAACTACAATCTGTACTTTGAACCACATCAAGAGAGCAACAGCATCAGACGTGCAAAATCTCCCAGATTCAGCAAAATAGCGGCACGTAACTTGGTTTACTCCGGCGGCACGTTCAGCATCACACGGATAGCACACTACTATGTTATTGTAAATGTGATAATAGAGTAATTTAGTATATAAGATGTAATTTGTATTAAATAAATGTCTTCACTACTACTACAACCACGAGTCGAGTTTCTCTCCTCCGCCCTGCTGAAGACCCTACGACGACCCAGTGGTTACTGGAGGGGCTGCCCGGAAGATCCACGAGTCCAGCGCCAGCGGCGGGCGGCCCCCGACGTCACGAGGAACCTCTGGCCGAGCCGACCCCGACAGCCGGCCGGGCCCTGACGTCACGAAGATCGCCAGCCCAGTAACCACTGCGGGCCCTCCTAACCAGCCTCCTCTCACTGGGCCAAGACACCTTTAGCCCTCGACTCTGTCGAGCCAGCCTATGAGTCTGTAGGTTGGACAGTGAGAAAACCCCCACTCCTGTGTACATTGCACGCCGTACACATCCCACTTTCCTCCCAACTGTCCGTCTGTTGTCTTAGGTCTCTGGCAACAGGCTTCCCGCACGTATCTATATATTTATCTATTCACACACTTATGGTTAGGCCAGGGCACACATTAGGCACACACCACACAATAGGGTCACAGCATAGGGTATTTTCACAGACGTCACGTAGAGCCCACGGGGCCTGCTCGGCGTTTGTACAGCCTGTATGGTGTCTGTCAGTCAGGACTAAGCCTTTTCAACCGACTTTAAAAAGGAGGAGGTTATCAATTCGGTTGGTTTTTTTTTTTCTTTTTTTTTAATTTTTGTTACCTCAGAACGTTGTTGTTTATGAACCGATTTAAAAAAAAAAGTTTTTGTTCGGGAGGATATACTTTCAGATTGGTTCCATACGAATTTCATACAAATCGATTCAGTAGTTTAGTTTTTATATCCAAATAACCGAAAAAAAGAATGTCGTCGAAGTAAACGAAATTGCGTATTTTGCTTCCCTGTGACTTTTCAGTGGTGTTTTCGGTCACTAAAACAGTCCAATTGAAGTCGGTTGTCTATGTTTTTGTAAAACCTTGATTATATTATTTACATTGATGATCTTAAAGCTGAGAGGTGCTTTAAAATAATAATATGCAACCCAAACGTTGTTATTTGAAGTTTTTCATAGTGATGTTTTGATCATGAATGGCGTGTCTCATGCTATCAGATAATGACTTTGCCGAGGGTACGCAGCCGGCGCACGTGTTGAGGGTGGACACCGACCTCCGAGTTACAGTATCTGACTAGTTCGGAGGAGATGTCCTCCCGATGCACTAAACACTATGCTATGCTGAGACCAACAGCAAAGTCCTTAAGTTGTTATGTTAGTTTATAGGTAGGTACATAGTTTGTCTGGAAGAGATCTTAATCAAGGATAAGACCGCCTTTTGTAAACCCTAGCTGTACATTGTTACATGTTAATACAATAAAGATTTTTTATTAAAAAAAAAATAAAAAAATACATAGCTCTTCTCAAATCCGTGTATGTCAAACACTGAAACTAAATCTACTAATGAACTGACCTTCTCCCATTTCTTTTCAGCCAATGAGAAGCACCACAGATCCCTGTAGTGGTGGAATTGAGTCTCTGAAGGACTTGTGAACTCCCCTCCAAACACCCATAGCTCTCCCCTGCAATTACATTCCTTTTCATTTTAGAACTCGCCTACTTGAGTAGAAGTAGGTTTCAGTCACTAGTAATCTAGTCAGCTTTACTCCACAAAGAAATTGTGTGTAATATGTACAGTTGGTTCTGTAATGGTCTTTACACCCAGCTTACGCCGGTAATCAGTAGTTTACTCACACACATGTTTTGTGAGAGTGGTTTAATCGCAAGAGAACACCGGCGTAAGCTGGTTCAAAGTTAATTTATTGCATAAAATGAAAATATATGTTTTTACATATTATCTTAAATATTTACATTGGTATCAATTATTATTAATATGTTCTGCCGTCTCAGGCGTGCAATATTGTTTTTACAAACAAAAAGTATACCTAATAACATGTGTATAAATATACTTTTTGTTAGTAATATCATATCATATATCAACACTTCAAACCCACAATTAACTAAAAAAAAAATCGAATAATACAAAATTAAATAGAATAAAAATATACCTATCATGAGTTATCATCTGGGTGTAAAAACCATTACAGAGCCGACTGTACATACTTGTTAGCAGGTGTGGCTACAGCCTGGTGGGCACTGCGCGGAGCGGGGCCGCCTGGCGCCTTCACCTGCTTCCATGTGCCTTTATCCATGTTGAAGAATAGCAGCTCGTTGTACACATCTGTCTGAAATGTAACCATTTCCATTACTAATAATGTATTTTATAAAAATCTAAGGGTATTGTATTGCTCCTACTGAATCAAGTAATTGATGTTTTTGAAGATATTAAGAATAGAGCACTTATTTGAATTTCTAGAAGAAGTTCCAAGCTGAAACATATAGTTTCAAATTTTATCTATGCCCAAATTCCATCAATTTATGCTGCATAGCAAAAAAAGACGAGGATAAATAGCTTATTGCAAAATCAACCCAAACTTAAATCTAAGCTACTTCTTAGAGACTTGTAACTTTTTTTTCACATCAATTTCTTAAGGTTAAACTTAAGAATATATGGCGGTGGCACCGACAAAGTTACTAATACCTTCTGTCCATTATGGTACTCTCCCCCAAACAAAATGACTTCGTTGCTGGTTGGGTGCGGTGTCAGCGAGGCATAAGCGCGGGCCGAAGGAGGGCCAGTCAAGGTCTTTTCTGTAGCAGCCGACCGCTTAGCCTCTTCTTTCTCAATCTCAGCTATCACTTTGGCTATGTCTTCCTAATAAGAAATAGTGAAAGATATTTGGGTTGAGACTTAGTTTTTAAATAGAACTTAGAGGAGTAGTGTAGCTTATGAGTTTAGTAGGTACCATTAATGTTTTATCTGCATAGAACGTGGAAAATATCAACAATAAATACAGAAATACATGGGCATGGACTAACCTCACCCAAGTTTGCAAGTTCTTTCTTCAATTTGCTGGCCAACTTTTTCTCGGTTTTGGCAGCAGTTTTTACAGCACCGCTCACTTTATTTTTGTTCTTCTTTTTCCCCATTCTGTCTTAAATTTACCTAAATTTTAGCACAATTTCGTTACGAAAACAACAAACAATTAATTAGGTTAGAAATTGCAAACGTTCGGAGACAAGTTTTGGAGACAATTTATAGATAATAGAAATTCTAGAAGATAGATTTCGAACGTACCACGCGTACTTATATGACATTGACATTAGAAAAAACTTACACAAACACGACAAAACACGGCAAAACGGCTAAGTGTATGTCAGACAACATTATTAGAGTTCCGAGTTTATGACGACAAAAGTTATTGGTGATTTTCCTTCGAGAATCCAGCATGATGAGGGGTTGGTTATACGTCTGAATCTGCTAACATAATTTTCTGCCATTTTTTACGGGGGACGAGATTAACACGCATTGCACACGCGCCTAACAAAATCTGATGCATGTAAACGCACACTATAATAATCTCACACACCATCCTAAAATAGCACACAGCTATGAAATACAGCGTATAGTTTTATTTAACGTGAATGGCAAAGGTTATATTGCCAGCAGAGGGGTTCGCCTTGCGTTAACCCCTCTTTTTGCTGCATTCTCGAAGTGATTTTCATTTTCTGATTTGATTATAATATTGTGCGCACACCGAACGCGTGCGCGTGCTTCCGTTTTTTCCCGTGGGTACTTAGAACCCTAAAAATTATATAAAAAAACAAAAAAGAACCAGGTTCTCTTCTATTTCACTGTGATTTCACTTCTATTTTGTCTTGCTTGCCGTAGAGTTTTAGTTTTATTTCATTTTATTTCCATTACGTTCGTGCAAGGTGCTAGAAAAGAGACTAAAATAATGATAAAGTAACTAAGATTTGTACAAATAAACTGCCAACTCACCAATCTTGCGATGAATCTTGCAAAGAATATGTCTGCTGCTGGCCCAACAGCTCCCACGGTAAGTCCTACTAGGTACTACCCATAGCATGATTACTGTTTAGCTAGAAATTTGTAAAAAGTCATCTGTCTGTCTCTCACAAACGTATTACACCGTGTGATATTTCAGGCGGCAGCATCCGTGCAAGAGTACAAGATCCGAGTACCAAAGAATGGCAAGAAAAAGTATCATGTGATGAGGTTTAATGCCACCCTGAATGTAGACTTCGCCAAATGGAGCCATGTGAAGATGGAACGGGAGAATAACATCAAGGAGTTCAAGGGAATCGATGAGGACATGCCAAAGTAACTTATTAAAAAAACAACAACATAGGCTATAGTGTTTCCATTTAGGCTATACGTAACTTTGGGGTTGTTCTTGCCAAGATGTAGGATATTGCATTTGGATACATTCAACTTGATTATCCAGTCCGTGGTCCAGGTCTGAATGCGATCGAGATCTTCTTGTAGCTGTCCAGCGTTCGTGAGTGGGTTAGCAAAGAACTTCCCATCATTAGCAAAAAAGGCAGATTAGATTCCAACAATTCAATCAGGTCTGTAATGAAGAATTCAGAAACACAGAGATCCTCGGCAAGACCTTTGGCTTAGGCTAATTCTAGAGGCATCATTCTGTTTACAGAGTAACTATATTAAAACAACTTTCAGGTTTGGTGCGGGCTCTGAATATGGTCGTGATGTGAGGGAAGAAGCTCGCCGCAAGAAGTTTGGTATCATCTCACGCAAGTACAAGCCTGAGGACCAACCCTGGATCCTCAAAGTGGGCGGGAAGACTGGCAAAAAGTATGTTATTCCATGATATAGCTAGGCAGGATATACCTAGGTTGCTGTTGCATTTTGCTGGACCTGGCGATATCAGGTGGGCTATCTACCAAATAGCTAACGCCATTTTGCTTGTTTATGATTCTTTTTTTAATTGCATGCACTTTCAGTACTTGATGAACAATTATTATTCTCCAAGTTATAAGACTATGTCTACTGATTTAGCTTGTAAGCTCTCTGTCAGTCAGTTGATGCCAGAGTGAAGCTGGTCTAAAATTGACATTTTAATATATTTTTGTATCTATTTATTCTGAAATTAGCTTCTGCAGCATATCTATGTCTATTGTAAGTGCGTACTGTATTTTGATGATTGAGCTAACTAAACAATAAATCAGGGTTCGAGGATATATATCAATGGATATATATCAAGATATATATCTGATATATATCCGATATATATCAAGCTAATATGTATATCGGATATATATCAAATGTTTTTTTATAAAATTTTGTAATACAAAAATGGATTAAAAAAATCATATTATTAAGTATTTTTTACCGTTTGTTACTGTATTTCTACTTCCCAAAAGTAGATGGCGTGGAAGTAGACTTAAAACATACTCTCTAACCACCGTTTTGCCTGATCTAAAAGATGATTTTAAGTTTTGGTTTCATTTGTATGATTTTAAGTAAGTACCTAAATAAATAAAACATTTTTATAATATTAGTATGTTTTTGTGACACATTTGCAAATAGTATTCATAAATAATTCAATAAAGTAATAGTATGGCTTTCATACAAAATTGATATATATCAAAATCGAGATATATTCGATATATATCATAAATATCCGATATTTTGATATTTATAATAAATATCGGATATTTTCGAACCCTGCAATAAATAGAGTGAATATTACCTATAATAAGGAATTAACAATTTACTTCTATCTGAGAAAGACCGCTGTGGTGGGCCAATTATGTGTTATTTATAAATAAAATTGTTATTATATCCTGAACTTTTCTGGTACCAGATTCAAAGGTATTCGAGAAGGCGGCGTGTCGGAGAACGCGGCGTACTACGTGTTCACTCACGCTGCGGACGGCGCTATCGACGCTTACCCTCTGCAGGAATGGTAACACTACATTAATATTATTAAGTAACCAATATATTCCCATTTTTTTTTGCTTATAGGTATTTTTTGTTTCATTTATAATGTTTTGGGGCACCCATGTTTGGGTAAAGTCCTCCTCCAACCATGCCAACCAATACTATCATAATTCTAATTCTCATTTGGGGAAGGGGTTACATGTAGTCTGCACTGACGTCCCGCTGTGGGGTGTTTTGTGCATTGACTTTTTTTTACTAACTCTACCCCAGCCAGCCCAGCTCCCCAAAATAGCGGAGCAGGACCCTGGGTTGATGGATGGTGTGTTCCAGTTTCCCGGTAGGGTCATCTGGGCCCGTATCCAGGATTATGCTATCATAATTATGATGAGTTTTGCGGACTAATTAGCTTGCAGTGCAATGCCCAATGTATCCCACCCAATGTATGAAATGTATGCTCAACGTAATGTATGACCAATTTAATGTATGCCTAATGTATGTCCAATGTAATGTATGTTCAACGTAATGTATTCCCAATGTAATGTAATTCAATAAGAGGCCAGTTTAGTCTGGCTGCTCCATGTAATTACATAAAAAACCATTTTAGGTACAACTTCCAGCCCATCCAGCGCTACAAAGCGCTGTCGGCCGAGGAGGCGGAGCAGGAGTTTGGGCGCCGCAACAAGGTGATCAACTACTTCTCGCTCATGTTCCGCAAGCGCATGCGCGGGGACGACGCCGGTGATGACGGTGACGACCCTGATGATAAGAAACCCAAGGGGGCCAAGGCTAAGAAAGGTAGAGTCGTACATGAGTGACGGTGTTCCCATATAACACCAAGACCAACACCCATTATAACGCCCATTGTACATGCTCATTAATAATCTGTATACATATTTGTCTTAAGTTCCTGGTACAATAAAGAGTTTTCATTCATTCATTCATTCATTCATTCAAGATAGACAGTTTTAAAGCAGGATGGAGTCATAAAACAGGGCATTTTTTTTTTACAAAGACTAATAAAAATATTATTTTCTCTTTCAAATAATTTTTGTTCAATGAAAAAACCTAGTAATTTTAACTTATAATATGTAGTCCCGTTAATTCTGTTTTTCGAAATTTAGTAAGGTTAGATACCTTTTTTGTCGCGTTTTCAAATTATATTATGGGTAGAGCATATTTATTCTGATATCTGTGTCACGGAAGCCTGAACCTTATCTGTAGTAAAATAAGGTGCAGTGTCCATTGACTTAGGCATCACAAGCCATAAGTAGATATGGCTGTCCACAGCAGGTTTTTTTTTATGTTATGTAGTGGCGAGATTTACTAGGCGCTTTTCTTTTGATGGTGATCACGCCTGCCTATAACCAAAACACTGCAGTAAATGACTTTGATTAACACAGGCCGTTGCAATACTGCTGTGGCGCTCATGCACTTTGAGGCATTTTAATGATCAGTCTCGAAAGCCCAGTAATTTTACTAGCTACAGTAACCTTCTAACCGGAACTCAGTAATGCTTACACATAAGTGCAGAATAACGAGGCTATCAATTCAGTTGAATGTTTTGTTTTGTCTTTATATTTATAAAAAAAAACTTTTTTTAAAGGATATACTTTTAGATTGGTCCCATAAAAATTTCATGAAATATGGTTCAGTATTTTGGTTTTGAAATCAAAATAACTGAAAAAACAAGTTGTTGAAGTGAACAAAATTGCGTGTTTTGCTTTCCTGTGACTTTTCAGTGGTGCCTGCCTACGGTCACTAAAACAGCCCGATTGAAGTCGGTTTTTGTATGTTTTTGTAAAACCTTGATTATTTTCTGTCAGATCTGAAGATATCTGAAATGGACGAATGGATCGACTCGGACGACGACTCGTCCGACTCGGACGCCGCGAAGGAAAAGGACGAGGATAGCGACGGAGGCGCCAAGAAGAAAAAGGACAAACAGAAAAAAGGTAAATATTAAAACAGCCATTACTTTTGACTTGCCAAATACAATACTTCTTTTGAAGATTACGTTTATTTCTATGTGCTTTTATGAAAATAAAAAAAAAAACGAATAAGCCTTGCATGTAGTCGCATATGATGTGTAACATCTGACATCACCTTTTTAATTTGTAATATAGATATTTATTTCGAAAAAACTCTGAATGGGCTTACAGATAACTCCAAGGCGCCCAAACACTATTCTACACACAATGTACAGTTTAAAATAAATAAACTTTTTTTTTTTTTATTACAGCATATGCTAACTACTACAATCTATATATAGGTATATTACAAAATTTACAAAAGGAAACAATTGGGCCACCCATAGACCATATTATTTATAAATAATATAAACTTATTATTTACTTTACAGATTAAGAAAATAAAAATGTCAAAGATAATATTATAGTCAATAAATTATGATAATATAACGAAATGTCAAAAATAATAGTTTAAACAGACTTGGATAAATTGATTCAATAATTAAGAAATAAGTTATGTAATGATTATATTTACTTATTTTTTTAAAGGTTGTTACCATCTGACGGATTATTTTCTGTTACATTTCACGTAATCACTGCCACAAATTAACAGGAAGCGAGAGGAAAGATGTTACACATCAAAAACTCATCCGGTTTCACATTTTGATTGGTGGAATCTATAATAGTTATGTATATCTTATTACGCTGTGGTAATAGCAAGGTTTTTTGTTTTAGCGGCGGCCATTAAAAAGAAGAAGAAGAAGGTGGATGATGAAGCGTTCGAAGAGAGTGACGACGGAGACGAGGAAGGACGCGAGCGCGACTACATCTCAGACTCCTCAGAGAGGTGACCCTATTTGCAGGGAATACGGTTCATATTGCAATACTCTGAATAAATCTGAAAATTAATTTGTAATGGTTGTAAATGTTTTTGTTACAGCGAGTCTGACCATGAAAACAAAGCGAATAAGGAGTTGAAGGGAGTAGCCGAAGAAGATGCGCTCAGGTAACTTCATATTGATATTTTAACCAGAATACCCTTACATTCTGCCTTATATGAAAATCCTGTTACACCAAAAAAAAAATCTGTATCTTAATCTTAATTTTCTCATGCTCGTAAAGTTAAATTTTATGCTACGTACAGGGGGAGTAAAACTGCATTTTAAGCCCTAGGGCAAAAATAAATTGTTTATAAAATCTGTTTAAAGATCAATCTGTACCAGATTTATTGGAGATATACCTTCGATTGACCACAATTCCACCTAATGTTAAGTGATGATGTGGCCCACGATGAATCTCAAAGATCTAGAAGACACCTATTTAATAGTTTCTTGAAGATACCAAGATTGTAGTTGTCTGGGAAGACAGATGCAGAATGAATGAATGAATGAATCTTTATTTGCGTAATACAGATAGCGAGTTCCATTCCTTAGCGATTAATACGATTAAAAAAGTGTATAAAAAATGTGGATTTGAAACGTTTGGTCTCGTGTAAAATGACTTGATTCAGTACCTTGGTGTTCAAATAACTATTTTTATAGATTACAATGTTTCGTAGGAAACTGCTGACCTCTGACGAGGATTCTGACGAGGAAGACAAGGAACACAAGCCGGAACAATCCGACCAGGAAGACGAGCCCACCAAGGAGGGTGAGGAACGCGCCAGCAAACTTACCAAGAAGAAGAAGAAACACGACGACAAGAAGACTGACAAGAAAGGTAACTATAAAGCGTCGACGACACACGGCTTTATTACACGCTGCTTGTTGGCGAGTTTAAAAGCTTACGAGTGAGCGAGTTAGCTTTCGGGAAGGATTGTCAACAAGCAGATTGTAAAAAAAAAAAAAAATCACGCGAATCCATGTGTCAGCGAAGTTTAATACAATTTCAATTTCAATTTATTTATTAAACAAAACATTTCACATAGGTCAGTTATCGGTGGCCCCACACTAGGCTCTTGGCCTGTATCGTGGGAACCAAAAAGATACACAGAAGAATTATCAGAAAGGAGCGGCGTATTGTTACAATATAATAATATATATAATATACAAGGAACAGAATGCGTCAGGGCTCGTGTATACGATGCCGCCACCGCACCATTACGATGCGTAAAGCCTCGATGACACGGGCTAGTTTACAAGCTACAAGCCAGTGAGTTCGCTAGCAGCTTGTAAACTCGCCCCGTGTCATCGGCTTTTCTACAATCTGCTACAAGCGAACTCGGTGGCTTGTAGCTTGCAAACTCGCCCTGTGTCATCGACGCTTAACGGTATTTTGTAACTCAAAGATCTCATCACTCAGTCTCACCTACCTACTTGCCAAAATTAAAAATAAATAAAATAAATATTTTGGACATTTCACACAACGCCATCTAGCTCCAAACTAAGCAGAGCTTGTACTGTGGGAACCGGATATCTGATACAATACTTATAACCTTTTTTTTATAAATACATACATACAAAGAATACACCCAGACTTAGGACAAACACCGATGTTAATCACACAAATGTTTGTCCTAAGCGGGATTCGAACTCGCGACACTGGCGTGGCAGTCCAACACACTTGCCAATCGACTATCCGTGTCATCACGTGTATTCACTCCGTTTTTTTTTTTTTTTTTGAAGAACCTAAGTTCTTCGGTTTTGGCTTCACATCAAAGGTATATAGCCAGTGTCAAGTAATTGGAGAGATTATTTTGTCATAAGTCAGAGTCGATATAAAGTTAAGTCATGCCTCTGTAAAGTAGTAGTGGTTGCGACATTACTAGAGGCTTCTATGGAGTTTTGGAGACAACACGAAAAGTCACGTGTTACAGCATTACACTATTCACCAACACTCATACACGTTCACGAGCACTTAATGGATAAAAAACCACCGTTTTTACACTTAAACACTCAAAGTTATACAAGTTTTGTCAATTAATTTAATGCCGCCAATGCGCCATTTTTCATGTTCCCGCCAAAACTCCTCCGTTTTGTTTGTTTGTAGAGTCGAGCAGTGAGCTGAGTTCCGACTCCGACACGGACCCGGAAATGAGCAGTGGACACAAGAAGACCAAAAAGAACAAGACTGACAAGAAAGATGATAAGAATGCTGCCAGTGAGTGTTGACCTAATCTAAGTCTTATGAAAAGATCCTATTATGTAAGATCCTAGAGAACGGGTTTTATTGAAGTGATTTAGCACTTGTTATCCTCTTTTCATCAGATTTTTTTTATTGCCTGATATAGAGAACATCGATCCATCTAATCTATCATTAGTGGGAACTAAAAATCTGGGTGTCTTGTGCAAGAGGGATACTTATCTCTGACGCTGTCTGTACATGCCTTTTATTAATTACTTGTGTAAATATGTTTAATATGTGCAATAAATAATTTAAGAAGTTCTATAGAACTTCCTATGGTTGTTGATAAATGTTTTTTTATTGAAGTGATTTAGCACTTGTTATCCACTTTTCATCAGATTTTTTTATTGCCTGATATAGAGAACATCGATCCATCTAATCTATCATTAGTGGGAACTATCAAATCAATAAAAAAACATGAATCAACAACCATAGGAAGTTCTATAGAACTTCTTAAATTATTTATTGCACATATTAAACACATTTACACAAGTAATTATTAAAAGGCATGTACAGACAGCGTCAGAGATAAGTATCCCTCTTGCACAAGACACCCAGATTTTTAGGCTTACATACGGTTATAAAAATATAATCTATTTTTTAAAGGCAAAACTTCTCCATTCGCCGCGACGGTGATTTAAAGCGATTTGAAGCTGGGTATTATAATGCAAGGGGGATACTTATCTATGACGCTCTCTGTACATAGGCTAGCTTAACCCTTAAAAGAGTTTTCTTCCAGCAAACCTTTGAGTATAGAAAGGTAGTGTTGCAATGGTTTGTAACTTATTTTGTACTCTATGCCTGCTAAAGTGCACAAATCATCAATCTATATAATATTTTAAAGATTTTATAAACTGCGCTATAGCACTTCTTATGCAGTCATCAGTGATTTGACCTCTCGATGTAAGCTACAATGTGCGCTATCCATTGCCTCTTTCTTTAACAACCCAGTCAATATGCTTATTGTGTGACAGGCAGTAGTGCGGGTACGTCGCGCGCGGGCTCGCCGGCCGCTTCGGCCGCTTCAGCCGCGGTCGCAGCGGCCAACGCGCACAACGCGCAGCCTCCATCCAAGCGGCCGAAGCTCGACTCCAGCTACTCGTGAGTACACTGCTTTAACTATAACCATATAAGGCCGGTGTTCACCATCCACAGAGAAGTAGAAAGTTTTCAGTTTAAAAATACACTCCCTACCAGTCCTAGTGCGATTTAAGTAAGGGTATTCATAATAATAATTCACTTATTTTTCAATTTCAAGCATTTACATACAATTTAAATATCTAACATAATTTTTACTTATTGCTTGAGACATAGTATGGGTTTCAGCGCCTACACTAAGCTGTTATGCTTGTGTCGTATTTGTATGGGAAAAATATTGAAGTAGCGCGGTTTTATACTAAGGTTGCGTTTCCAGGGACGCGGAGCTGGGCGGAGTGGAGAGGAGCGGACCGAGAATTGACCAATCACAGTGCTCGAAGTGGAGTGGAAGTGGAATTTTTAGCACTGTAATTGGCCAATTCACGGTCCGCTCCTTTCCACACCGCGTCAGTAGAAACGCACCCTAATGCCTAGGTCACACGTACCGAGCTAGTCTGACACCGCTTTATGCCTTGATCAAACGTACCAAGACAGTGCTCTCGGCCGAGTACGTATAAACATAGCGCCGAGTGCTCGACTAAGCGAGTGGTATAAGCTACTTGGTTAACACACTGTCTCGACCGATAAACATTTTCCTGTCTCGCCCATTTGCTCGGTACGTGTGAACTAGGCATAAACGCGCTAATGTTTAACAACCAACAAAAGTAGCCACCTATATTCATGCAGATAAATGTACCATTCATTCATTCATTCAAATAAACGCTAGTCTAAACCGGTCATACACGATACGCCGTGGCTCAGAACACGGACTAAAAGCTCTATTGTTGCAGCGAGTGCGGCGTGACGGAGGAGGCTGTGCGGCGCTACTTAGCGCGTAAGCCCATGACCACCACAGAGCTGCTCACCAAGTTCAAGTCCAAGCGCACCGGCGTAAGCAGCGAGCGCCTCGTCGAGACCATGACGCAGATCCTCAAGAGGATCAACCCGCTCAAGCAGAACATACGCGGGAAAATGTATCTGAGCATTGAGTCATAACTTATCCCATTATTAAAGTTGATTTAAGTATATTTTATATGGTCGTTTTTTTTTACATTGAATAGGCGTATTTTTACATTGTAGTGATAAAGCGCGCTAAAACAGTTGAGGGTATGATATTCGGTCGGAAGGTTGGCTTCCGACCGTTACAATATTGGCAGGTTATGATAGCCGGAGATTTTTTTCCTACTAGTCGGAATTTCGGGATTAAGCCGCCGCGAGGGTGGACTGCCTCTACGTAAGGCACTACGACATACTGCGAACGTCATAAATCCAGCAATCCAATTAGTTTTTTATGTTCAATACTGCCACTGAGTTATGTTACTCGAAATAAAAGTACTTACCTACTTATTTTTTTTAATGTTTAAATAAAAGCCGTGTTCGTGCTTAGACCACACGACAGAAGTGAGATCTTCAACAAGGCGACTCAAGCCGACTTTATCTGAACCAGCGTACCTAACATAGATGAGCGTTACGGCTCAGTCTTATTCAATACCCACAAATTAAGTGCATGAGTGCCTAAAGAAGTTTTCACTTAAAAAATGCAGTGTGGTGGGTGTGTGTATATGTAGTCGAAATCCGTTTTAAGTAGCTACTTAGACTTAATCTGAATCTGAAATTCTGAATTAATCTTCACAGTCTGAAGCCAACTTTCCGACCGTGATTTTAACTCAAGAATCCTTTCGCAGCGTCTGTGATAAACTGATAAAACCACTCTGTTAGTTCAAAAATATATTTTAATAATTCTTGTATATCTAAAATACTTATTCTATTCATCACAGGTGTTAGAGAAGGTACTTAAATCATCGTAGGTACTATTGTTAAATTAATTTTCAACTATAAACTTAGGGCTACGTGATAAGAGCCTTTTGGTTTTCAGTCTTCCACTCAGACACTTCGATGTCCTGAGGTTCCGGTTTCCTGGAATAATAGACATGAAATTTAGTGGGTCTTGTTGATACCAGAATTCTAAAATAAATAAGTAGAGAATAGCGCAAACGAAATTTGAAAACTAGCAGAGTGGTATTCCCTTATCATCCTATTCCTCTCCTCGCTGCGCACAAGTGGGGAGGCGCGGCGACAAGACTGATAAGATGATAATTTAAATTAAACCTTAAATTCTATGACATACGATTGGAAATAAAATAAATAAATATATTAACGATTAGACATAGGAATTAGGTTTAGTTTCGATTGTTGACTTCTTTCTCATAGTCACTTAACTGCGCCTCCGCAGGTGGGAGCTAGGTCTTTGTGGATAGTACCCCTGATTCGCCCTCTCAATCGCGCGTACCTACATTTTTGAAGATTTAATAACTACTAGGTACATACTTACTTGTAATTACGAAAATAAATACCTCCAGGCACTAGACAATATTTTTTTTACAACACAAAGATTTTTTTTTCTCTGAGCAAGGTTTTACACATGAAATATTTTTTGGGTTGAATTGATTTTTTTTTCTAATTAGTTGTTTTCTAGATCCTGTAGGTCCGATTGTCTTGTAATTACAAGTAGTAATTAGGCAAAACTTCAAAAATTAAGGTAGGTGCGAGCTCGAGGGCAAATCAGGGGTACTACCCGCCTTTACTTTTTCCATATCCTGAATTCAGCTGACACTAACAACTTCGTTCACAAAATTGCAATTGCCTCCTGCACTCACCCGCACAAGGAGTGTTCCCTCACGATGCGCTCCCCGTCCGCCATGGTCTGCGGCATGGCGCGGCCCTTGGTTTCGGGCAGCAGCACGCCGCTGCCGCCCGCCAGCAGCGCCACCACGCCCAGGGTCAGGAGCGGCAGGAAACTCCACACTCGCTCCTATAGAACAATACGAAACCATACAATAATAAAGATCACAATTTTGCAGGGTGGATAAAAATCATTACTTTATTAAAAATATCAAAATAATCAGATTTTATACTTAGGTAAAATAATAATTTATTTGATTAAAATCAGTTATTTGTTTTTTTTAATAATTCGTAGGTATGTTGTATGTAGGTAATTTATTTTCATACAAAGTATACAAAGATCGTTGGCGTCTCGGTACGAACGATTGAATGACGTCGCACGGTCTGTCTAATTTTCAACGTTCAACGTCTAAATTGAAAGAGCCTAAGTCTACCTCGAGGTCTCCGTCAGGCTTCCCGTTTAGTTGTGATTTTCTCTGGTGAATAAAAATTTGCGGTGTAGGTATATCCCTTACCGAGTACACAATGAAGGGTGAGAGCACAGTGGCCACGTATCCGCTCATGTGCAGCGTGGAGGAGCCCTGCGCGCGCACGCCGGTCGGCAGCACCTCGGTGGCCCACTGGATGATGGCGTTGTACGACATGTTGATGAAGAAACGCGCGAAGATCGCCAACGCTGTCTGGGGAATACCTGCACGGAGAAATAAATCTCGTTATGGTTACTAAAATTCTAGTTAATTTGTGACAGCGAGAATATTTATAACGGGTATTTATCGCACTCACCTCATCTATTTGTGTCCCGAAATGTGACCATGGCTGTAGCAATAGTAGTCGAAACGTCGGGACACAAAAATAGATGAGGTGAGCGCGATAAATACCCGTTACAATCTAATAACTATGTGTGATAATCGCGAAAGTCAACGAAAATCTTTTGTAGATCAGAGTATTAGCAGTGCATTGCAGACGACACGGATGGTTGAGTGGTAAGACTGCTGTGCCGGTGTCGCGGGTTCGATACCCGCTCAGGTTAAATATTTGTGTGATGAACATCGGTGTTTGTCCTGAGTCTGGGTGTTTTCTATGTATTACCATAGACGAATAGTTATTTGTCTATTGTTATTACTATGTATGTAGGTAGGTCTAGGTACCTTGGTATTTACAAAAAAAAAGCGTTAGCGTAAGCGTTGCTTAGTTTGGGGCTATATGATATTGTCTGAAATGTCCGAAACATTTATTATTATTATTATTTGAAAAAGCGTTTGTGATGAAACGTAGGACATAAAAGTTTTTTTACCCTTTGGCACGAAAATAGCGATTAGAGTTAGGATCCCGGAAATTGCTAGCGGTCCGCAAGTCAGTATTCTTCTGCCCCATCTGAAAAGATAAACTGTGGTTTACATCCGGCTCGAAGTACCACCGCTTATGTGCTGCTTATAGAAAAATCGCGTTTTTGTTGGAATTTTTGCTTTATTGAAGTAAAATACAATTTTAGATTTTAACAAGCCGTTGCTAGGCTTTCAATTAGGCTTTTAATTTTTAGCATTTCATGCTGCTGCAGTATAATGCTGAGTGTATAATTTTTTTTATTTATTATTGTAATATCCTATGTTATGTGAACTGTGTGATTTGGTTAAAAATAAAAAGTTATTCTATTCTATTCAATAAACATTTTACTTAATAATTAGGTACTTAGATTAAAAATATTACAGCCCACTACATTATCCACAGAGTTATAAAAAAAATTACTTAAAAAGACCACTAGAGGATAGAGGGGTATTATTTATCAAAGTAAGCAGCTTATAGCCTTGTTATAACAATAGTACTTAATAAAACACCTCTTAAAGGCGCACTTGAAATCCTTTCACACTGGTTCGAAAGAACTAGTCACTCGATAAGAAGAAGGCATTAAGTGGTTAAGAAAAGTCCAGGTCTCACCTATCAAGCAGCAGCGCCAGCAGAGTAACTGATGGGATCTCAGTAGCTGAGGTAAGCGTGAATGTGACGAAGAAGTTTAGCCCCAGGTTTTCGGACATGCGCACGAGTCCGTCGAAGATGACCGCACAGCTCATGTACACCAGCACCATGATCAGCATCGTGAATCGGAGCGGTGCGCTGCGTAAGAGCGTTGCCATCGAGTCTGTGGACTTTTTTGTTTGGCGGGAAGTCACCTGGGGGAACGAACTATTATTATTTTTATTTATGATGACGTCACAAGCAGCTTTTTCTTCTTATCGTGTACCTAACTAGTTCTTTCGAACTAGTGTCGTGAAAGGATTGCAAGTGCGTCTCGAAGAGGCTCTTTTCGTGCACTAACTAAACACACAGGTAGCTTAAAGTTGATCAATCACTCATATATTTATTGCGAATATGGGTCATGATCAAGATGAGATTACAAATTCAGCCAGTCAGCGCAATAAAATGAAATTTTACAAAAATCATTAATTATTGTCCGGAATGGGGAATCGAACCCGCGACACTCGGCGTAGCAGTCCAACGCACTAAGCACTTGCCACTTTACCGTCTGTTTCGTAACTTTAAATTTTGTGATTTGAACTGAGCAGGACTTGATTGAACTACAGTTCTGGAATTCTAGAATTTAATTCGGTGCAGCTGCAGTATACAATGGAGGTCATATATCCGAAGAAGACTTACAATAAATTCATCTAGGACTTCATCAGGGATTTTGGTTCCATTAACGTATTCGAACTTCTTTAATACTTCCACTGCTTCGTTAACACGTCCTCTTGTTAACAGCCACCTGAAAAAGAAACAAAATTGGAAAATTGCATGAATATCTTATCTCGTAGTCATAGCAATATGCAAAAATTTAGGATAAGTAGTCAGTGAATTCACCTTGCACTTTCCGGGACCAACCAAGGCGCTGCTATCACGGAGAGCATAGGAAGTGACGTCACCCACAGTAGCATTCTCCAGTCGGCAAGCCACAGCGCTAGCCATGGCAAGATGAGGCACGCGCCGCCGAAAAACAACGCTATGGACATGTTGGCTACGCAGGTGCGGTATCGGGGCCCTACGTACTCTAGCACTGCGGGTACAAAAACAGGGTGAGAGGATCTGTGAGGACATTGGAATGAAATAGGATTGTGTCTATAGGCTTTAGGTCATGTTTATAGACAATGATTTAGTGTTTGCCACACGGACATCAGCTTCAAATTAAATATAGGTATCTCTGGATAAAGATATTTGTTAAATAAAGAGATTTTTTTGTGTAATATATTTTCTCCAGATGATATGATAATAATAGTCAAGGTTTTAAAAACCGACTTTAAGTAGGCTGTTGTAGTGACCGTTAACGCCACTGAAAAGTCACAGGGAAGCAAAATACGCAATTTCGTTGACTTCGACGAAATAATTTATTTGCAGTTATTTTGATTTTAAATTAAACGACTGAACCCATTTTGATAACATTTGTATGGGACCAAACTGAAAGTATTTTCTCTGAAACAAAAAAGGATTTTCCAAATCAATTGATACAAATATTTAAAAAAATGTAAATCCTTTTTTTAAATCGGTTGAAGAACTCTTATCAAAGAAGCAGCAATAGGTAGTAGTATATTCTACTTTGTAATGTACCTAGTACCTACCTACCTACCTACGTATTCACGTGGGTGAACCTCGGCACGGCACACTTCGCAAGTTATTTACATACAAAGGCGCTTCTTGGATTTGTAATCTCAGCCATGTTTCGATAATAAATGACTCTAAACATTCACTTGACATTTTTGTGACTAGAATTTTGGCTTTGAATTTGTTTCTTTCCTCTCTATAAATTCGGTATTTTAGGTACAGGTAGCGGTATATGGTAGTAAGTACTTATAATAAAATGGTTTTTGAACCTGAATACTAAGTATTAGGTACGTGTAGGTAAAATTCAATGGAAAAGGAATTTTGGTAGAGCTATTGTGCACTGTGCCAATTTTCTAGAGGTGCAATGCCCAAGAACTAACAAGGTACTTACTTGGCCATTTTATGCTTGAGATCCATGAATGGTAAGAAATACGAAAAAGTATTTTTCTTAGAAGGTTAGATCCATAGTAGACTTTGAATTAAAGCTATTTCCCGACTAGATAATTCATCAGCATCATCATAATCAACCCACTTTAGTCCACTGCTGGATGTAGGCCTCTCCTATAACGCGCCGCTGAGCCCGGTCCTTGCTCTCAGCATCGACTTTTTACCGGCTGCTTTTGGTAGTTTGTCGCTCCACCTGGCCGGAGGCGCCCTTACGTTTGCCAATACAAGTTTATTGAGTTAGGTACCAACTTACCTAAGATGTACATCATCATGAAGCAGTTATCATAGGCCATGCCGACCAACAGCCGGCAGAAGGCGAAGTCCCACAGCCCACGCGTGAAGATAGTCGCCACGCCACCCACGCACCCGATCACATTCGACGCTGAAAATAACCACGCTAATCTAAAACAGAAGCTCACTTATATTTATAAATGCAAAAAATTGAGGACGGATCAATAGATATTGGTTTTTACTCAATCACGCCTGAAGACTCACAGAAATTATAAAGAGAAGGAACATATGTGTAGGAGAAATCGAGTCCTTGTTTTTAATTTAGATATCTAGAGTCTGAACAGAGTCACTGTAACCCTACAATACAGGCTCTTGAGGAGACCCTAGTGCAGGGTACAATGCTCCAGTAGGTACATCTTAAATGTAAGATAAGTCTAAAGCCTGCCTTCCTCCTAAGCTGACGTGGGACGCGGACGTCGCTGTTGGTCGAGCGTGTACGAATTACACAGCGTGTTGGCACCGCACTGCGATGCTGTCAGTGGCATAGCATAGCATAAGCATAATCAGCCTATAATGTTCCCACTCAGGCCTACTCTAGGCATGAGAGCGAGTGGGTCTTAATCCACCACGCTGACCCAATGCGGATTGGTGGATGTCACATGCCATAGAACATTTTTTTTTTCTGTCCTTTGACATGTCGGTTTCTTCACGATGCTTTTATTCACCGTTGCGAGAACGTGGGATGCATACATAGATTTTTTCGACCGAAAAAACCCATTTACGCATTACTGCCACCGGGATTCGAACCCGCGACCATCAGATCGCAAGGCAAGGGCCTCATCCACTCGGCCACCACGTCCCTACTCGGCTGTCAGCGGCACGGCGGATTAATTGCCACTTCCCTCAGAAAGTCAAGGTGGTGTCCTAAGGGCGGTTTGAAAACCCTGACACTAGAACTAAACACTGTCTCACATTAAACAGAATAATAAGTCACTCAAGTGGAATCTAAGTACGAGTAACTATGTGCTATTATGAACAATGAAACACCAAGATTAATGTTTAACCTAATGCTAATTTCGAGAAACCTTGGATAGATTCAAAGTGCCTATTATATCATAATAAAACAGTCGGAAATAATATAAAATATAAAGTCTTATTAATTGTTGCACACACTCATAACATTAAATTACTGTTAGTTTATGTTTGTATGAACTTGTGATGCAATAATATAAAGCTGTGTTGAGCTAATAGGTAGGTAGGTAGGTACAGACAGCGTCATAGATAAGTATCCCCCTTGCATTATAATACCCAGCTTCAAATCCCTTTAAATCACCGTCGCGATGAATGGAGAAGTTTTGCCTTTAAAAAATAGATTATATTTGTATAACTGTATGTTAGCCTAAAAATAATTTTAAGTATTAAAATTTTTTGAAAGGATTTATAGCTGGAGGTCTTGTGCAGGGGGATACTTATCTCTGACGCTGTCTGTACATGTTTATTTTTAGATGATTCTGCAGGTGCTGTTTTGCAAGGTCAAAATGAGCCAATATAGTAAATAATAACTCTTACGATCAATCAGCTATGACATTTTGCAGATTTAAGAACTCTGCCTAGTTTGGTCATAGAAAAAAGGAGACTGCCTTAGGCCTTAGAAGTTACGTAAGACTCATACTAAGTCCGGTTCACTAAGTTCTAAGGGTAATCTACTGAATGGTAGCTACACAGCCATAATAGCGTGTAAATCTCAGGAATTCCGCTGATGCAGATAGCGATAGCTCTTCAATGTTTTTTTTCTGATAGAGCGTCCCATTCATCTATCAGTATTTAATGTTGCAACATGAAACCGACTGAATGAAGTGAAATGACCCAGTTCATATCGTGTCCTATTTTTGTTATCAAAAGCAAAATTGAAATCATGCGCTAGGAAGATATGGTGCTATTTAATCGGTGCTCTGACATTGGAACGTGTGAGTTGGATCAGTCAAGCTACTCATAGTTTGTTTACAACTAATCTAAAAATCCCGTGAGTCACTTTACAACCAAACTAGATCCTCAAACCCAAAGTACCTACCTATATGAAGTATATTTATGCACAACTGTAAAAGTCAATAAATTCAGAGATGCAAATGACAAAATTTACCTCTACTACGTACTCTAGCTCTATAGTTCCCTATACGTTTCATTGCTATGTCTTAATAAAATTTATTCGATTATTTTTTTCACTCATCATGGCGCCTTAAGGGGTGGGGCTATGTCCAGCAGTGGATATCCAGATAGTCGGCTTGTCGCCTGGGCCTGGTACTGGCACACCCATCCTCGCTGGAATATGCATCATTCACTAGGTTACCTACTAGCGCCGGCACTCTCCCGTAGCGGTCCGCCATCCAACCGAGCTGCAGCCCGCCCGCGATGGACCCTATGAAGAACACCGCCTGGGCCGTGGGCGCGTAGCCCGCGTACTCGCACACCCATCCTCGCTGCAAGGTGACAACATTCATAAGGTTAATTATTTCTAACGGTTTATTTTAATGAGATAATACTTAGCTTTAGCTCTAGAATTTATACAACTAACTACTAACAGAGAAGAATCATAAATTACACTAAATATAATAATATAAAACTATAAATAACCTAGTCGCTCGTTGTCACCACCAGACGGCAACGTGCCCAGAACGCTGGCGGCATTGCCACGTTGAATGGCAATGCTTATACGCTGTGCAAAGTAAAAGCCGGCATTCTGGTCACGTGTAGACTCTTTTAGCCTATCAGCCAATTATTATTATTATTTTATTAAATTACAACGGTTAAACCAATTACCTACATTAAATAAAATTTGCATTAGATTAGAATATAAGTAATAAATGATTAACAGATCAATTAAACAAATTAAATGAAAGATAAATAATAATGAGAAATACATAATTTTAAATAACTAAATCACACATAAATTAATTTTATTCTACACTTTCACAGAACCTGAGGCACTCTGACATAATATACTTCCATTCATCTGCAAATATATCACAGTCTGGATTATTGCGCAATAGTTGGTTGAGCGCTGAGAGGGTGCGAGAGAGCGAAGATTTAGCACGAGCCACGGTGCGACTCGGGGTACCGAGAAAAGATCGTGTCTTCTAGCGCGAAGATAGTTGTTAGAGACAAACAAACAAAGAGAGATTATTTATTCGCGTGGTTTGCTCTCCTATTCGAGAATAGGCTTGAGTCCTAGTGTTGAGAGAGAATATTAGTTATGCGTGTAGATATATTTTGCATCATATATTTCTGATGTACCTATATATTAGGTTATTAATAAAAGTAAATGGCATTAAACAATTAGCACCCAATGTCCCGGAAATGTTATTTACTGACTTGAATTGATTTGATTGATTGACTGATTTGAACCGCAGTCATGAATGCCGATCAATGGACGGCGCGGGAGGCAATACTTACAAGATCATACTCAAGTTGATCCTACCATTTGATTTCGGTCAACATTGCTCCGAACATCGATATCTATCTACGCAAGTTGAGAGATTACTAGTCGATAAAAACGAAATTGTTTTTGGTTTCATAAAAAATACGATAAAAATATGTAGGTACAATCATTGTTTTCCTCAAGATTTGGTTGTCGTTATCGAGAACCCTGCGGTGTTTCTAAGTGACTTTTACTTTGATAAGCAGGAATGAGCATGGTATCGTTAGATTCGTCTCAATAACCCTTTAGATGGGTTTTTAAAACAATAATAAAAATGGCGGATTTTTGGCGCTACTAAATTTTTGTTTACCAAACCTATCGAGTAGGGTATCAATTAAGGGAATTAAAAGGACAGATTTACAGAAACATTATACTTATACGTCTTATGTTTAAAAATTTGGAATCGCAGTCGGGTTTTCAGTGCACGAAAGGAGCCTCTTCGAAGCGCACTTGAAATCCTTTCACCACACTGGTTCGAAAGAACTAGTGACACGATAAGAAGAAGGAGTCGGATTTTCAGTTTTTATAAACTCTAAGCTTGTTATAATATATTTTTGTTATTTACAATCACATCACTCTTCTTTCTGGTGGCTTTATAACCTGCACCTAGCTGCTAGTTTAAATAATCTCACCTCGCTGACGACTGTGGGGTAGGGTATGTCGGTGAGCTCGAAGTCCCAGCCGTGCTCGCAAGGCACGGTGGGCGTGCTCGGCTCCGGCGGCGTCATGCTCTGCAGCACCTGGCTCCAGTTCACTTTGTACGTAGAGCATTTGTCCCAATCGCCACCGAGCGCTGCTCCGGGGGCTGATAGGTTCCGTCTGGGAAAACATAATCATAAGTAAACCCAGATACACAAATCAGAAGATTTTCAAAAATTGAAAGCTATTTAGGTCTTAACAATTTTCCTAAAAAAACCATTAAATAGCATAAAAAAATCCTCGGTAATAACTACGACAGCATTAATTCAGTCCAGGAACTGAATGGATACACACACACTGCATTTGTCAACATGACATAGAGTCTGTGCAAAAGGGCCCGGCAATCAAGACATTCCTACACAATGATGTGTCAGGCATGGGAAAGGAGGAAGTGGAAAGGATTTTTGAAGTTCCTATGTTTCGAAGAGCGCTACTAGTTAAGGTATCACGGTTGTAGTCCGACCAGAGCTACAGGCTATTCAGTTAGCTAAAAACGCTTGAGTTGTATACTTAGTTGTTTTACATAAGGTATTCTTATCTGTTTGGTAAAGGTCCGGTAGGTAGAAATCACTATAGAGATGAATGTTATTGATGTGTCAGATAAGGTATTTACAATCATCCAGTGAGTATGCTATCAACTCACGGGCATTATCTATACCTACATATTATTACTAGATATGGCGAAATTGGTCTGGCAAAATCCTGTCTCACATACCCATCGTTCCTTTCCTTTCCCAAAAGAATAACTCAAAACTTAAAGTGAGACTCCTCTTGTCGTTTGGCATAGATAATAAAGTACCTCAATGGTGAGCTTTTTTTTTTAATTCCCTTCACAGCGCCGCTGGCACTGACTACGCTGGATCAGTGTCCCTCTACCCTATACAATGATTTCTGACAATCGCATATCGAATTCATATCTCTTTCAATGATTTTTATCAAAACCTTTCATACAAACTGTTGACTTTTCTGTGACGAATTCAGATTTTTTTATGTTAGTGGCGAGACTAGCTAGGTGCTCCTGTGTGTATGGTAAGAGATCACGCCTGGCCATAACCTAATAGTACTACACAGGGCCTGGATTCTCAAAGTCTCGTGCAACACTGCAATAACGCTCGTCCATCTATCCCCATCCATTGGACATTTTGATTGTCAGTCTCGAAAGCCCAGTAATTTCACTAGCTACAGTAACCTTCCAATCGGAACACATTAATGTTTCGTGATACGGCTTCAGCTCACCTAGTCTCCATATCCAAGTGGTCTAGCTCAGGCACGCGGCACCAATGGCGCTGCGGCGTGGCGGCGATGAACATCTGCACGAAGTAGACGAACGCGAAGAAGAACCCCACGGGTAGCATCCCCACGAACAGCAGCTTCTGGTATCGCCCCATCTCGCCCACGTGGTATAGGATCTCCTCCAACGAGTCCTTTCCATTACCATTCTCCTTACTGAGGGCTTCTTTGGCTTCCTTGAATTCCTAAAAAATACAAATAAATTGAAAGCCTAAAGGGTTTCTATATAAAAAAATCTTATGGTTCTATATGTATAAGTGGATTAGGAAAGCCGAAGATATATGACCCGTTTGAAACCACTGAACGTAGAGACTTGAAACTTGCAGGATGTCTTCGTCAATATAATCAAATCAAAATATTTATGTCGGACAACTTTGAATGTAGATCCATATAAAAACATTAAAATCATTAACAAGACAATATTACATATAATTTAATTTAAATAGGTAATTTAATTTATATTAATAATTAAAGTTGAAAATTCACAACACAAACGAAGTTGCGGCCGTAGCTAGTAATAAAATAAAGCAGGTAGTCGGTTCCAGGTAGACAACGGATTTTTACCGAGTTTTCTTTGACTAATATAAAAAAACATAGGAATCCATATCCCATCAATAATAATGCAAAAAATACGCATGCGCACAATAATTACTGATGCTGACTTGCACCAAACTTTCAAAGTTGCTAAGAAACAACTTTACTCGCTTAACAGTTCTTAACGGTCAGAATCTGTACTGTTACGAACTACCAAGCGAGTAAAGTAACTGCTTAGGGACTTTGACAGTTTGGTGCAAGTAGGCATGAGAGTCTAACTTATAGTTAAAAAAACCATAGGTCTATGGGGAAGGGAAGCTTCCGCATTTTTAAAATTTTGTCAGAGCGTCTGGTCGAAGCGAAGCGAGATCAGAGGGATGGCAGCTATCTCACCCAAAGAATAAGCCTTCCTTGCTATACAGATGCAATTTATTTTATTTTATTTATTTATTTTAGGGGATCCATCAGCACAACATAACAATATATAATATTTGATTAAGTGATAGGTGGCCATTTATAGGTTCCCACTTATAGAAAAACATTATAGATAGAAAGACTAACAAATTAAAGACTACAATATTATCAATATCATTGTTTATCATTTCACATTCACTATATCATTTATTTAATTTGTTGTAACTATCTAGTTATTTATCATTTTATAAATTAGCTTCTTTGCTTTGGGTTTTGTATTGCATATAATGTAATGCAGTCAGTATCCTCAGCACGCTGCCTTTGGGTATCGAATTAGACCAGTTAAGCTTCTATAGATCGTTTGCAATGATCTATGGGTGGCCCACAATTATTTCCTTTTGTAATTTTTTTAAATATAGATTGCAGTAGTTAGATTAAAAACTAACAATAATAACAAATACATTTATAAATATTATGATGAAAATGTATGATAAGAATTTTATATGATGTCTAGATTGATGTATTAAATACCATACAATATTACAAGTGGTATGTATAAGATATTTAATACATTGCGAGATTACGAGTAATTAAATCCAACAATTCCATCAACGAATCTAGTAGCGTAGATGAAACAAAAAATAATGGCCATTTTATCCGGTTCTAGTCACGTTCTCCAAGACCTTTCATTATACATGTAAAATACTAACTTTAGTACCATGTCTGTAAAAAATAACACTAATCATACATATGTATTATATTACATATATGTACATACGTATTATATTACATATATGTACATTACATTAGATATGTATTATATGTACGAGTACAAGGTAGGTATAATTGGCTAGTTTACAAGCTACAAGCCAACGAGTTTAAAAGCTAGCGAGTTAGCGGTACCGATTTCTTTTAAACTTTATTTTATGAAAACAAGTGACGAACGAGCTAAGCGCTCTCCTGATCTTAAGAGATCACGCCTGCCCATTACCAGAACAGTAAGAACACAGGACTTTAATTCAAAAAAGGTGGTCCAACACTGCTATAGTGCTCGTCTACTTTGAGCCATTTTGATGGTCAGTCTCAAAAGCCCAGTAATTTCACTAGCTCCGGTGCCCAAACTGGAACACAGTAATGCTTGTACATTACTGCTATGCGGCAGAATATCTAGCTCTATTATTATTCTATTTTCAGGCCTGAAAACAAGGCCAGTGGCTTTAACAAGCTAAACCCTTTCTAATTGAAACAGGATGTCGTTTTAATTAATGTGGTACCCAGTAGAGCAACCAATTATATAATGCTAAAAATAACCGCCACCCAACAATTACAGGAAATTAACAGCTAATTTTCTGATTATCAAGCGGTATGTGACGAATTAAATTATCGGTTCACACGCTCTCTCAGCTTCCAAGAAATATAGTGCTAAATAATTCTGAGAATAAATGGGGAATGGGACAGATAAATAACGGTGTTCCTTCCTAAGAACACCAAGATAGACAGCATCAAATCAGAATGGATGCGGAATACAGGACAGAACATTTTTAGACACCCTGTTTATAAATATGATATATCATATCATATATAATATGATATATATGGATGTTGTGATGTGTTGTATGTGTCCATGCCACCTGCGACACAGGGAATCCTAGTGCAGGGGTGTGAGTGTGTGAATGTTTAATGTTTAATGTTTAATATCGATATTTTCAAAAAATGTTTGTTACTTTTAACGATGTAGTTTAAAAACAATGAAAAAGCCTAGTAGTTTTGACAAATATTATTTATCTAGTCCTGTACCAGTCTCATTCAAAAATTAGCATCTGACCAAATGTACTAGAATTTAGCCAATGTTTTTTGGACGCATTTAAATGTACTACATTGTGCTTCTATACTTTAATACTTCAGTGGCAAAATTTTGAAAACGCGGAAGGCTCCATGCCTTCCGCGTTTTCAAAATTTTGTCAGAGCGTCTGGTCGAAGCGCCGCGTGATAAAAGGGCTGGCAGCTATCTCGGCCAAAGAATAAGCCTTGCAATACAAAGAGGCAATGCAGCCAGTATCCTCGGCACGCTGACATCGGGTATCGAGTTGGAGCAGTTGAGCTACCTATCGTTTGCAACGGTCTATGGGTGGCCTAATTGTGTTCTTTTGTAAATTTTGTAATAAGATTGTAGCAGTTATTTATAGGCTTTAGGTAATTTTTATTAATTCTTAATAAACATACCTCTGCATAAGGATAGACAAAATCCCTTGCACTTTCAGCAAAAGAGATTTGTCTCTGTCATCTCTTTGAAATTGTCTTATCGTACGTTGGTATGGAGTGGAGGTACCTACATGAAGGGAATATACCTACTTTAAATAATGAAGTTAGAAAGTTGGAGAACCTTTATTTTTGAAAGTCAGTATTTCCTTATTCAAAGTTTAATAAAAATCTGCCATATTCACATGAAAAAGTTATTTTTACTCAATTATTGTGTCTTTTTTGATAATTTTCATGGTGTTTCTTAAATTTTTATTTTATTAGTAAGAATTTGGTCCTTATGACTTATGATCAACCTTTTCGATCAATACATAAAAATGCAGATTATTTTTTTCTCATTTAGGGTTCGAGTCTCGCGTTCGGTGTTTGTCCTGAGTCTGTGTGTTTTCTATATATTCTATAAATATATGTATTTACAAAAAAGTATATAAGTATTGTATCAGTTATCTGGTTCCCATAATACAAGCTTTGCTCAGTCTGGGGCTAGCTAGATGGCGTTGTGTGAAATCTCCAAAAACAATCAAACAAAACAATTTACCGGCAATTGATGATGTGTGTTTTGTAAGCAAAATGTACTATTAGTGTGTACAATGTATGTACATAATGTATGTATAAATAAACTATGTATAGTACGGCCGTCGAAAGACAAGCTGCTGTGAGGGGAGAACAATCGAATGCCGACGATAGCACCTAGTTAGTTTTTAAGTAAACGATATTTGGTTACCTCTACTAGACTTTCAAAAATGTTTTGTTAATTAAGTTAAAAGTAACAGCAATAAAGACTTATTTTTTTATTTTTATTTATTTTAGTACGGCCGTCCGGCGGATCTAGGCTGGTTTGAAGTTAGGCGACGACGATACTATAGCGAGATAAGCGACACGAACACATTGAATGCTGAAGTGAAATGGAATATCGAACGTGAACTTCAAGGCGGCATAGATCCGCCGGCCAACTATATCTACTATAGACCCTATTCGCCCTATTCCCGATTGTCGCTGCCCCCAGCGAGCGTTCCTACTAGGATCAATCGGGTTTTTTTCTCGATTGTTACTACTAGCTAGGGACAATTAGGAAAAATATTCTCGATTAGACGCGTATCTTCAGCTCATCTTTGGATAAGGCAATAAGCATAGTAGAGTCTATAAACTCAGGTAATTATTATTAACTACCTCAGTATACTTACTGGCTAACTATAATAGCCTCCTTGCAAATTCTATTGTCTCCAAGCCAAGATGATAAGTGTTATCAGAGACTAGTAAATAGGATAATATTTACTAGTCTCTGGTGTTATCTAGCTATGTGCCTAATCTTACTTTTATAGTGGATACTTCACTCACTTGTCTGTAAATGGTCCTTTACTTACCTTTACCTGACCTCGGTGCTTCTTTAAAATTAATAAATCTACCTAAATTATCCAATAACATTATATACATTTTAGATACCAAACCTAGTACTAGTAGCGTATTTAAGCCGCGCGTATACGGGCGGATTGGTACTTCAAAAGCCGAACGCGCGTATATGCGCGTATACCGGCGCTAACGTTCGGCTTTTTCTAGCAAGTGTCAGTAGCATGAAGCGTCTCTTGCGGCTTATCGCGCGTATACCTACGCGCTGCTAAACAAAACACGAGCGGAGAACCCCCTCGGATATAGGTATAGCTAATCTGAAACCGCACTAAATATGGTAAAACACTTTATTTGACCCAAATGCTTGAGGCCTACAATCGATTCAGGGAATATAACCCTCATAATAACGGAGCCACCGAAGCCTACACTATTGATTTATGTACTAAAAACAGGATTGTTGGCAAAAAGGAGATAAAAGTACAAAACATAGCAGCTTCTTAGAATCAAACGATTTAAGTCAGGACAAGGTATCTGATTAAGTATGTAGTTAAACATCACTGCCTTGGCCTAGTGGTACCTTACAGAGATGGTAGAAATAATTTTACCCGACTGCAAAGAATACCTAGGTCACTGTGTTTCGAGTATTGTAATGTATGGATGTATTGTTTAAATAAAACTAGCTGACAACGCAACTTCCTTAATTTTCGTTGCAAATTATCAAAATTCCTTTCATAGTACGTGCCCTTCAAATTTCAAGTCTCTACGTCCAGTGGTTTGTCCTCTGCGTTGTCTATCAGTCAGTCAGGCAGGACTAAGTCGTTGTATTGATGTACCTACATAGATGGTATAAATAATTTTAACCGACTGCAGAGGGTAATAACGTGTTTTGAGTGTATGTATTGTTTTTATAAAAAGTAATTATGTATGTAAATGTAAGTAGGTATTTTAGCACTAAAAACAAATTAATACACAAAAACGCGCACGTACCTAAATCATTTTCGGTACGTTGGATCTTGAGGTCAGACTAAATTAATTGGTTTAGGATAATTAGAACATATTTATAAAAAAAATAAGAGGGAGTTCGTATAATATTTACGCTCTTCTATTTCTCTAACCTTACCTCGTAACTCTACCTTAAAGTTGGGGGTCTATTTTTTACATACCAATTCAGTAAGTAATAGCATAGACAAATAACTACTATTGTCAGTCAGTATATAAAATACTAACTATTGCTCCTGACTGACAAACCAGTGGACGTAGAGACTTAAAACATTCAAGAGCTGAAAGTGCGTACTAAGAAAATAATTTTGGAAATTCGCAATGCAAAAGAAATTGTACGCGTTAGCTCGTACAGCTATAGGTAACAGGCTATTTAGACAGCAATTTGGTAGCCAAGCAGGTTTACCCAAGTATTTATTTTAAATCCTTTCACTTTCTTTTCTCAATCCTGAGCTGTCGGTGGACATACCTACCAACATGTACTGACTTTCATAAGCACACTTTTTAGTCAATATATTTTATTTCTGTGTCAGTATATTAAACATAGAGCAAGGATTAGGTTCTCAACTCACAAGAACAATAGCTTTTTTTTACATGGGGAAATCCTCATGGATAACCACTGCCCTTGGGCGGGCCGTATACGAGTATGTCGGACTCATACTGACTAAAACCCCATGGTAGCCGACCTCTGCGCATTAGTGGGACCCCGGGATATCATAAAGATTACGTACCGGTGTCCCTCACGCACGTTGCTGTGAGGCCCATCCATCCCATCCCAGGGAAAGAACAATTGCTCTGGCCCGACCCGACTGCCAAAATATATAGGTATTTTTTTTTTATAATTTTTTATAAGCTAACAAAATTTTAGAATAGGTAGAGCACTAGTTTAGCCGTAGCTAAGTTCGTAGAGGGTGCGCGTTGAAGTTTTTTGTATGGTGGTTGACATGAAGCTGTGTATCTAAGTTAATGGTGGTCGTTGACGTTGTATGAAAAGGAAAACCAAATTGCCAAATCTAGTTTATTATGTTGTGAGAAAAGTCCGAATACTTACATTGTTTAATTGAGTATTTATATTTATATCTGAAGTCTGGCAGTAAAACAAGTGTCTCCAAACGGTTCCAAAAAATGTATAAAACTCCTAATCTTGCTAGATTCTAGAAGACCTAATCAGACTTTTATCAATACGATATTGATAAAATAGGGTCATTCACCTCAATTTAAGTGAGTAGGTATCAGCTTACTTCGAATGCCTACTACCACCACTTACAAAATTATATGGTTTACCTACGTACCTCCTTCCTTTAAAAAAATCACAGCAGAAAAAGTCGAGTTAAATCAAACAGTACCTACCTACGTACGTCTATTCTTATACCTGCCTATGATCTCTACTCTACATTTTATCAAAATTGTAGAGAGCTTTTATAAATATAACTACACGTTGGTATAGTGGCGGTTATTCTTTCTCCTTTGATTATTACGTATTTATGTATAGATAAATAATAAACTGAACGTCTTACCATACTTTAAGTATTTCCTCTTAGTTTTTCAGTATTTTTTTAGTATTAAGTACACGATTATTTCACTCACAAAATACAAATAGTTTTATCTTTGCGCGACCACCTTCATTCTACCGCGGTTGTGTACACACTGCTAGCACGTTGCTGCCACAACAAACGCAGCTCAAAGTAGACTCTATCTACTCTCGCAAAAAAAGCTCTACAAATACGTAGCACGTGACGTAGGTTAGGTACAATAAACTTTTAATTCTCGCTATTTGTACTGCAACTAATAACAAGCTTTTTTGCTGCGCGACGCGCGTCTCGCGTGATCTTTTTTTAGCTTTTTGAAGAAAGTGTTGTCTAGTATGATTCTGGCACGAAAACCGCACACAGCGCAGTGCGGCATTTGGCCGAGCGCCGTTCGACCCAACCAACGAGGTTAAAGTCCAAACACGACTGAAACAGAATCAGCTGAATTCGCTTATGTACCTACAACTACATGCTCCTGGATAATAACTTTCAAGCACTATTATAGTTCCTGTGAAGGACAGTAATCTACTCTTTGATTAAAACATAGGAAGTAGGTATTACCTACATAGTAAGCTGGGGTAAGGTTGTATATTGTGTAGTGTTGTCATAGTTAGAGTAGAATATTACCTATAATAATATAATATGGCGATGCAAGCCAGCAGTCGTTGCCTAAAAAAGCTACAAGATTAATTTAAAAAGTAAGTAAGTAGGTAAGTAGTAAGTACATACTTACATTATTCCATCAAATACAAACATTAGCACATTATGAAAGTTTGTATCCAATCCACATCATGTTCATTCATTCTCGTTATTCGGATAAATGCTCTCTACCAGTGAACGCAAAATTAGAGTTCACTGCTCTATTCGTTTATTAGGTAGGTAGGTAGTACCTCTACCTACTTACCTAGTAATTTCCCAATATGAGAAGAGTATGGGTTGATTATTTTGGACACCTTGCTTTCAACTGTTGTATGAGTAGCCAGGTAGGTAAAGTAAGCGACAAATAAATTGTCTTCTGGCAAACTACGTGACAATGATGCGCAAAACGAAATTCTTAGGTCAAATTGGTTCTGCGCATCTTTGTCACGTGGTTCGCCAGAGGATTTGATATGCACATGGAAATCATGGCTAAACCAAGCACTGTGCGGTGCGGCTAGAAGAGACGTGGCGAGGATTCCTTGTCGGACTCGAAATCCTAATAAATCTGTCAAATGTATGTCAATAATGACACTGACTTACAATTTGAAAGATAACATTGTGCCGCTTTAGTGCTGCCAGCTTTAACCTATTAGTGCTAAATCAGGCATTCTTTTCATCAGACATCTGTTCATTAATTACGTACTTATTTTGTACTTTCTGCTTCTGACCCACCTATTGATCTACTTTTAGTCAACGGGAGAAATCCGATACTCTCTCTTTTGACTCGGAATAAAAGTAATTAATAAAATTATTTGAAAACAATAAATCATCTGATGAACATTCAAAACCACGAAATAAATGGCATTAAAAACAACTTGAATAGTTTCCTCGAGTCAGCCAATTGTTTCTAAGTTAAAAAAAGCACCTTTTGGAAATCATAAGCGATCTCGCGCTTCTTGAGATATTATCTAGCACCTAAGTGTAAAGCAAGTTGGCAGCCCATCATCGTTTCATGCTTTTTTTTGTCGTGGATTTGAGTGAATTAGATTCAGGCGTAATTTAATTTTTCTCCAGTTATTTGTTCTAAATCCTTTAAATTTCGATAAATCATTCAAATTCGCAACTCCCGCATCTTTGGTACATCGTGTTTGTCGTAAAATCACATGTAAGTGTCGTTCAGTTTGTTGTTCTGTCAGTGTTCGCAATATTTATACATTTGTTTTGTGGATTTTGTGGGCATACAACCCAGAATTATCACCGATTTTTTGTGATTACGATGTTAACTACAAGTTGTGTGCAGTAGATAGCAAGTCTAGATCAAAAATCTACTGCAGAACATGGTACCTACCTACATCAGATGACTTCAGAGACACAAAGATTCGTTTTGCGTACTGTATTGTTCACAATACACATGCGATTCAAGGCCACTTAGTGCTATACTATAAGTAATTTAATTATTCTCCATCCAACATGCAACTACTCTGTCAACAATCATTTAAATGTTTTAATATGTGAGTGACAATGTGTGTGTTTCTAGGTGTGTGTACTAAGGAAAGGGAATAGTCTGTCCGCATATATGAGTCAAGATAAGTTTCGCGTAATGCATCAATACTCCCTCTTTCCAACTAATTGATGTAGTTAATAGCTATGGAAATAGTAATACAGTGTTTTACCATTTCTTAATTTTATTGTAGACATAAATATAAAAACTCAAATGAAAAGAAATGAACTGAATATACAGACGAGGAAATAAAATATTTCTTATTTATTTTAGTTACACAAACATAATAATAATACAAAGGAGGAAATAAAATATTTCTTATTTTATTCTTATTATATTTGCCCACATTAAATATATGCATCATTAAACAAATGTATAAACAAAACAAAAAAGCAAGTTTAAACTGAACCTATTTAAATCCCAATTTTTAATTTGATGAACTTCCATTCTCAAATCAGCCTATTATGAAATCCTTGCTCCTTGCCCACAGGGTTCCGAATCATGTGATCGCTCAGTGTCACAGCCTACGAGTGACATGACGGCTGCACTAGTGGTGTGATGTGAAGAGTCACCACTCAGCATGTTCACCGCAACCCTCGTCTGGCTGCTGGCTGCTCTGACGGCTGTCAGCGGCGACATCATTATCTTCACACAGGAAATACCACATACCAAGGTTTATAAATTGACTATTGAAAAAAAATACAAAATAATCAGATTTATATGATTAAAATCAGATTGTTTGTTTTTTTTTTAGTATTTGTATCTTTTTTATTCGGACGGAAGTTAATTATTGTTAAGAAAAATTCATAATACAATTTTTGCTTTTTTGATAACACATTTATAAAATTAACAAAAATCAACAATTTCCATATTCTATACCCTCCTTTTTCACAGTCGTGTAAAAACAAACTTAGTAGCGTTTTTGTTGTAATATTCAACAAATGAGTTAAATATCGGGTAATCCACAAACTGTTTAGTAAGTAAACAAAGCATGTGAGCCATCGAGAAGTCCCTTGACACTTTTTGGCTGATTTGGTTCCAGCAAATCATATTGATTTATATCATTGATTTATTTAAATAAATCACTTAATTTGCCACATACAATCTAATTCTAATTCTAATTCTAAAAAGAGGGTACAGCGGTCTGCACTGGCTTCCCGCTGTAGGGTGCATTGTGCATTGCCCCCCGATATATACTTAACCCTGCCCCAGCCATCCTAGCTCCTTAAAATAACGGAGCAGGACCCTGGGTTGATGACAGCACAGTTCCAATAGCGTGCTTGTTGACACGTTAGGTGGAGAGGAGTCCAATAACTTGCGCAAGCCCGTCTTGATCCTACTCTCCTCTGTCTCTTGACAGTGGATCACCACGTGCTCCACTGTTTCCTGGTCTAGCAGGCAGCCTCTGCAGATATCTATGTCTGTGGCTCCTATCTTGAAGAGGTGATGATTGAGGTCACAGTGGCCTGTGATTATCCCTACCATCAGGCGAAGGTCTTCGCGTTTCAGTTTTAGTAGCGCATTTGTGAGGTTTTTGTCTAACTGGGGAAACATTAGTTTTGTATGTACGCAGTCGCTACCGCGTTCCCACAGTTTCTGATGTTCTCTGTCTGTGAACATTTTAAGCCTACTCCTGATCTCAGCTGTTGGTGGGTTGGAGGTGCTGACATCTTTGGTGGTAGGTGTGAGTTTTGCTCCTTTTCTTGCCAGTGAGTCTGCCTCGTCGTTGCCTTTATTCGAGGAGTGACTCTTTGTCCATTTGATACAGACCTCTGCCCTGTCTGTAAGTCTTTGTAGCGCATTATGACACTCTGCGATCGATTTGGACCTGGTGTCCTGTCTACGCAGGGCATTTATTAGGGCTGCACTATCAATAGTGAAAATCACTTGTAAGGGTTGGTTCGTTTCCCTTTCTGATGCTTCCACCCAGGTCAGCAGTTCATCCGTGGCTCGGTGAAGCCCTAGTGTTTCGGCTTGAAATGCTGTTGCTGTGTTGTTTAGAGGCTGTGCTATGGCGATTCCTGCTTCTGGGCAGTACACGCCACAGCCTGCTCCTGTTTTCTGTTTCGCTCCATCCGTATATACATTTGTTATAGATTTCGCCGGTGGGCTTACGGTTGCCTCCCCCGGGATCGATACCACATATTTTTTGTTTGATAGATAGGTTGTGGCAATTCTGTCCGTGCCTTTCTGGGCTTCAGGTATATACAGTGCTTCAGGTATATGCCACATACAGTGTATTTTTGTATTATTGACTTGACATAGGCTACTGAATTTCAGCGCACTCGGTTCAGTGATTGATCCACAAACATCCATCTGCACAAAATCTAGGATTAAAAAAAGAGTTGGATCTCTAATATACATTATTTCATTGTTGACATGAACACAAAATGTCGATATTTGCTCCAAATTATGTGTAATTAGAACTATATTTGAAGGGCGCGCAGACATGCGGTGACGCCGAATGGAAAGGTTGATGCGATGTAACTTAATAATTTCGAAACTAGATGATATATATGAACATATTATTATGTACACTACCCATCAATACATACCTACTGCTCCAATAAGGGAAGAATCATATTGAATCACTGAACCAATTGGCAAAATTTTGACATGGGTATAATTTTCCGCTAGTAATTATAATTTTAATACAATTAGCTATAATTTATGACTAGGTACTTTTTAGAGAATATAAACTCTATTCATATATTTTTTGATTACCACAAAGACATGCATTGTTGCAAATTCTCCTAAAAAAATCTCATTGAGTGTAAACTGATAAGAAGTTATTGTTGCAAATTTATTTAAAAAGGTATCAGATGCAAATGGGAAACTTTTTTGCAGCCGATGGGAACGACTCATTGTCTAAACAAAATAAAGTCTTATCTCAATCTCCAAGTATATTTTTCAGCAAATTTAACGGGATTACATTTAGATGCATTATCAGTCTACTTTTGGTCTTTAGCACAAATGCTCCTACGGATAACCCACTGGCCGAAATGATAATACGTCTGTAGCCCTATCACCAAACTTTTTGACAAGCGTATTCTTATCGAATCAATCACTCGAATCGAAGCTATCAGTTTGAATTTAAAACGCCATACAAACTGTGGACTTCCCTGTGACGGATTCTATACAAATACGGTAGTTAAAAAGTTTGGTGATAGGGCTACTAAAGATAAAGTATAAGGTCAATAGATATAATCGAGTCATATTGATTCTACGATTCTACTGTTATCTACCTACTAATACAATAAAACAAGGTATGCTACTCTGGATAGTGCACGTATATACCGTTTAAGCTTGGTTTGGTTACTTTGTTTTAAATAATAAATTAGAACTTAATCTGTGATCGACGAGTGCCTGCGTGACCTAGTTGCCATTTGATTGTTTATTCAACGAAAATTAAAAAATGATTTATATCACTATTCAGATAAATAATCCTAGATATTTTATTGACTTTAGTTTATCTTATCAAAGATGAACGTATTATAAAATAAATTAACTCAATTGAAAAAAAATATGTTTTGTCACGACCGCATCAGATGGATAAATGCTTGCCGCAGCGACATACCCAGTTTTATTGTATCACAGAGCTACCAATATCGATAGACGGTATCGTATCGTTCTCTTGTTTTGAAAGGACATTTGTTTGACAAGGATAAATTGATTGAACTTGTGAAATATCTACGACTGATAGACAATGAATAATCCTTTTTTTACCTCATATAAAATTTTCAAAAAAAAATTGCTAGGAATCCGGAAGACTCGATACAGACTTGTCCAAATTGATTGAGACAATGACCCATTGACCCAAATCCAATTAGGTCTCTTTCGGTTGATTGGTTTGGCCTGAGCGTTACGTTGCCAGTCAGACAGTTAGGAACAAGCCTTTTTAACCGACTTCAAAAAAAGAGGAGGTTATCAATACGGTAGAACGTTTTTTTATATGTTTGTTACCTCAGAACTTAGTTGTTTATAAAACGTTTAAAAAATATTTTTTTTATTTGAGAGGATATACTTTCAGATTGTCCCATAGAAATTTTATCAAAATTGGTTTATAAAACAAAATAACTGAAAAAAATAAGTCATTGAAGTGAATAAAATTGCGTATTTTGTGTTGTGCTTCCCTGTGACTTGTCAGTGGTGCCTGACTACGGTCAAAAGAACCATCCAAGAAGTCGGTTGTTGTACATATGTTTTTTACAACCTTGATTATAATATAAATTGATTGATAACTGATCGCAAATAAACCTAACAAAAAACAAACAAACATTCACACACTCACACCCTTGCACTAGGATTCCCTGTGTCGCAGGTGGCATGGACACATACAAGACATCACAACATCCAAGACCCGAGAACAAACATTTGTGTTCGTCACAAACATTTGCCCCGGCCGGGGATCGAACACCAAACTTCGTAGGCAGGGGCACTACCAACTAAGCCACGGTGTCGTCGAAAAAATAAAGTTCGAATGTACACAACAAAATACAGCAGGGACAAATGAAGTCTTCTAATAACGTAATCATGCGCCCACTTAGCTGGTTAACATAACACACAGTCGTCAATCAAGCGTGAACGGCTAACGTTATGAGCACTGCTTCACCGTTGTAAACCTATTACCAAACTTTTTTACAAGCGTATTCTTATCGAAGCCGTCACAGAAGGGCTATCAGTTTGTATGTAATATTTCATATCAGTATAACTTTTTTGTACATGTCTTCTTATTTTTTTTTTGCTGCTGTCGTCTAAATTAAAGTAAAATAAATAAATACAATACAGTGCCAGATGGGCCGACGACATTTCGCGACATAGCTGCGACCACAGGCTGCGACATTGCTGCGGTAGCGGGCAAGTACTAGATGCGCCTCGCACAACATCGCGACAAGTAGCGTGAGAAAGAGAAGGCTTATACCCAGCAGTATATGATTATATTTGACGTTATGATGATAGCAGACGGGCTATGATGATGATGATATTTTTTTGTGATGGATTCTATACGAATACGCTATTCAAAAAGTTGTGTGATAGAGCTACTGTTCGTTAATGATTACGCGCATGAGGTGGTATGAGTAACAACAGCAGCTGTATCCAACATGAGTCAAAAGAAGATTATAAAGTCTTATTAAGTAGTCCTCTGTAGATTGACAGTGGATGATCACGTGGCCCACTGTCTCCCGATTTTGTAGGCAGAGTGATGGGTCTTATAATCCTGGTCGCCTGGTATAACAATCTAATAGGTGACCAATCGCTGCCCTTCGTTATGTATATTCTCCATTAAAAAGGTACATACGAGTAACCTACCTACATATAATCAAACATTCCATTCCATCGTGCGCAACAAGCCTAGAAGTACCTTCTATTTGTCTATTGAACGATACATAGTAAATACTCAAAGATTAAACTTTATCAACGGGATATTTCCACTCAACGACCAGTCTTCGCTAGCCTGTGTTCATCAGCGCACTCAATTCCCATCAGTTTTATCGAAATCTCTCTTTTATGTGCTAGTGTTTTCAAATTACTTATTATTTTTTTATCATTCTGAATAGGCTAAAGTCATAAGACCATACCGCCTCATACGTTAAAGTGTTTTCGAATATTCAGAACAATGTTTGTGTTAATTAAAGTTTGAATGGGAAACGCTAAAGCGGATTGCCACGGTCGAAGTGGTATTGGATGAAAAAGGATGTAACAAATTCTTGCCCCTTTCAAGATTGGTTCGGGCCAGAAAAGTATCCTCTCCTTTTCTATCGTTTTTTGGTAGTAAGAGACGGAGATATTTCGCGTTACTGTGTTGGTGTTGAAGATATCCTGCAGAATGTTACCCCAACTGCCGATAAACGCATTGAAGGTGTTGCATATCATCGGAATGCAACATTTTGTTAGTATGAGTTCATTTACCTTAAAAACCGGTTTTGTGTGAACTGGTAGGATGTCTTAAGGAAAATATTTAAAAATATCGCAATGTCGCAAATGATAAATATATCATAATTAGGTCCAAATATTTTTTTTTAGTTACTTTTTTTTGAAGTTTGCCGCTCTCCTTTGTTCAAAACTAAGGCCTAAGTGTGGTTTTATATGGGCGCGCGTATATGGGCCGATTGGTACTCTCATAACTTCAAAAGCCCAACGCGCGTATTATATCGGCGTTTACGCTCGGTTTTTTCTAGCGGTTTTCTAGGAGTATATCGCGGCTAGTCGAAAAACAAAACACGAGCTGCGAATCCGCTTATCTGAAACCGCACTTAGACCACACCGTTTGTGATAGAGCCCCTCCTAGTCCGCTCTGTATCACGCAATCAGCTAATAAATATAATAATAAATACCTTAATACCTTAGCGTATACCAATTGCATAAATCATAAATACTGTTATTTCACGAAATCGGATCCACACACTGTGACTAAGCGGCGGAAGTCTTAGCATAATCACTAATCAGCCTATAATGTTCTCACTTCATCTTATCGTGTCACTTTGTTCTTTCGAACCAGTGTGATGAAAGGATTTCAAGTGCGAATCGCTCGTTTCATGCACGTGACACATGTTTTCGAACTTTTTAGGTTCAATGACATGCCGGTTTCCTCACAATGTTTTCCTTCACCGGAAGTCTTACGCTTGAATTTGTTTTATTGGTTATAGATAGACCTTAATTTGATCACAATCTCAGTGTATAAATAAGTCGCTTGATATAAATACGTCCCTAACAAGCGTGTAATGGATCAACTGGACCGAGAAAAACCGTGACTGACTAATTAGCTTTATGTCAACGCAAAAAACTATGATTATTTACTATAGCTATATAATACTAGCTATATAATAACCAAAGGCAAAAAGGTGCTAAAAATAAATTAATGTACAAGTACAGACAGCGTCAGAGATAAGTATCCCCCTTGCACAAGACACCCAGCTATAAATCCTTTCAAAAAATTGTAATACTTAAAATTATTTTTAGGCTTACATACGGATATACAAATATAATCTATTTTTTAAAAGCAAAACTTCTCCATTCGCCGCGACGGTGATTTTAAAGGGATTTGAAGCTGGGTATTGTAATGCAAGGGGGATACTTATCTATGACGCTGTCTATACATACCATGAAAATATCATAATAAAATATTATGTTTATACTTGGTTTAATCAAGAGCCATTCATTTATTTGTGTACAGATTGTATATTTGCAATATTTTTGGAATGTAAAAAATTATGTTGTCTGGTTGGGTAATTCATTCAATTTCTTAAGTACCCCTCGACCTAATCAAGGATTAGGAAAAACCTAGAAATGGGTACTACACACACTAACACATAACCAAACACAATTCCAAGATTTCAAGCAGGTTTTATAAAATGATTCAATTGTTCAAAAATATCAAAACACAGATAGAGCAGGAGATCCGAGACATGCCAGCGGACTTCGGGCCGGACATTCCACTCGAGGGTCTGCGCGGGTTCCTGGTGGCGGGCGAACCACCGGATGGGTGTTCCAACGTCACCGCGGCGCCCGCCGAAGACAACTTCACCGGCCGGTGGATGGTGCTCCTAGCCAAGTGAGTTACAGCCTTGGACCTTGGACATAAGGTTAGATTTAGACTGCTCCAATGCTACCGCGCCGCCCGCCGAAGACATCTTCACCGGCCGCTGGATAGTGCTCCTAGCCAAGTGAGTTACAGCCTTGGACCTTGAACATAAGGTTCGATTTCGACTGCTCGAATATCACCAGCCCGCCCGCCTAAGACACTTTAACCGGCCGCTGGATGGTGCTCTTAGCCAAGTGAGTTACAGTCTTGTGCCTATAACATAAGGTTCGATTTCGACTGCTCCAATATCACCAGCCCGCCCGCCGAGGACAATTTCACCGGCCGGTGGATGATGCTATTTGTCAAGTGAGTTACAATCTTGGGCCTTGAACATAAGGTTCGATATAGATTGCTCCAATGCCTCCGCGACACCCGCCGAAGACAACTTCACCAGCCGCTGGATGGTGTTCCTAGCCAAGTGAGTTACAGCCTTGGGCCTTGAACACAAGGTTCGATTTTGACTGCTCCAACGTCACTGGCGAACCGCGAAATCTCTGTATTCGCTCAGTGTACATAAGCTCATAACTCTCGGCTAAGCCTACCCGTTGTTTGTCGCAGGGGCTCGTGTACGTTCGAGGCGCAGGTGCGCAACGCGCAGGCGGCCGGTTTCGACGCGGCCATCGTGCACAACGTCAACTCCAGCGAACTCGGTCAGTCGACACTACACTGCACGCTGTTATGAACACACTTAACCCCTGTACTTCTTCTTATCATGTCACTAGTTCTTTCGAAACAGTGTTGTATAATTATTTCAAGTGCGCCTCTGAGAGGCTCCTTTCGTGCACTGAATGTTAGCTCACCTGGGAACTCAAAAACTCTTTGGACTTACATACCCACCTGCAAAATTTTATAAGATGCGGGTTACTGATCTGGGAACTATCGTCGGATAAATGTACTTCATAGATAACCGCATTCGTCATTAGCTGCGTACTGACTAACCGAGCAGCCTCGCGAGGCAGCCACGGGCGTTTGCCTCATGACGTTTGCCACGAAATAGCCTCGGCCCGTAAGTTTTTGGCACAAATGTAACTCGCCAAACTGTCAAACTGTTGAATATTCATCAATGGTCATCAACACTTCGACCTTGTGGAAAACAAGGAAGCGTGGTAAGGGTCGAGGTACCTCTTCACCCTGGCTTCAACTTCGGGAGCTACTACTCCCGAGTCTCTGGGCTTTAATCCTCTTGCCTTCTAATAGCTTTGTGGAGCATTACGATTTGTGGGTTATTAGCCCACTACGTTTGGTTTAGTGTTGAAAATTAACTCTAATATCAACAAATTATATAAATATATTTAGTAATAAATCCGCTTGATTTCTAAACAAAGGTTTTAATTAACTTAAATTTAGTTTAGAACTTTAGTACATATTACTATATTATAAACCAAAGAGTCAACGAACAGAAAACCAAAGTTTAAAGATACGACACGTGTTTCGCCTCTACACGAGGCATCATCAGGAGGTGTGGACTCGCCGAAGTTCGAAACGAGAGAGTGTCGTATCTTTAAACTTTGGTTTTCTGTTCGTTGACTCTTTGGTTTATAATATAGTAATATGTACTAAAGTTCTAAACTAAATTTAAGTTAATTAAAACCTTTGTTTAGAAATCAAGCGGATTTATTACTAAATATATTTATGGATTTCCGCAAAGTAACGCCTGAATCAATCAATTATCTTAACTCTAATGTCGAGAGGAAGAGTTGAAAGTCAAGTTGACTAAGCTACTCAAGTTACATTGAGTATAACTCGTATCAGTAATAAATGACTCTTCAGATAATGTTGTTTTCACTCGGTCGGGGGGCGGCTCTGCCCTTATTCCGCGTCAGTCTCCTGCGTGAACGCGTTGACATACTTTTTATTTACACAACAAGAAAAAAAAACCAATTTTGTGTGTACAATTTGCCAAGTTATATTTCTGTGCGTGTCTCTTACTGTTTTAACACAAAGTTTTACGCAAAGTGTTCATTAGTTCTCATTTGCACTGCAAAAGTAACTACGTGAAGTGAAGTGTATAGCATTTATTTTTGAACCCGAATTTGCACGCGAAAAATTACTTTACGTACATATGGTGTTCTTAATTCAATTTTTATAGCAAGATTCAATATATTTGGCTTCATCTGGTAGCTAGTATACAATTTGGTTACAATGAAATCGAAAGATGAATCATGTGGAAAGGTAATTTTGTGTTGATTTTGTTTATCAATGGACTCCAAAAAAGAGGAGGTCATCAAATCAATTTTTTTTAATGTTTGTATCTCAGAACTTTGTTATTTATAATTTATAAGTAAACCGATTTGTTTTTTTTTTTGAGAGGATGTATGTACATATATGTATGTACTTTCAGATTGGTCCCTTAGAATTTTATGAAAGTCTGTTCAATAATTTAGTTTTTATCTCAAAATAACTGAAAAAAATATGTTGTCGAAGTAAACGAAATTGCGTATTTTGCTTTTCTAAAGCGTCGATGACACAGAGCTAGTTTACAAGCTACAAGCCAGCAAGTTCGCTTGTAGCTTGTAAACTCGCCCCGTGTCATCGGTCTTATTACAATCTGCTGGTTCCCGACTATCCTTCCCGAAAGCTAACTCACTCACTTGCCAGCTTTTAAACTCGCCGGCTTGTAGCTTGTTAACTGGCCCTGTATCATCGACGCTTAAACTTCACTAAAACAGACCAATTGAAGTCGGTTGTGTTACAAGTAGCGGCACGAAACTTGTAACAGCAAGCGCTTGCCGTTATTGCGCAGAAGTAAAAAGTAAGGTACCTGAGGGGGACTACACATATTTTCGTATATAATTCCCACTTTCATTCTAAATATCAAAGCAAGAAAGGTATAAAAGATACATTATGGTTAATTATCTCGTTTCCTGAAATGGTCACTACACTGTAGTGTTGTTTTGTTTGATCAAAGAATGTTTTGTTATATTTATCGCTAATGTTTACTTCTTAATAACCGCTTACCCGGTACAATAACTTTTTTATCTTTTGAATTAAAGATTAAAAAGCCATTCGTCCGGCAGCGAGATGGTCGATGACATTGTCAGCGTCGAGAACCGAACCTGGACCTGCTTAGCTCAGGACTGGGCAAAATGGCGAGAGCCGAGAGAGGCTTATGTACCCAGCGGTGGGTTAAGTCAGGTTGCGGGTGACAATGATGAGCTACTCAACATTTGGGGGATTTATCAATGATTATATTCAATATAGTACTTGTAGAAATATTCAAAATTCAAAATATTTAATCCGAACAATTACGTGAAGGAACTATGTTACAGTAGGAACGGTGAAATACAAAATTTTTAAAACTGTGTAGTAGTAAATAAAGGCTATTTTACTTTAAATTTTACTTTTACTATGTGCAATATATGAATCGTTTTTCCCATATAAGTATTAAAGTATAGAATCATAATGTAGTACAGTCGGCTCTGTAATGATCTTTACACCAAGCTTTCGCCGGTATTCTTCTGTGATTAATCCACTCACACAAACACATCATGTGTGTGTGTGTGTGAGTAAACTACTGATGTCATTAAACCACTTAAGATATACCTATAATATACCACCAGTGGTTTAATCATAGGAGAACACCGGCGTAAGCTGGGTGTAAAGATAATTATTGGGCCGACCCTACGTTGAAAATGCGCCAAGTTGGCTCTAAACCTCTATTACAATATGATCCGAGAAAACAGTGCTAGAGAAATACCATAACTTAAAATAACAATGATTGTTAATAAAACTCCACATCGTAAAAAGTAACAAAAATAATATGAAAATATTTCATTTTTATTGACGGGGTCTGAATTTTTTGCCCTGTTTTACGACTCTATCTTGATTTGATACTGTCCATCTTGGTGTTCTATACGAACACCGTTATTCATCTATGGTTTTTCCTTCCAGAGATTATGACGGCTTTCGACCCGGACGGGATAGTAATAACCGCAGTGTTTGTCAGCGATATAGACGGCTTACGGCTCTCCAAATACCTCTATACTGACGGGTGAGTTGTCCTTAGATTTTGTTGTATGTTATATGCTCGATCGAGCATGTTTTATTGGAGCCTACTTTTACATCTTTCACCTAAAAACAAGCCTTATAAAGTTATAATGGTCCACCACGTACGTTTTATCCATGAAAACTTACACAGAGAAAAAAAAACCTTTGAGACAGATTTTTATATTAAATCTGGTTTGAATTAAGTTGATTTTTTACTGTACCTTTGGAATGATATTTTCTAGTGGATGGAGGTCTTTTTTTTCTCTTTGATATGTAGTAATTTTATTTCATCAAAAATGTAGGAAAGCGTGAGCGAGACTTACTACTCAGGGGTACTTACTATTCGCCCTAAGGCTAATCCTCAAGGCAAATTTCCATACAAAATGTTTCGGACACATAATCAAAAAGTACGCTGTATTATAGTAATTTCTTCACACTATTTGTTTCGTCCATGTTTTTTGATTTCGTCAACAAAAAAAGTGAAAGGTTTCATACTTTAAGGGGCATCCTCAAATCCGAATTCCATACAAAAATGTTTCGGACAAATACTCAAAAAGTACGCCGTATTATAGTAATTTCAACATACTATTCGTTTCCTCTATGTTTTTTGATTTCGTGAACAAAAAAAGTGAAAGGTTTCATACTTTAATTTAGATTTTATACGTGTTTTAAAATTAACCCTACTAACTTAAAAACACGTATAAAATCTAACTCGGAACTCGGATTTGAGGATTACCCTTAATTTAGAATTTTTACGTGTTTTTAAGTTAGTAGGGTTAATTTTAAAACACGAATAAAATCTAAATTAAAGTATGAAACCTTACTAATTGTTGTATGGAAATTTGCCTTGAGGATTCCCCTTAAGCGGGAAGGAAGCCTATGTCAAGCTGTTAACACTGGACATCTGAAGGTCGATATAACGTTTTATTATTATCGATTATTTTTTCTAGTTACTACATAATGGTGAACAGCGAGCTGCCGTTCAACATCAACACGCACCTGCTGCTGCCCTTCGCGATCGTGGTGGTGCTGTGTCTGCTCGTCATACTCATATTCATGGTGAGCGCCACTCCCACCGACCCTAGTATAGTACAGGTATCCTTACGGTTTAATAGCGCTGACCTTGAATGCGCAGATGTCGATTTTTAAATGTGTTTGGCGGGAGGGGTGCGACGGGGAAAGCGCCCGGCGCCGGCGTCTATTGGTCGCTTAGCCACCGTCGGAACCAATAGGCACCGTCTCGCCTCACCTCACTTGCGCAGAGCTCCCCGCCACTTTCTCCGAGCGCTATTAAACAGTGAAGACACCTATAAGGCCGTCCAGATCTAAGCCTTGAATTAAGAGTCCGGTGACGCAGTTACAGCCATCTGCGGCTACCTTCATTAAAAGTCCACCCGAAAAAAAAAAGCCTTGAATTTAGGTGACCAACACAATGCCAGATATTCTGCTGTATAGCAGTCTTGTCTTAGCATTACTGTGTTCCAGTTGGAAGGGTACTGTAGGCGTCATCTCTTACCATCAGGAGAGCGCCCAGCAAGTCTCGCTATTTGTTCACATATAAAAAACAAATGCTGAAATGAGACGAAATGATTCGATCGCGAACTTCAAGCCGGCCTAGATCCGCCAGCCGTACTATTTAAAAGATAATTTCAAAAAAAGGTCTTAAAATAAGGCATACATACAGGCATTAACTAAAAAAAACTAAAGATATGTAAGAAAATACAAAACGAGTACAATTAGATTAGGTTAGGTAAGTATTTGAATAAAGACTATAATTTAGTATAACGTATTTCAGCGTGTTGATTCTGTTATCAGATAGTGAAATGTATAAAGGACCGGCGACGCGCGCGGCGGCACCGCCTGCCCAACCGCGCCCTG